>JACCHV010000057.1:676870-1353741 GCA_018907245.1 Eupristina koningsbergeri | reverse complement strand
GGTAGGAGTGATATTCCTGCTTTACAATTTTATTCTTATCGTTAAGTAGATCGTCTGCGATTTTAGACATTAAATTTAATTTGTGGCTTGCTATGTTCAAGCTTTCTACATTGATATTGGTGAGATGCGTAGTCTTGAATGTCGGAATATCTGAGGTATTTAGTTTATCTATTGTACAGCATTTGTCTTCGGCAATATTTATTTCAGGGATATGAGCTGTGTAATTGCTCTCGTATGAATTTTCCGTTAACAATATGGTCGACGGAGTATATGCCTTGCAATTTTTCTTTAGGGAAAGCATACCAGAGTTTTTGAGCCTTATGTCTTCCGTTACTTTGCCTTCACAAGCAAGGGTTATATCTGTAGTTTTTGGAAGGACATACAACCACTCGTTTTTGCCGTTTAGCTTGAACCACATGTCCTGTTCCAGTGATATGATTCGGACGTCGCAGCTATCGGGTATTCGTTCAGCAGAAAATAATAACTGTACTTCGCAGTGGTTGTTCGGCATGGTGTTGCGTAGAGGATACGTCGATTTGCAGATGTATAAATTATTTATGCTCGTTTTGCAATTTCTCAGATCGTCGAGAGTAGAATACTTGGTCCTTGTTGTAGTTAATGCTAAGTATTTTGTTGTCGGTTGGATAAATAGATAAGTAGAACGGGACTTTTCGACGGGTAGCGGTAACAAATGAAATAATTTGAATTTGGTCTCCATCACCAGAGGATTTTCTATTACGTATATCAAGCGATTATTGAGGAGATATACGTGTAAGCTCATTAGATCTAGTAACTCGTGTGCATTCTCTGTGTCGACCGAAAGGGGGTATGTTAGACCATGTGGAAGTTCGCTCTCTGTTTTCTTCAGTTCCCGGATAAATTGTCTTGGAGACATTATTTTTGGGTGTAGAATATTCGATTTGGCGAATAGAATAGCATTGATTAAGATGTCTAATTCGCTGCTTAAATCGTTTACAATCAATGTTAGAAAGCTTAGCTGCTTATTAATGGCTTGTTGTAATCGGGCAGAGAACTCGAGCTCGCGTAATCCCTGGGTAAAGTTTTCCAGTTGAACTATGTTGTCGTTAAATATTTTTTCTGTTTTCCTGAGATTTGTAATAGATTCGTTAAAATTGGAGATTGTGGTTTGTACGACTTGTATCTGTGATTTAAAGAGATTAATCGTCTCCTTTTCATCGGCTTCTACTTTGTGTATTGCGTCATTGAAATTTTGCGCATCGTTACTGTCGAGGTTGCCAGTGATTGTTTTTATAAGATTTCCTATGGCATTAAACCAGCCTCTCTTAACGCGGTGGTGACCTATTAAGTCTTTCAAATGTGCTTCTTTTAATTTTAATTTGGGAATTAGATTGTCTAGAGCCGTCAGAGGTGCGTCGCACATCAGTCTGTCAATATTCATCTTGTTCTCTGTGCATATGGCCTTTGATTTTGTATAGATTGTATCTACTAAGTGTAATTTCTTATCAACGTTGCTCAAGTTTAGGTATGTTATGATCTTCCACGTGTTATCGTAGAAGTGAAGATCTCCGACTAGATCATAATAGATTCCGGGGCTGTGGTTAAATTTCGTGGAAGTATAACTTTCGCATCTTATTACCGGGAGTAACCTGCAAAATTTATTAATTTATTTTATCATGACTGTGTTTTATATTGTCTACATGCACTACAGTATTTCTTCTATTTTGCTTTATAACGACGTTTGATGGTGACATGATTTTAATTATTTCGTATGGACCTTTATACCTGTGGCTTAATTTTTTTGATTTTGAAAACTGTTCAATTTTTAAATATATTTTATCTCCTACTTTATAAGTGTGTGGTTTTGTGCTTTTGTCGTAATATTCTTTATTTTTTTCTTTGCTTTGTATAGCAGTTTTCCTGGCTGACTCTCTGCTTTTTCTGAATTTTTGTGTTAGTTCGATGAGGTAATCGTCGTATGTATAATGAAATTCTGGAGATTTTGTAATTGACGATGGCAGCGTTGCTTTGACGCCGAAGATTAATTCGTAAGGCGTATAATTTGTAGAACTGTGTATAGTGGTGTTGAAAGCGAAACAAAAATGATCTATGTATTCGTCCCAATCGGTTTGATTTTCATTAACGTAATTCTTTAGATAATCTGCGAGTGTTTGATGAGTTCGTTCTATAGCACCATTTGTTTGTGGATGATACGGAGTTGTCTGAATTTTAGTTATCTTGAGGAGTTTGGCGATGTCTTTGAATAAAGTTGAAGTAAATTCTCTTCCTTGGTCTGTAAGCAATTTTTCAGGAATACCAAATACGCAAATATATTTGCTGGTTAATATTTTGGCTATTGTTTTAGCTTCATGATTCGGAATGGCGTATGCTTGAAAGAATTTTGATAAATCGTCTTGAACTGTTAAAATATATTGATTGCCAGACTCAGTCGTCGTGAGGGGTCCTACGATGTCGAGTGCGACTCTCTCGAAAGGTCTGGTTGACGTTGTTGTAATTTCCATCGGATTTTTTGTTTTATTTCTGTTTAATTTGTTCAATTGGCATGATTCGCATGTTTTTACAAAATTATAGACGTCTCTTTTCATATTGTTCCATTTATAGTTCTCTTTGATTTTTCTATACGTTTTGTTGAAACCCATATGTCCTCCGCTTGTAGAATTATGACTATCTTGCAGTATTTGATTGATTTCGTCTGATTTTGGTGTGTATTTGCAGTCGTGATAAATGTTTACTTTTATTTCCGAATTTCTGAATATGTATCTCAACATCGACCTGATAATTTGGTATTTTTGATTGTTTCTTTTTCCAAACTGTTGAGCAATGCTTATAGATTTGATGTTGTCTTTTGTTAAAAGTTCCTTCAAACTTGTGAACGACTTAAGCAAATCATCAATGTTCCATTCTTCATAATGGAAATTTTTAGTGATTAAATAATAATTATTGAATTGATCCTGTTTCGCTATAGCGATGTCGTATAAATTAAGGTCTAATGTATCCAATTGTTGTTTATTTTTAAGATTGTTCTCGAATTGTTTAAGGTATCCTTCTGAAAAATCTATATCTTTAGAGATGCATATTACACGATTATCTTTTGCCAAATGTATGTTTTCGTCGAGTTCATTTACATTGTCGTTTAATATAATTCCTTCGTTTAGATTTTTCTTGAACAATTTATATTCGTTTTTTATACTGTCTATGTTTTTAAATTTATACGTGCTGAATTCTTCGGTTTGATTTGTTTCAGTGGCTATGGTTGTCAAATTGTTTATTCCTAGAGGAAAAAGATCGGTTGCTTCGAGTGCAGGTATTCTGCTTAGGGTGTCAGCATTGGTGTTAATTTTACCCTGTTTGTATTCAACCTTGAAGTTATATTCCTCTAGATCTAGTCTCCATCTAAAGAGTCTCGAGCTGGGATCTTTGATATTGAATAACCATAATAAAGGCTTATGGTCGCTGATTATTTTAAATTTTCGTCCGTATAAGTATGGTCGAAAGTGTTTTACTGACCAGACAATAGCGAGTAATTCTCTTTCTATTGTAGAATAGTTTGATTCGGCGCGATTCAATGTTCTGCTTGCATAAGCTATTGGTAAATCTTGCTTATCGTGAAATTGTGATAAAACAGCTCCAATGGCAAAATTACTAGCGTCTGTAGTTAGTATGAACTCCTTTTTAAAATCGGGATACTGTAATATCGGTGACGTAGTGAGACAGGTTTTTAATTGTTCAAATGCGTTTTGTTGAATGCTCGTCCATCTAAAGGGAGTATCTTTTTTTAACAATGAAGTCAGCGGTTTAGTGATCTTGCTGTAATCTTTAATAAATCTTCGGTAATATCCAGTCAATCCAAGGAAAGATCGTATGTCCTTTTCTCGTTTTGGGATTGGATATTTCGTTACCGTTTCGATTTTTGATAGATCTGGACTTACTCCGTTTTCAGATATTTTGTGTCCTAGATACATCACTTCTCGTCTCAAGAATTCGCATTTATTTGGTTGTAGTTTTAGGTGGTGTTGTCTTAATCTTTCGAAGATTTCTCTAAGTTTGATTTTATGGGTTTGTAAAGAGTCGGCGTAACAGATGATGTCGTCGAGGTATAATAAACATCTTATCCCTTGTAGTCCTGCGAGAACTGTATTCATCAGCCTTTGGAACGTAGCGGGTGCATTCTTTAATCCGAATGGCATGCGTGTGAATTGGTAATGTCCTGTGTCTGTTGAGAATGCTGTTTTTTCTTTATCAGATTCGTCCATTTTTATTTGATGGAATCCAGATGCTAAGTCTAGTACTGTGAAGTACTTTGAATTTCCCAATTTATCTAAAATGTCGTTGACGTTTGGTATAGGAAATGTATCTCCTATGGTGATCTCGTTGAGTTTTCTGTAGTCGACTACAATTCTATATTTTTCTTGTCCTGTAGCATCAGTTTTCTTTTTTACTATCCACAGAGGGAAGTTCCATGGAGATTTTGAGGTTTCGATGATATTTTCTTTAATCATTTTGTCGATTTGTCTTTTTATTTCTTCTTTGTGGATTTCGGGATATCTGTAAATTTTTGTTGCTACTGGTCTATCAGTAGTTGTATTTATTTGATGCGTTGTACTGTCGGTGTAACTTAAATCGTCATTATCGAGGCAGAAAATGTCGTTAAACTCGTAGCAATCGTTCAAGATGCATTCCTTTTCTTCCTCATTCAAATGATCGAGTCTAAGATTTTCTTGTAGAAGCTTTAATCTTTTTGAAGAGTTATTACCTTTTAATTGTGATGAAGCGTCGATTTTCATTATTATGAGGCTTGATGTAAGAGGTTCAATTTGAATTAGAGGCGTGTCTATTTGGATGTCCACGTCATTAGTGTTGAGAATTGTCGTTATTGACTTTGAATTAGCATTGACGGTGGATATGCTTTCGCAGAGATAGACGCCATCTTGTAGAATTTTTGAATGAATGATTCCCTCCTTTGCCTCGGAATTAGCAATATTGATTTCGACGAAAGTCTCGGCTCTTGCAGGTAGTTTGATGGTTTCCTTTATTTGTTTATTTGCTGATTCGGCTGGAGTGTGACGAGTACTCTCCACGATGATATCTTGTTTGAAATTTATTGGAGTTTGATTACCATCCCATTCGATATATTTGCTTTTGTTATTTATTATCATCCCGAGATTGGTGATGATATCATTTCCCAAAATTCCCTCGTAAGGTATAGGGAAGTCGTCTCTCACTATATGAAAGATTGCATCATAGTATTTATTATTTACGTTTATTTTTGTAATGCAATAACCTAAGGTTTCAAAGGTTTCGGTTGATAGCCCGCTTATTTTTATTTTGACATCGTCATAGAAATCAGCGTCGTTTGAAAATTTGCTTAGTTTGATTACTGAAACGTCGGCTCCTGTATCAACCAATAAGCTTGCTCGCGAGTTTAGTGCGTCGATGTTCATATCTATTGTGGTAGTGGCCTTTTTAAGTTCAATAGATATGTTTAATATTTTAGAATTTTCAATTATTGTTTGTCTGCCTTCAGAATGTTTATTTTCTTCGGTTCGGCAGCAACCGAAGAATTTTGGGAGTTTAAATTATTTGATTCTGTATTGTCATTATTTCTCGTAAATCTATTAGGGTTAATCCCTTGTCGAAGCGAATTATTGTATTGCCGTTTTCGGCATTCGTTGATTAAATGTCCAAGATTTTTACAGTAGTTGCACCTTTTTACTATATTAGTGTTATTATTGGTAGGATTATTCGATTGGTTTGCTTGGCTTCGGAAGTTTCTTACGTTTGCTTTAGATCGGCACTCTGTTTCTAAGTGTCCAGGCTTTTTGCAGAAGTTGCAGTATTTGTTGTTCTTTATAAAATTATTTGGTTTGTGAGGAGTGGTGTTGAATCTACATTGTTCGTTAGTGTGTCCTGATTTTCTACAGAATCTACAGTATTTATTATCCTTTAAACTTAAATGTCGGAACTTCTCTATTTCTCTAGAAGATTTTATTTCGATTTCTTCAGCTGTAGCTATTTGTATTGCCTCCTCTAGAGCTTGAGGTCGTTGTGATTTGACTAACACCTGTAAATCTTTTGCTAACCCGTTTATAAATACGTTTAATGCTTGTGTCCTCAACAATGTTACGCAGGCCTTTCTGTCGCTAGCACTTAATGATTCATCTAAGCTATTAGTTAATTTTACTAGGTAATCTTCTACCCTTTGTGAGTAGGTTAGCACTTCTTCATTATTGCTCTGTCTACACGAGGATAATTCCAATTGCCACTGTCCGTGTGAGCGTTTGTCTGAGTAGGTGTCTATTAGATATTCTTTCAGCGATTGCCAGTTTTCGAATTCTCTATTCCTTATGGATAATCTCGCGTTGTCAGTAATTTTTGTTTGGATTATTAAGAATAGAGTTTGTGCTTCGGTTTCTTTGACTAGTTGCATAGCACAATCACAATTATTGCAAAATTCGTATAGCTTTTTCTTATTTCCGTCGAACGTTGAGAGCATATTATAAGCGATGTTGATTGGTACCGTCATTTTTATTTGTATTTAATTTCAATTTAGATATTAATTTATATTATTAATTTTATCGGGGGTTTACGTTTTATTGTTTATTACGAACTAAAATAAAAAGCTAAAATGCGCGAAAGGAAAAACGTATGTATAAATATTCGCTAATACGCAACGTGATAAAATTAATTTTTCGCTTTGTTTTAAAAAGAACGCAATATAGGAATTATACGCAATCGACTTACGCAAATATGAAAATTATCGCTGGTGATCGCATTCTCGATTCCGAGGTAGTTTTGTCAGAGTTGATTGGCTGCTGTGTTGATTGTGAGTCTCTTCCTTCAGGTGATTGATTGGCCTCCGACTTGGTAGATTTTTCGCCTTGTAGATGTAGATCTTTGGATTTCTCGACCTTGTAGATTTCTCGACCTTGTAGATGTAATTTTGTAGATTTCTTGATTTCACAAATTTTCAATTTTGCAAATTTTTAAAATTTTTCAATTTTGCAAAAAAATTTTTTAATTTTGCAAAATTTTGATTTTGCAAATTTTGATTTTTCAAATTTTTGATTTTGCAAATTTTTGATTTTGTAAATTTTTGATTTTGCGAATTTTGATTTTTCAAATTTTTGATTTTGCAAATTTTTGATTTTGCAAATTTTTAATTTTGCAAATTTTTGATTTTGCAAATTTTTAATTTTGCAAAGTTTTGATTTTGCAAATTTTTAATTTTTGGATTTAGTAGATTTTGATGTAGTGGATTTCTTTCTGATGTAGTAGATTTTTGATATTGTAGATTAGCTCCTTCAATTTAGCGCGTCTCTCGTGAGTGAACGGCTTTTCTTCGCGTAACAAAGAGATCACTTAATTCACTCAACACAATTATTATCCCACTTCTGACACCAGTTTGTAACGACACGGGAAATTGAGGTGGAACACAGGTGAATTTTATTAAAAAAAATAACACTTTATTAATCTACAATATATATATAAATACAAGTTAAATAATTGGCAATAAAATATCGCGCAAGACCGATAAGTTTTAAGTATCGAAATGTTCGGAGGTCGAGGAGAGACTGCCGAAAAATATTGGGAAAAAGGAAAAGTGGAGTTGGAAAACGGTTAAAAATCATCTAAGAGTGCACGTAAGAGGCGGGGCACTCTAACAAAGAGGGAAGCTGCTAATTGGTTAAAAAAGAAATGTCATTTGTAAAATATTAGGAATGCGAAAACGGTTGGGTTTAGGAATGCGAAAACGGTTGGAAAAGTATTTCCTGTGCATTGACTCAAGACGAGAAAATGCTTGGATAAAGACAAAGGGAAAAAGGGAAAGTTGGTGACGCATCGAAAAAGGATGTGACGGTTGGAAAAGTGCAAGGTGCATTTCGGCACGAAAATCTAAAATTTACAAATTTTCTGGTGAGGTACATTACAATAATATATAAATATTTTGAAGAACTTATTAACAAGAATTGGAACAAGATTTGTTTATAAATACTTTTTATAAAATATTATTTTCGTATATTGATAATTTTCCATTTATGATATATTTTTAAAGCAATTTATATAATTATTCATCCATATTTCATTTATTATCAAAGTTGATATGTTCCGAAAGAATATAGAATTACTATTTAAGCATGTATGTCACATGTTTGTCTAGTCGAAACCTGACACTGTAAATATTCGATAATGTACTGGAAAATCATGATGTATGATTGGCGTAGACTTTCTGTAGAAAACAACAAAAATTAAGGAGGCAATAAGACCTTTACGGTAATCTGATAAAACCATCATTCGCAGTTCTGATCATTTGAAGCTGAATTTTATCAGAGTGAAAAAAATAGTAAATTAAAATATGACTGTTTTAATTCTGACAACTTTTTTTTTCAGACGATCTTATTATCTGCAAACTACGTTGAAAAGTTTTTCTCAATCGACTATTTAAAGTTTCACAATAAATTATTCAAATCTTTTTAAACTTCATATTTATAGTTAGGTAGCTGAAATGATTTCAATCAGATATAATTTTATATATATTTATGTCTGCATGTATATTTAAGAACATTAAATTATATTATCTTGATCATTAATCTTGCCAGGAAAAATACTTTAATTCATAAAATTTAAATTATGAAATACATAAAGAAGTATAAATTCTGAACTAAGTATTAGAATCTTCATTAATTAAAATAAGAATTAAAATTTTGAAATTATAATGACAAAATATGTACTGAAATTATTTTTAAAATAATTACAAACAATAAATTTTCATAATTAAAATTATTGTAAGTCAATAATTAATATTTTAATTAATTAATTAATAAGTCCTAGGTGAAATTGTCAAAGAAGAAGATGCAATCAGTGTATTGAATATATTAATGTGTTACGTCCTTTTGTTAAACCCTTTCGACCTCTAGACCTTGGAAAGAACCTAACATCCTGACATGATAGCAACCTTTCTTCTTTGTTCAATCGTTAGGACCTACATTTCACCGCACTTTACCGCACTAACCCGTTGAACGCATTGTCGCATCGTCGGTGATTTCTCCATTTTGAGCCAAGACTTGCGTGCACTAGCTCTTGGGAAGGAGAATACAGATGATGATTTGGCGAAATTATTTTTATGAGGATGAAAATAAATGAACGCAAGTCAATAATATTTTAGGAAAAATAAATGATTAATAAAACAATAAATTTAATATAAAATTAATTTTAATAATCTTACTTGTTGGTTTAGAAGTCAGTAATATGGATCCTCGTGAACGGTATTTTCATTTCAGCAAATAATATCTAAAGTCCCGATGAAAAATCCTTATGTGAGCCTTGATACTATAAATTCAGGAAAATGCTTAAAGCTTAATGCTGCTGGTGATCTAGAATAACACCCGTTTATAATCTTCGGTGCATTGTGTTTTACATAAAAAAAATGAATCTAATTTGACGCATCTACCCCCTTCTCCAGACTTATCTTTTTTACTTATTTTTAAGTTACCCAATTATAGGGTCGCATTTTTAGATCTAAATAGAATTTTTTTACTGAAAAAGCTAATGATGAATTTACATATTTGTTTCGTAGTTTATTAACATATAATCCTGTTT
The DNA here is from genome assembly GCA_018907245.1 of Eupristina koningsbergeri. Lineage (NCBI taxonomy): Eukaryota > Metazoa > Arthropoda > Insecta > Hymenoptera > Agaonidae > Eupristina > Eupristina koningsbergeri. The sequence continues at coordinate 1,344,144 of JACCHV010000057.1, read as the reverse complement.
GATTTATCGTCTTTGTTTAGCAATTTGGTAATTTAATATTTCAACAATTTGTAACTTGTTAATTCGTAGATTAATAATTTTCTAATTTGCTAATTTGTTAAATGACAATTTATTAATTCGTTAATTAATAGTTTTTTAATAATCCATTTTTTACCCTTTCAGCTATCGTTTTATGTAGTTAAATTAATATTTAGTAATTAGGTGAATAATTGTTGAAGTGGATGTCTGATAATCATGATTCCTTAATTTAATCACTTTACGACTTAAAACATTTTCTTGATTGGTGCTTATTTTTTTATATTTTTATGGTACAAATAACGTTAGTTTAATTTTCATGACTCCATTTGACTCCACAGTCGGATTTTTACATTTAGAAAATGTCAATTTTTCCTCTCTTAATTTACAGCCTTGTGTTGCATTTTCTCTCTTGTATATGCAAGTAATTCGGATTTGCCCTTTTCCGCTTGCAGTTCGAGTAATCTTTATGCTCGCTTGAACAAGAACTATTCTTTGGGATGCACATGTACAATATATATTTTAGAAATTCTAAACTCATTATCTTGTTTTGTAAATAAGTAGGAAAATAAAAAGAGTAAAGGCTCATGCCCTAACAAATGATTTAAGAAAAAAAAAATTATTTTTTATCTTTGTCCTCTCATGTTATTTTGCAGAAGCCACAAGTATATATTTGTGAAAATTATTATGAAATACATTAAAAATTATATTATTCATAATACTATGTATTTTGAAAATTTCTAATGCATAAGTTTTTTTAATTTATATGTAGGTCTTTTATATAACATAATAATCTTGTTAAAGATTAAATTTGATACAAAAAAAGAAACTATTATTTTAATCATGTTAAATAATTTTAATTCATTCCATAATTTATAATTCAATGGAATATCATTTTATTTAATTTTCCATTAATATATTATCATAGAATATAAATTTAATTAAGTTTATTAAATTTTGTTTAATAAAATACCATTTACTATAAAACAATATAAGCGATTATAATGAGTCGACACACTGCAGTTTTTATTTCAAATGTGTTATATTCTGAATATTTTTTTTAATACATCTAATCTAAATTTATTAAAATTCTATGTTAAATTGTTGTATTATAATTAAGTTGTATTTTATTACTATATCATTAATATTAGATCGTTGTAAATGATAGTACGTAATAAAATACGTAATAATTTTTAATTTATTGTTAAAAACAAAATACGAACGTGGGCGTCGCCCTCGGGACTCAGGAGCGCCGGGTCCTGGTAGCGATGGGAGACGTGGTTGGGAAAATGTAAACCTGGCGCAGAATGTCACAAGAAGTTAAAAAAGAGAAAAAAAGGGAAAAAATCAGTGCAGAATGGCGCGGGAATGGATGTGTGCGTTATGACCTCAGCGTAAAAATAGGCTCGGTGAACAAAACAAATACGCGACTGATAGGCCACGCGGTAAATAGCGGCTAAAATTTAGGTTTAAAATTAGCATAAATCGGGGTTTCTTCTCGTGCTAGGCGAGAAGTTTGTGTGCCAAGGGACCAGGATAAGAATTATAGCTATTTAAGATTTTAGAATAAGTTCGACGTACCTCGACGAATGATAATCCCCGAAACGTGCGAGGATCAGCAATGAGGAGGAAAATAGTGACCAATCTTGGGCAAACCCGGTCGCCAGATGCCGGAGGTACGGCCATAAAATGTAATCGGGTCGGAAGGGCGAAAAAGGTTACCCCGGTCGGAGGAAAAACGGACCGCGGGACACTCTTGCTGCACCTTAGACTAAACACGGACGAATAAAAGCACGCGAGCCTTCCGACTCGAAGTGCGAGCATTGTAAGCTACTGTACTCACCGCCTTGCTAAAATAAAAATATTCACTTTATAAATTATGTGTAAATAAAATTACTCGCACATTCCCCATTAACGCCCGCCCCCTCTCACATTCGTGAATAACATTTATAAAATATTTAATTTCTTCTTTTTTTAAAGATCAAACGCTCTTCATGAAGAATTAAGGTTTTTTAAAAATTGTACAGAAAATATAGGTATAATAATTTGTATTTTAAAGATTAAAATTGATTGACGTGAAAACTAATTGTTGCAATATTAAATTCCTTAGAAATTTAGAATTTCATACAATGAATGTAATTTTATTTTTGTGTATTATTAGGGAATGGACTTTAAGCGTAGAAAGAAATTTTATAGAGTTATTTTTCCATTTACTTCAACATCTATATTATTTATATAATTCGCGGAAACTATCATTTTGAGAGAATAAAAAAGACAGGAAATATAAATGAAGGCGGTCGAACGAACGATCGATCTTCATGTTTTTGTTGTTGAATATTTATACATGCATTTTCGAGCAACTTTAACCATCGTCATCTAATAACTACAGGCTATATGTCAAACGCATGCAAGTATTTGTAATTTACACATGTCACGCGATACATGTAAGCAAGTTGCAATTGGACGTCAAGCTGGTCGTCTTAGTATTGTTATCTTTAAAGTTCGATTACTGTGAATTTCATGAATTTCACTGATATTTATCTATGGATGTTTATACATAGCAATATTATTTTTTTGAAATGTATAATATAATTTTCTGTATGATATGATTAGTATGTTACCAAAAGATAATGACCATTACTATATTTGTTTCAGCTTGTGATTTAACTCATTTTCCAGTTATTTTTATTTATCAATATTTTCTGAATTATTCATAATAACAAATAAAAGTATATATAAATATTTTTTTCTTTAACAATACAAAAAATTGTATAATATATAGAATTAGAAAATATCTTTTAACATTAACATTGTTTTAAATTAAAAATCAAACATGGGGTCGTATAATATATATTTTCTATTTGATTAATCTTAAAAAATCACAGTATATTTAAGCAGTATATTAAAATTAAGATTTCATTTGGAAATAAAGAAATTTTATAAAAATTTATAACTAATAAAAATAGATAATTTGAAACTCTTCCTAATAAGTGATATACATAGTGAAATGTTTTAATTCTTCCATGTTTCTGGCGTAATTATCTCGACAACATTTTGCATCACAGATAAAAATTCAAGTAATTATGTTATGAGATCATCGGACTCACAATCAATACCTTTTTAAGTGATAGACATTGTGAATTACTAAATGGCCTCGATAATCATTGATGATAAGCATAACGATGATAAATTCATAAAGTAGCTTAACGTCTTGGTCTTAAAGAATTCTGTTTTCTTGATGAAAAAAGGAACTCTTCGTTCATTGGAGTTTCTGTTTTTTGATAATCATGAATTTGTTATTATCATTATTATGCAACCGCTGATCATTACAAAAAATATTTCTTCATCCTTAGATTTTTGAAATAGAAATGATACTTAATCATGGCTCTTGCATCATTTTCTTACTGTTGTTGTCTAAAATTTAGAGGAATGTTAAATTTTAAATTTTAAACCAGAACCAATTACAAATAATTTATTTTAATCATTTATATCTCTATGAACATTAATATATGATTTATATCAGAGACTATGTACGTTCAAATTTGACTCGAGTAAAAGAAACGTAGTTGTAGGACAAGAAGCTGTTGTAATGATTAACCGGGAGCCGTGTTTAGTAAAAGAGAGAGAAATTTATTGACGTTCGAAAGGAAAAAGAAATGAATCAGTGGCTAAAATTCTATTACTACATCGATGAGTTGGAGTATATCGATCGTAAAAATTATATCTAGATTGTAGAAACTTTGGTGTATCCTCTTGTATCCTCTATCTATTCGTATATTCAGCCTGATAATACCTTTTGTTCACGCTCGCATGGAACCGTGTGATCTGTGATTTGCGGCATCTGAGCAGATGGTAATTGTTCTCGACAAAAATTACTTGCTTCAAACAGTGAATGAGCGTCGAACCAACATTGTACCCTCCTCTAACTGACCGCAGTTAAAGCATCTGTTGTATTTATGTATTGATTCGCCTAGAAACTCCTTTTCATACTCATTTCTCGAATACTAATTATGGCAGCAATTAGTAATTACTAGCATTACTTTTATTATATTAAAATATAAAAGGTTGGAATGGCATATAATGGGTACAATATATGCTGATATGTTGAAAAAGTTACGTAGATTTATTTAATCTTTGTGGAAATAGATTAGATTTTGAGAAGCTGAATCATTTTGAATTTGTGATTTTTGAGCATTTAATCAAAAAGTATGATATAAGGCATAAATTAGTAATTAAATTATTATAAGAAATAAATAAAATTTTCCAGAACTCTTTTAATATAACTTTTTTCCTCAATTCAAAAAACAGTTTTCACCATGAAAGTTTTAGATTAACTTGTCTTTTTTAATTTAATCAGTGTTTAAAATGATTGAAATAATTAATATGTTAATGTTTCCTTGTATATATTACAACTATAATACACTTTAAAATATATTATAAATAATTTTGGCCGATATACATTCTGGGCTTATTGTAATTTAGTAAAAATAAATAAATAATACATAATAATGAATGATACTCCTAGGTATTGTGTGTTAAATAATAACGTTTTAGTACAAACTAAGGTACTTTCAATAAAAAATTAAATAGAATTATTTAAAAATTATTTAATTATTTTATGTAATTAAAAACAAAAAGTTAATTAGTTATTGAGTCATATGAAATAAAAATTAAAGTATTATTACAAAAGTATTTATTATTAATATTTACCAAGAATAATAAATGAAAATCTTTAAATCATAAAAGACTACTATTTTTTAAAAATATGTAAAAATTTTATGCTTAAACTTAAATTTATAGAGAAAAAAATCAGTAACAAAGAGATTTGATCTCACTTCATCTTACTTTTGCTCAAGTTTCTGCATATATTTATATCTATACCTAAATATGTATGTATATATATTCTATGTACTTAACTCTCTTATAATAAAAAGTACATATGTCTTCATTTGAACTAGAAATGATGATAAACCTCTCACGTGACGATCAGCATCAGTGTTTTCTGGCTATCTTTCAGTAGTCCGTAAAGAATTTGTATAGTGTCACGTATGTAATATTACAATCACATACGCGACGAAAAAGTTGTACTTGCGTTAGTAAACGTAGACAAAACATTAAGAAATTGAGAATGAGGGAATCGAACTGAGTCGCGATTCACGTGAATCTCGCAAGTAATAAGAACTTCTGAATTCGTCAAATTGTGAAAATTCAAGATCGGAGGCGACGATGAATTCGCAGGGGTCAATCGAAAGACAATACCGGTGACAGCTGACAGAATGATAATCAAGCAGGAACACCCCGAGGGAAAATTGGCGGAGTTTTCAATTTGTTGCAATACAGCGCAAGTAATGAATAAAATCGAAAGAAAAGGTAGGGGCACTCTGACTTCAACTTCTAATTTGACTCTTACATTCCGGTTTGGGAACTACTATCATTTTTTTATAAACAATCGGGACTTGGTTTTTTTCGCGTCGCGACCAACTGTAACACACGTCAAAGCGCCTTCTCTCTCGTTCTCTATAATTCAGAATAAAATAATATTCTACCTTCTAATTCACGTTATCATATTGACTTTATTTCCAAACCTTACAAAGGTCGAAATGCTTTTACCGTTTCGGCTAGGGCAAAACAGATCCTCGAGAAAAATTCGCGATTTAGTTATCAAAGGATATATATAATTGCGACTGCTGAAATACGTAACAATAGCGTATTTTGTATCATGATAAAGAACAGTTTAAATTTAAGAAATAATGTAAATAAAAATTGATTAATTTATTGATTATAAATTCTATTTTTAAATTTATAACAAGAAATTATTGCTGTAATTATTTTTACTTATGATAATAATAAATATTAAAAATACATATACATAAGAAATAGATACAAAGAAAAAGAAGGATCATTCTAGAATTGAAGTAATAATAATAATAATAATATAAAAAAATAATAAAGCATTCAATTGTACACATGGCTTGATATGGATAAATGGTTGAAAACAATAATAAATCAATCGCGAATGATGAATGTATTTATTAAAGTAAGTTTCTTAATATATCGGACGTTACACTGGAAACCATACCAATCGAAACGAATGGACGCCAAAATAATATTGTGTTAACAAAATGTTTAGATGCACTTCGTCAAATCAAAGTTTCTTACGAGATATCGATTTTTCGAAGCTTCTGAATTTTTGCAGTAAAAAAACAGCGTAACACTGAGGAAGACGTGTATTGTTTGTATCGAAAGAAAGAGAGAGAGAGAGAGAGAGAGAGAGAGAGAGAGAGAGAGAGAGAGAGAGAGAGACACGAACAAAAAGGGAAAAGAAAAAATTCACGTTGAAGAAGGTATTGGAGGGAGGAGTGAGTCTGTATCTGAGTCACGCAAAAGCTCGTAGACTTAGGTGGACTCTAGGTGAATGAGTTAGTTCTCAGGTCACGCAAAAGCTCGTAGATTTGGGAGGTTATGGCGAGTTGGTATCGGAGACTGTAGTGCGCCACTTGTTAGGGAATAAAGTATACAACGAAGTGGACAGCGAAGGATGCCGGAGGGCTCTCGAACTAATAAGGCACGATCAGGACTGTGATTAATTTATATCTTCTTGGGCTGATTAAAATTTTGTTCTTTAAATTTTAACTTAATTCTTTAAAATGAGATGTCGCGTGAAAGTGAGTAAATCGCCTCTGCAGAAACGCATTAGTCAAATTCAAACCGCGTTCAAATTCAAAAATCAAAAAAAATTCAAAGTTCGTTCATGTTGTTCATTGCTAATATTGGTGATTTATCATTATTTTTTTGTATTTTTTAAGAATGCAAGTTAATAAAACTTATATAATGAGATAAAATGAGAAAAGAAAGTATGCTAATTTAATCAAATAATTTCTGTTTCAAAGAAAAATCATTGAAATAGAAATTAATATAACAATTTTATTAAGTTATTCTATTCGCATTGTGTAATTATTCAATAACAATGGATGAATGCTACTGTTATTGTTTTTTTTATTGCAGAATGTTAATGATCATTTTATCATTTTATTACAAGTATTTAGTTTTTATGTTATAATTCCTTATGATAGACGTAGAATTATAGCAGAATGTACATGTAATACTATATTCATTCCAACTGTAAAGGACTCTACTCTATACCGTCGTAAAGATATGTTTTTCCTTCTTTTTCTTTATAAATTTTGTAGCTTATCTCTAATTTTTCTTGGAAGATCGTTCACTTTCTAACATATTTTCTTAAAATGTAACCGAGAATATGCACGTTTTATTTCTTATCTCAATTACTTATACTTTCATCAGTTTTGTGATAGTAATTATATGAAAATACAATATTCTATAATCCTTCCTAGAAAAGAGAATTTTATAATAATAATTTTTCTTTATTAATAGAATTTTGTTTTAATACACAGAATGAATTTTAAATACTTATTTTGACATATTTTGAATTCTCAAATTATATGAGTTTTGAGACATCGAAATATTGCTGAATGTATGATTTGAATATTTTTTCGGTATGTCTTTTCATATGTTTAAATTATATATGAAGTAGTATGAAGATGAATTTAGATACGTAATTTTTATTAAGGTGTAAAATATTAATTTAAAAGTACAGTGGATTCCAATTAATATTTTTAAACTTTTACAAATATTGATATTTATTATTTAATGGTTAATGCTTCGATTTAAAAGTTAAAAAATTAACAGCTTGTTTATTGTAATAATATAGCGGTATAAAGTATACAAATTTGCTTAGAAATTCAAATGTTACATTGAAAAGAGTGTATTTCATTATTATAATTCATTCTAGTTAAATTAATGTATCATTAATCTTTATTTAACTTAGGAACTATTAATTATAACTCATTTTAAGAGTTAACTATATTTTAAAATTTTTTTTCTAAACTTGGCATGTAATTTGTGATACTTAGAGAAAATTTACCATTAATATATAAAACTGTTTGTAATTATATAGTATTTTTTAATTCTATAATGAAATTTAAGATAATTTTAACAAAAATATCTGACAACTAATAAGTATTTCTCGATAATTATATATTCTTTTTTTTTTATTTTTGCATACTACCATAAATTTTTTGAATAAGTTTAAGCCCAGAATATTATTACCTATTTTACCATCTACTTTTTGTAGTACAATAGAGATGCATCTACTGATATAATTTATTATATTCATGTCATTCCTAATAACCTGTTTTATTTTTTATACAACTTATATCTTATTTAAGGATTTTATAAATTTGTTCTAAATTAGCAATTAGTTGATTTTTAATGAATTAACTACAATAGATATATTTTTTTCAATTCACAAAAAAAATTTTTTTGGTATGTAGTTCTTTATTTACTTTTTAATGAGGTTAACAGGTATATTTTGGTAGATACTTTGTATTTTTTTCTTCTTAATTGATGATTCTGAAAAATGCTGTTACATTTTAATTATTAGACAAGAAATATATTTTAACACTTTTTATTTTGGGATCCCAATTAAGAACTTTGGTATGAAATATTTATTTCATTCATTTTTTAGAAATATATTACACTATTACATAATTTTTCTTTGATAACATTTTTATTCAATTTATTATAAATTACGATTTTTGATTATTTTTTAATTTAATTATTTGTAAAAACAGACTAAAAATTTTCTGATAATTTTTCTTTATAGTAGAAAATAATGATAGTTGGATAAAAATGAAATACTCTGTTAGAATTTAATAATTTTTATTTACAATTATTAAATCGTTATATTATATGTATTCTATTATATAATAGAAGAATAATATAAGAATCTAAAAATTGACTTTTTGAAGGTTTAATATTATTAAATAATCTTATAACCCTTATTCTATATCTTTCTTATTTATAAACTTTTTATTTTTTTATTTCTCTTATAGTATTACCTAAGAAATTAAATTTAAAGAGTATAAGAAGGAAGGAAACTTTTTTCGAATTGGTTACCTTTGTACAACCTTTGTTACCTTTATATATAGTTTAGTATATTCATAAAAATTTAATATTTACCTCGATTATTATTAAATGAAATAGTTAGTAATATTAATAAAATATGAAAAAAAACAATAAATAATATTAAACATTATTAAAAAATTATTTGGTATAATTTTTATAATAGCATGATGAAAATAGTATTAACATATTACTTTAAATATATATATATATATATATAAGGTACTTTTTTAATTTAATATATACGTTGTGATATGATTTATGTACTATGGCTATTAATATTGTAGTACTATTTATTGTTCTGAATATTACAATTTTTTATATATCAAATTTTAAAAATTAATACAAAATTTCCTCGATAGAATTATTTCAACTTTTAAATTTTGTTAAATTATTAGTTTTCAAAGTTTGTTCCACCCTTTGTGTCGTTTGAAATAGATTCTATCTAGCTGAGTAAAAGAATTGGATTAAAATTAGTTATCAAAAAATGAATATCGCTTCAAGAGTTTAGAACTAGTAAGAATTACCAAGTAAAAGTCAAAAAACCAATAATGTACTTTATAAAAGTTGGGACGTTGTTATAGGATGTGTAGAGCGATTTTATGATAGTGATTTCCAACTCCTGTTTATGTTTGCTATGTTTAGTATATTTACAATAGAAATTTTATCAAAAATAAATTAATAAAACCATACCTAAACCATTTTATTTTACACATATTTATTAAATAAATTACTTTTTATTTTTTATTATTTTTTTATTAATTTCATTATGTTATATAATTATATGTTTTATTTCAGTTGAAAGTTAGTTTTAAATTTAATAAACAACGGTGGAATAGTTGTTAAACAATAAATATTTTTAGATTATAAAATGAACTTACAATTTAAATTTATATAAAGATGCTTAAATATTCTTTGAAGATAAATATTTTCATAGCTTCGAAAATTTATAAATATATAATCAGATCTATGAAAGTATTAGGATTTAGTTTTCTCATTTACTTTACTGTTTACATGCAGAAATGATTTAATACTTGCAAATAATTTATGGAAATGACTTAAAGTATATTATAAGTTGTATAATTAATAAAGGAAACTAAACATTTTCATTAGTTACTGTTTATAATGTTTAAAAATTTAAAAAAAGCTTTACGAACATAGACAACTAAAATGTAAAATTTTATTAATATTTTTATAAATAAAGAATTGAATTATATTAAGCTAAATAACTGAATGACAAATTTAAATACTTAGGAAACTTAACGTATTCCCATAATAAAATGCTAAAGTATTGTACTGTACATATGTATTCAACCTTGAATACCAAATAGCATAAATACCATTGATTCGTTTTTATCACAGATTTTATTTTTTTTCTATTATTTTATGTTTGTTTCAATTCTTGAATAGAAGTAAAACTCTTCAGAAGTTTATTGCTTTTTCTTTTCGATCTTTTGTCAACAATATATGTTTTTCATTGTGCATTCTATGTATTCTGTTGAGTGATTGATTTTATTTCCAACTTCATGCGTTATTTGTATGTAGTTGATTATATAGTTTAAAGAAAAGTTTTGTTTTTTTCAACAAATATTATAATAAAATTATATTTTTTTAATTATTCATCTATTTTTTATAATAAAAATTACATTAATTTAAACGTGAAATAAAATTTAAATATAAAATTATTTTAATATTTTATTATAACACTTTAATTTACATAATGAAATCTTATTATTTTTATTGTTATTTGTATTAGTATTTATAATGAATTAATAACATCTAATAAAATTTCATATTAATTATAAGTGTCCATGTACATCAGATTTTAAAATTTGTTACATTGAATAGTGAATTAAACCACACTTCAATATCCTTAACCTTTAAAAAGTTACTAATTACAATTTAGTCCGCTTTGATCTATTAATATGTATTAAGCATGTAACTATTGCAATTAATTTATAGTAATACAATATGGTATGTAGGTTGATATGAATACTCAAATTAATAATATATATATAAATTAAATTCAATTTTATGTGAAATAAATTATGTTAAATAAAAGCGAAATTATATTTTTGAAATATGACATTCTTAAAGCAAAACGTGACGTAAAATACGTAAGGAGTATTTGGAGATAAATTAATATTTAAAAACTGCTGTAAATGAATTATCCATTAAATTACAATATTCTTTCTTTCTATTACTGTCGATTTATTTTGATTTTTATAGACAATGAATATTATTAACTTTATACTTTATACTTTATTACATATTTTAAATGTATTAAATAATATTAAATTTCTAATTTTTTTAATTTTAAGATAATTGCTTATTAAATTAAATTGAAAGTCTAATTTTTATATACATTATACATTATAAATTTTGAAATAAATAATATAATAAATTTTAATAAATAGTAGTGTTAGTTATAAAAAACTTTTGTAAGTAGATTACTAAATTAGTGCATTTATACGTGTGTAATATATATAATATCAGATCCTTGCTAGTTTATAATTAGTAGTTTTTAGTTTTTTTTATAGTGAGATATTCTGTACATTTAAATATAATGACTGTATATATACACACACATATATATATATATATATATATATGTATATTTTCTTTTTTCTATTTATTATTATTCCTTTTTCAATCTGTTTTTTTCTGGCCATGAATATACTTTTCTACTTTTATTTACATTTCTATTTCAACTATCTATGAATAAAATATAGTTCACTAATTTTAATTAATCAGGTTAATAAATACAAGCTCACTGATATCTCACAGGTCTTTATCTCTTTTATGTATTTTCTGTTTTGTTATTTATATATGCACTTTTGGAAGCCAACTACGTACATTTATATTATAGTGTACGGATAAAATATATGTATATATATATGTATATGTATATATGTATATAAAAATCGATCGTCAATACATGAAAGCTTACAGAAAATAAAAGGGTCGAACGAATATATTAGATTAATGTGACAAGGAACTTGATGAGTACACCAAGGGCTGATACGTGTCCAGGTACAGGTACAGGCCCAGGTACATATGCAAGTACAGATTGATCCTGTTGCGTCAGTTCACCGATCAATAACAACTTTCACCGAGCGCGTATGAATATACGGAACTTCAATGTTGAGTATTTGTCTATTTGTACAGCTGTTCCATATTTTTTTTAAACAGATTACATAATGAATACTGGACTTTCATTCATAAGTTATCAAAAACAAAATGATGAATAGTTTTTTTATTGGAGTTACAAGGTAAGTTTGCTCACACTGCAGCTTTTTTTACTTACTGTCTTCTCAAATACGGAGTTATTCTACTAAAATGCAAGTGTTTTAAAAATGATGAAAAATGAAATTACAAAATACACTTTCAAATTAACTACATTTTTTTTTAGAATTTGATTCTTTTATGTTGTATTTCTATTTATAATTTATAATTGGCAAATTATGAATAAAAACACAATATTTTTTAAAAATTTACCAGCAGCATTTTAAAGAAAGAAGTTTTCCATCCTCATCAAGCTTTATATTTTATAAAATTCTGTAAAGATCCACTGCAAGATAAATCGATTGTTATGAAGAGAAGTATAAAAGATATATTTTTCAATTAAAGGAAAAAAAAAATTAAAATACGTATATAATTTCTTTTTATTTTGGAATTATTTATTCATTCTCTTTGTAATAAATTTATTATTCATGTATGTAAAAGATTATCTAATTAAATATAAGGACGTACAATTAAATAATATGAACTAATAAATATAAGATAGTCTGTAATATTTTTAACCGATTCATTAAAAGATTTTAGTCAATATGAATAATATAAAAATAAATATTTAATTTATACATATGATACACGTAATATTAAATGCTTTACTAAAATATATTTTATTCTTATGAAATTCACAATTTTTTGCTATTGAACAAATTAATTTTTTTATTTATGTATAAGATAAACATTTTGTAGAATGAATAATATTAAATAATAATGATTTTGAAATATTTAATATAGTTGTAACGGTGAAAATAATTTTAATTGTGGTTACCATTTTTATTTAAAAAAAAACAGAATCGTTTATTTCTAATTTATTAATATTATTGAACTGAAAATAATCTTATTTTTTAAAGAATTTTCAATTTATTAAAAATAGTTAATATTTTTTATCAGAATGAAATATTTAATAGAAAATTTATTATACTTTGAGTACATTACTATATATTATTACCCTTAATTAACGATACTATTGGCTTTAATATTATTGTAATTTTTATCAACAAATTCATAATAGTTTTTAATACAAATAATTAAAAGCATATATTCCGACAATTTTTTATATTAATAATTTTTTAATTATATTATTTATTAACAAAGAAAGTGTAACTATGATAACAATATTAAAATTTACATCAACATTTTAATTATTTAACATTTTATTTATATAGAAATAACTTTACATTTAGCATTTTATATTTTTTATTATTTTATTTAGGAAAGTATATATATAGAGGCGTAAATGCAATGTTTGAATACTTTTTATTTAAATACACTTGCACTTAAAAATTATGTTTCCATAATAATATATTAAAATTTTAGCCAAACATATAAGATTGACGAAAATATAAATGAAGTGAATAAATCTTTTTTTTAAAAAAATTTTTTTAATTTGAAATAACTTTAAATAAATAAGAATGTATATGTAAATATAAAATAAAAAATTTCTTCCTTTTTTTTCTTTTTTTTTTTTTTTTAAAAAAAGAATAAATTATGTTATTGAAGTACATATTTGTGTATGTCTCCTTTATAAATATTCTTTAAGCTGGATAGAGTTTCTGTAAACTGGTAGATATACTTAGTCATGTGTATTGTTTAAATACCTACAGATTTTCATGCTTATGTTTGTTTGTACAAGGCTATAGTGCATCACGTTTTTTGTTTCTCTTTCTTCATTGTTTTCAGCTTTTTACTTTAACCTCGTTTTCGTGTTTCCATTCAAGTTCTTGGCGCGACTGGATTTCGGGGCTAAGGTTGTTTTTAATTGGCAAAAGCACCTCTCGTTTTTGGACTTTTTTCTCCTTGTATTCCAGTAGTTTGCGACTCTCTTCGTTGTTACTGCCACCACATATTTGCGGTTCCGTTACGGGAAAGCCGGAAAAGTCGGACTCGCCGGAAAAGTCGTTGTCTGTGAAATAGACTTAGGTGAAAGGGACGCAATGAATTACAGGGTACGCCTTCGAAGATTAGAAAGTAGCTTGGGACACGAATTCCATTAAGCGTTCGTTATGTGTCTTAGGCAAGCGCATCACCTAATGAACGTTATTACTCAGTGATTCTTTTATGCATTTTCCGAGCTGCTCTTTTCATCTACCATTTTTGGTTTATTCGCTAAAAAACATATTATAGAGTAAAGTGAGTTTTAGAATAAAGTGAATTAAAATTTATTTGTAATTTAAAAACATTTCACAATATTTTGTTTATTAATTTTAATTACACACAAATACTTTTTTATTACAATATAAAATATACGCACGTATATAAATACACGTAGACGTGCATGAAAATACATTGCAATGTATTTTCAAGCACAAAATATTTTTTCATAATTTAAACTGCGTATTTTACAGAATTTATAACTATATTAACTTTTTACATAATTACTATCTTTAGATGTCATTTTAAATAATAATAAAAATAATAACTTTTGCGTAAATATTTTTCATTGCAATAATAAATTACTGTACAAAGCATATTTTCAAATACGCTCTATGATTCCTATTTAAAATGTTTATATTACATTCGCAAAGTGAAATGCTATTTACATTATTTTTAATTAACAAATAGATTAAGCTGTTCTTGTTAAATTATTACCAGTAAATATTAAACTGTAATGATTAAGCATTAAAAATGTAAATCTATTGTTTTTAATTTTTAAACATTCATAAAATATAAACTTAATTAGTTGAAGTCTTTTAAAAAAAAAAAAAATTAAATTAAACAGGATGGGGAGTATGTTATTTAACAGGAGATTTAAATTGGAAAAGGATATTATGACTAATTATTAATTAAGTTATTTTATGAGAATTTTAACTAGAAATTAAATAGTAAAGAAATGATTCAAACAAGCCAAATCGATTCTATTTTTTTAATAAAAATTATTTTCTCCTCATTTTAGATATCCTGCATTTTAATTGATTTAATTGTTCATTCTATCTTTTTCTTTATTTTGCACATCGTTCTATATAATTGTCACAAAGTTTCTAATTTTACGTAGCATCGTAGCAAATACAATTAAATATTTAAGGTTGATTTCAAGGCTAATTAGAACTTTCTTCATAAAAAAATAGCTTGCTGGAGTGGCATACAAGATAACATTCTGATTTAATACGAGGAATCATCGCTTTATGAAACAAAACTTTAGATATGCAATAATAGGGAAGATTAGAAACGTTTGGTGGATTGACCCGCGAGCTATGTCTAAAATGTAAGCTTCCAAATTCGAATTTTAGAAAATCATTATTAAGTAATGAATATAGGTAAAAGGTGATATAAATACTATCAAAAATATCTATCAAAAAAATAAACTAAAAAATAAACTTTTTTCTTTTTCAAAATAAGGAAAAGATTTTGTTGTGTGAAATTAAATGAATAGATGTTGTAAGTAATAAATGACACAGTGATAACTTTACAATATGTTTTAGATGAAAAAATGCACATATCTCCATTAAATTATTGATATCAATGTGGTGAGCAGATCGAATGTCACTTGAAATTATTAATGAAGTTATCCAGTATTGAGTTGTATGACTTCCTTTGAGAATTTCCTTTGAGCCAAATTTTGTCGTATTTTGGTAGCATTAAAATTTACTGTTTCTCTTTTTCCGAAAACAAATATATTGTCTTTATAAAATTATTAATTGTATTTTTATTTTAATATATTCTTAATAGTAAATATTAATGTTATGAATCTTATTTCATGTAAAAATTAATACGTTTTACACAATTAGCTATAAATTTTGCCATAAAAATAAAATGATATAAAACTTTATAAACTTTTATCAGTTCATTCAAAGTTTAATAAAAATTTGGACCTAAACTTTTTCATCAGTAAAATTTTAAGATTTATATATTTTTGTGTGTATATAAATTGTTGTAACTAATATTAAATACTATCATATATGTTGATAAAAATTATTATATTAATCTCAAACATTTTCTGTACTTTAGAATAAACTAATTACATTTCACTGCATAAAAGAAGGCTAAAAATAGTGAAAAAGCTTTATTACAACTACCATAAGGTTTCTTAGTATTTTTTAAAAAAATTCTTATTACAGTCACATACTGTGTTAATTTATACTATTTAAAAAGTTTATTTAACATCTTAAGCAAGCGTGGAGTACTAAAAATAACTTTATGAAAACATTTATAAATGGTCTAATGTGTTTCTTCAATTATTCGATAATATTGAATAAATTATATCCTATACTTGTTTTTTTTTTTTTACTATTTTTGTACAATCATATTTTGTTAAAAAAAAAGTTATTTTTTTAATAATAAAAATACTTTTCCAATAAAAGTTTATATATATATCTTTTATTATTTATTTTTAAAATTATATTTTTTATTAAAGAATTGGTAATTAATAAATTAATAGAAATTTTCTTTGTTCGATTGATATTGCATTATTATGTACAAGTTATTTGTTTGATATGATATAATAGTTTGAAAATTACATTTTTATTCCAAATACAAAATCGACCTCAATAAAAATTCATTTCTGCACAAATATATTTGTTTTAAGCATATTAAATTTTAAATGTATCCAGTTCAAAAATTCCAAAAAATTACAGTTATAGTTTTATAAAGGCTAATAAAAACTATTAGTAACTTAGAAAAATCAATATTACCCCGGTATATATTCTACGTCCCGAACTTCGAAATTTGTTATTGTCAATGTGGCGACAACCGCCTCATGCACAATTGCTTCATATGCTTACACCCGGATCTTGTGGACTCGATTCATCAAAATAGTCGTCGTTTCCCCCACGTCAATTCCCCGGGGAATGGCTTCCCGTGGTGCGGATAAAACTGCGGGCCTATCCGTAAACTTCTCGGGGAAAAGTATTCGTGGTTTTCCGATCATCTCCCTATCCGCATTTCCCTCGTATATTTGAAAAATCTTGCGTTTCCACCCCGTTATTGTATTGTATTGTATTGCTCACACAATACCCGTGTGTTATATTAAATTACACACACATGACCACAAGCCCTCGTGTGTCAATTTCTGCTTTGCACAATCCCACTTGCATCCCCATAAAACCGTACAGTCATATAGAGATGTAGACTAGTTCACTTGTAAACATTAATATAATACTATATTCACCTATTCATGAAAAATTGTATATATATTTTTTTGTGTAGATTTAATTAATGAAATATTTATTTTTTTGCCTTAAATTTGGTGTTATTATAGTGTAAAATCATCCAGTTGATAATCCTCATTTATATTCTTGTGAAAACCCGATTGAAAGGTACAGGAAGGACATGTGATAATTATTACAATTTTAAATACCTCATCCATAAATACACAATAGTGTTACAGTGTAAATATGCTTTATTTAATATATCGGTTGTTTTTTTATTCAATACGATATATAATTTATCTTCTAGATATTTTTAATTTATAAATTATTTTATATTTTTATTATTCAATTAGTATTTGTCACCTGGATTTTTATGTATTTGAATTTTTCTTCCAGAATATATTTCTATTTATTCCAGGATGATTTCTATTTATCTTATTCTCTCCCTTCCTTTCTTTGTACTGTCTATACTTTCTATTTTTCTTCATTTTATTCGTTCTTTTTATTTATTATTGTCTTTCTATTGACATAATTTTTGTCTTTATACTACAAATTTTCTTAACATATTGACAGTAATTTCCACAATTTTTATTTTATTTTATGGTTGATTCAAACAGTTTCGTTCTCACTTCTAATCATTTCTTTTTATCTCTCATTTTAAAAAGATATTTACTCATCTTCTTTTGCCTATTATAATTTATGCTTAAGGCTAGTGCCTTTTTATACGCATTGGAAGTGGGTTTCGTTATTTTAACGTGACTGTAGTTGAATCAACAATGAGTTTAGATATGTAGTTTTTTCTCTCTTTATTACATACTTTTTTCGTATAATTATTATGAATTTTCTATAGGGATATAGAGATGTATATACAATTTCTTACATTCAACTCATAAAGTATTACTAAAACTTTTTATGAAAAATTATTAAAAGTTGATTTTCACTTCAGCTGTATTACTTCTATATTTCAAATATTACCATAAATATATAAATATATTTTTTTATATCTATGCATAAAGCCATAAAGTATCTAATACGAATATTTAAAAATAAAATACTTAATTTTTGTTTTGTTAATGAATGTTTCTATCTTTTTCTGTAATATTTTATAATAAAGAAAATATTATTTTTTTCTTCTCTAGTATATTTTATTATTGTTTATTTCTTACGATAAAATTTTGTAAAGATTTGTATTTATCCAAATAGATATATTCCAATTTTACAATATTATGAAAATTTCTACATATAGATGTTTCGTGAAAACTCAATGTTGAAAATCAATATCTTTTGATGACACATGAGGGAATAAAGTTACATTAGAGACCGCAAGATAAAAATATAAAATATATTTAAGTGAGTTTTAACTACAAACTCTGGCAGATATATTCTGTGGAAATCCAAGTAGTTAACGATTTGTATGGTACAATCAATTCTTTTCATCTTACCAAACTTACTTTTTTGTTTTTTTTGAATAATCAATACAAAACAAAATTTTGATTTATACATAAAAAATTCCATAATATACAACCTGTAGCAATAAGTAATGCCAGTTTACTTGTGTACATCCAAAAGACAAACAAAAAAATAAATATAGGTAACAAAAAACGAAGATGAGATGCCGCAGCCTCGAATGATTAATGAGTTATATGAAAAACCATTCAGTCAATAAATAAGATTGTAAACTTTTTCAATATTGAAATTATTCATATCAAATAATTATTCCAAAATTTCAATTTATCTATATTTAATAAATGCATTCTAATATTAAAATAATAAGAAAAATTAAAAAAACATTATTGTTTTAAAATCATATCATAGAGCTTAAATCATACGTAACCCAGACCAAAACACATTATTACGATTGGATACTGTATTTTTTTATTTATTGAACCAACAAAAACTTTCATTGTTTATGAATAGTATTTATTGTTATAATTTGTAAATATTTACTGACTCATTAATGGCTTAATTTATAATAATTATATATGCATTAGTACACGAAAAATTGCTTAAAATTTAACTTTTTTATTTTACATATATTACTCTTTATAAATATATATTAATAAGAAGGAGAAAAACAAATAAATTGTACATATAAATTTATTTATATCGAATAATTCTTTTTCATTCGTAAATTCTATAATTTTAATGATAAAATAAAAATTGAAATGATCGTTTTCTATTTATTTACACAGATTATTATATTCAAAATTATAAAATAGATTCCTTCAATTTATAATTAAAAACACACAAATGTTTGTTGAAATAATTGTTTGAATATATAAAATAGAGATCAATAAAAGTTAAAAAATATATATTGGAAGGATTAAACGTAAAAAATCATTCACGGTTATTTATGACTATAATTATACACATAATGTATAGTTGTAGAAGATTACGGATAATAATATCCTGCAATTAATAAGATTTTTAATGATCCTAAATAATCATTCATAAATGTAAACATATTAAACATAAATTTTAAGAAGTAACAATAATAAAAATAGTTATAACTGAAAATTTTCAAGTATAAATAGTCTCATGTGTATACTGAAGCAAATTTAAATATATAGATAATATTATTCAATGTATTATTATTTTATTGTTTATGATGATGTTATTATTATTGAATTTTAGATATTATAAATACTTTTGCATAAAATTGAAGAAATAAAATTAAATATGAGAAGCTTACATAATAAAAAAAAACTAGATAAAGCTATCCTAATGTAATATTAATTACTGAATTGTAATATTAATATTTTTCATTATAATCTCATTAAATATATATAGAGTATAGAATAAAAAAGGTCGTTTACGTATAGAAGTAAAATAGAACTACCGTGCATCAAATTATTTAGAATTTAATATATCAATAATCACAGAAGAATTACTGAATATATTGAAAGCTCTACATGTAAGAATTAGTAACTTAATATTTTATCAAAATCTACCACAGATTTAATTTTATTCATACACATACAAAAGAAATTTTAGAAAAAATCTGGAAACTTACAAAAAAAGAAGTTTGAATTTGAAAAATTACATTTTAAATTTTTTCATGTAAGATACGTAAGAAAAGTAATTGATTTACTTACTTCTAATATCTATAAATTCATCCTTTATAATAATCCACATAGTTTTTGAAAAATTGCAGTTTTAACAGACTATGTATATCGACTTTAAAACTTCAAATATATAGAATATTATACAGTAATGAGAAAAAAATTTTTTTTTAGATTAAAGATATACATCAATGTAAAGTAAGATATAAATTGAAAGTGCAAACAATAAAAACTATAATTTGTATCAAGAAGTTATATGTAAAATAGTGATGTACTTTAATCCATCGCATTTATGAATTAAAATATTGTCATAGTAAAGTTGCAAAATAATTTATCTTAAAAATGAGGTTTAAACAAGCTTTGTGAATACACTGTTAAAATGATATATTCAAAAATAAAGTTTTGAAAATCTAAAGCAACTCTTTTTTTGCAATGTATATATATTTAGAAAAATATGCACGTGCCCTTCCACAATAGTAAAAGTGCACATTAAAATTTATATGTAAAAGTTTTTCTAGAAATCTATAAATATAAAATAATTTCTTTAGCGATATGAAAATGAATACAAATACTAGTAGTTCGGAGTGACTGATTAAAAATTGATTGTGCAATTGAATTGAAATATCGGAAGTAGAGGTAAATTGAATGAAAAACTCGATACTCATGTGTTTGTGTGAATTCAAATAAATTTGACAACTCCCGGATTCTCATTATAATCCTCCTGTTTTAATGAAGTACGAAGCTACACGATACATTTAACATTAAACTATAATAAATGTCGAGTGTTGAAGATACATTTGTGCCTAAAAATTTAATCTTTGACAATAGCTTTAATTTTATCGTAATTAAATATCAATAGGGCAAAAGTCAAATGAACAAATATATGGGGGAAAATTTTATGTTTTTGAAAATTATTTTTAATGATAGGAGGATTAGCAGAAGCCTTTAGAAGGTAACAGGTGAACGCAAATTGTCGACGCCAGTTAAATTAAGCTCCCAGTACAGCTAAAACTGGTACTCGAATGCAGTAAGATAATTCTCTGTGTCTGGTGGGCGGTCGGGCGAGGGGGAGTGTTGGGGAGGGGGAGGGTGTCGTGGGGCTCCGTGACCTGTATCACAAACCCTTGTATCTAACTAGAGAGAAAGAGATGGGGAGTGAGAAAAGAGAAAAAAGAGATGGAGAGAAGTGTATGCAGCTTTGCCGGAAGCTGCCGACAGCGCTACCAGGTGGCAGGTTCTCGCTGTGTATCGATTTCTTACGAATCTAGCCGGGGGTTTCCTAGCGGCCGCTGACTCCGTCAGTTACGTACGTACCCTTTCTCTCCTGGTGGTAAGCCGGGAGGCCACCAGACCTGAGAGAGATGAGGCGAGAGGGAGAAAGTTTGAAGAGGAGAGGAGAGAACGGAACCCAAGAAGCTGCATGTGCCGCGATTCTTTCTCCTCGGAGAAATTACTCTCTCCCAAGAATTGATGTGGCTGCTCATGCTCTCGGTCCGCCTCTGTTTCTGTTTTTCCTTCAATTGCTTCCACTACTTTTCTTCCTTTCAATACCTCGGCAACTCAACTGTTTCTTTGTCTTTTTCGAGGTCAGATCCGACTTTACACGCGAATTTATTTTCTTGAATTATAGTGATCTTGCATTCGGTCGCTCCTGACTTATTTTCAACAGCTTTTCCATTTTCGGTGTTTGTTCCTATTTCGCATAAGTAAACTCTTGAATTCTCCACTCTGAACTAATTTAGTAAGAAGTTTCCAGGGGTAAATGTAATCATTTTTATGTTAATATTTCAAATTTAAACATCCTCTGACTCTAATGTAATAACATCTTCAATGTAATATAATGCTTGACACAATATCGTTTTAATGTTAACAATTCAGTAAAATTGATTTTGTAATTAAAATTTTTTTCAATTTTAGAATCAATAAAAAGCAGGTTATTTTATAAACAAGTATACATTTTTAATAAAAACAGACGTACACAATTGAACATAATTTAAAACAAGTTTTCATAATTATAATTTCTTAAAAAAACTTACCATTGTTCAAACATTATGAACAATACATTTATTATAATAGTTTTCTATGAGCAATTTTGATCTCACATGATTTTAATATTACTAGATAAAGGTTATAAAAATTCTTTTAAAGATGTGTCTGAAATAAAATACTCTACAGGTGTTATGCATGCATGTACTTGAATTTATGACACCTTTAAAAATGCTACTCAAATACATTCTCATATATAAACGCTGAAATAATGCAATATTATAATATACGAAATAATAGATAAGTATATCATGTCAATAATAATATAATATTTTATCCAATTTATTAGTAATTATTATTTTGTTTAATTTAGATTATCTTATTGAAATAAAAAATTTATTCATTCTAATGAATATTTACTTCATTGTTAAGAACATATTTCAAAATAAATTTACTATTTTATTTATGTATGTAAAATGCTTGTACATTAAAACAGAAAACTATTAAAACACAAACTAGATCCTATAATAAAAAAAGAAAAAATTTCATTTATTTTATTTTATGATTTTATTTTTATTCTCAAATGGCTTTGAAATATAAAAATATACTTTACCATAACTTAGCGAATGAAAAAAAAAAATAGAAGATAAATTTGACTCTTAATTAATCTTTGAGTATAAAGAAATGTTTACATTAACGCAGAGGAAAATTTGGTAAAATATATATATACATATATATTTAACTATTACATGTAAAAAAAATTTCATTTTGTCCTTTTCAGAAGAAAAAATATATTTTACATTAAAGTATTAATGATAAAAAAAACAAGGTTGATGTTACAATATTTATAATTTTGAATATAGAAATATATATATGAACTAAATATAAAATGAAATATTTAAAATACTGAATAATGATGATTTTAATAACATAAGAAACGTAAATTAAAAAAAAAATTTATTTTATATTGCAAAATTAAAAAAAGAAACAGTAATTCAAAGTAATAGTTAATATAATAATAGTTAAAGTAATAGTTAATAGTCTTGATTAATTATTTTCTAAAACTAATACTTGAATGAAATTCGATGAAATTTTTTCTTTAAAAAAATTGAAAAATATTTTGAATGTATAACAATTTTTTTAATTTTTTAAAATATAAGATATATCTAATATGACGACATCCTTAAATAAATTGATTTGTTATAAAAACAATAGAGATACAAAACTTATGAATATATAAAAAAATGTAATTTTGATGTTATCATAAGAAATTAGTTTATTGAATTGAAAAATATTTGTATAACTAAATTCAAATTACGTATGCTTTATATTCAAAATCATACCTTATTATTTTTGTTCTTTCGTTATTTATAAATGATAATTTGTCATACATATGTTTATTAATAATTAAAAAATAATGAAAGCATTATATTAAGTAGAAATAAAAATACTTTCGAATGTTGGAAACCAAAATTCTTTGCTACTTGTTTAATTCATTTCTATGATCTGTAGAATTAAAAAAGGATTGTGGAAGTTTTGTAATTGTAAACATTAAATATTTTAATCTAAATATCTAAATTTTGTTATCATGATCTGCGAGAAATAGTTAAGAAAAATTGTTAATTTATTGCTATCTTACTAATTGATAACATTTCATATTTATCATGCAACAATCTTATGTTTATTCAATATAAAATAAATGTGAAATAAATATGTTACAGTGTTTAAACTGCTAAAAATTCTATTATTGAATATAAAGTTTTGTACCTTCCACTATTTATCCTATTGATTATATCACCTATATAAGATATTCGTGAATAATTAATTTTTCAGAAGGGTAAGTTAAAATACATTGTACTAAATTACGAAGATTATGTGGTGGAAAATCAATTCAAATGTCATACATTTTTTGCTTTGACCATAATAATTTAATGCGACAGATCTATTATATAGACGTGAAAATAATGTTAATTCTACATTCAAATATTAATTTGGGTGGATTATCATATGTATTCATGTTACAATACATTACTGTCAACATTATAATTAGAAATAGATTAAAATAGTTTTAAGAACACATATATTTTGTAATGATAAAACTGGCACATAAAATATAAGGTGTATAAATGTTTTAAAAAATATCCACAATAAGCACTGATAAGTTTTTACCGGCTTAGATATAAAAAAAAATAAAAATGAAAATCTTTAACAGTAAAATGTATTAAAATAAACAAGATAGTTCCTGTAGTTTTAAATAATTTTTTTTTTTTTATCAGTAATATATATTTTAAATCAATAGTAAATCGAAATTAGGTACAATTGAATAGCGTGAATTTTTTAAAAAAGAATGCAAATACGTTCTGAAAATTATTTCATAAGTATATTATTCATACATCTATTTACATTTATAAAAGACCTTAAGGTGAATGAAGAAAGTAAAAAAGAACGTACAATTACAGGCTATAGATTGTGCAAAAACTTGAATAGCATATAAAGGGCTTCTCTAGAGCACTTAATTATTCGCTTCACAGACCGGGTTTTATGTATTGTATATATATATAAATACAGTTTTCTTAGCCTTATAAATTAAATAGGAAAACAGTGCAGTAGCTAAATAGATAGCCGTCTCGTAATTCCATTGTGAATATGTACGTTCGAAAGTGATGAAGCAAACAAGTGGAAAAGGGAAAACAAAAAGTACATTTAATACCTTTAAACACGTGTACAATAATTTTTCTGTATTTGATATAGTATATGAATAAGTATGTATGTGAAAATAATAGAAGGATCAGAGATGTTTCACATTGTTATTTATTGTTCTATTTTTTGATAATAATATAATTGATATGCTCACTTGTATTATAATGAGTGGCAAAAAACACTAAATTTTATGTGTAATGGATTAATGAGGTTAAATTTCAATACTGGAGTCTTTTCTGAGTAAGAGATAATTATTTACGATTTGATATTTCACCATTAGTAATCATTATTGATTTAAATTTTTAAAAAATTAAATTGTTATTACGTGCATATAAGTTCTATTTATTTTTAAAAGACTTTAGACTTACATTTATTATCTGAATTCATTATATATGCAATATGCAATATAATTATTTATGATTTTAAATTCTTCTTCTATCGTTAGCATTTTAAATTAAACTCTTTAAATAATTTAAAAATATGATTTCAAATACAATATCAAGTGTAAATATTTATATTCATTAATAATTTTTATTTCAACAATATATTATATTATAACAATATATACTGTAGAACGTTTTAAATGTATATATTTATGAATGTCGCGTAAGTGTATGATAGTGTACAGTATATTCAGTATATAATAGTAAATGATTAATTAATAGTTTATGCATTTAATTAATTTATTAAATAAAAAATTTGTTATTTATTTATTATTTGGGATTGTTTTTATATTGAATTTGATATTCATACTTTAAATGTAAACGTTAAAAAACATTAATATTAAAAAAAAAAAAAAATTCATTTATTCCATTTATTAATTATATTGTTATAAACAGACACGTGATAAAAATAGAATTTTGTAAGATTAATTGTCGAAAAAGGGAAAATGTAAAAGGAAGAAAAATGTTGCCCACGAGTTATAATAATATAAAAATGTTATTATACGGGTAAAGCCTTGGATGCAATAGATTAAAAAAGTTTAGATAATTCTACTACATTTCTTTTTTTCGAAATTTCATTTAACCCAATAATAATTAATTTAAAGCTTTTGCCATACAGTGTATATTTCCCAAGTGACATATCTAGAACTTTATGAAAAGCGCATTATCTTTATATAATGAGAATATTCGAATCCAGATATGATAAATTTTATAAAATAAATATAATTTTAAGAGCTTTTTATATTGATACTATATACAATAAACATTAAATCGGAAATTATTGTAAATTCTACTTAATTTTTAATATAATTAATCAAATTTAATAAGCAATACAAACATATGCTTATATTTATCGAAAGATATTTTAAGAAATGATATTATTTTCAAGATTAATTATTTCTTATAACTCATTTGACTATCAAACTATATTTACGAAGCAATTCTACCGCTAAAATAAAATAGATTTAATATACAATGGTATTTTAATTATATTTTAGATAAATTTTATATAGGAAATAAAACATCATATACTTATAAAGTTTATTTTAATAATAAGAAAGTCTCAAAACATAGAAAACATTAAAAATGTTATTTAAATTAAAAAATCGAAATAAAAATAATGAATGAAATTATAGATAAATATAAATATACAATGTTTTAATACATGGTATAATTTTATAAAAAAATTGAATATGTA
Organism: Eupristina koningsbergeri; assembly: GCA_018907245.1. Lineage (NCBI taxonomy): Eukaryota > Metazoa > Arthropoda > Insecta > Hymenoptera > Agaonidae > Eupristina > Eupristina koningsbergeri. Next base: position 1,317,380 of record JACCHV010000057.1, on the reverse strand, counting down.
TTGGCATATGTGTAATATCGCAATCAAATACGCGACGAATAAGTTGTACTTGCGTTAGTAAAAGTAGACAAAACATTAAGAAATTGAGAATGAGGGAATCGAACTGAGTCGCGATTCACGTGAAACTCGCAAGTAATAAGAACTTCTGAATTCGTCAAATTGTGAAAATTCAAGATCGGAGGCGACGATGAATTCGCAGGGGTCAATCGAAAGATAATACCGGTGACAGCTGACAGAATGATAATCAAGCAGGAACACCCCGAGGGAAAATTGGCGGAGTTTTCAATTTGTTGCAATACAGCGCAAGTAATGAATAAAATCGAAAGAAAAGGTAGGGGCACTCTGACTTCAACTTCTAATTTAACTCTTACATTCCGGTTTGGGAACTACTATCATTTTTTTATATACAATCGGGACTTAGTTTTTTACATGAACCATTCTAAAACACGTCATTCCGCTCTCTCATTCTCTCGCTTATAACAGAGATAATAATAAAAAAGGACAATATTAATTAACTCGCGTTTTTTTTATTGATAATTTCGAACCGTACAAAGGCCGAAACACTATGACCGTTTCGACTAGGGCAGGAAGATCCTGAATAAATTCGTTATCAAATTATAAGGGAGAATATAATTGTGACGGGTTATATACGTAACAATATATATTTACTAACTAAAACTTTATCACAGCTAATGTGATTATGTTGAATTTTTAGGATGTACTTATCTGCTTCAGAATTAATTTTAAACTGTGAACTCAATAATTTATTTATAATTTTTGTTGATAATCTGTAATAAATATTTCATTAATTTAAAAAATTTTTTCTTTGTAAAAATAAAATTAATAAAAATAAATAATATTCAATATTTTTATGATAAAATATTTTGGATATCTTTATGAAGATGAAGTTTATAAAGTTAAAAGCAATTATCACAATAAAAAAATAGCAATGATAATTACATAGTTTTGAGGAAATTATTATTAATAAACTATTTTTTTAGCTGATAAATTATATAATATAATGCAGTGTCATAGGACGTTAAATGGTAATGTATTTAAAAATCGTATTACAAAATAATAAGAATATAAAAGAAATATGATGACTCAAAACTGTCAGGAATTACAGTTGGAAAAATTATTGACAGAAAAAAATAGATAAGAATATAGAATCGCTAAAACATGCAAACACTATTATTCTGGTCTAACAAAAAAAAATATATTTATAAGGAAAATTTTTTTTTATATTCATAATAATATTGATAATAGTAATGACTGTCACGTATATAATATTTTCATGCATTATACTTCAAATACGTGACGACCATGGGACCACGGAGCGCATAAAGACCCATAAATCAACGCAATTGATACAAAGCATGGGAGGTGATGATGACGAACTGTCTGGATTCGGACGCGAGTAATACGAGACTCGCGAGTATCGAGAACCACCGAGTCCACATTTTTTTTGCAAGACTCGACACCTCCAAAGTCAAAGTCACAGACACGAGAGCTCAACTAATATACTTTAGGGGGAGAATCCGCAATTATGCATCCGGCAGAGATAATGAGAAAAATCAAAATCAAGACGAACGTCACTTCTCCTTTTTCGATCTTCGAGTTCGAGATATCCACTTAACTTTCCGGTTGATTATCATCATCATTTTCTTTTCACTAACGACTAATCGGAACTTAGTTTTTTTTACACGACCGTTTGTATTACACTTCAAATCGCATTCTCTCTCGTTCTTTATAAGCTAGAATAAAATAATAGATCTCTACCTTTTAATTCACGTTCTTATATTGGCTTTATTTCCGAACCTTACAAAGGTCGAAACGCTTTTACCGTTTCGGCTAAAGGAGAATATATCTTGGAGAAATTCACGATTCAATTATTAAAAAGAATATAATCGCGACTACTTAAAACATAACAAACATAACAAAATTTATAATTAATAAAGCATTACAAAATTTACCTAAAATACTAGGAAAAAAAATAATTCACAATAATAATTAATTAACATGATACACATTTAACAATAATAAATAATAATAATAAATGATAATCATAAAAGTAACAAGAACCTTTAAATAGTTATGATAAAAAAAATATATGTTTAATAAAAATTGGCATAAATAAAGAAACTAAATATAAAATAAATATTAAAATATAATATATTAATATTTGATTATATATAATAATTATAATCACAAGTAGATATAAGAAATCTTTGCGATACAAATTATAAGAACTAATAATGAAACTAATAATGATATCAATAGAAATACTAAAACCAAAAATATTTTTTAAAAAATAAAACTAAAAGGTAAAACACTATTATTTTCTTTCACACTAATTGGGAATATTTTTAGATGCTGGAAAATGTCACAGGCTAGAAAAGTCAAAAGTTGACCTGCGAAAGGTAAAGCAAAAAAACTATATAGAAAAAAGGGCTTTATAACTCTATGTAAAAAAACTGGGAGAAAGGTAGACAAGGGAAATTCCTAAGCATACAAACTAAGCCAAAGAAAAGTATAATAGAAAAATTATAAAATAAAAACAAAGCCTTTCAAAATCTTTCCACAGCTCTCGCACATCATTTATATAGGTCAAATGGTAAAACAATTACACCAAAAATTATGTAGATGCATTTTTATTTGTAATAATTAATAAACATTATTTACACTAACAAAAGCTTTTGCACCTACTCCACAATCACTAATGGAAAGCATCCTGGTTATCAGGATTATTAAAATAAGCTTTAATTATAATAAATTCATAATTTCACACTAATAAACACACAAAACTAGTAAACTAAAATTGTAAAACACTGAATTAAACACTTTCACTAGCTTACATTAAACAAAAACACAACACTTCTAGTATTATTACAATAACTAATTAAATAATATTGAATAACTTGGTAAACAAGAAATTTTAAAAACAAAGAAAATACAATTGTAAACAATGTTATGGGCAAGATAATCATGAAATTAGAAGTTAAATTAATTAAATAATAATTATTATATTAAACATAATAGAAAATTCATTGCGATTTTCTGAGAAAAGCTATAAAATTTCCCCACTTGCCCATATACTCTGCGTTAGAAAAAAAGTGTATGAAGAGAGGAAAAATCAGGTGAAGGGCAGTCAAATTTCAATTTTTTTTTGACAAGACAAATTCATTTTTCTCTCACAAGTTTTTTTTTTGAAAAAGTCTTAACTGGATTTTCTTCTTCGAGAGCAAGGCATACAAAAGATACATCTTGCGCCAATTGTAGTATAATCGCTTGTCAACTTTTACATCAATAGTAAGAAATAAATTTTTTTTTATATATATATTGTGCACATATTATTTAAAACTCTCCTTCATTTCTCAAATAAACGGTTTACGTATACTATACATATAACCTTAACACATTTCTTTTTTTGTTTATTATTTCTTAAAATCTTTACCGAATCATCCCTCCGTCCAGAGTTAGTGCGAGAACGTGTAGACTTAAAAAGTAGAAAAAGTAAAAAAAACACTTTTTAAACGTAACGCTGCGTGTATTAATTTGATAAAAAAAAGTAGTGCGAAACGTAACACTGTAAACTAATTCAAACCAACAGAAAATTCATTATAACATTCAATAGAATTTTTATTATTAATAGTTTACGCTGGTTTATTTAAATGCGTATTATTTAACAAAGGCTTCTTCGATTCCTTAAGTTTGTGTTACTAATTTTTCATATAAAATTAATTTTTGAGTGTAGAATTGTTGACAGAGGTAATTATCTACTTAATCTAGGGAAGACAAAGATAATTTAGCTTTTAAAAACTGAACCAAAAACTGAAAAATAATAAAATGCAAATTATTAAAAATAAAAGTTTAAATAATTTATTATTATTACTTAATACTTTTGTATGGGTATATTTTATTGATTATAAATTAATAAAAAATGTATAAATACATTTTTGGTTTATTTTTCTATGCGAACAAAAAACATTTCGTATAAAAATTGAACCAAATATTTTTATTTTATTTAATTAGATTAAATAAATGACAATTATTACAAATGATTAATTAAATATGATTTAGTTTATTAATAGCTAATTTTATTAAAATTTTAATTCTAAATTTTTTATAGAAATTATATTTATTAATATTTAAAATTTTTTAAATATTAAAAGTGACGAAAATTAATCTCAAGGGAAATATCAATTCTGTATAATTGTATTACCTGACGTTAATTCATTCATAGTATAATTGCAAATTTTCGTTTTTGCTTAATTAATAAAATGTGATATTAATATACCTGAATTAGCATAAATATTTTTTAAAATTTACTTTGCAAAAGGTTTTTTTTCAATATTCATTGAAAAATTTTAAATAAATATTAGAAAAGAATTTAACATTATATAAAAGATTAATTCACATGCATTCAGGTATTTATCAATTTTTTTTTTTCTAACTATAAAAAAGTTTTTCTTAAAGTCAATAATTGATGAATTTAATTTTTTATATTTCATATTTTTAAATTTATAAATTATTAAGATATTTTAAAATCATTTTTAAATAATTATGAAATGGTTTATAAACATTTTTATAAAATTGTATTCTAATATGAGATTTTATGAAGGTCAATTGTTTCATTAATAATTTGAAAAGCAGTTTTTTAAAGCATTTTATATTGTCAAATTCTGAATATTTGTTATACAATTGAAGTATATTATTAATATTAACTCTGAATAAGAAAATAGGTTTATATAAAATAAATTAAGACTTGTTAATTTAAAAATAAGATTTCAATGTTGCTGCCTATATTTAAATATTTATGATTAAATAAAAACCGTTTTTATTTTGTATTTTAAATATTGTATAGAAATTTATATTTTTCTTATGGAAATTAAAAATTTTTTTAATTCATAATTCTTTATTTGTATAATTACAAATAATTATTTTATTTTTACGAGCAAAAACAGATATTAAGAGGTATTTAGTCAATTTTTACATATATCTTTAGAAGTTATAACCTACTTTATTAGCTTTGTGAACATAAATAAGTGAACCTTCACAGCTAATAGTTTAACATAAGCAATCTAACACAAATTTTGAATTTAACTAACAATCTTTTTTTATTTATATATATTTAAATATTCTTAATTTAATAGCTATTTGATTCTGTAATGGATTTATTCATGTTTCTAATGAAATAAAATAATGGTATCTTAGATCATGGTGATTAATGTGTAGGTAAAATAGGCGGTGATTCTGTAAGATATTGCTTTTTTTACGTAATTTCTACAATAGACTTAATCTTTTCTCATCCAGTTGAAATAACTGAACTTCGGAAGAGAGTTTGTTCGACGCAAATATATTTGTAATTAAGATACACTACTATAATAACATATTTTCTAATAATAATAATAATAATAATAATAATAATAATAATAATAATAATAATAATAATAATAATAATAATAATAATAATAATAATAATGAGTATGCTATCGTAAATATCAAGTCTGATGTTGTTTCGGAGTTACAATATCTCCTTGGTCTGAAATCGTTTATGCTAATTTTGATTTAAAATCACGAACTCCAATGGTCAAAAAAGGGCGGACTGTCGTCACGATGACGTATATTGACGTTATACGTCGTTGACCGACTTATGGCGTTACCTCTAATGCTGTTTTGCACTATTTAAACCTAAATTGCGTATAACTAGTTCGTCCGGAACGAGAAATATAACATCGTTTTCGATGTTGTTATGTGTATTCATTAGGAGGTACTGTCGATTAAAGATTAAAACACCTCTGTGTGTGACAAAGTATAGTTGGAAACTCGATCGAGCAACTTGTGCAAGCTATACTTATAACTAGACTCGTATATATTCTCGAGTGATGGTAGTAAGAGTTAGTTCTCCAGATATTAACATTTACCGTGTACATAGTCCGAGTAAAAGCAGTGGCCTTAGTTATTCGGGCTTACAACAACACATGAACAACATATATGTGTAATGTTATGTAATGTAATATATCGATGCAACTTTTTTGTTCCAGATACCGATAAAACTCTGCTAAATCCCTGTGTTGACACAGTTAGGATTCTAGAACCATTTTCTCTAAATGATACAATATCTGTTTCAAACTTATGCATCAACATTGTATTATTATGGAAACTTAAATAATTTTCTGGTAATCATACATTATAAAATAAAAAGAATATATTTTGTTAAATCGATATATTTTTATATTATTTAATATAAATAAAATATTATATTTTCTATTTCAACAGTAAAACACCAAAGTTTTTACATGATTTCCCTGTAATTTTTAATTATCTCATTCGCCTAGATTAGAAAAAGCTCTTTTTAGAAGTATTCTAACATTTCATGTGAGATCTTTATGTAATCTCATAACAAAGGATATACAAATTGATAGGATTTGATACTATTATTTATTTCTCTTTTTAGAGCACAGATTGTGTTAACATCCAATCAGCTATACCCGGTTAACAACGATTCGGTTACCACTGTGGAAACAGAAATAAAAAAGTTAATTTTAATTTCAAAACCTTATTTCATTATAATCTCAACTTTAAGCTTCTTATTATTTTTTAAATTTTATACCATATTTTTCAGTATTTTTAAATTGTGTTACCAAAAACTTATATTCTATTTTATAAGATTAAACTAAAATTCTGAAATTATTATTCCATATTTTTTGGGATATCTAGGTAGGTTTTGCTTCATTTCTTATTTGAATAGCAATTGTATTTGGTATACTTTAAGTATTATTTCAAAATTTTAATGCTTCAAACGTTTATGTTTCAAATCATGTACTGTAATGAGCTTAATTACAAAATTTTTGTTCTACTTGATTGGTAAATTTCTAAATGGCATTATGTCTGACTTTTTTGATTTTCTATAAAAAAATCTCTTCTTTATTATATTTCAATAATAACTTATGTAGAAAATAATAATGAAATTCTAGTTATTACTATGACTGAATTTGAATGATGATGAAGAGTGATTAAAGTGTATTGTAGCCTTAACCACAGACCTCACTTTTTATCTCTCTTTTTTCCTCTTTTTTTGTGTTATCACCTTACACTTTATTAGACATTTAAATTCGTTTTCTATTTCATACATATAATTTATCATCGCACTTATTTATTTTTTTAATCTACTTATTTCATGGTTAAACTATTTGTGTCATATTCAAAAATTAATATTCAAAATGTTCCTTAGAATTACATATTTCTGTATCAGGTTTAATAAGTACATATCCTAATCCTATTTTATATTTACTATTCGTAAAAAAGTTTATTTTAAACTTCTGTGCTTTATTTGAAATTATAATTCATCTAAATATAAACTTCATGTATTTCATGCAATTATTCATGATTGTTATGAATGGGATGGGATCCTCGGTAAGCGTTCTGCAAAACCTAGAAAAATGGTAAACTATAGACCATAAATTCTAAAAATCTTTTTAATTTAAATAATTTACTTTGCTGTATCTTTAATTTTAAAATTCTGTAAATAAAAATTTTTGTCTCAAGGATTTTTTATTCAATTTTATCACATAAAGTAGAAAGTTTGCTCATTGAGAATTTAAGTCTTTCCAAAAAAATTCAAAATAGCGTTTAAAAATTTTAATTTTTCGTAGACTTCTCCAATTTCATAATTAAGCAATGAACAGAAAAAATCTATATTATAAGTAGACTTAAATAATTAAATAAATTTGAAATAGTCTAATGCAAGCATTTTGCTTAAAAGTATCTATGTTTTTTATCAGCTCTTAAATAGATATTCATTTATTAGTGAATAATTAAACCAATCTCAATATTAATAATAATAACATAAATAATAATAAAAACTAATTTTTAACAAATATGAGAGTGATAATTATAAAATTAAAGATATTTGTCTATATTACATATAAAATATTTAATTTTTAATTTATTTATATATTTAATATATTATATAAATTATAATATAATTTATAATTAATTTATATTATATTTATTCTTGTTAAAACAAGAGATATTTAATTTCTTTAATTAATTCTTTAATCACATAGATTTAAATATCTAGGATAGTTCTTCTGTTTTATGTTTTACGATGTGAATTTAATATTTGTTATATTTGCAATATACCTAAAATATTATATATATTAAATTTTATTAATAGGAATAAAATTTATATCTACTTATTTTCGATCATTATAACTTTAATTGTATTACATGTAGTAATATTACACATAATATGTTAATTATAAGTTAATGTATTGTAATTTACAAAAAGGACGAATGAAATTTATTTAACAATTTATATTTGTGACATATCAAAAATAGGATCTGTAATAAAAATAAATTTTTAAGAGTTTATTTAAAAATACAACAAATGAATAAATAAAAAATAAATTTATTTTAAAAAGGGTTGATTTTACTGCACTAGCTTAATTTGAAATCTATTTTTATGTTCCAGGGCAAAATCAATACGAAAGGTATGAATTATTAAAATTGCCGGCTAAATCTCAGTAACATTGCACTTTTACTGCGTCACAAATGTTGAAAGAATGAGGCTGGTGATTTTAAGGAGCATCAATTCTGTTTGTGACTCAGAGATTTTAACTATCTTTTGACATATTGTACGACACAAAAGCACATCCATGATGTGTTTAAGATATTCGATATATATATATATATATATACTCTTAACATCTATACGTATGTACATACTTTAAAGGCCCGTATATATCCGGTGACGTTAACAATGACCTGTTTATTGAGACACCTTGCAACTTTTTCCAAATAACCCGATTTGAGAGATTTTTATTTCTTTTCCACCATTATTTGTTTTTGTTCACTTCTCTTCTCTTTTTGCATCGGTCGAAAGATTTGATAAGCCTTTTCAATGTTATTATCGCATCTGTAAGCTACATCTACAGAATACAAATAGCTATTACATTAATAAAAAATTTAATTGCATATTCGTAAAATAAAATCATGCATACACATAAATTTATTATTGTATAAATAAATGTATCTTTCAACAATTGCATACAAACATATATAAAAAAAACAAGATTATTGTTTTTAGAAATAATACTAATATTGGCATTACATATTAATATAATAAAAATTTTACAATTGTGATACAACTTTTTTAATGAGAAACAATATACCATATTCCCTTACGCATTATTTTGATACTTTTGATACTTCATTCTAAATAATGTATATGTGGAATATTTCGTACTATAATTTGTTTAAAATAATTTATAAAAAAAAATTTCATACAGATGCAGGCAACTATTATAATTTCTTTTAATTTTTAATTAATTTTCTGTAACTTTTTATAAAATAATGATTGGATATTTAATAATTTAAATTGTGGATTTGCTACCAATTCAATGTGAATGCGTATGAATTAAATTTTTATTCCTTGTGATAGATTTCGATTGTAATACTGCACATACGAGTAAGTTTTTATTTTCTTTACTAAAAAATATATATTAAAAATATTCAATTATAGATTTTTAATTTATTTATTAATGATGGATATTTAACAAAAAAAAATTATATAAATTAAAAATTTTTTTTGTTGTATTTTTACTAATCGATTAATGACAAGAAAAGATTTTGTACTTTTATAAGAATATTATGCGTCCTTTGTTTATCCATTATTTTTATAAACTTAAATTAAATACTGTATATTGACTTGATTATGTACAATAATATATATATATACATATATACATATTAATGTATATATTTGTACGTTGTTCTTTAAGGAGTAGTTTTATTAATTTCAAATCAATAAAATTAAATTTTGATTAGATATACAATAAATAATTGAATAGATTACCTATCAAAGTCATTCACGACTTCATATTTATGACAGTATGATTTTAAATAAAACTATAGCTATACTGCGAAAGCCAATGCGTATACTTTAAGATTTACTTAGTACATAAAAATAGGTCGTAAATTTTTGAGCTATTTTTATTAGATTAATACAGAAAATATGAGCCGTACTTTTATTTTATCTTCACTTACTTTATTTTGTCTTCATTTTTTGTACGAAATATAGTATAGGCAGTTTAAATATATAACAAAAAAAGCTTACACATGCAGAACTTATTTTTATTCGGCAGATACTTAGTAACCGATTACTTAGGTATTCGTATTCCTTAAATAAATTTAGTTATCAATTATTTTATTTAACGTGGGTGGTATATTTTGTTATCAAAGCAACATTTTTATAAATTAATATTAGATTTATCAAAGAAACAATTATTCAATATTAAAAATACTCTTTATTCAAAATTATTATATATTAATTTATCTATTAAAATATTAAGTATTTACGATATTTGTGGTAAACAATATTGTTACAATTTATCAGCTCTTAATTATTGAATTGATTAGCTCTAATTTTTACTAGTGCACTAGCTTTTTGAGCTATTTTAAATTTAATAAAAAATTTACAATATAGATTTTAATAATACAGACTTTCAATAACAATAATTAACGATTATAACGTTTGAACCCTGTTTATTAAAAATTTCGCAATCATCGATTTTTGTTACAATGTAACGATATCCTATAATAGTAATAAAATAGTGAAATAAATAACTATATGTATATAGTAATAGCGAAGGACATTAATAGTAGTTTATGATGATAAAATTAATACGATTGAAAATGTTCCTGGCCGATTATAAATTGTTGGTCTACAAATCGAGAAAGTTGAAGATTCAGACAATAATTAGCCTTCACCTGCAACACACCATTAAACTAAAGTTTATTTAAAAATCTATAAAGAATTTTACCTTTTTATTGTTCTTGTTCTTCATTAAAATATTTGTGAAAAAGGGAAAAGTTATAGACTTACGCATGCTATAAGCATACCTTAGAATTTCAACCCCGAAAGTTGGAGACGAAGACCTCGTTTAACTCTGAACGCGACAATATTCCAATATGGCACCGGTAGAGCAGGGAAGTATAGAAAAAAATAAAAAGGTGGGTGTGAGTAAGATAGAGAAAATGAAAAGGAAAGAAATAAAGAAAAGAGGAGAACGTATCTACCTAACTTACTTTATAATTTATATATGATGTATAAATTATTCAGCCAATATTGCGGTATTGTGTTTTCGATCGAAACTCTACGACCATTTCTTTCCATTTCATTGAGAGGGAAAGTTCTTCTAGCGATTTTCTTCGTGTGTACATGATTTATATCGTCTTCATCCAACTCTTAGAAGGCTTTTCGTTATAAAATATCCAACGATAGTATCTGACGAGTAGTTTGTTACCTCTACTCCCTGTATTCATGATACGATTATTGTTAGCTTTTTTTTTTAACACCTTCTTATTCTAGAACATTCCTTTGGGGAGTTATTGGAAACATAGACTGGCGAATGAGACAGGTGTAATTCAAATACAAATTACGTAATGATAAAATTTGGATCGATGATGCCAATCTTGAATTTATTCAACTGATCTGGTACTCGAAACAACAGACTAGCAATGTAAAATCCAAATTGAATTCATTTTACAATCAAAGTCTTGATTTATAGCTATTATATAAATCGACAATAATCAATTGACATCTATCACAATGGTTGCAGTTATCAAATTGAAAAAACGTAATTTATATATCAAAAAAGAGCTAAATCAACATTAATATGAATACAAAGGAGGAACTATCCTTTAAAATTATTTAGTAATATTTTATAATTATTTATATAATATTATATAATTATATTTTATAAAATGTAGAATATTAATAATTTATTCATATATTTCTTATTTTAAGGCGATATTCTTAATAATATCATTTAATGCTTTAATGCAAATTTGAATAACGTTTATATTAATTGTGTGAAAATATAAATAATCTTATAAAATGTTACGACCTTACTTTTTCGCGTAATGATTAATTATATTTATTTGTTTATTGTTTATTTAATTAATTATTATTTATTTAATTAATTATTTAATTTTTGCGTAACTAATTATTTAGCAGGTTAGTTCTACCGTAGCTAAATCGGTCAAATCGCTTCAAACTTCGTGAGGATCGGACATAAATAAAATCAACAATGATTATCCGTGTTAAATACCGATTTATTGGAAATAAATCGGAAGAGAGATATATTAATATATAAATGTGGCTTGTGATGTGATATGAACTACCTTCCCTACCTTGTATTGGAAATAATGAATTATAATTATGATAATAATTGATCGAAGAATAAGTATTGGGTTGTTAAATTCAACCAGAGTCCTGACCGAATCAACTTCCTTTGCACCTCGACGACGAAAAATATTACTCGGCTGCTACTGAATCACTACTAACTGACTTAATGATCTCCTGTCACTTCCTTTTTACTCTATTTATATCGAAAAACCGCTAACCTTTTCGGGTTCTCCAATCGTGGAGGTTTTACTATTTTTAGGCTTAATTCGCGTTTCGTCGAACTTTAGTCCATCTTACCGGGACATTATTTCCCAATAAATTGCCTAATATCGATCATACTCTACTCGTTGTCGAATTTACAATGATTAATATTCATTTCAACTTAATCAACAGCAATATTTTACGCTACATATTGTAACCCTTTACAATTATTTTACACAATCCGCCTCGTTTTAATTATACAAAAAATATTTTTATTATTCATTATAACTTGTTTTGATAGACAGTAGAACTTATATATATTTTTATTTCTTAACTGTATTTTAATACTTTTATTTTCACTAATTACTTTCACCTTATTTATTCATGAGATACATCCACAATGGAAGTAAAATAATGAATTTTTCAAGGGTAGCTTTCGCTTATCGCGCTATTTGTCTGATTGACCTGATACTGTTTTGATTTATAGTATTTCTCTATATTTTACAAATTTCATTTATATAGATTCTGTTTTTATTTTATTATTTTATGATGCTTTTATCAAAAAGCTTATATTTTGTTAGAAAAATTAAAATTTAGTTGATGTGATATAATTTTATTTGAATGAAATATAATAAAAAATTTATCTATACATTATTCGTTTTAACAATTTTTAATTATTATAATTAAATAAGAGTTAATCATTTTATTTTAATTATTTAAAAAAACCTTATTTTCAAATTTAAATTGTTTCATTAATTTTTTATATTATTCAAAATATTTAATATTTAAAAGAACTCATTACTTTACTAATTTAAAGCTGATTTTATAGTAATTTTACATACCGAAATAAAAATAATTCAATGATATGAATGAAAATATGTTCGTACAAAGTTGATCTACATTTTTATTTTAGTAAAGTATTCAAATCATTAAAAGTTTCAAAAATATCAGTTTTAAATTTAAACACATTTATTTCATGTAGATTTTTGTAAAATTTAATATTGATAAATTCTGAATTTATAAACTACATATATAACTTATTTTTATAATCAGATTTAAGTAGTATGTAAAATTATGTATTTTTTCCGAACTAGATTCTCAATGTTAATTTTGAATACTTATCGTTAGTTGTGTTAATAAAAGTTTTAATTGAATTTTTTTTTTTATCATATTTGCTGCTGTAGCTTACCAGTAAACGTTTAATGAAGTAATACAATAATAAAAACAAGAATTTATATATATTTTATAGTTCTGAGTTACAATTTTATTTTAGCTTATGATATAAAATTGATAAAAATATTTTAAATTAAAAATCGAATTATAAAATACTATTAAACAGTATAATAACTCAATTTAAAGACAACTTTAATATATATATTTATTTAAAGAAATCCAGGTATTTAAAAAAAAAATTTTTTTAAATTAACATCAAAATTCAATAATACTTTTAATATTCAGAAAATAAATACTATATGTGCCAAAGTATCAAAATACATTTTTATTATTATGAAAAATTTTTTTCTAAACTTTGATTTCATAGCTAAACAATTAAATATAAAACATTTAATATTTTAATATAATTCTAAAATATATCCTTTAAGATGAAGAAAATATGAAAAATCTATATATATATAAATGTAATTCCGAGAGGTTATTATAAACTTTTATTTATTCAATAAAAATAAACAGGTTCCAAGGATTCTGCAAATAATAAATGTAATGAATACTAAAAATTATCTGAAATACATTCATTTAGTTCGACGAAAAATTTAAATATTAAAATTTATAATATTTTTAACTAAATAAATTGTAATTTTTATTATAAATATTTTACAATACAATGTTAATTTCAAGAATTATATTATTAAACTTTTTTTTTATGTAACATATTTTCACTCGTAAAAAAAAAGATATTGATTTTTTTGGTCATTTGTTAAAGATTTCGTATTGTTGTAAATAACAAAATTATTTTTTTCTTCAATATATGTCGCGTCAAGTTTTTGAAAAAATGAAAAAGAACATTTTTCGTAAAAAATTTATTATAATTTATTATACACACAGCTAATGTAAATATATTTCATAGAAAAATATATCAATGCTATATCGGGATAAAAGGAATTAATTAATAGCTAATTGAGTATGCAAAAGGAAATAAATAACAAGTATAAAAATGAAGCTTTTGTGCAGGATATGATAATTTAAGCTACAAATAGTAATAAATTTACAAAACAGTCAAGTGTCAAGAATTACCGATAAAGTATGAAATAAAAATTCTCGAATCCACTTGGTGTTTTTGTTACCTCATTTTTCTTATTATTCAGAGTATTAAGTAAACTTATTTATTCAAACAATGCGTGCTTCTTTAAGTCGTTAAACGTATAACTACCAATATTAAACAAAATTTTTATACCGCAATATTATATATTATGATGAATCTCATTAATATGATTACTTTAATATTAATCTATTTTTTTTATTCTATATTAATGAAAATAAAACCACTTTGATAGCTCATTAAATATAAATGAATTTAATTTATTTATGATAGTTGTTATTTTTTTTTGAAAAATTTTTTTTTAATAAAATCTATAAAAATAATACAATTATGTTTGAAAATAAAAACATATTTCGAATATATATTATAATATATTAATGTAATAAAAGAATATAATTATATTTAATGCTAAAAAACTAAGAATAAATTTTAGATAATTCATTTTTGCATTGAAAATTTTAATTATATTTATTAATATGTATTTACATAAATCTTTTTCTAATTAGATATTTATTACAATTTTAAATTCTTGGGAAGTTTGACATTTTTTTATACCTATTGATGTAGAATTAATATTATCTTGATGAATGCAGGTTCAAAATTTTATTTTGTTGTATATTTCTAAAGTGTAGTTTTTCTACTGAAAAGTAGGGATATATTTATAAAAAATTCAAATATACAATTTTCGTTTTTAATTACGATATGAAACTGTAAGTATTTGAAATATATCTATTCATAAAAATGTCTTGTATTGGATTTAAATTAATACTTTTTCATAAGGAGTATTTTTTATATTCATTTTATACTGATATTGATTTTCAAGATAACTTCAAATTTGAAGTAGTTATTCTTTTATGTTTTATGTTACAGACACTTGAGGTTATCCTAGTCTCAAAACTTGAAATATTTTGTTTTTATCAGTAATTTACCATTTATTTTTCAGACCCACTGATTTTAGAATCAAATATGTTTCAAGTATATTTGCATACAATTTTCTACCTTTGATTAATAACGTGACATTACTTACATTATTGCAAGGAGAATAATTTTTTAAAGTAATAATGTAAATTCGACGAATTTTTCATGCAAATCCCTGTAGATTCAGTCAACTTGGTTAGATTCATCCACAAAGATAAATCTATAAATAATTTATTATTATGTATTTATTTATTCAGAAATCTTGGTAAAACATTATTAAACATAAAATATATATGTGACGGAAATATTTTTAAAAATTCATATTTATAATTGATATTGGTACTCAAGTCTAATTTTAGTTGTTCGCGTCAAATGAAAATTTCATCAATTACAAGAATAACTGTTTACGATTTGGTTGAATGCAGAATAAAAAGAGATGTATTGGCTCCAGACAGTTGGAATCATAAAGCACGAACTAGTTTTGAATTTTTTATCGGATGGATAACAGTAAGATAAAAAATGCATCGCACCCTTTTTCGGACTTGAATTTGTGGCTCGTTTTTGAAATTGAGCTATTGAAGCACCAGAGTAGGTTATCCGCGTAATATTCCTGGAGACGATGATGCTCGAGGTGTTTTTTTCCCTTTTTATCATCGAGGATGGGAGAGAGTTAAAAAGTAAGGATTAAAAAGCGATGTCGGTGAGTAATCCGAGGGCGCCGAGCGTGTGAAAGCTTGGCTTACACGGTATCTCGGCGCTCGGCGCAGTAAGAGCACGAGGGTCGCGCATTTGACCTTTAGAGTACGATGGAAGCTGCGCGCGCCGGCCGGGTCGGGAAGCTGCGACACAGCCTGAATCAGCGATTCCCGCCTTCAAAATGCATTTTCTCCACTTGGGGACTCCCTTTTTTCCTTGCATCAGCCGCAACAATGACTCGCCGGCGTTCGCGGTAATTATATGTGGGTGAGAAAATAAATAGAGAGAGAGAGAGAGAGAGAGAGAGAGGAGAGAGAGAGAGAGACGAACGGATGGGGGGGGAGAGGAGAGGAGACTTCCCTTGTCGTCCCAATTGTTGGCGGAAGAAGCTCATTATCTCCTCTCATCTCTTGGACGAAATGGAGATCCACGGTTTGTCAGTTGCTCCCCTCTCCGACTTCGGAGGCTGGCTCCGAGATCCACCACGTACGCGTCTACCGACAACCGATCTATCATTATCTTTACTTTTACTGTTATTTTTCTTGGTCCACCAACATATTATTTAGATTTACTTGTAGACTATTGAAAATAAACTTTTATTTCTTATCCAAATTGTCCACCTACAAAGCTTTACTTTTTTATCCTTATTTCAAATTTGATACCACGTTGACAATGAGTCAATATTACTTTGCTCCCTGCATTAAAAATAATTGATATAATAGATGAGACGGACCAAAACAATTACGATGTGATTTCTTAACTCACGAACACTTGTACCAACAACTGGTGATCACGAGCGGTTGTTCAATCGCATTATTTATTTACAAATTCAATTTTGTTTTATCATTCGTAGTATTCATTTTTAATACAAAAATATTATTTATGTTTTTCTTAATAAATTTACTTGGCTAAAATTATTTTTCCATCTAAAATACATATATCTTATGAATATATATAATAATAATATACATATATAATAATAATAATATGTATATTTAATTTTGTTTTCAAAATAATTTTGATTAACATCCGGACGAAATATAATTTAATTTTTTATAAACAGTACTTATTACATGCCTATGATATTATTTATATTATATTATACATATATATATGATATTATAATAAAATAGCCTATATAATAGATAATAAAAAATTAAGCCATTTAACATTAAATTCATAATTGTATTCTATAAAATAATAGAATGTTTATATTTAATGTAATAAAATAAAATTACAGATGTTTCGTATAAAAAATAATTCGCTTCGACTAAATTCTTTTATTTATTTTGAAAGCATTATAATCATGAAATTTTAATCATATATTAAAATGTTAAATTATTAAATGATATTTTTACAACAATTATTACATTATTCACAATAAGCTCAACTAATAATTCAATATATTCTATAATTATTCACTATAAATTAGGTTAATTCATATTTATTGAACTTTTTTAACGTTCTTATGTGTAATTAAATATTACAATGAATCTAATAATTTGAAATAAGTACAATATGAAATTAAAAATTACTTGAAGTATTATTGTTTTTTACATTGCTTTATTATAATTTGTATTATGCTAAATTATATCTAAAAGATGCTTATGTATAATAAATGACTGTTAAATTTAATTGTTAAAAAAAGAACATTAATAAAATTAAAATTTTGTTTTTAAATCAAAAGATTCTTAAATTACTTAAAAATAAACCAAAAAATAAACATTTGTTTTTATATTTATATTTGGACTTTAAAAATCCTTTTTAAATGTAAGTCTTTGTTTTTAAAGTATTTTCAATAAATTCTATTATTCTCGATATTTTTTTAATATTTCAATGAGTAAAGTACATTTTATTTATTCTTTAAAGAAATATTTAATCAACATGAATCTTTATGTTTTTGTTTTAAACTGCATTTTATACCTATACACGTTCATTTGGCTTCCATTTCTACATATTTATATAATGTAGTTTGATACTAGAAATGTGTAATAAATTTGTTAGATAATTTAATCATCATTATTCAAAAATTAATAATTGAATAATTAATAAACAATTGATAAATTATTTGATAATTTTATTTTTAATGTAATTATTTTTAATACATGTTATTAAACATAGCATATTATAATTTGATTATTATTAAAATTATATTAATCAGAGAGTCATTAAGTTACAATATATTAAATAATATGTAAATAAATGAAAGCCAATACAAAATAGTACATATGTTTGCGCGTGTATATACTTTTTAAATTTACTTAAATTAATTTTGAAATTTCTTTGTTTACAAGTAAATATTTTTAAAAAATTTAAAAAAAAGCACAAATAAAATTATTAAATAAAGGAATGTTACAGGTGATTATTTCTTTTTATTTTTAAACAAGACGCTAGAATGATTTTGTAGTCGGTGTACGGTGAACGAGTGGTTTCAAATAAAAATAGTTTTGTTGCGCATCGTAAATATAACTGTTAGTGCTACCATCTAGATGTATTTAATTAGTAATAATTCTTTAAATACTATCACCATACAGAGTTTTTGTAATTGCTCATTTATTTACATGAAAAGATCATAAATTTGTTAAAGTACTAAATTGATGGAATTTAAAAAATTTCTTTTCTGAAATAAAATTTAAAATTTAATAATTTTTTGATAACATGGATTATATACGTGTAGTTTTATGAATTATTTATCATAATAAACATTTAAAGTTTTATAATATGATTCATTTTTAAAGCTTTAATACGTCTAATTAAATTCGATTTATTTATTAAAATGGTAACTGACATATTTTTAAATAAAAAGAAAAAAAACACTTTTTAGTTACATTAAGTATGATTTTTACAATTAAAAGTTTAAAAAATATGCAACACAACAATATGTATAAAGTTCAGTAATTTTTGGATAATAGCGGAAGAATTCCAAATAGCTTAATGCATTAAATATTAGCGGATTACAAGGAATTGTGTATTAATTGTAAAATTTATCTGCTTATTTATATTTAAATAAATAAAAAGTGTGTATTTAAATCGCTTGGACTGGCGCGCAATGCTTCGTTTCCTTATTCGTTATTTCACATAAAAAAAAGGAAAATTGTTTAATTTATTATTCAATACGTAACGGTATTTGTTAAGAGGGATTTCGAATTTCATTCGAAAAGTCTGTTTAGCACGTGTACGCGACTATAAATTATACGTTTTAGTGGGAATAATTTCAAGAGTAAAACTGAATGCGGCCAGCAAAGGGAGAGTTATTGAAACGAAAGATGAAAAATACGTTAGAAAGTGTTGGGCGGGGGGAGGAGGAGCCGAGAAACTGCGTTATCCCTTACTCATTCGCCACGTAAATACACCCGTATATTTGAAAATCCGAGTAATACTTTTCCGATAGGGAAAGAAAACATGGGCGCCGGGAGCCGTGACTTGGCTCAACGTAACGCTTGGTGCGTGTGCGTGTGCGTGTGCGTGGGTGGGTGCGCGCACGAGGGCAAGCGGGGGGGGGTGCGGTCCGGGGAGCGGGGGGCTGGTGCGCGCAAGAGCAGAGCCTCGCGTCGCCACCACCACCCAGCCGGAGCTCAAGCTCAGGCGGGAGCGATCCGAGCACCTGAAGCGCGGCCGCGATCAGTCGACCCCGTGCAACGCGGCACGCTGGCCGCCGCGCCATTCATCTGACCTCTGACTCGACAAACTTATCGATCTCCGCTCATTTATCCCGCCTCTCATTCATCAGCGTGGACCCGACCGCACGAGAAGGTCCTGGGACACGCTCCGACCCCTGGCAACTGGTGTTACCCAAGTGCTACGGCGACCCGAGTTCCTCGAAACTCCAATTCGGATTTTTAAAAGCGGTTCGCGAGTTTGGTCGGATGCTTGAGTGCACGGCGTATATCTAGATTCGTGCGTCTTGGTCGCGTGAGTAGAACGCAGCATCCGAGGTTTTCTTGCTGCAGCGGAGTAGTTTGTTTCAGAGAAAAGGGACACGCTAACTTGTTGAACCATGGAGTCCTTCGGTGTGTTGGTATTGTTGTCGATGTTGTTGTTGTTCAAATCCTCGAGAGTCGTTGTGGATGGAAAGAGCACCAACGACGGTCCTCACAGTTATAAAGACTTGTACAACGATGACCTTACCGATGATCCTCTGGTGGTGGAGACGACTACAGGACTGATGCGTGGGTACTCTCGCACGATCTTCGATCGGCAAGTTCACGTTTACCTGGGTGTACCATTTGCTAAGCCGCCAGTGGGGCCGCTTCGATTCCAGAAGCCCGCACCCGTGGAACCCTGGCACGGGGTCCTGAAGGCAATCCAGATGCCGAACAGCTGCGTACAGGAAAGATACGAGTACTTCCCCGGTTTCGAGGGCGAGGAGATGTGGAACCCCAACACAAACGTCAGCGAGGACTGCTTGTACATGAATATTTGGGCACCAAAGAGACCTCGACTGCGCCACAAGAGCAGCAACGCCGATCAGTCCGACCACCACGCGGGCATGCCAATTCTAGTCTGGATTTACGGGGGTGGCTACATGACCGGGACCGCGACCCTCGATGTCTACGACGCAGATATCATGGCTGTGCAGAGCGACGCAATCATTGCTTCCATGCAATACCGAGTGGGCGCGTTCGGCTTCCTTTACCTCAAGCAGTACTTCGAAGACGACAAGGAGGCGCCGGGAAATATGGGCCTGTGGGACCAGGCGATGGCCCTCCAGTGGCTCAAGGACAACGCCAAGGCTTTCGGCGGGGACCCCAATCGCATAACGATATTCGGGGAGTCGGCGGGAGGCGGCTCCGTCTCCCTGCACCTCATGTCACCAGTGACCCGGGGCCTGGTGAGACGCGGCATCCTTCAGAGTGGGACTCTCAATGCCCCTTGGAGTTTTATGAGTGCGGAAAGGGCCAACGAGGTCGCGCGAATCCTCGTCGAGGACTGCAACTGCAACTCGAGTATGCTCGAGGAGAGTCCGGAAAATGTGATGGAATGTATGAAGGCAGTCGATGCCAAGACCATTTCAGTGCAACAATGGAATAGCTACAGTGGGATCCTGGGCTTCCCCTCGGCGCCGACGATCGACGGCGTTTTCCTGCCTAAGGATCCTCTGGAGTTCCTTCGGGAAGTGGACTTTGAAAAAACAGAAATCATTATTGGCAACAATGAAAATGAAGGTAGATTTATATATTTTTTATTATTTCTTTTCTTTTTTTTACTTTCTTAGGACTATACTGATATAGTCAAGTTTTCCACTACCCAAACTTTTAAAGAATACTCGTGTATGGCATTTAAATTTACAAGGTAATATTTTATGTTTATTCTCTACTTATTTACGAGCTTATATGTAACTGACTTATTACATTCAATATATTTTAAACGTCTAAAACTTCCTCTATTAAATTAATTATAATTTATAATGCAAAAAATGCTGCTTTTTAAGTAATTTCACGTAGCAATGTATCAAAAAAGTTGAAATGAACATCAATATCAATTTAATATATTTATATTTACTTTCAAATATAATTTTACAATCAAATAAACTATTTTTTTTAATAATTAAAAATAAAAATAAAATTATTGTGAAGTATATATTCCATTTGATTTTCATTATTACCTTATAACACGAATAAAAGTACAGCTATGAAAAAAAATTCATTTTGAAATAAATCTATATTACGATTCGTTTTTAAATTATTAAAACTTTGTGGAAATATATTTCACTTAACATTGTTTTTAAGTTAAGTTAAATTGTAATAGATAAAATAGTTTCAATATTTTTTATAAAAATATTTATTGTAAAAATTTCATGAATAACTAAACCGCATTAAACTATTATATTTTATGAAATCAGTAGGAATCCTTTTTATTATATAAGTCAATATTTAGAAAAAATTAATTACAAAAGTTCCAAATTTAATGCTGATTATATATATTTTAATTAATTAATACTTATAATATTATATTTCATATTTATCCGAATTAATATATTTTTGTTTTTAAATTACTCAATAGGACCAAGAATTTATGTGTACAGAACCCTCTTAATTTTTACTGATTCATGAGTCATTCAACGTACATTAATTTTACAATAAAATTATACATATTTATTTAATTAGAGTTATTGATGTATATTCAGTCACGCAAATTTTTCTAAACATAATTACGTGCTTATTTTAATTACGAATATATTAGATAAAAAGTAAACTCTAGGTATAAGCGTTATAATGGGATCATATACTAAGTAAATGATTATTATTTTTAGCAAGATATTTCTAATAATACAGTCTGAATAATCTTTAAGTTTTATATGCATACTTATGAATAAAACGTTACTCAGTTAGAATAAAATTAACAAAAACAACTGTAAAGAAAATATACTTATCTTTTAAATTCATACGCAAGAATTTCAAATGCAATTTGTCGTTGTTAAATCCGAATAAAATTTTTAATTAAAGGAAAAAGAGATATAATTTAAAGACGATTTTGCACAAGCGAATTCTTGGCATTTTATTTACAATAGAGCCTTACATTCATTTGTTAAATAAATGTAAAAATGGTACAAATTCATTGTCATGTGTCTAAATTCACATGATTATCTTATGTAAATTGCCCCATGAATATAATAGGTATGAATGAGCGTGAGGTGAAAGTTTGGAGGGCGACGAGCACATGTGGTAATGTGTGTAGCAAAGCACACAACTAGTTCTGATGATAATGCATGATAATATATACGTGTATGTAATTTGTCGGAAAGGCATCCTTACTAATAAAACATTAGATTATAACATTTCTAAAGAATTAAATGCAATTTTAAAAAAGTGTTTCGTGGATGCTCCAAGAAATAATAAATACACAAGGTTATATCTAACTTTTATAACTAGCTTTTTGAAAGTGCGGCATTCAAATTGAATATTTATTATTTTTATTATTATTGAAGAAATACAAGAAATTATTTAATTTAGGAAAACTGTAATAATAATACTCTTTAAAATGGATTTAACCATTTCTGTTAAATTATGATATATTATTGTACGGTAAAAACCAGTTCTTTATTTAATAATTCCACTGATGATTTGAGTGCATAATTTAAATACTAATAGATAAATATAGAAAGACATGATTTTTAATTATATTATTTTTATATTTTATGGTATAACTTCAATAAGTAATTATAACAAATGAAGAGTTAAAATAAAAATTGCTTCTTCAATTAATACCAATTAAATCTAATTTATATGTAAATTATATGTAAATTTACTCAATTATAAGTAGTATTATATTTTTATTACTACAATTGATTCAAATCATGTTTATTATTAACCATTACACAAATAATTTATTAAGCCAATAATTAGTAAATTAATTAGTACGCAGTGGTATAATTATAGATATTATGCTAAGTTGATTTAAATACGATAAAATTTAGAAAGCAAAATGCAAAAAAAATATATAAAAAAATAAAGATAATATTAATGAGGATTATTTATGATTATCTATGTCATTTTTTACTTTTTTAACACATTTATTCATTACCATTTAAAATTTGAGATATGTATTAAAATATTATTAAGTTTTTTATTTCTTCCAATTTTTAATACCCACAATATAAATAAGTACAATATTTTCTGTTTTAATAAATTTATCTATAATTAAATACCAAATCTATTGATATAAGTTTATTTATTTCAAATATAAAACATTGTTCAATTATTTTTGATATAAGAATATTCTATCACTTGATAATATATCGATATTGAATAATATGTTTAAATATATGTTTTTTTTTACAACTATTTATTGTACTATGGAGAAATCTTGGTAAATACTTTTTTTCACAGTTATAGTGTTTTCGTTTTTCTTTTACATTTTTTACATCTTTAAAAGATGCTTTCTTAATAGTATATTAACTACATTCACTTAAAAAAATAAATAAATACAAAGCTTACAGTAAATTTCATATATTATTAGCTTGTACTGATTAATCCTTTTTCAATATTTCAAAAAAATTTCTTTTCCATATTTTTTATGTTAAAATTTTGTTTCGGAGTTTATTGACTTATAATTTGTTATTTACATTCACAATTTTTTATAATATTGAATTTTTACTCAATTAAATTTAATGTCCTTCGTGAATAAAGAACATTCACTAATGTTTATTAAAAATAAATTCAATAAAATTATAAAATTGAATGATTTTATATTACAACTTTTATTTTCTGCAATTGCCTGATTGATAAACAACTCAGATTAACTTCTATACATTTATGTTCATTGAACTATCACGTATATTTGACTATCATATCTGAAATAATATACATATACTATACACTTATTACATTTAAATTAAGTTTAGCTATTAGTAGATTTAACAGATTATTCTATGTGATATAATTCATGATCTACTACTATTATAATAAATGACAAAATGATAATTTTTCATTTTAATATTCATGACATCATCAAGTAGCAATTTTTTATTAATATTATATCTATTCTAAAGGTATAAAAAAACAGTAAATTTAATAAAAAAGAAAAATTGATATTGATATGTTTGTTGAAATAATATTCATTATAAAAGTGGAATTGCTAGGTTTTTATTCTCAGTAAAGCTATCAAATAGAGCGACTTGCAATGTTTTTAAATCTTATTTGACCAGATTTTCTTTAATTATATCATTATCATTTTATCAAAATAATTAAAATTTTATTATAGTTATGATATTTGATAATTGTGGATTTATTATCAGTATAAAACATATCATTATATATATTTATTAATATTGTAAATTTATAGTAATATATATTTATTCAAACAATTATACATTATTTTCAAAATCAGTAAGATGATTAATGTAATTTTAATTTTTCATTATTAAAATTTTTTATTAAAATACCTATAAAATATGTAATATTAAATTTTAGTAATTAAATTAGAAAATTTATAATCTAAAATATATATATGGCATGAAATTAACAATTTAAATACTATAGTAGAAATAAATAAATTATAATATATATATATATACATATAAATAACAAGAAAAGAAAATTTGTAACCATATGAGCTTTACAAAGTAATATAACTTTATTGATATATTGTAAAAGTAACATTATCTTCAGTTTTCGATATTCTTTATATTTTTATTTCCATTAAATACAAACAATTTGTTGAAATTTATATTATTAACACAATTTTAGTTTGGCTAATTTCTAATACCATAAATAACGGTTGATGCTCGATATTATAATAATTAAATAATTGAATGAAACCTTTAGTATAAAAAACGTCCGTTTACCGTTAATAGGGAAAAGGCTATTACAATTTAAATTATTTACTCACATTAAATACGATCATATTAATAATATATTTCTAAAGAGTGAAACAATTCATAATTGAAGCAATTCATAAGTACAGAAGATCCAAGTGATAATTGGAGAAAGAGAGAGAATCAGATTATAGCACGGCAAATAAATGAATGAGAGAAAAAGAAAGATAAACAATGCGCGTCTGTGAATTAGCTAAAACACATTGGCTATTAATGAGAGTAACCTGTGGATAGAAAGAGATAGAATGTGATCTCCATTGAAATACAAAACATTACCGCGTAACGAGTTGCCTGTATACATGTGCATACTTACTAGGAATAATTGGAATATTTTCCCGTGTGCTTTCTCAACGTTTTTCATCTATTCTCATGCCGACGGTTCTTCATCTGATGTTTCATATCTGTCACAGTCATTATCTAAAATGACGTGGTTTTCTTTGCTTTTTCGACTCAGTTCATCTGCATTAAATTTTAGTTATTTAAGGTTAAAAAAAATCAGAGCACTTTATGTGTAATTAACTAATGCCTGTTCACATTTCAAAGAATACATATATTTTTTTTATTAGTTATTAAAGTAAAATTTTATAATAGCTATGTATTGATAAATATTTTATTAAAATCATGAAATATTCATCCCATAATTAATTAATGGAATATTTAAACTAGTCAAATATTTTAAAATGCTTCAATTTATTCATCTTTATATAATTCTTAATTTATTTTTTATAATCTTATAATTTTTATTATTAATCAATCTCTGTTTTTAACATAATATTATAGATACTTCTATTGTATTTTGATATACACATTATTATTCTAATGTCCTAATGAACCATAAATAAACCTTTATGAACTTTTTGAATAATATTAAATAACGATAAAATTGTCGATTACAATTTAATTAAAAATATGTTTTAGGCTTTTTAATTGCAATTTTTTGTGTATGTATGTATTATATTAAATTTGCGTAAAAGATAAAGTAAATATCAATTTTTATAAAAAAGTGCTTGTTTATACAATTACGTTATCAGATTTTTTGGCTCAGTTTCTTGAATATTATTTTTAAAGCAAGAGTTACCAGTGTATAAAGTTCATACTATCGACATAAGCTTTTGTATTTTCAAAATTTAACCTCGAACTTTCTAACTGGCCCAATGAAAATGACAAATGATATCGATGATATCGATCGGCAATTTAGTAAAAATTGTTTACAATTGGATCATTATTCATCATTAATAGAAAGATAGAGAACCATTCAAATAAACTGAAGGCAATTTTCGAAATTTGACTTTATTTTTCTTTTAGAAAGAGAACTGAATTTTCGATATAATAGTGACAAAAGTAGTCGGTAAAAAGAATAAAACTAAAATACCGTGAAAGCAAAAAAGTTTTCTATAATTTATCAATACAAAGCAATGAATATAATAACAGTTACTATGTGAAAAATTCATAATTTGACACTTTGATGAATCTTACTCAAACCTTCATGAGAGATTCTGAATCATAAAATTTCTATTTAATTAGGTCATATACTCAGGTATTAAAATTGATTATCAGAATAGGATATTAGTTAAAAAGGTGATATGGTATCATATGGCAAACAGTTCCTTCCTTTGTTTATTTTAAAACTAATTTTATAAATATAAAAAACTATATATGTGTGATGGAATAAATAGAAAGAAATATATATATACATTGATAAGAAGTTATAAAATTTTTAATGTAATTTAAACAGTTTCGACAAAATTTAAAAATGATTGTAAGCTATAAAATTATAAATCTCAATAAAATTTAAAGAATTTTTTGTATTATCTACGTATATGTTTACACACACACATACACACACACACACGCGTATATATATATATATATATATTGATTCTCGATATAATAATTTTAAATTCTCGATATATATATATATATTTCGAGAATTCAAAATTTGACTTATGACACATGTACCGTAACCCCTTTACAAAACTCATAAAAAAAAACGTAAAATATACCATTAGAATTACTGCTTACTGGTGCAAAAATGAAATTTATCACAACTGTTAGTGAAAAATCTTCAAAAAATAAATCATAATGTAAGAGTAACATAGAATCAGTAATAAATTTTGATCGTGCGTGGACTATTGTCAAGACTAGTTATGAAAAAATTTCACTGATGAATGATGACCTACAATTATCACTGATGATTGACGTTTTAACTGACTTATCATCTCATCGCAATAGTTTTTTTCTTAAACAAAGACTGATATTTTTGTGACCTGTTTCTTAGTTGCTTCATTGTCTTTTCCATTAAATGTACGGTTAATACTTGATTTCTTCTAGAATTATTTCCAGGGCCTAATTTATTCACTTATTCATAATTTAATGCATCAAACAATTTAATCAAGTAATTCTAGCAATTCCAAATTTTCAAACACTGTATCAAATATTCGTAAAGACTATAAATCAGGTCACGTAAAGCGTAAATTTTGAAATCCGGCAATAGTTACCCGCAAGACGAAGATTATGAGCAATGCATCTGATAAATAATAAAATATCTGCTTTATATTTATTAAATATTATAAATAGTTATCAGTCTTAAAATTAATAATAAACAAAAAATCTTTATTCAAAATATATTTAAAAACAATCTTAGAATAACCAAAAAATAGAATATTACGTATTAAGCATTTTATTTTATTTTTTAAACGAATGTTTATATATGTTTTAGATTTTGATAAATCCATATCTAATCATAAATAATCTCTAACATTTTTCTAATTATGTAGTTATTAATTTCAGAGATATATAACAAAAAATTTAAAACATGATATATATCAATGAAAAATTAAATGTCAATATTTTCAATTTCAATTAATGGGTACTTCACTTTAACAAATTTGAATTACGATTTTAATTTATTATCAATGCATTATTCTGTACCATGTTCATTTACTATAAATAAATTATAACAAAAAAATAATTAAAATTATGTCTGTGGTATAATAGTTGAATGTAATACATTAATTATGTATCTGTGAGAAAGATTAATGAAGAACAAAGATTAAATGTAATTTAATTGAAAAATATTATTTAATGAAGATGTTCAGTTAACAGAACACGAGCAATATAATTCATTTTGTTATTTCATCATAAAACATTCAATTTAAGCAAATTTTCAATAATAAATTAATATATTTTATAGTTTAAATTATCGTTAAATTGTTTGATTCAGAAAAAACGAACGAAAAACAAATTGTATAATAATTTATTCAATCGCCTTGTGTATTTGATTACCATGAAAAATTTAATACCACAAAGATATTATTTTTAAATTATTTATTTATAATAATTTTATCAACTATTTCATGTCTTATTTCATAAAAACTATAATTTATGTTAAATATTATGTACATTATTAAAATATTTAAATAAGTAAAAAGTTTTTATAATTTTAAGAAAAACTGTGGGATCATAAAATTTTACATATAAATCGAGTAAAGTTTCTTGACGAGGTATGTTAAAATAAAAATTATAAACGAATTATAATTTTCAATGAAGTTTCAACAATAGTATGTTATTTTTCGAGGCCGTTTATCGTTATCAAACTACTAATAATAACATAATGAATTTATAGTTATGACGAATGTCGTATTATCAAATTTATATATTACAATGTAATATTGAGTAGTGTACAGAATTGACAATATGACATATATGTACATTGTAATTGTATATTCATTATATTATTCATTTTACTAAGTATAGAGAAGAATGGCTTATTGTTTTTAAAAATTATAATTTGTTTATAATTTTGTTTTTACTGAATATTCACTAAAATCTTTACTCCAAGTTATACATAAAATATGGTGGGTAAAGTTTAAAAGTATTTATATAAATTTTTTTTGTTTTTCGAAATGTTTATAACATTTTTTTAATTTATATCAATTTTTTAATATATTTTCAATAATATTCTCAGAGTATATTTATTATATACTAAATTTTATAATCTCTTAAATTGTGTTTGGTTCAATAGCATTCAATGCATCTTTATTTATTTTAAATTTAATGATTAGACTTTATTCACTGGATGATATAGAATTGAAACTATGGAAAATTATTACATAATGTATCCACTTATATTAATTTAAATAAGCTAATTAAATTTTTTATAAAAAGTAAGATATTTACAAAGATTAAATTTAATTTTAACATTTATTTGAACATTATTTAGAGATAGTTAAAAAAAATTATCCTCCGAAAAAATAATTCTTTTAATGAAAATCTTATTTAATAAGAGAGTAATTAAATTTATTATAATTATAAACATTATTATTATAATTATAAATTTATGATATCATATAAATTTTCTTTTTTAACAATCATATCTTAAGTTTTGAGATTTTTTACTGTACGCATTGATTGAATAATAAAAAATTCACATTTCAAGATAATAAATTTAATGATTTGAATAATGCAGTTATTGGAATGAAATACTTTTTTATCGTACACGATTAATAAAACTTTGGTTTATAAAGAATTTCATACTTTATTAGGGGGTCTTATGATTAATTTCCATACGTTTGATATATTTTACGAAAATCAATTTTCAACTCAGTTTAAATTAAAAAGTAAAAATTATATATAATAGTTATTTTTGAGAATGATAATATTGATGACTATTGAAAACTAGTTTTCTACGTATACAAATATATATGTGTGTGTGTAGTAAAACAGTAAAACAGTAAAACAGAGTATCGATTTTAACTAACAAATCTACTATTAAAGATTATTAATTTCATAAATTGAAGCTATTTTCTGTATTTTATAGTTCTTTAATAAGTAGTTACGCATCGAATTAATATGGTTTACTTATATTCTGGATTTTGCTATTTAGATAATGTCTAATCATACATGTACGCTCCATCGACCAGTCGTTATGTGAGATAAAAAGGATTGATTCAATTTTTTCGCATAATTCCATTGGAATATGGAAAAAAAGGGAAACTCATATATCAACACTCTAATGTACTCGCTGTTAAGAAAATTAAACAGAGTTCATAAATGTTTTTAATCGAGTAAAAGAGGGTGAGTATTTGATTTGATGAAAACTACAATAGCGCAGAGATATTAAATTATACTCGAGATCGATTTTCTTTAAAAAGTTGGGTCGTGAAAACGTTTTAAAGGCTCCGGAAACGGAGACGAAATGAAATATAAAAAAGAGGTAAGCTCGTTTAACTCGTTTAACCACCGCCGGCAGTGGTTACACGTTGTCGTTTGAAATATTTATGTTCCCGTCCAGTGGCACATTCGTATGTGTAAATACATAGTTGCCAGAATGCAGAGGGAACCTTTCCACTAAAAAATGTGTTATGTGTTACGCGATGTTTTTTCTGCCCTTTTAAATTGCATGCCACTCAAAATTTGGCTTAGTCTCCCTGGAAGAAAGTGAAGGAAAAGTAAACCAATGGAGGCATCCGCAATGGGATTTAAACAAACTTTTCTCCACTTAGGAAAATAATCGTTGAAAGGATAATTTTTGAACTTTGGCATGACTATAGAATTCAATCATTAACTCATTATGCAGTTTTATTTTCAATACACATCCAAGCGTAATCTCTCCTATTTAAATCGATGAATATGATAATATTACTGTAAAGTCTTCACGTGTGTCACGAACACGACAATAATCTTTATAATTTTATGTCAGTAATCATTATAATAATCATAATAATCCAATAGAATTATTTTTTAAACTCATATTTCTCTTATTAAATTTCCTTATTGTTAATAAATTATATATTGAAATATTTATTAAAACGAAAAGTTCTAAATCATAAATAGTTAATAATTAGTAATTACATTAGAAAGATTAAGATGTTTTAAAATTAGTAATTAAAAGTTCATATTTGAATAATATACGTGTTGTATTAATTGTTATTTTCATTTTATTTATATTAATAATAAATGCGTAACAGTGTAATAATTGAAAAATAAAATATATAAATATCAGCATTATTGTGATTTATTCAATAAAAATTATTGTAGTATATTTAAATACAACAAATTTAAGAATAAAAATAAATTTTTGTATGTTTACTATATTGCAAATTCAATTAATACATTTTGGTAAATGATCTTTAAATACTAGTGATACAAATATCGAATGAAATTAAAATTTTATAAGACTTTCTTAATTTTATCCTATTAATTGAGATAAATAAAGATGTAGGAAAAAAAAGAAAGCGACTTAGTTAATATCATTTGTATTCTTTATCGCGTATGCTAAATGCATACGTATTTTCATTCAAGAAACAATCTCTTGCATTTATAATGGATTATGGAAGTAAAGCTGTGAAAGAATAAGAAAGAAATGCGCCAACGTGATATCCAATAAGTATTGAGCTCTCAAACGTACAAAATGGTTACACATAGATTCATTCATGATTCATGGATAATATAATAGGAGGTCAATGTTTAATTTAATAACATAAAAATATGAGTTTTTTCCTGTTTATACTTGCAGTTGTATTGAATTTGTATATTAATATGCAATAGATAAATATTATTAAACAAGTTGTAGATCTAAATTTTAATGTTAATAAATACTATGAAATTTAATATATCATTATTAATTGCAAATATAATTTATGTGATATCGTTCATTATATTTTACCCAATTGGTTCACATTGTATTTAACTACGAAATAATGGAAATTTTGTAGTAATTTTCGAGTAGCATTCATGGCATTATGAAACTGATGGAATTCAATAATGTTAACATAAACTATTATAATATTTCACCTACATTTAAGAAAATTAATACTCATCAATAGTTACATATACATTGTATTTTTTAAATAACATATGATACACTATCAAGTAATTCATGTCTAAAATAACTATATACAATACCAATATTAATAGTTTTAATAAAAATTTAATTAAAATTTCGTGGTAAAATAATTATGTACTAATTATTTTCTCTTAGCTAAATTCCAAATTAAGAATTTCAATTTTATTTGATATTACTAACTACTTACTTTAAATTTTAATGAGCTTATAGTTTAATGTATTTTTGCACAGATTATATTTGTTTTATAATAAAATATAAGTATACACATTCTTATTATATACATTAATAAATATTAAATAAAATTATTCTTTAATGTAAACTTTTTTTATAGATAATATTGAATAACTAGTTAAAATTAATTTTTTATTTTATTATAAAAAAAAAAATTAATAATAAAATAATAAAAAATGTACTGACGTACATGTAACGTATAAAACGATTTAATATATAAAGAAATTTAATTTATTAATATATTATTATGGATATTGAATATGTTTGAGTCGTTATTTAAGATTTAATATAATATAACATTTTTAGAACTCATTACCATCAAGCTAATAAATTTACGAATTGTACGTGAATTTTTGAACTAAGCTAACTCGTAGAATAATCTGTTTGAGACAATTAAAAAGATTGTTAGAACAATTATTAAATATTTTACAACTCAAAAATAATAAAAGAATACCAGCTCAATTATCTTAAAATTAAAAAGTATATAGTTCTCATTAAGTTGTTGTAAGTGAAAATGTATTAATTCTGTCAATGGGATAGTAATTACATTGTATAAATTAAAAAAATTCATTTGTGTAATATATTATACCTTTGGAATTGTTACTGCCTTATTTATAACCATTTGTTCAGATAATATGTGTGTGTGTATGTGTGTGTGTGTGTGTGTTGGGTATGGGTGTGTATAGATTTATGTGCACATGTTTCCACGTGCATATAAATATATTTAGTGGATATATTGAATCTATATTTATATATCTCTGTAGTAGTAACGTGCGTCATTGTAATATTCTGTATAAGTTTTGAACTAATTGACGGATTAAGATAAAATTTAAGTTTTTCTCATGTATCCTTGACCTATCTTTTTATAGAGCAAAAATAAACTGACTATTGAGGAAATATTATTAAAAAATATAATTGAAAATAAAAGTTTGATTAAAATTATCAAATTTTTATAATAATGATTAATTTATTAAATATTAATAATCTTGCAATAGCTGGAATATATTGTAATTTTTTTAAATAATTGCATTGTAAGATCATTTAAAATTTAGTAGTTATAAATAAAAATATTAAATGGTTTCTTTATTTTATTTATATCCATTTTATTAGCATACTTAATAATTTATATTATATACTATTGATTATTCTCTACTTGCATCTACAGTAAATTATTTGAAAACTTTTGATTTGTCTAAGCGTTTTATTATTCATTGTAATTTAATATTCTTCGTTATTTATAATTATATAAATTAGGGATTTTCTGAAATGACCAAACTATTTTATCTATCTAAAGCTAAATTCAGCTAGAATACAGAATAATTCAACATTTAATGTTTCTCATATACTTGAATTAATATTAGTTTTTAATCTCCAACTACACATAAGTTTGATATGCAAGTTTCCTTTATTAAAATTAAATACTGTAATGTAAACGGTTTTATTCTAATCATATACTACTCTGCTAATATTTAGTGGTGAATATAATGATAATTTATAAATTTTTGTCTTATAATCATATAAGTATCTATATTGAATTAGTAAAATTAGTAAATTAATAACATAATTTCAGTTTAAAATTAATTTTTTTATTCTTTAGAAGATCATTTCTTTACAATAAATATTATGTTTTGATAAATTTATTAAATGGTTATTTTGTCATTCAATATAAAATATTCTACATTCAAATCACAAAAAATCAGTCGTAAATGAAAAGATTTAAGAATTGAGAATTTATATAGTCACAATAAGGCATTTTATTCATTTTTTATCTGAAACACAAAAAATTTAATCTATGTCGTGTTACTTTTTTATTACAATTTCTTAAATGCCTTAATTCCTTCAATATACAGAATAATTGGTATACAAGTGTTTCGTAGTTACACTCTACATTAAACATTTAAATTTGAGGCTTTGTTTTAACTACACAGTTCATATTCAGAATAATGGACGCTCACAAATATCGAACAGTAATATCTTTTCCAAATCTTTCAAAAACTTAACAAAAAAACACAAAAAAGATTTTATCGGAAAAGGTTACACTGTTAAAACTGTACGTGAATTTTTGTTGTTAACGTTATGTGTGTAAAAGAATGAACGAATGGGTTTATGTTCCCGTACAGCGAGTCATAAAAGTAGAAAAGGTGCGGGCATATATAGATAACGACATAGAGAGGGTTGTAATTGTTTTTTATGCTTTTCTTTTTTGTTTTGAGTACTTTGAAATATATTCGGGGATGGTAATATTTTCATTAAGTTATATTTTTAACCTTTGTTTTACTAAATTAATTTACAATATTTTATAAAAATTAAAGCTTTGATTTAATTACTTAACAAGTATATATTCCTCCTCAAAATTTATGATAATGCAATATAATAAAATTATGTAACGTAAATCATATAAAATAAACAATGTAATAAAGTAGATTTCCACGCTTAATTTATATTGAAATTTAATGTTTACTTAAAATATTTAAAATTTATAAATATTTAAAATATTGTTCATTTAGATACCATACAATTGTATATTTTTTATATCTTACGTGATAAATTAATCGAATTAAAAAAAAAAATATCCAAGATAAATGCTATCAGCCATTGATATCTTATGAAAGAGTAATATTATTGGTCCTTTTTATATGACAATAATGTCTCGAAACATTTAAGAAAGAATTCTTAATGAGCGTGAAAGCCTTTTGATAACTACTTCTTAGTTCTCATCAACATAATTTCAAATCTTTGCAAAACTAAAAACAAAAATAATAAATATAATAAAGTGGGATTCTCCGAAGTTTTGATAATTTTTCTCCTGGACTTTATAATTTATGGCGCCGGTCTTATCCGCTAAATCGACCAGAAATAATTTTTATTAAAAAAAGTATAAACTCTAGAATGCATTTCAAGTAAAGTCGAGATTTTAAGTCAAAGGCCAATTCAAACTTCAAGTTTAGCGATGCAATGGCCAGTAGAGAAGAAAAGCTCGTAACGCTTTTGGTATTTCGTTGTCTTCTCTTTTTTAACGAGGCTTTCTCGAGGTTTATGAAAAGGTTTTGCCGGCTACGCATCACGCCCAAGTGATTCCGAGAAAGATGGCGCCTCGTAAAACCTCGGACATACTGGAGCAGTGCATTCGAGGCACGTCAAGGATTTTCCTACTTCCTCCCCCTTTTTTCTTAATCTCTCTATCTAACCTTATCTTTTTTCTCTTCAAGTTTTTCCTTTCTTTCTTCTTTATTTGATGTTTTGTGCACCCGTAGAAAAGACCAATTGAGTAGGGTAACGTATTTTGACGCTCTTATTGGTTATTTTATGGTGTCTTTTAATTCTTTACTTTGCCGTATTTCTTATTCAAGCTATTCAACTCTTTTTCTATCTTTTCAGTTGTTTACTTCTTACTAACAAACTTGAACTGATAGTGGATTAATCCTGAAGGAATATTTAATCTTATTTATTTGTTATATTGTTTGTCAATATATTTTCAAAAAAATAGGATTGTAAATAAAAATATTATTCAATTTTTCAAAATTTAGTGCGATTTATCTTCAAATATATTCAAACATTAAATTTTAATCAATACCGTAGAATAGACTTGTCTGCATTTCTATTATTATATATTTTGTTGATGCTATTAAGGTGATACTAATAAATAATTTTGCATTTTAAAAAGAAATTATTTATCAGTTTATTAGAAAATGTTGGTAATTATCAGGTTTTATTTTCTTTATTAATTATGCCAAACTAAAATTATGATATATCTAATGGTCTTTTATTTTATTCGATATGCATCTCTGTATTCATTTAATACTGCGATATCTCATAAACTTTAATCAGATATTATTTTAATTTTTCCCTTGTTCAAAAAAATTTTCTTTTCTTCTTCAATTTTTTGGTCGAAAATTATTAGCAGACTCGAAGTAAAATTTACACATTTTATTAGTATTTTTAAATAAATGTATTCCTTAAAATAAAAAATTTATTGATTACATCCTTACAAAGTATAATTTTAAGCAGCAATAATGTTAACAAAACTTGGGAAAATTTTATTTCAATATCTATATCACATTTTTTAATAAATAATGTTATAATTATTATAATTATAAATGTTTTAATTATAAATGTTATATTGTGAAGAACAGACATATGAAAAAAAAATCTATTTAATAACATTATATTCAAATTATTCTATGCAAAATATTTTGATATTAAATAGTTCCTCGATTATAATTTGAAATAATATAATAAAAATAATAATAAAAATACAAACAATTTTTTTTTTTAAATGATCAAAAAATTTTACTAGTTTAAAGAAGATATTCCATTTTTTTTAATTCAAGAAAAATAGTAATATTACATATTCATAGTAATCTAGCAATTTGTTTTAATTTTGTATTCCTCAAATTATATTTTTATTTTTTGATATTTCTAATACTTTATTAACAATCCAGAATTTAAACTTGTTACAAATTATATTTTTGGAACTGTACTAAAGCATAAATAAATTTTCTTATTATAAGTTAAATTTTAATTTTCAATTTGTTCGATTATTATTCAAAGAAATGGAAAAATTACACCATTTGTAAGTTTAAATTTAACAAAAACACTAATTAAGAATTCTTAAGCGTACATTTTTGAATATATAATGTATTACTTAAGAATAAGTTTTAAAAAATAGATATTATTATTCATGACATTGTTATTTTATCAAGCTATGTAAAAAACAGATGCATGTTGTAGCTTTATTATTCATCTACATATGCGTACTTGAATCGTGAATTTAAAATTATTTTTTTTTTGTACATCTGCAAGCACGTATTCTCACTTTTCATTGAGAGCAGAATATATGTGCTTTTAATACAAGAACTAAGTCCGACTATTGTTGAAAGAATATTCTATGTATGAGCTTAACTTTACAATAGTTATACAAAACTTTTACTTGGTCAAATCGTCATTGTTATTATTCTTGAATCTTAAATTAAAGAATGGAAACTCCATTGAAAAGCCTTATATTGTTTCATGTATTATACATATATTGCACACATAAGCCAATATATTTTAATTAATATATTTGATTAATTTTCATGTCAATAAATTTTTTTTATATGATTACATGTATACATGACTCTAACAAAAGTATACGTAAATTTTAGTATTGTCAGTCGCATAAAAAGAAATGTATAGAACTTTTTTTAAATTGGAAACCACAAAAATTATGCAATGATATAACTTATCAAATTAATTTTAATATTTAAAATTTGAGAGCATAATCATTAGAATAAAATTGAATGTAGTTATCTGAATATATTTCGACACAATCACCTTTAATTACACAAAACAATTTTTATCAGTAATACAAGTGAAAGATTATTTTTGTGAGAATTAATAATGCAGTACAATGTTCAGAACAAATAAAAGGAATTTGTTTACACACTGGGTAATTACAAGTATGGGACCACGTGGGGGTGGCTACGCATGGCCACCCCTTATTTTCACAACCCCTGCTTGAGCTTTTCTCTTTCCCTTGTCATTAACCTGACTTGTGTTCAGCAATCACGTTACTAACTATTTCGACATTTATTTTATGTGGATATTTGATTCCGTAATACGATTACCCCAAAATTCATGTAAAAATAAAAGATTGAGATTTTCAGCTTGAATACGTTTAACGGAAATTTTTTTTGGCTTATTACTTTAATATTAATATTTCATGAGTGGAATTCATATTTTTTGAATTTAATTCTTTCAAGAATATTTTTAATAATTTTTAAATATCAAATAGACTCTTCGCTTCATAATATATATTCTAGATTCTTTTTTTAATTTCTAAATATACTCTGACTATTGAATACACACGATGAATTTAAATATGGTTCGAATATATACATTTATAGTAAATTAAGAATTTAATAAAATTTTTGCCCCACCTGATGATCTATATAAAATTATAGATATTATTTAAATAAAATGAAGTTTAATATAACGGTTATTTAAAATTTAGAAATAGATTTAAATTTATAAATAAGATTTTTTGTTAAAAATATTTGAATAAATATAATCTATTTAAAACTGGTTAATGTATGAAATATAATTTCGTTCAAAGTTTTTATATTTTAAATTAATGGTAGCATAAATCAAAATCTGTGATACAAATATTATAAATATTTTTGCTAGTGTAAAAAAATTAAAGTAAATTAAAAAACAGTCTATTTTGTACTTCTTCACTTAAAATTTACTCGATTCTCTTTTGAACATAGTTTTTTTTATAAATATCCTATTATAGATGGAGATTACTATTTTTGTTTAGCATTTATTATACAATACTAATGCATAGAATTAATATAAATGACATAAAACACTGACATAGCGTCGATTCATGTATATAATTAATTAATTTAAAAATATATTGTATAATTAAAACTGTTATTGTAGTTTATATGAAAATTTATATAGAAAATTTGAAATATTTTCCTCTTACATTGAAAGTTAAGAAAAAAATAATGTAAAAAACTGTTGTTATCATATGGATGAATAAAAATCATAGAAAATTAAGGGAGATATGTCAGTGGAACAAGTATGATGATAGAACCTAAAGATACATAAAATTTTAATAAGGTTGTTAAATCACAACAGTATTATTTGGAATTATGTAATAATATATTTTGCAATCATATTTTACTGTTATAAATAGACAATGTTACAGTGAATGATAAAAAAATCAAAATTATTCTTGAAGTATGTACTGTAAGAAAAATTAAATAATATTATATTTCTGTAATTTAAATACTTAACACTGATTTCGATTTAACTATTATTATAGCTTGTATCATTTAAATCAATCAAATAATGTTTCAGAAGATGTAATATTATCTAGTATTACTTTTATTAACATTATATATGTTTATTTTCCTTGTTTATAATATCAAATTATTCTATTTTAAAATATATTTGAATCAAATGATTATTATAAAATAGTAATACGAGTATGTATTTTGTTCTAAAATATAAATTTATTCACGCAATAGTAATTTGCATTTGTATATTTTATTAATTCATTGAATTACATTATTTTCTATCGTATATTCTGACAATAAGGAAATATAAAAAAATATTGAGTTCTTGAAATGTGTTTCCTTTGAAATTTTGGTTAAACAGTTTAATTTTATTATTATTATTTCTCGGGAATACATTTTTTAAAAAAAAATTATTATAAATACCATGTATTTTAATTTAATTGATATTATTTATACACGTACATGTGTAGAATATTAATATATATGTATTTTTCATTTGGATACAACATATAAAATTTGTAATTCGACATCAGAAAAAAGTTTTTTTCGATGCATTCGATTTTAAAAGTGCAGTCGGTGATTCGAGAACTAACTTGTTTCTATCTGTTGCATATATTCATTTGTACAGGATGATTTTCGGATAAAATGATATTTTATCATATGATAGACTATAGTTATGTTCATTTTTAACATAAATTAAAAGTGAATTATTGACTTATGTTCATTTATAGTAACTAAATTTCTTCTTTATAAGCTTTTAAAAATATGCGGTTTGTTATACATTTTCTTATAAATATTAATAATATTTATTTCAGTGTATATTAAAATTACAAACGTCACGAAAAAGAATTTGATAAAAAATGCAAAGTAATAAAAATTATTCGATGATCAAAAATTTGAATAGAGAAGTATTTGCTATTTCTTCTAAATGAGAGTAATCAGTTTGTAGTTTTGTTGATAATTTTTATATTATATATATTTTTATACTTTATATCCAAGATCTATTAAAAATTTGTATTTTCGAAAAATTATAAATAATAATTATCTTGTATGAATGGGTTATAAATCATCTGGACTTTATGGCATTGATATATACTAATTGTAAAATACCAATATAATAGCATTCTTATAAGCAACTTTTTGACTTGAAACGAATCTTATATTCCACAGTCAAGTGCCTTCCACCTCTTTTCTATTTCCACCGCACTTATCCAACTCATATGCATAAGCCAGGAACTCAGAAAGTCAAAAGATGCTTTCAGGTATCGCAAATGCAACTAGAAACTTCCATCTACATCTTCGATTGTCAAAGCGATGGAGGAAACAGAAGGTAAGATGAAGCATACATGAAAGATTTCTTCACCTCCATTGTACCTTTTATTTTTCCTTTGGTTCACTTGCGAATAGTCTGATTCTACTATCTTTTCTCCAATAAACCTAAAAAGATCTCTTTACATGTAAACGTGAGTTGTATAAATAAGTGCCTCGGGGATATTTTTGATGTATATGTAGCTTGGAAGTGCGTATTTGATACATAGTGCGAACTTGGGGCATAAATATATGTGAAGGAAGCAATGAAACGTACTTATTGTATTGCGCAAAATGTAAAGAAAAAAATAAAAATATAGAGGTTGTGAAAATGTAGGGAAAAATTGTAATTGAACTAAATGCATTGAGGAAAGGAAAATTTTTTACATTATGTACTCTGTAAAATAGAAAATGATTGTTTTTAATTCGCATTATTTTTTCACATTGTAACTGCATAAAGTATTACTAAAAAATAACTGTCATGCTTTTTATTTCGTATAGCAATATATTTAAAGATATGCAGATATAATAGTAACATCAATTACGCGATGAACTTATATCGAAGAAAAATTTACTTCAATCGCAGGAACATAATAATATTATTTTTGTAATTCCTATTAAATTTGTGGATTGAAAAAATATTAATAATTAAGCATTAATTTTTTCCATAGAAATGTTAAACATTTGTTTTCTTAATACTAGTAATGGAAACAATTCTCGAATTTTTATTCTTTATACTCAAACTTTTTACTTGATTTACAAAAATTAAGATTTATTTAAGTTTTTAAAAAATGCATCGTTTTAAATATTCAAGCAACATTTAATATTTTATATAATTATATTAATATAATAAAATTTTATCTACCAATATTAAGTTGCACATTGCGTAAAAGAAGCACTTTACAAAAATTATGATGCACCTTTAATTTTTTGACTTCCATACCTTATGCTAGGTCTCATAAAATTTAAATAGAATTTTCACATTTTCGATCATCACTTCAACTTAACCATTAGTTCAAAACAATGGAT
Organism: Eupristina koningsbergeri; assembly: GCA_018907245.1. Classification (NCBI taxonomy): domain Eukaryota; kingdom Metazoa; phylum Arthropoda; class Insecta; order Hymenoptera; family Agaonidae; genus Eupristina; species Eupristina koningsbergeri. Next base: position 1,275,581 of record JACCHV010000057.1, on the reverse strand, counting down.
TTTGGAGGTGACACGTATTTCCAATACGTGTGTTTTTCGTCAGCCTAAAATTTTCCTTTAGCCTTAATAAAATGTTTTTGTTGTCTTGAGGAAATTTTTCATTATTTGTCATTATTTTTTTTTTTCACATATTAAAAATTGGAATATTATTTAATTAACTTATTAGATATTTATTGAAATGAAAATCATCCTAAATGAATTAAATTTTAGCAGATATTTTTAAATGTATATACCATTTCATTTTTTCAGATTATAGTTTTAAATATTTAAAATGTCAATTCATATATTAAAAAATAATTAATGTGTAATTTTTAACACATAACTATTTTATTATAAACACTGTTTCAATAATTATAAGTCTTGTGATATGCTTCTGTTTCTCAATGCATGAAATTGTATTTAATTTAATGGCAATTTTACATCATACTTTTCTATAAGTTTTTATTTCATAGACTTGTATATAAAATTTGTTGAAACTTATTAAAATTCTATTAATAAAGTGTAACATAATATTAAATTCCATTTTCATTAACAATATAACATTAAAATATTCATTAAATAATTCATTAAAATATTATTAATTATTAAATTTTACAAATTATTTTTACATCAAGAAAAATTAAAATGATTATCTTGGTGTATTTTTTATATTAATTATAATTCTGATAAGAACCAAATAATTCATTAAATATATTTGGTTCTTCACATATATAATATAGTTAGTATTCATGAAGATTAGTCGAGATTGCTACTGGGATATGGATCCACATTATATTATCTAATCTAAATAATTTATATAAAATGAAATTAAAAGGCTAGTTTATTGAGTATTTACGTTTATTTTTATAGTAATAATTCTCTTATAGTATGCATTACAATTAAATTTTATATATTAAATTTATGCTATCCAATAAAATTTTAGAAAATATCATTATTGAATATCCTTAGATTGAATTTCACATAAATGCATTTCAAATATGTATATATAGTTTTTCATATAAATATATAAATGAAAAGAAAAATTGAGTTTTCATTATAAATATTTGAAATATTAAATTCTGAAATACGTAGTGAAACAAATGAATGGCAAATAGAAGTCTAATTATGAATAATGATCGTCAATCAACAGTGCATGCATGAAAAGTTTTAATGTTAGAATGGATCTTTTATTCAGTACAGCACTTCATATATTTTATAAGTTCACTCAACAAAAAATACAATTATAAAGGTTGAATTACAACCCCGTTAATCTAATTTTACATTTGGTTATCTTGCCAACTTCCTAAATACATAAAATATATTTGTACTTAATTCTCAATTCTATAAAATAAAAATATCTATTTAGAAATATTATTAATAGCTATTAATTTACTAGATATACTCGATAAATATAGCAAGCAAAAATATAAAATCTATCAATACTATAAACGAATGTTTTTTTAATAAATAGAAAATTAGGTTTTATTGCTTCTATAAATTAAAATACAAATTTCTGTGCGAATAATTGCTTCAACCACAATATTGATTTAATTTCTAAAAATCAATAAAATCAATGCGAATTTCATACTAAAATGAATATTAAGATTAACAAATTATGAATATTTAACAGATCTGATGGACCAGATTTTTATAATAGTTTTAACAGAACAATTTAAAATGATAAAAACTTTTTTTAATATGTTAATGGAGTAATGTATTTGGTACTCGAATCAATAAAGGATCTTCATTATAGAATAAGCACAAATACAAAAGGCATATTAATACATTTAAATAAAAAAATTATTATTATAGAAATTTTTTAAAATTGCATAATGAATAAGCTGATACTTTTTATTTAAAAATTTTTTACCCATGATTCTGATTTTCTAATTTGTTACCAAACTTCCTGCAGTATAATAATTACATTTTATATATAAGATTATACATAAAATGTCTTACAAATTTTTACATAAAATTTGGAAATCGAAATTTAGTATAATATCAATAAAAATATAATATATAGACTAAAAGTCTAAATTGTGATATATACATGGTCTGTTTCTGAAAAATTGAGTTTTTTTTTTCATTGGAAAATATTGGTTGAAGCGATCTGGGAATGATCTTAAAATGTAGAAAAAATCTTTTTCCATTTATCACTTTTTTTTTCTTTTTTTTCTTTTTTTTTCTTCCATATTTAGATGCGACAGAATTTTACTTCGCGCGAAGGGTGTTTTTTGATTTTTGGACACGGCTGGCTGAAGCGATTAGTGGAAAAACGCTACGCGAGAATGTTTTGTTTAAAGATTCAAAAAAAAAAAAAAAAAAAACTTACTTTTTTTTATGATTTATTGGTGGACCATAAACATATAAAAATATAAACCGTATCAAATAAACATTATAAATTTTTCAAAATAATGTTCTCCTGCATCAACGCAATTACGAAGACGAGTTTTTCAGGTCTCAAAAGCAGAAAAAGATTTTTATTACATTTTAAGGCTCCTCCCAAATCGTTGCAACTAATATTTGCCAAATTAAAAAAAAACTCGATACTTCGGAAACAGATCATGTATATAAAAAAAAACAAAAAAATTGTTATCAATTGCATTTAAATAAAAGTATAAGTAATTTAAATTTGTATTCTTTAAATTAAAATTGTTTATAAATAAAAAAACATTACATTTTACAAGGAAGTGTATTATATAATACACTTGTACCTGTATAAGGAATTTTTATGTTTGTGGTTAGTGATTTATAGCTGTCTACATAAAAAGATAATAAATTGGAAACATTTGACATTGGCTAGTATTTATTACTATATTTATAGTATTTAAAGTATTTTTGTCATTTTAAACCATAGTTATACAAAAATTAATTGTTTTATTATTGCCAACTATTTCAATATAAAAAATACGTTACAATAATTTAATGATTTTTTAATAAATATAATTATAAATCAATTGCATTACATTAGACTTGAATTATTAATTATATTAAAAAATTGTATTCAAGTTATCATAAAAGGATTTTTTTAAATTTTAAATTTTTTAATACTAAATAATTTATAAAATTATTGTTTTTTTAAATAATTTTCATTGATAACTTGTACGAGAATAATATTTACCAATTTTTTAAATTCTTCTATTGATCTCTCGTTTGATTCAATGGGAATGTTTAAAAAAAGAATAAGATTTTCATTTAATTATATTAACAATTTTGTCATAGTTAATTTTTAAATATTTATAAATATATTTTACAATACTAATGGGAGAGATAAATTTTTGATACATAAACCACAAATCCTGCCAAAAAATTCTAGTCATTATATAAATACAATTTATATATTGATTATTGATATATTTTTGTCTTTTTTAAATTTCTACAATGCGATTTACTATTAATTATTATATCCAATGAAATATTCATAATACACAAAATTATATTACTATTCGGAAATATATTGTTTACAATAATTATTATTACATTAGAGCTCTATTATATTCTTAAATTTTTGCGAGAAAAGCATTCAAGTTGAAAAAGTCTATTCTAAAAATTTATGATACCATATATAAAATGCATTAAACAGTATACAAACTATAGTAGGCTCTATTTTTATAATGTTATTTATAAAATAAATTTCAATATATTTATTAATTAACTTATCAATAATTTCACTGTGAAAACATTTTTTAATTTTCTATCTTATTAGAGTTTTAATAAGTTTTATAATATATGTAGTATGTCTAGATGTTAGTGTATATATAATATTTCTTTACAGTAGACTAATAAATTATTTTAATATCAATCAATCAGTATTATAATTCTTCCACTTAGAAATTTCTAAGGCAAATAAAAAAACAAGAAATTTAGTAAATTAATTTTAAAATTCAATAAAAATGTAGGAAAATATAATTCTATCTAATAAAGTAAATTAGCTTTAATAATTCGAATAAGCTTAGGAGATTTAATATAGAATATTGTTATAAAATATGCAGAAAAATATTATTTTATTATTTCGGAATATATTATTAAAGAAATGAAATATCTATAAAAGATGCATTTAAAAAATCATGAGTTAATTTTATTATTGTTATACTGAATAATATCAATCATTTTATGCTAACAGTGCTTTACACAATACGACATCTTACTTTTATATTTGTTGTCTAAAGTTTCATTAATACATGTATATACATGTACTGTCATTAGCCATGTTTAGTTAGTATGAAGGATGAAATATAATTATATTCTACTGGTACGGATGTTATAATTAAGAAAAACGGTACTGAATTCTATATTATCAGTGAAAAATTGATAATATAATAAAAACATAACTCTTTTATTGAAGATACAAAGAATATTGAAGGATATATAATACGTTAATAAACATATATATACATATATATATACTTAAAATGTTGACCAACTCTTTCTTCATTTGTCCCTTTTTTTTTTTTTTTTGATAATTTGAAGCGGCAGAATTCTAGTTCGCACGGAGGGTGTTTTTCAGTTTTTACAGCGCGATGGAGCGACTACTCAAAGAGCGTTACCCGATAAAGTTTTGTTTGCAATTAAAAAAAAAACAGTATGGAAATGGATAAAATATTACAAGAAGCGTATGGACACAATTACATGTCAAAATCGCAAAGTGAAAAATGATACAGAACTTTTAAAGAATCATCGACGAGCCTCGATGTGGGTGCCCAAAAAGTTTTCGAATAGCTAGGAACACTCGGCGCGTGTCAAAAATTTTAAATTCAGACCGTCGATTAATAATTGGAGTAATCATGGAAAAACTGAATTTAACGCTGACTATGGAGCATAATATATTGCAGAACCATTTGGAAAATATCCAAAAATATGTGAAAAATTTTTTGGAAAACATCAAAGCTGATGAGTTTGAAAACACGCTTTCAAAAATGTGTTGATGCAGGAGGAAATTATTTGAAGAATTTTAAATTTTTATTTCACACTGTTTATAAGTTCACCAATAAATCATCTTTCAAAAAAAGATAAGAATTTTTTTTTTTTAATCTTTGAACAAAACATTCTCGCGTAGTGATTTTTCACTGATCACTTCAGTGCGTCGTATTAAAAATTTGAAAAACACCCTTCGCGAGAAGTAAAATACCGCATCTAATTATCGAAAAAAGCAACAAAAAAAAGGGACAAATGAGGAAAGAGTTTGTCAATATTTTAAGACCCCTACCAAATTTCTATGACCAATAGTCGGAAAATTAAAAAAAAAACTCGATACTTCGTGGATGAACCTTGTATGTATATATTTGTTTTTCCTACTTTGTCTTCCTTATATTTACAATATGTCACTGTTTTCATGACAGCGTTGGAGAAAAATTCTTAAATTTCATATGAAACATTTTATACAGTACATAGAATTGTACACTTTGTTTTTTGAAGATAATCCTTCTTTTCTGTGTCATTTTTCATTCCATATAAAATCACTCGAGTTTCCTATTGAAACATTGAAAAACTGTTTTAATTCCACCTGAATGACTATGATGGATCTTTTCCCAATTTTTTCCTTTGAATGTTTACTATAAAAAGAGTACTTGCTTTAATATGTAATAATATTTTTATATTGCAGATAAATAGTTGTCATGAGTACTTGTGCTTAATAATCTACTAAGAACCACGTAAATATTGCTTATAACTCAATTCGAACTCTTCACAAATTCTGTCTGCTTATATTTGAACACAAAAAGTATACAAGAATATATTTACTATTTTTAATGGTTTTGAATTTTTGGAAAATTTAATATTTAATTTTAAAAGGATTTTAATACACTATTGGCTTTCAATTATGTTTATAATTATTATTAATCTTGTCGGGATTGTTTTACTTTTACGTTACGAATTTTATTCTGATTGAAAACATTCTCGACTCTAAAAATGATAATCAATATTTGACTATATAAATTGTATTAAAAATTGATAATCTAATGAAAATGCATTTTGTTGATTCAATCTCCTTATTTCCACAGAAAAATTCGTTAAATTTTGATGGGTAAAAAACAGGTGTTTCGAGGATTAAGTGGGAGTTCGATTATAATTGTTTGAGGAATTCCGTTTATCTCGAACACAACTATAATTGATCGAACCTATGAACGTGGGCGCGCACAGGTAGGTGCGAACATCCGGAGCAATGACTAAATTACTCGCTCGTGGTATAGGCATTTATTTTCAAAATCGATACTTCTGAAATTGTGTTAGATTTACGCTTCTTGCAAGTTTAACGGAATTATTATCTGGCGGAGGTTAATCGACCGGAGTCCGCTCTATATGAGATGTTGTCAATGTGTACACACAAGGATTTTCAGTTATGCCACATGAATTTACACATTAATTTGTGCGAAATATCCGTTATCTCTTATGAAGTGTGCATAATTGTATTTCGGTGCACAGCTGAAACTACTGTGACAATGTGAGTTACATAAGCATCGATTTTAGCCACTGTAAATCAATAATTACAACAGATACAAATCCTGTAAATTAATACACCAATGAAAAAAAATTGAATATGTAATTTCAAAAAGTAGGTAAAATGGATAGTGTTACTGATTAATTCTCGTCAGTAGTCGTGAAAGGGGACTAAAGACTTTATTATACCTAGTAATACAGGGATATACAATTTGTTTTGAAGAGAAAGTTCTGTAAATATTTAAATTGTATTTATTGAAATTTTATCATATATTTAACACATAAAGCATTATAAAAACATATATATATATATAAATATGGATTTGCAAAATTAACCTTAAAGGACAAATGATATTTTAGATCGATGAAGTGTATCTATTGCGATTCAATTTGCATTATTTTATTAGAGAATGCAGGCCTAATTTTAATTTATTTCTACTTTGCATAAAAGCATGTTCACATCTACCGACTTGGTATATTCCAGGTAAGTAAGTGTCATTTTATACATGTAGAAAAGAAAGTTAAGAAAAGCTAAAGAAAAGCTTGGAGATCGAGCTCCAGATAAGATGAGAGTGAATTTACGCGTTGACACGGAAAGTATATAGTCAGTATGAGTATATGCGCAGGCAGGATCAAGATTTCTTACTGAATTTTTAAACTCACTCACCTCATCGCTTAGTAGAACTCTTGGTATCTCACGACAAGTGTTAGATAAAAATTTCTAAACCGCTGCACTTTTCATATAATATCTTGGAAATATGCCGCGATTTTTATTAATACTAAATCGAAAAAAATATTTATTCTATATTTTTTTATTTTTTTTTTTATTTCATGCATAATTTATAATTTTTTATTTCATTTATCAGCTCAATTTTCATTTGGAAATTTTATTATTAAATTTTCATTTTTTTGTATTCCATTTTATGAAAGATAAAATTTTTTTTTGCAAATCAAATATTATATGTGTTATTTATATAAATTATTTAGTTATTAATTATGTATTATGTGTTTTATATTATAATTAAACCTTACATCTTTAATTTATAATTTCAAATTTTTGAACGACGAATATAACAAAAAATACTACAATTTTCATTTTATAATTATTCATATGGGACGGAAATCTTTTGAAAAAATTAAATGGCATTATATTTTATTGTGGTCGTTGTACAGCTTGATATATTTTTGGGCTTGAAAGATAATAAAATATAAAATTTTACGTATCTTCTATAAAGTCATTCCTTTTGATGAAGAAATTTTTTTTTAAATACTTTTCAGTATTTCATTTATATATCTCATCATTTTATTTTTATTTTTATTAGAAGAATATATGGACTAAATAACTAATATTGCTTTTCGAATTTTATGTTCTGTAAATACAATTTTTTACATTAGATGTTTTTAAATACGATTTTCGACACATCGGATTTTAAAAGTAAAGTAATTTTGGAGTATAAAAGGATTATTAATATTAAAAAAAAACTAGAAATAGTAAGTAAATAAATAATGAATAAAACAATATCTGTGTAATAAATCAATTAATAGGATAAAAAAAGTGTCATTACTAATATAAACATAATACAAAATTTTTAATCAAACAGTCAATAAAATTCTATAACTTTTAAAAATTGGTATTTTAATTTATTGTATTTTATAATATTAGAATATTTATCAATATATTATTAATGACATTTATTGATATTATATTATATATATTATTGTTTATGAGTATGAATTAGATTCTATTATATACGTTTTTGTGGCTAATATCATGACTTTCTACTTTTATATCTCTTTTAACGTATCAATTTCACCACAACTCTTGACTAGATAGGTATCTAATTTATTTTCTATCTGTTGATTTTGGCTCAAAGCCAAAATACTTAAATCTCATATACTTCAGTTATGTTCCTTCAAATATTCTATATTTGACAGATACTTTGTTAATATACTTAATATTTAAATTCACAAATGCAAAAACAATTCATAAAACAACTATTGTAAAGTATTTTCAATAATTAGAAAAAGTCAAGTAATTTTTTAATTCAAGTAATTAATATTCTTTTTCAAAATTTAAAAAATGAAATATATATAATCCCTAAATAAATAAAATCTTATTTAAATAAATTCTGAAAAAAGAATACTGTATTTTTATTTAAAATTTAATAAATATGACATTTAATTAATTAGATCAAAATTTATTATATAAATTATAATCCTGAAATATTTGACCATCGTGAAATTATTTTAACATTATAATCAATGCGTTATAACAACACGAAATATATGTTTCAACAGTTGTATGAGAACACGTATAATGAATATATTACTCTGAATGCTTGAAAGCTGTAGAAATATTCATAAAATGGAAAAGCAAAAGGAAAAAGGAACTTTTAATGATGAAACCATGAAAGCAGAATGATCTACAAAGTAGGCTTGGCTTTTGCGCAATTACAATTTTCGTTAGATAGAAAATGCATTTTAATTTTAGCACTAAATATTATAAAATTAGTTTAATCTTATATTAAACTTTTTGGTATACATTTTTAATATTCTTTAAAAAGAAATTATTTTAGATTATGTAATGAGATATTATAAAATTTCAATTTATATATTTTTTATTTGTTTTAGATGATTATACACTATAAAATTTTTTTAAAATATAAACATATCATGCTACATAAAATTTGTCATTTTCTTCCATAACAATGCAATTTAATAAATAAATAAATATGCATTCATTCGAAAAGTTAATTAATATTTTAATTTTTCATCTACTTCATTCATTGTTTGCCATATTTATTATTGTAAATATTGGTCTTTAATCAATTTGCAATGCAATGTACCAAATATTAAAATATTTATAATAGTTAATACTAAAATTGAGTTATTATCAGTGTAGAAAAAATTGATTCCTTTTAATTAAAACATTATCAAAACAAATTATATGATAGAGTATTCTCTTTAACTAAAAGGCTACAATTATAAATATTCTTATATATATATATATATATAATAGATGGATTTCAAGAATGATATTGTATATGATCCGTTGTATATTAATAGTTTTATATATTAAACAAAACTACGCATCTGAAGCTATGAATTGACATCAATATTTAAGTAGAGTTTATTAAGTAGTTGATTTTTGTCCAGTTAAAAAGATAAAAATTTGAGGATTAATAATATTCAATTAATATAACTAAATTATTTTTTCAAAAACATTTTATATTTTATGGTTTCAGATATAATACGAACGTAACTCTGATATTTATTGATTATTTTATTTGCACTGATGTACTTTTAAATATTTTTATATTGAACAACATACATATAAAACCAGAGATATTGGTTAATATAAGAAGCACATGCTTTATCTATAAACGAGAGACACATACGATGTATATATAAAATATTACTAGCTAATTTTTCAAATTTAATTCAAAACTCATTTGTAAGAGTAATCATTTTTTAACATAATTATTTTTAAAAATATACAATAAATAACTCAGCAGAAAAACAAAATGTGAATGACAAATAATGCATACGTGACATAAATACATGTATATTAAATCCTATTTGTAGAATGTATTAATACTAAAGTTTTAGTATAAATATTTTAAATAAGAAAGTTAAATGTCTGATAAAGTTAGATTTTCAGAGTTGATCATCGCAAATATATTTTCATAAAATATTTTTAAAAAATGCATGTATTTAATATTTTTTTTATGAAATTTTATTAAAAATTACTTGTTTAATATACTATTATACATAATTAAGATTTATTATTTTTTCTTAATTAATAAAACTGTATGCGAAACCATATTCAGTAATAAGAGTATGAAACATTAAATTACTCTTGTATGTAAACTTGGATTAAGAAATACAATAATATTATATGTTCTTTCGATTACAGCATTTTATAGAATGTAACTTAATTTGGTGGTTTAAATTCAACGAATCTTATTTTGTATTATTCATTTGTAATAAATTAATTTAATTTCACTATTTCATCTTTAAATTTTCGGTGGACGATGAAAATTTTGAAGATTAACACTCAAAATTCATTAGTGATCGAATGCTAGCACTAAATTTTTAATGAATTAAAATATTGTTGCTTTTAGTTTACTTACAATTTTTTTAACATATAATTATTATATCATATAGAGTATTGTAGAACATTCTATATTTTAAAATGATTTAGTTGAATAGCGTTTGCAATATCCATACTAATTATCTCTTTGATGTATACAAATATTATTAGAAAATAATCAAGTAATTTATACGAATATTGTATAATTATATTTAACAATATTTGAAAACATTATGTACTTTGTAAGCTTCATAGTAACTTCCTAAGCTTTCAGAAGGTAGTAGAATTTATCATTATACATACATGTACGTTTACATATATTTACTCAATTATTACACAATGATTATATATTCATCATTCTACTTTCTCTGCTTCATTAAATTTCGTTACATTTTTTATAACGTACTTTACATGTTCTAGAATAACAATCACTTTATTAAAATTTATGAATATATGAACTGCGTGGAAAGCAATTTATTTTATAAGTTTATAACTTTACACATCAAATACTTATATTCTTCTATTAATTCCATGCATTAATAATTTAGTTTATCAACTTCTTTTATTGCCAGTTATTGCAAAATACTTAAAATTTTAATAAAAAAAAATGTTTATAGATGCTTTAAGCAGCTTATTAAATATGTTTTTATGTACAATTAGATTTAATAAAACTTTTAAATTTAGTATATAATATTTCATACTTACTAAGCAATATTTTTATAATCTCTATACAGACTTAAAGACTTTTTGCAAGATTCATTTATTGCTGTAAAAGGAAATAATTTAATATGTGATTTATAAACTCGTTTTAATATAAATTAAAAAAATATATAAAAAATACCTGAATATTTATTATTAATTTTTTAATTTGACTAATTATATTACCGTGTTGGGTCGAAATAAAAAGTTTATTCTCTAAACTCAGTGTATCTGAGTATAAATATCGCGAAAATTTCCCGCATATTGATTAATTTTCCATCAATTAAAGATTTAATTATGCTAGAAAGACAACCCTATCGAAGCATAGGCAGCAATTTACATAAATATACTTTATTACATGCAAAACTTAAAAAGTGAACTTTCACGTATAGACAAGAGTTATTTTACGGAATTCAAAAATTGCCAGGAGCATTGTTGTACGTTGCCTCAACTTAATTGCAGAAGTAAAAAAAATATTTAACCCATGGCTCACTTAAATGAGTTTATTGGTGAAAGGGTGATAAACAGAAGAACGAGTGTACGTTGTAATGCGTGTGAAAGTTAATATGGGTTTGAATGCTCGCGAAAAATTGATAATTTACTAAATCCTGATTTTTCCGTCAAAAGTACAGTGCGAGGCTATTCAATTTATTCTCGTTGGGGGCTTTTTTTTAGAATACTGTTTGCACATAACCTCTGGGATCAACATCTGGTCTTGGAATGAATCCTCCTGGTCACTCGTCCATTTGCAGATCTCCGGTTATTGCTCTAAAAAATGCAGGGGACGGCAGTTTTGGTCCGTGTCATCTATATCTGGCATCTGCTTCCTGGTGCCGCGTGTATCATGAAAACTGCTAAATCGTGTCTGGAGTATCTCGCGTTTCATGCAGATTCAAGTGGTAAAGTACGTGACAATACATAAAATTCACGTATGCCACTGGTATTTATCCCCGTTGGATTTTTTCCCCGCAGATTCAGAGTTGAATCAATTATAAATTACTGAATTCTTTTGAATACATATTTTGTTTTTTAATTGTATATAGCTTTTATAATCTTATATCGAAATATATTAATTAAATCAGAGAAACTAATTATTTTTCTACTTTTCAGAAGTTGATGCAGATATTTTTATTTATTAGTAAAATTTTCGGGAACACTTTTTGTATAGTCTGTCTTACATCAATACCTGATAATTGATCACACAACTGGTCACAAGGGAATGCTCTGTTTTTAATTAAAGTTTTATGCGTGGTGAACACAACATCCAATCACTATTTAAATATATTTAAACTAATTATATCGAGATCTTAACGCACCAATATATTTTTTACATCTTCATTACTTTAAAAGTAATGCATGCATTTGAACATTTTTATTATATAGGGTAGTAACAATTATTATATTGAGGTTCTTCTGCGTTAAAATTGAAAGATGAGTTATGGCTAATGGCCTACTAATAGAATTTGGATATTAATTTATTTGGATTAAGTGTGTCAGATTAAAGTATTCTCCTAATATGAGAGAGGCACCGAGCTCGCCTCGAGTTCAACCAGTTGAGGCGCACTTTAAAAGAATCTAACCTGCGAGGGACTAATTTTAATTAAATATAATTCGAACAAAAATCACGGCCCACCGAAACCCATCGAAAGGCCTTAACTTTCTCTGGCTTAAAGCCTTCAGGTGTTTTAACAGCTCCTACCCCTCCATCGATCACATCTCATGCGTGGCGCGTGAACTTTCTTCCAAGGGACGTCGCTTCCCGGTTTTCCTTTACCGGTTTTACGGTTTGTCCTCTTCAACTTTTAGCGATTTCGTAATCACTCTTTTTTATGTTATGAATAAAATGAATAACCCAACCTCGTTACTCTAGTTATTGCGTCCCGGATAACTCGACCCTAAATCTAAGATCCTAAATCGGTGTACGTGAAAATTTGAAATCATTTTTTAATTAGCCTTGCAAAATAAAATAAATTATTTAAAAATAAATAAAAACCATATAATTAAGAATTTTTTAATTCAAAGTATTATTTTTTTTTTTTTTTTTTTTTTTTTTTGTAAGTGAATCATATTGTTATAAAAAATTTTGAAAATTTACGTTTAAGTGGTACTTTCAAACAGTATCAAACAATTAGAGTAATTATAATGAAGTGTAAAACAATATAATATTCTATTTTCTTGGATCTCTGTCATATTTTTCTTCATGCATACATGCATTTTTGAGATATATTCGTGAAAATCTCCTCAGCTATCAATCTTATATTTCTAAAGTTAAATATTTTGTTGTAATAGAAGTAATTGCAAGTTTAATTAATGTCACAAATGACTCTAATTTCATAATATTTGCGTGTAAAATATAGACGTATATTTTAAATATTTTCAAAAATAGGAGCTAATGAATTTGATCTTTTTTGAATCACGTCAAAATACGATATCCCAATTTACATTAAAAACAGTGTATAATCATACCTTTTTCATTATTTTAAAATAATTAAATTCTAGACTATCTAGAATTTAATTATTTTTAACTTGAAACACAAATAGCGAGAAAATGGGTGAGTAAGCAATTAAATTTTTAAGACCTTAATCATTATTAATTGTCATTATTAATTACTTAACACATAATACTCACTCCATTTATTTACCTTATATACTATAATAATAATAAAAAATAAAATAATAAACAACCTACAAATTGATATTTATACGATCAAATATTATTATTTATCACGTATATTTATCACCTATTCAATATATATTGGCTGGGTTTAATGAATTAAAATTTTAAAATCTAATTATCTACCAACGGCACATTCATTCCACATGTGTAGTCAATTATCTGCGTTACGCGTCCTGACCGAATATAAGCTTATATACATGTACGGATTTAATGTGAAAATCACGATATGCGAATGTGAAATTGGGAAAAGCCTTAGCAAGTGTTAATGAAACCTGACAGTTCATTATCCGCAAATCTACAACACATATGGCAGTCTCTCTCGCGATGAGCTCAGAACTCGTAATATAAATTGCTCTTTCAAAATCCCTACATTATTAGTGGCAGTTGAATATTAGTATTTACGTTTTTCGTTCATTGGCGTATTCTTTCATAAAAATATTATCTCTGTAAAATATTTCACAAATGTAGTTTAATACCGGACTAACGTGGTAATTAAATGATTTTTTACAATTTTTTTTATTTTTTTCGTTAAACTCTCGATATTTAACTTACGGTATATCTAGTATTATTTATACAAAATTATTATTTAATAAATGTAATGTTTTGAAACTTCTTTCTACTGTATTAAATAATTGTGAACAGTTAAATTTTGAAATATTTTTGAAATAATAAGTTTATGTATTTGACCGATATAAACGGAAAATAATTGTGGTTTAATCAACAGCCCAAGAATACATTTACCAATGTTTTTGACATTTGAGTGAAATATAAGATATTTTATCTTTTTTATTGTTTGAACATTAAATAAATATAAATATAAAAATGCGATATGTAGTAATTTATACGCACACGCCCACGCACGCATGCACACACATATACGTATATCATAATATTATAACTCTTTTATATTTATAATCATTATAAATATAAGTCATACAAAAGTAAACAGTTGAATTAAATTAAATTAAATTAAATAAATAAATATAAATTTTGAATTTTTATAGACGTTTCGCAATTTTATGATGCAAAAAACAATTATGTGTTGATGCACATACTTCTTGCATTTAATTTGCAGTTGTGGTTATTCGCGAGTTCGTTGATGTTCGCATAGGTGAGAGAATGGGTTTACGTGAAGGTAATTATGCCACCACAGAATCCCCTTCAAAAGAAGGTAGTTTACCTTGCAAGAAAGGTACAAGAGACAATCAAATGACACTTTAAACATTGAATATGTGCCAATCCTCTCAAGTCTAAACATCGAGACTAATTATTTAAATAGAACTCAAAATGTACTTATACATGTACTTATATACAAATATACTAACACAGATCGTAATATAATATAACTTTACTCGTCACAAAACGATGAATTTGACAACTTAATGCTTTATACATGTATTAATGCAATTTCAATGCTGTTTCAATGCTTCACTGCTAAATCGCGTAATGGCTATTGATTGGTTTTTTTTTTTTTTGTCGGATGTATGTCGAATTACTAGGGTTTTATCAATGATGAACTACATGTATAATTCGACCAAAATTCTCCTATTAACAGATAAAATTTTACTATACATTTGATAAAAAAATATTTATTGTGCACTATGCTTGCACTATTTTTATCCATTATAAATAAATTTTTAATGAATCAAAAATTATAAAAAAGCAATAGATACTTTTATGTTATAAAATATATTAATTATTAAATTTTCAATAAGGATTTTCTTCTAATCATATAATTACGTTCTATCGAAATTAATTTATATATTATAATTTATTGATTTACATCTATTTCGTAAATAATTTAAAAAGATAAGCTTCTGAAAAAAAGTATTGCGTTTAAAGCACAAATTTTAATATTATATTTCAGTTCAGGAATCACAGCTGCCTCAAACTGTATGTGGAAATAAGGATTTAAAGTTAATTGAAAGGATGATTTGAGATTAAAATATACTGTAGAAATCTGGAGAAATAAAAAAGAGAAATAAATTAATACACGATCCTCTTGGTTACTATAGTAGTTCCAAAGTGACTTTAAATCCTAGACGATTTTTCCCTTTCTATTCTAATCACTTTTTATATATAAAAGTCGTTACATTCTTTTACAGTAATTTTACTTTTTTTAAAATTTGGTTTCATAAATTTATACTCTTTTATTTACTAAAAATTTATGCATTCATTATTACATATAATTTGTAAACCTAACAATATATCTTGGTTATCTTTTATAAATATATCATACACCAAACCGTCCAATACTGGTTCTATTATTACAGTTGAAGCATAAAAAATTATAATAACTTAATGTAGAAGCTCGCATACCCATTTAGCTATTTAATACGAATATATAGTTTATTCCAGAATATTAAATAATTTAGTTCTCGGTAATTACTATATAATATTTATGACAGAAAATAAATTTACAATTATAGAATATATGAAGAAAATAACTATTTTTCTTACGTTTTTTATATCAAATTTTTTTTTTCCATTGTTTTTTAGAAATTATCTTTTTAATGTATCTATATAATAGTAAAAAGTAATTTATAATTTTTAAGTCCTGCACGAACTAATTAATTATATGAATATGCATAGTATTAAAAAACCTATTTATAGCAATAAATTAATATTATAAATTTAGAGAGTAATGTATAATTATAGTCTTTTAAAAACTTTACATTTATTCCTAAATCTAAGTTTTTGTGATCTAAATCTGTAAAGGAAAAGATACCGATGTTAGAATGAAATATACTTTTATTTCATGATTCATGTAATCTTATAAAATTTATAAACCTGAACAGTATTATAAGTGGTTTTAGTAATACAGTGTAGCTATTCTGAGTTACATGCTGTCCAATGTTGTCTTATAGGTGCAGACCACGCAATTTAATGAATTTCTACCTAAAGAGTGACTGACAATTTACAAAATTTTGTTTATATTTTCATGTAGAAAGGTTGTCCCATGATAAAAAAGTGAGTGAATGTACGTAGGAATTAGAGTGTGAGCTGAAAGTCTAATAGAGAAAGAGAAAAAGAATCGAGTGGAAAAGAGTTTACATAAATTAGAGCCCTCATTAATCTAATCTAAGTTTCTATATGTAGTTACGTGGATCTTTCTAATTCTCTTGATTTTTCTTTCTTTGCACCCCTACAAGTTGTATTGATATAAATTGCAATTAACTATCAATGCATAGGTAATAGTAAATAAATGTAATAATTGTATTCATGAAATATAAATCGTATTATTTAAAATTTAATGTGTATTATGTAATCTTGTATTTCTTATATTTAAGTTCTCATGCAGAACTGGATTGTATCATTTTAATTAACTGGTAAAAAAATTAAAACTTTATTTAAGAATTATTCATTAGCCAATTTGAATTCAACAAAATTATTAAATATAATTTTTCATAGATAATAAGTATTTTTGTTAATAATATAGTTTTTCCTTTACATATTTTTAAAATTAAAGTTTTATCTTGAATTTTCTAAAAAAATTTCCATCCCTTTTTTTTGAATTTTCATTTAAAATAACCAGATACACATTCCGTACATCTATTTAACATCTTTTGAAGTCGTATTTTTAATGCTAAAATAGTTTACAAATAAATGATGAAAAAAAGATTATTTAAAAAAATATTTTAATTTTTTACCTTTATGTTAAAATACTTATTGATAATAATATTTATAACTATAATTAAAATAAAATGAGAAATAAAATTATATAATTTAGATGAATACCAAAAATTTTGTATAAAAATTAATAATTATAATAATTTTGAAGCTGATAACCATTAAAATTTTTTTAGTAATATTGCTGAATTATTATTTTAAAAGCTTGATATATTGAATTTCATGTTTCATGTTATACATTACTTTTATATATATGGATAAAAATATAAATTTAATTAATGAAACATTACTTGTATTATTTTACGCAAAATATTAAATCATGTAATTATTATATTATTCTATATAAATTAATATATTTTATTTTGAGTATCGTGTATATGTTAAGCTATTCTGATAATTATTGAAAATATTCTGATAAAAGTTTCTTTTTACAACCATGATAAAGTTCTCAAAAATTAAATAAAAATTCATATAAAAATAAATGATAACTACAATTTTATTAGTAATAAATATTAGACGTATATGCATTATTATAATGATGAAGAAATTGTGGTGTTATATTTGTTGGAATTGTTACCCGTATATAAGTTGCTGTAGATAATGAATGTAAATAAAATAATCGATGACATAAAATATGTAAAATAGTTAATTTTAGTTATTATAATTTTCACATGGTGAGTCTTAAAAATCTTCTATTGTAGAAGAATATTGAGAAGGAATGAACCAACGTCAATAAAATTATTTGGAATTGTTGATTGGACATTTTCGCAGTCGTGGGGATTTGCCATGAGAATCAGAAAAATAGTTCAATATTCCTCCAGTATAGCTTTGACGAGTAATCACAATTTTAGAGAAAACGTGTTTTCTCGTTCAAAAGCATTTATTAATTTTTTATTGCTTCAGTTTTTTACTTCTAATAATTCTACGCTATTTATTAATAAATATAAATATAGAGTGTTTTTTTATATTAGTTAATTTAAAACATTTTTGCAAATCTTAAAAATGAATAGAGTTTAATCAAAACAGCGATGAAATTTATTACGGGTTTACAACCAATTATTTCGTTTAATTTAATAGCTATTTGTGATCAGTTTTCATCAGCTTAATCAAGCTGTAATCATTAATATATATAAATTCAGAAATTCAGATGCGGCTAATTCCCGAGATGTCAAATCAGTTGAATTATCATGCGACTGGAATATAAAATATTATTTATACGCATTCTATCATGAAATAATAAAATATCATGTGTAATAATAAAAACCTCTTACGATCATAAAAATATTGAACCAAGTGGTATAAGTACATGAATGTACCAGTGATAGTTTGGGAAGACGGCAGACTGCAGTTACAATTTACCATTAGAACGCGCAGTCTCAGGGGTTAAATTTTCTACCCATTTGGGCTTATCACAAAGTGATTCTTGCGTGGATTCTATTGCATGTGCAGATATTCCATTTTTTAGCAAATACATCGATTGTAGAAGTTACTAATACCGTACATTTCTTAAGCATATTGAGTAGTCAAAGGGATATATGGTCGGACATTACTTCCATAGTGGAATCTCATTAAACGATTGACTCTTTAATTAATTTTATCATCCATTTGGAAATTATAGATAGTTCTCACTTCCATCCCCAAAATATTTTGAATTATTTCTTATGCATTAGGTGAAATAGAATTTCAGAGACATAAAATTCAAAACATAGAGAATATAATATTACCGAGGTCCTTTATACAAGTTCTAGTATTATAAAATAATCTGAAAAAATTCTTTAAAAAAATATTTTTGTATAAGTTTTTGCACTACTAATTTTTGTCGGTAAAAAAAACAATCAATGATTAATTAAAGGAAAGGCGTGAGGCGTATTAAGTCACAACAGAGAATTTATTTTTACATCAATTATATAGCCTCGGCATTAAAATCCCCTCGTCCACAAAGGGAAAAAAACCTTCCGCGCAATCCTTATGGTTTGTTTTATGGTCCTGGTTAAACGACGTCGGGCTCCATTTCCCAGGGTGAGATACTGACACGCAACGCGGACCTCCGCGAGATCAAGAGGATCCGCGAGTGAAATTAGACGTCGGCGTATTCAAGTATCCTTCCACCCTGCGGAATATTTGAAGAAGCTGCGGAGTTGCGCCAATTCAGGATAGTTCGCGACTGGAGGTGGATGACGGCCTATTCTAGCCCTTTCCCTCTTGTCAGGACGCCCAACCTCGTCCGGTCACGTGGTTGCGTTGGGATCAACTACCGCTAATCACCCTTAATCACACACAAGGAACACGGGCTAGGCGCAACAATTTACAAACCGCTGCTTCAGTAAATTAATTTGAGAATTAAAGAGTCGCACTACGCAAAAGAGATACAAAATTATAAAATAAATTCAAAGAGTCCAAGCGAACTGGGTCTAAGCGTACCGAGTCGCTGCAAAAACGCAATTTCCTGCGTCGGCTCCACTTTCCCGTTGCCAAACTTTTCCGTTAAATTACTATTGGTCTATTAAATTACTACGGTGAGCTGGCCTTTTCCGAGGGGACCGATTGGGCTTTTCACCGCGAGAAATACGAGCTATCGGTCTGGAGTCATCCTACGCCGGACTCTCTATACCCGAGAAGAGCCTCGAATAATTTTTTTAATATTACCTCTTATCAATATGTTATTAATGATTTCAAATATATATATTATATTTGAGTTGAAATATTTGAATTTTGGATTAACTAATGAAGCTACGAAAAACATATTTATTAAACATCTAATATTAATTATAGAAAATTTAATTTATACGAAGAATTACGATAATTATTGGTAATTTTTTTCTTTGTATACTGTAATTTAATAGTATAACATTTAACCAGGACACAAGATAACAAAAAAAAAAACCATTAATAAAAATGAAATTTGTAACTCCTCTTGATTACGTTTAAAAAAAAAATTAAATAGCAACTACATGAAATAAATTGCTTACATTTTCATTTCATAACAATTTTAAATACAAAAGTGATATAACGTAAAAATTTTTTATAAAAATGTAGAAATTTTTATTATCATATGAAAAAAATATTAAATTTCAAGTGATAAAATTACCTGTAGAATATTAAATTACAACGTTATTATATAAAACTTTTACAGCATAATATTCATATCGCTAAAATTTTATTTACTTATGATCGATTATTATGCTGTTTCCATGTAACCATATAAAAAAATTGATTAAAATTATCGGAATGAAATATAATGTAAAGTCTGATTCGAAGGTCCTTCCATCTTGTTTATTTAAATAAATTTAAGATCGGGTTAAGGTGCAGTGTGAATAAAACAATATTATTCAATTACTTTTTCGCCAACTCTTCAACAAGGTGTCCCTTGTCCTTGGCGAAGCTAAAGTTTTTGTTACAGGAATGAATCGATATTATATCACTTATTAGTCGTAACGTCACAGTTTTTAATGTCGAAACATCTTGTTGAAAGGATCAGCGAAAAAATAATTGAATAAGGATGTTTTATTCACACTGCACCTCAACCAGATCTTAAATTTATTTAAATAATGAAATATAATATTCATAAAAGTAAAGCATAAATTTACAGGATTATAAAGTTTTTAATTTACTTTTTCTGGATTCAAATAATTTGATTTATATTAACCATTTAATTGTAGTTGGTAAATTTATGCCAATTCAAAATTATTATTGGTATGGATTTTGTTATTACAATTAGGGATAGAAGTTCCATTGGTACCAAAACCGTAAATCTATTGCATCGTTATAATTATGTAGAAATTTCTTAAAATTCTGTAACTAAAATTAATATTTATTCATGTACTTCTATATATATGTATGTGGTTATATGTAATATAAGACTTCTAATTAAAACTTCATTAAAATTATTTTTAATTAAAATAAATCATCCCTCCTATACACATGTTCACAAATAAATAGATATATATTTATATACGAATTCCAATAAATATTTTATTGTAAATTTTAAATTTAAATAATATTTAAAATATTTATCATTCAATTATAATTAGTGATCTTATTTTAAAAGAGCTCATCATTGATATTTTTCTCGTGAAACTACTTTTTAAATATTTCATAAAGATAAAATTTCTATTATTTTCATTACCTTTCTATGATTAAATTTATGATTAAAAAATTATTAATGCTTGAATTAAAAAATTATTTTTAATTTCCTGTTAAATTTATTGATCATTATAACTTGAAAAGTGTAATGATCAATCGTGCATTTAATCGATAGTATCGGAAAATGTAAAAATGTTCCTGATAAACAAATGCACGATATTATATGAAATCAAAATTCAATGTTTTGAGTATTTTTATTTTTTAAGTATTTTTATTATTTCCGTTAGTATTTTTACATATAAATTCGAGATATATTTAAACAGTTTATTGAT
This sequence comes from Eupristina koningsbergeri, assembly GCA_018907245.1. Lineage (NCBI taxonomy): Eukaryota > Metazoa > Arthropoda > Insecta > Hymenoptera > Agaonidae > Eupristina > Eupristina koningsbergeri. Next base: position 1,253,653 of record JACCHV010000057.1, on the reverse strand, counting down.
ATATTTCTCAATCAAAATGTTATAAAGGATATAACTATTAAGTATGGAAATATAATAAGTAATGTATGCAAATAATAATAAAGTAATATCAATACATCAATAAATATCTATTTCTATACGTTATTTTAATACAGTGAGCGCTATATAAATATAACTTTAAATTTTCGTTATCATACGAAATATCTTCGCATTTTTGTGTGAACTTATTTCAAATATTACAATATTTCCTGTGGTTTATTTCCTTTTGGTCTGTTTATATAATTTTTGCTTTCTCTTTACAATTATTCAAAATTCAACTCAATTCACTAAAATTATACAGCATATTTTTTATAATCATTTATATTATTTAAGGCAAATAAATATTTAATAATAAAATAAAATTAATCTGCATTGTTGTATCATTCTATTAAATTTTTAATATATAATTTCCATTAATATTATGCAGTAAAATAATCTCATTATTACAGTAAATGCGATGCTTAATAATATTAAACAATAAAGCTTTAATAACGCTAAAAAATAATTTATTTTTATTATCTTTATTTGAAAAACTAAATTCCGAGACTAAATTATAATTAAAATTCTACACGTTTTATATACATGTAAAGCTTAGTGGATCAAGGTTCACTAGTAATATAAAAGTTTTTGAAGGCGATTTGACCTGCGTGATCATTGTAGTTTGCGTCAATTTGCTAGTGCAACTTGAAATGAGGGAACAGAAAAACAAAAGTTTCTCCTTGAACTCCTAAGATAAAAGTCTGCTTCCTCTGAAAAAAAGTTAGAGTTTGGGTAAATGTGCTGAGGGAAATGGCCATTTCGTCCGTTTTTATTGGTTGACGTTGACTATTTTTTAAGACCACGTGCATGGACCAAATTTTGTCCTGTGGTTAGACTGGAAGCGTGTGAAAGAAGGGTCAGTGAGATTTCGGGTGGAATCTGGTGTTCTCGAGAAATATCTACGTTAAAATTCGTTTGCGGTAAGCCCAAAAAATATACTCACAAACTCTACAGGAGACACAGGCTATTTTTGCATTAACTGGCCATTTTATCTTCCTATCTAAATTTTGAAAAATAAACAATATATTGTTGATAAGCTTGATAAATTATTCGCTAACATTATAAAATCATTTTTGAAATTTATAGTAAACAAAAGACGCTTATAGTACGTGAAATTCGATTTATCTTTCTATGTATACTCTTTGTAGGACATCATAGCACTGCATGTTATTTATATTTATATGAATAAAATTTTATCATCCTCATTATAATATTTATTATATTTCCAATATATTTACTAAAAAGTGATGCAAAAATTGAACTATTGCTAAGTGATTATTGAAATTAAATGTTAAACTTCTAAATTTTATAAAAATATAATGGAGATGAGTATATATTATTTTCTTTGAAAAACTATTCTGAGATCAATAAAGGGAGAATGTGAGACATATCCTTCATTAAAAATGAAAAATATCGAGGTTTATTAAAATTTGAAAAACTAAGTATAAAATTTAAGAATTTTTTTTGTGTTTTACTATAATGAGTTCTTATTATTACATAAATTACCTTAACTACTTTATCAAAATTTGTAAAATTCTGGAATTCTAAATAAAAATATAAGAAAAGCAAAGATTTGAGTATATTATATTTATAAAATATAGATGAAAGCATTAAAATTGAAAGTAAAGAGAATGATAATTCTTATTATCTGAAATGTATTTGTAATCCTTTTTTTGATATTACATATAAATATTATGCATAAACAGAACTATAAATTTTTATAGAATTTTTAATAACTTTAAAAAATAGTTTTGATATAACTTTATAATGCAATAAAGTGTATATACTTTTGAGGAACTGCATTCAAACAGTTATAAAAAAATTATAATTTCTTACGTTATCGATACCTCAAGTATCGTATTCACAGTTTATCATAAATCATAGTTTAACTATTTTATCTCAAATTCATAGTGTAGATTAAGTACATATTAAGTTCATAGTTTATCTATGTCATACTTAATCATATTTTATAACTTTTTATATGCTCACTTACTAATCATTATTCTAGTAATAATAATACTCTTATACCTTTTGATATATACCTTATAAGTTATTATTGAATCATAAAATATTCATATTTATGAGATTATAAATGAAAAGTGATGCATGTCACAAAAAAACTATCTAAAATGCTAATAAAAAATTCTGTTATAAATTTTTTTTTTTTTTTTTTTTTTTACTAACATCAAATCAATTCTATTAACTAATGCAGAAGGATAATTCATAAAATATATACAAAATTTTTATGATTAAAAATTTAAACACCAATATTCGAATGATTTTTCTTAATTTATCCGATACTATTCAGGCTTTAACTTTTTTTTTTTTCATTTTCTTTCATGGGTATGCAAGAAAAATGTTACGAGCAAAAAATCGAAGATTAGGGCTCCATAAAGGACGATAAGGCAATCGCTGGGAAAGCCCTTCATAAACGAGTGAAATACACTTATGGGATATCATTACGGATCTTGAACATAAAAGCATCGTTTGAATAATCATCCCCTTAACTTTAGATAATTATTTGTACCGCAATGTTAATCAGTATAATAGTTAGTTAGAGTGTAATCAGTACGTGTATACATAGATAACGGTAAAGAGAGAATTATTCAAAAACCACGTCATTACATTGCCTTACTTGCTGGATACTTGCTATCCTTGCTGGAGACTTGAAAACTCTGAAGTTGGCTTGACTCTGATCTTGGGTGAAATTGGTGTACGACCAGAAGTTTGCTTTTGACGATCAATTTGTAATTTTTTCTCGATGACCTGTGATTTCAATTATTACGTATTTTATACCACTATTGCACCCATAATTAATTTTATTTTTTTGATTTTAAATATATTTTAATATTACTTTCCATACCCTTGAATAATCTGTTGATGTTAAAATTTAAATGAATTATTTACCTGCTGTTAATAGATAATTCTTCCTCCTTTCTGCCACGATCACAATATTAATTTTTTCAATAAATAATTTTCTATAAAATAAATTCTATTATAAGAGATAATAATTGACAATCGCCAAATTTTATAAAATTATAACTTATTTAGTCCACGGATTTTACAAAACTAATCTTCTGAGAGCTTTGAAATTCATAATAACTTTATTATAATTTCAAACCTTTAAAAGGACTAAAATTTATCAATTGCATCATGAGAACCAAAATCTTACATAACACTAACATTTAATTGAATAGAGTGTGTCGCAGGTAGGTTGTTAAACAGTGTAAGACGTTAATGACTCTGTTAATTGTCACTTAAATATTATATAAATCTTTAATATAATCAATCAAAAAGTATATTTAACTATCAATTCAATACCAATGCGGGAGAGGGAGATAACAAGGAAGTTTTATCAAAGAATTCAAAAATTATTTCATTGATGATTTTTTCTTGATAACTCTATCATAATAATGAAATAATGTAAATAATGGAATAATATAAAAATAATCAATTTAGCAAAAAAGTGGAAAATTTTTAGTGCATTAACTATTTTTTATCTAAAGTATTTTATATCTTTATTGAAAACATTTTATAATATCTAAAAGCGATCTCCGCAATAAATATTAAAAATATTTTGATAAATTTTAATAAATAAAAATAATATAGTATTGAAACATCTATTGAGATTAAAAATAACTACAATTTTATAACGGAAGAAAAAACGCCTTTTAAATAAAATGAATTAAAATATGTACAAATATATAAAATAGTAATTCACTAATAGAGAGTTCATGACAATAATTTATTAGCTTCAAAAAGAGGAAAGGAAAACCGATATTAATGTAGAAGAGAAAGATAAAGATGTTAGGAAATATGAAGATATTACAAATACTAATAAAGAATCCTGCATTCTTTAAAATACACAAAGAGAGACATTGAGAGAGAAAATGATAGAAATTAAAATAAAAATAGCAGAGAAGTATAAAGTTAAATTTAGAATGTTCTATTTTTAAATCAAAAGTTTTCGATTTTTCGCATAAAAATATCCAAAATTTCAAATACAGTATTCGTTTGTAAATAAATGCTCTAATAAATCATATAATCGCATCATAACATATTCTATCTGATTAAATTATCCTATAATGATTTCGTTCAAGTACTTCATTGTTCTTTCGTGAGCGCTACCTTTTTAAATGGACTTATGATACTTTCCAGGCTTAGGTATCATACATCACGAGGGCACTCGTGATATGATATCCCAATCGCATGGACATAAACTTTTCGTCTCATTTCATAATCTGTATCATGACAAAGTATGACGTGCCATAAATCAGAACTTTATAAAAATGAAGAACCATAACAAAAAAAGTGACCATTTTAGTCATTCGTATAAATAATAAAAAGCTTGGAATACATAAAACAGGATGAGTCACTATTTTTTAGAGTCAGTTTACAGTATTTGTTATATATAAAAAAAAATGCAAAAAAACAAAATCAAGAGATAAAATAAATTTTAAGAATATGTTAGTTGATAAACTAAATAAAAATATTAATAGGACATAAAAAATCAATACGAATTCTGAATATATCCGTAACCTTAAGTAGTACATCTCGAGGAGTAACATTTTTATAGATCAACTAGTATAATAGTAATTACATATTTGATATTTTTACCAAGTATACGTACAAGGATTTCCACTTTTCAAAAACTTTGGTGTTAGAAATCCTTTATGGTGAGGATTATAAATTACTTTAAAATAATTTTAAGATTAACTGATTAACTGATCGACTTGATAATCGACAAAGAGTTGCACTCACAATTATAACTTTAATACTCTATATTAAGCTTTATTAGAATCGTTGACTGTATTGATCAGTACAGCACATTATTATATTATAAACCTACTTTAATAATGATTAGAAATACTTACCAATTTAAATTATTGATTTATCGTGGGCTTACGTAAATAAATTAGTAAATGGATCGTCAAACGCTTTTGATTCATTTCAACGTCAAAAGCCTTCAAATTTTGGTATCTACAAATTTACACACAATTTTTGAAGGAAATACACATTTCTACTTATTATCAGTATGTCGTTGAAATTGCAGTAGTCCTCGTAACGATGAATAGAGTATATTGAAGATGATTAGTTTCTTATAAATTACGCATGCTTGATTTTTACTACATTATCATCTGATTATAAGACAAAAATGTAAGGAACTAATTTTTTTATAAGCTCTAATAAAACTACTATTCCTAAAAAAAGGTATTAGATGCAATTAAAATAAAAACTAGAAAATAATACTTGCACATTGACTATTTATGATACTCTATATATAGTATTGAGTATAAGCGTAATACTTTTATTCTTTATAAAAATTTTATTTAAATTGCAAACTATAATATTTAAGAAAAAATCCTCGTAATCAGAGAATAACTTGGATATTGTGAAAGAAAAAATTAAAACTGATATTGATTTAATATCTTTTCAGATAATTGGATGATTATCAAATATATATACATTAAATAATCTTAAACAGATACATAATTTTTAATTTTAATGATAATTAAAAATGCAAAGAATACTCAGAATGTTTATTGATTTTCATTATTAAAATTTAACTGCTACTAATATCATTGATTTCCAATAATTAATACTGTATCATATTTTAAAACAAGGACAGATATAGTATTTGTTCTTACCGATGAAATTGAATTAATATGAAATTAACAATATTTACATATTATAAAAAATATACATAGACTTTAATTTAATAAAAATTGTTTTTAATGTTTACAGTCAATTTTCTAGTAAAAAATATTTACAAAAATTTACTATTAAAAACAACTTTAAAAAATTTATAATAGTGGTGCCAAAAATTTAAAAATAGTATTGAATATATAATTTAATTTTTAATATAAATTAAGTTTTGATACAAATGTTAAATTTAAAACCAATTATGAAAATGAACACTTTCCTTCTTTACATAAGCATTGTATTATCATTCACGAAAGATCTAAGAATAATTATTTTATTTAAAATAATGCGAATAACTAGGCACTTTTACTTTTTATTATAAAAATATGTTACAAATCAGGTTTTTTTAAATTAATCATAAAAAAAAGAATTTAATTTGCATACAATGAATTTTGTAAATTTCATTCACAATATTCATTTTAATGAATATCCCATTGAAAAAGTCTTGTAAAAGTACCTGCTAAGATATTTTTATAGTTTACTCAATTGAGTAAAATGTATGTTTTTATTAGACTAATTTATATTAATTAAAAAAAATGAGATTTTAATTTAAATTTTAAAATATTTATAAAATTGTGAATAATCATAGTAATTATATTAGTAAACTACTAAATAATGTATTGCATATTTAATTTTATTCTCTACTATGTATTACACATAGTTATATTTTTAATTTGACTTATTATCATAAATCGCGCTAAAAAAATAAATTTGGAATAAATATATATATCTATATTTATAAATGATATTTATAATTAAGTTAATTAGGAATTTATTTTTTAATTTATGGAAGATATTGTTTTTTTAATAACTTTTCATTTAATCTATTGGCTTTTTGAAATGAATATGAAAAAAATAAGAAGCGAATATGATTATTATGTAGAAAAATATCGTATTTAATCTTTATCATGTAATATATGACAAATATATAGCAATTTATGCCATTCACGATACTATACAATTAAATATTAAAAATTTATAGAACAACAAGAATGAATTGGCATGCAGACACTACTTTCTAAATATTACCATTAAATATTCGTATATATTTATATTTGTGGATATATACCACTTTTATGGTGAACTCTATTAATATTTATTGAAATCGAATAAACGATTGCAGTAAAATAAAATGACAGGATATCAAGTGGCAGACATATAGAAAGAGAAAGAAAGAAAAATGATTGAGATATAGAAAATAAAAATTTGAGAATGGGTTAGGCACGTACGTAAAATTCATCGGACAACACCCACAATGTACGAGCGTGTTAAGCGGTTTATGAATATATAAGGATATACAAGTGCACGAATATATCATACAAACATATATATCATACTATATATATATGATATATATATATATACATATAAATATATGGGTTGTGAGAGCAAATAGCCCTGGGAATAAGCTAGTAGAAATACGTTGGTCCAGATGGGTCATCTCCTAAAAGCCACCTCGTAGGAGACTTTTATGATTCTATTCTCCATTTTGTCACTCCTTTCTGTCTCTCTCTTTCTCTCTCTCTATCTATCTTTTCTCATTGCTTGATTATATTTATATATATTTTTATTTAGATTGTTTCCTAAGATTAAATTAAAAGAAATATAACAATATTTGTGAAGTTTTCTTTCTAAAATTGTGGATAGATAATAAGAAAAAAAATTTTAACTTCACTTTAAATGGTTCTTAACAGAGGATTTATAGTTTTTATTTCAACAATTATTTTTAAAAACTCCCAAGTGATTTTGAAAAGGAAGAATAATATAAATATATAAATCGGAAAATTCCTATCCAATATTTTTTTATAAAATAATTAAACAAATCGTACGATTTATTAATTGCTTTTCTACATTAATAATGATTTTTTATAGTTTATTATACAGTATGTGAAATTATTTGTGTTTACTTATGTGAAAATCTTTAGTAATAAAAAGAAAGGGTAATTGGCAACTTTTTGAACATGAAACAATAAACATTTGATATTAAACATTAACCCACAACGAAACAAAAACACAAATTATTTGTAGAGATTAACCTGGTAACCTCTTTACACAAAAAAATATGGTGAGACACTTTTAATGTTGAAGGACAAGAGAGAAAAAAACAATCAATGTAAATAAAAGGATTTATTCCTTAGTTTTCCTGTGGCGATTGAGTGCGTGTGTATGTGTGATGTATAGTGGCTGATCCGCGATTTTGACAGCTTCCTCAGGAGGAAATACCCAGTGAAGGAGGGAAAAAATATTTTTAATTGACGAACTTTTAAAATTGAAGCTTGACTGTTCTTGAAGAAACTTGAATTTTGAATGCGCTTCACGTGATTTTTCCTCCCTTTTTATACAATTTTTCTAACACAGGGTGTATGGGCAAGTGGGAAAATTTTATAGGTTTTCCTGGAAAACCTCAATAGATTTTCGTTTTCCTTTTATTTACTGATAATTAATTAATTAATTCGAACTCTAATTTTATGAAAACTTGTTCCATACCCCTCTTTACATGTGTATTTTTTTATTTTTTACAATTTCTTATTATTTACTGAGTTATTTGATTTTGTTTAATTATTTCTTTAAACAACAATGGAGTGTAGTATTTTTATTTTACATAAGTGAGTGGAAGTGTCTGGTCTAGTGTGTTACAATTTTATTTTATAATTTTGTGTGTTTTTTGTTCTAAAATCGTGAATTTATATAACTAAAGGTGTGCGTCAATTTGATTAATTTATTGATTTGCTTATGATTAAATCTTATTCTAATAATTTTGGTGAACAGGATGATTTTCTTCATTGGCTATAGTCTGATTGTAATAGATTTTATTAATTTAAATAATGTTAATTAAGAATTATAAATAAAAATGTGTTTAATCAGTTGTTGGTCTTATTATTTTATCATTTGATTTATGCAAATAATGTGCGAGAGCTATGGAAACATTTTAAAAGGGTTTGTTTTGTTTTTTATTAAATATTTAATGTACTTTTCTTTATTTATGTCTAATTTCCTTTGTCGCAGTTTGTGTGCTCAGGAATTTTCCTTATCTACTTTCTCTTAGTTTTTTTTTACTTATTTTTAGATATCCCTTTTTTTTCTACATAGTTTTTTGCTATACCTTTAACAGGTCAACTTTTGACTTTCTTGGCCTGTGACACTTTTTAAGCTTCCTAAATTTTCCAATTAGTGAGAAAGAGAAAGATAAATAGGAAATTTTTAATTTATTTTAAAAATTCTATTTGTTTTTAATATATATTGTTCTGTGATTTTAGAATTAGCGATGCATCTTTATTTGTTTCATTTTCTATATTAAAATTCAATCTATTTATTGAATTTTTTATTGTATTTGACATATTTCTTCATATTTAACTTATTTTATTATTTTCCTTTTTTTTCTTTCTTTGTCATTGTATTTGAAAAAATATATAGTATACTTATTTTTTAATACTTGTTGTATTTCTTTTAAATACTCAATACCATTATTACTATTATTATTAACTATCATTATAATGTAGCTATTATTATTACTAATTATTATTATATTCAAGATTTTTTTCTTATTTATATATTATTATAAATTTTTTTGATAAACTATTATTATAACTATTTATTATTTTAATTATATATTATTTTAGTTTATTATTATTATGATTACTATTATATTTAGTTATTATTATTTATTATTGTAAATATTATAATATTAATTATTAAAAATTATAATTTATTCTTATAATTAAGTATTCTAAATTCTTTTTTTTAGAAATAAAATAATGAAATTAAAAGTTGTCGTTCGGCTACCATCGTAACATTAATTAAATAAATAAATAATATTAAAATATTCTACATAACTAAATAAAAATAAAAATTAATAAATAATGCTAAATAAAATTGATAATTAATAAAAAAACTTAAATATATTTACCATTTTTTCTACTATTTAACGGAATCAAAATATAGAAATTATTATGAAAAAAAATGAATAAATTCAAATTTAAAAGAAAAATGTAGTTACATTATAAAATTTTTCTTAATCATGAAAAATTATTTAATACAAAAGAGTAAATCTAAAACTATTTAATCGTGTATTTTATTAATAGTCAGTTTAAAAAAAAATAACCATCGATAATTTTTGGGTAAACCAAGTACATATTAATATTTAAAAAAAAAATAATGTTATTAATATATTTTCTTATTATTAAATTTAAATTTGGTACGATAAATATTATTAATATCAATTATTATAAATAATTAATTGCATGTATATATTATTATTTAATATATTAGTGAATATAATTAAAATTAATTTAAAGCACTTATTAATCCATGTTTTATTAATTATTATATTAGCTGTTAAGTTTTTTCTTATCTAAACAAACAATTTTAATATATTATTATTATTATGTAACACGCATATGTATATATGCATTAATTTGAAAACACATATTTAAAATTAATACTCTGTTAATTATTAAATAATTCATGTTGATTAAAAGAAAAAGATGAGAATAATTATTTCAATGCTAGCGCTGGCACGCCATTCAGTATATGTATATTGGAAAGGGATCCTCTCATCTCATTAATAAAAACAGGCTTGGTTAACAAATATTCAATTTATTTAGTTTTTTTTCTTTTGAGAATGTAAAACAGGATATCGTTCAGTCATAAGAATGATATTAAATTGATTAGTCGTCCAATTAATCTATTTGGCCTTTTGAGCTAAAATATAATACTCAATAGAAATACAGTTAATGGACGATAATTCACAAATTATATGTAATAGTTAGTAAAAAATGTAATTGAAAGGTATGACACGAAAATTGAGGAAAAGAACAAGAAATGAGAAGCCCAAAAAACAGAGTGACATCGTGATTTCGTCTCCTATATTTTCGCTTAGTTTAGTTAGCGAAGATTATATAATTTATTCTGCGATTAGTGAACCTCTATCATAGTATATTACCGTGGTGAGTTGTTATAGTCACCACATTTTTCCACCTATTTTGACATTCAATAAACGCTTTGTATTATATTACTCTCCCGTATACATAATGCTGATATATTCAAAATGTGGGGGTGCTTCCGGTTTTTCATATATTCAGTATTATGAGAGGGCAACTGATAAGGTGATTTTCCTGAAGTGAACCCCTGTATAGACTCGTGCAATTTAGAGTACGTACGAATAAAACGACTGAATGAAAAAATATTATAGAAAAGTGCAGAATATACTGACGAAGGTCGTAAGTATTCAAAACATAATGTGACAAACATAACCAAAGTACCGTGAACGATCCGATGTTAAACCAATGGCACTTTTTTACTTTTACACTTTGCTAATACGGAAAAAACAATGTTAAACAAAGCATACATGGTTCGTCCACGAAATATCAAGTTTTTTTTTTCAATTTGCGACTATTGGTCATAGAAATTTGGGAAGAGTCTTAAAATATTGACAAACTCTTTCCTCATTTGTCCTTTTTTTTTGTTTTTTCAATAAGTAGATGCGGTAGGATTTTACTTCTCGCGAAGGGTGTTTTTCAAATTTTTAATACGGCGCAATGAAGTGATCAGTGGAAAATCACTACGCGAGAATGTTTTGTTCAAAGATTAAAAAAAAAAAGTCTTACCTTTTTTTTTGAAAGATGATTTATTGGTGAACTTATAAACAGTGTGAAATAAAAATTTAAAATTCTTCAAGTAATTTCCTCCTGCATCAACCCATTTTTGAAGGCGTGTTTTCCAAATTTCAAATGTATCTTCAAACTCATCAGCTTTGATGTTTTTCAAAAAAATTTTCACATGTTTCTGGATATTTTCCAAATTGTGCTGCAATATATTGTGCACCATTGATAGCGTTAAATTCAGTTTTTCCACGATTACTCTAATCGTTAATCGACAGTCCAAATTTAAAATTTCTAACACGCGCCGGGTGTTCCTAGTCATTCGAAAGCTTTTTGGGCGTCTAGATCAAGGCTCGTCGATGATTCTTTCTTGGCCCTCTTTAAAAGCTCTGTACCATTTTCCACTTTGCGATTTTGACATACAATTATGTCCATATGCTTCTTGCAAGATTTTATACGTTTCTACGGTGTTTTTTTTAATTGCAAACAAAACTTTATCCACGTAACGATCGAGTGTTCGAGTAGTCGCTCCATCGTGCCGTGTCAAAAAACTGAAAAACATCCTTCGTGCGATGTAGAATCCTACCGCTTCAAATTATCGAAAAAACAAAAAAAGAGACAAATGAAGAAAGAGTTTATCAACATTTTAAGACCTCTCTCACATTTCTACGACCAATAGTCGCAAAATGAAAAAAAAAAATTCGATACTTTGTGGATGAACCATGTATATGCACACGCGCAAGTGTGTACACTGAACAAGAGTGCGTATACGCCTACATGTTGTTGCAATGGTAGTGCGTTTGCATTCCAAAAAGTCTTTTGATAAATCCAAAAATCGACTTTATAAATTTGTTTAGACTAACAACTTTTATTCGCATAAATAAAAGTCCACTCATTTACACCAAAACATCGAGATACATATTCAAAGTTCTACAATTAAAACATTATACATGGGGTTGATTAGACAATTTTTATAATTTTTTATTATGTCTAACTTGAAAGCTCACAAACGTTGATTTTTATTTTTTATGAATGAATTATGGATAAAATTACTGTTTTATTGAGTTATAAAATCTACTCACAAAACACGATGTTCCATCAGCAAAATTTTTTTATTATCTTTTATTTTATATTTTTATATCGCTAAATTAATAAGGAATACCATCATACTAAAAATTAATTTAATATAAATTCCGTACAGAGACACGAATATCCATACTATCTGGTTTGATCTACTTTGTTTTTAATTTAAATATCTTAATACTCTACGTTCTTTCACAGTAAATCATTTTTTGATTATATTAGATGAAATTTACCTAATATATCATTATATACATTAATTATCATATTTTTAATTATGAAATAACTTCACATTGTTATATTATTACGTGACATATTTACCACTTATGAAACCATATTTACCACTATTTAACACTTATGAACACATATTTACCACTTCGAACCTTAAAAATAATGGTCTTTGTTTATTAAACCTAATAAATAATAAAATTTAAAAAATTCATAATAATTATTACTGATATTTTTAAAAAGTTAAACATTTAGGTTGGATATTAATGGTATTAAACTGCTTTATATCTATTAGTACATATACACATTAAATATATTTTGATATTAAATAATTCTGGATTCATTGCTGTATAAAGTTTTTGTCATCAATATTACTAAAATTGACAATTTTTTCATAAAAATGAGTTTTAAGTAAAGTTGTTTATAAGCTACTTTTTGTTTATGATAAATTGAATGTTTTTTGGAATTAGAAATGAATACAATCAACATCGACGGAAATGTAAGTCATAAATAGTTGACAGTATATGTATAAATATATATGTACATATTATAATTAATTCTGTAAATCTAATTTATGTTAGGTAATTTTAAGGCCACAAAAATTTAAATTCATCAATTTCATGTTCTTTCCATACACTTCACAATATTCCGACTACTGCACGCGGTATTTAATTAAGTCTTTTAGATATTGCGATGTCGCTCTGGTCAATAATATTCAATTCATCGTTGCCTCCAATTTATCTATATAATAGAATAAGTGGAGGATATCTTCGCCAAGTCAATTATCAAATGTGCATACTTAATTATTTCTGATGAAGTCGGTTACCGTCAATACTGCTCGTCACGATTTATTTCACTACGGCTTTTCATAATAGGAAAGTCTTTTTAATCACAATTTAAATGAATTTTCCTATGTACTTCATTTTCTTCAATAACTAAATTGAACCATTCAGTAAGTATTAAAGAAAATAATCTGTGAGATGCAGAAAAATTGGCCTTGTTCTTAAATTCCTGCACTACTGAGAAATCTATTTTGATGCCTGCTCATTTTTAATTACTACTACTATGGTTTAAATTTATTTAACTTTAGATATTTTAAGAGATTAAATTATTTATAAAATTAAATTAAATTAAATGAGATTCTTATAGATATATATTTTTATGCTAGTATAAATTTGTATGCGTGTGCATGTTTATGTACATTGTTTTCCGAAGTTTCAAGTTTGTGGTATGTTTTCCGAGAAGCTGCAAACCTCGAATGGGTTCTTGACTGGAAATTGAACTTTTAGAGATTAGTCAGAAAGAATCAGAGGATGCAAATTTCAGCATATAAAGCAGAAACTCCAATAACTCAGTCTATCATGAATCGTGAATACAAAGTTATCAAAGATGCAACTATTGCTTTTTTGGATAATTATCTGAATACACGATAGTGAGTGTGGGTATTATTTTTTGTGCTGTGAATCTATGTCATTATTGAGGGATTAAAACTATGATTAAGAAAAAAGGCAGTCTAGAGGTTTATTGTTTGTCAGAAGACTAAAATGTATAAAGGTGACAAACGAGGATGATCCTCCCTCGAGACAATTCCTGATTTCTGACAACAGCATTTTACAAGCTCCTACAAAAAAGTCACTAATGCATTTAATATGAAATTTTAATATGAAATTTAATATGAAAATTTTAATATGAAATTCGCATTGATTTATTGATTTTTAGAAAATAAATGAATATTGTGGTTGAAGCAATTATTCGCCCAGAAGTTTGTATTTTAATTTATAGAAGCAATAAAACCTAATTTTCTATTTATTAAAAAAACATTCGTTCATAGTATTGATAGATTTTATATTTTTGCTTATTATATTTATAGTTTTTCTGTGATTACTCCAACTGTTAATCGGCGGTTCGAATTTAAAATTGTTATCACGCACTGAGTATTCGAAGCGATTCGAGAGATTTTTGGGCGCCCAGACTCGGGACTTATCGATGATCTATTTCCGAATCTCTTTAAAAGCTTCGTGCTTTTATTTTCCACATTGCGATTTTGTAATAAAATTATCTTTATAAGCCACTTGAAATATTTTTAATGTTTCTACAGTGTATTTTAAAGTGTAAACAAATTTGATCGCTCTTTCACTAATTTCTTCAACGTGCCGTATCAAAAAATCGAAAAACACCTTTCGCGCGAAGTAAAATCGTGCCGCATCTAATTATTGAAAAAACAAAAAGGGAGAGTACATGGAAAAAGGTTTCTTCTACATTTTAAGATCCCTTCCAAATCGCTCCGAGCAATTTTCCAAATGAAAGAAAAACTCGATACTTTCAGGATAGACCATGCATATAAACTTACATTACACATTAATCCATAACTACTTTATTTTAATTTATTTATTTTAGATAATTTTTACTTGCACAAATAGAATGAAGTAAATAATATTTTAAAATAAAAAGAAAATTGAAAAAAATTATTGAAAACAAAAAATGTATTTATTGATACATATAAAATAATATAAAAAATATAAATTATCGATGAATATTATAATTTATCTGTATAGACATAGTGATGGCATTGTTGGTTATGTAAAATATAGTTATATAAAGCGAAATTTTTCAACACAATCAATAACTTGGAAAAGTTTTTAATATTCTTTATTAAGCTGTCGATTTGATGTATGTAAATTCTCTTTATTGTATTAATAGTTATCATATGAACTGAGATACTGTAAACTCAGTATATTAGGTGAATTTGTTATTGAACAAATACATTACAAAAACTAATCTTTACAAATGGAAAAACATTATATATTTCCGTAAAAATAAAGTTTTAAGCGACTTTTCTTTGTTAATTTTAAACTATTTGATTTCCCTAAATGAAACTTCAATGTGAATCTATTTAAATGACATTTAATATAATATCGTAAAAAATAATAAAGAATATATTATCCGAACATTCAAATAAGAGAAATGAAATTTTCAGCTTACTTCTTTCAACCCATTTTATTTTTAATTATCTAAAAAAATTTTTTTTTTATATATGTATTTAATTTTTAATTTAAATAATTCATTAATGAAATATTAGTAGTTTTGTATTGTTTAAAAGAAATGTATTATGATATTTGATTTCTATAATATTTATTCTTATTTATTATTATTATTTGTACGTTGTTTCGATTTTCCGAGGGATATTTTCTAACAAAAACTAAAAATCCTGCTTCCTATTTAATATTTCGACCACAACTCACATCTATCTTAATCTACGTAATTTAATTACTCTTGAAATAATTCAATTAAGACTTCTCTATCTTATGAACATATAAGTTTAAGGTTTCTTATTTTATTAGATAATTCTAGTTATATTTTTCTAAGTATATAATTTCAAAAATATTATAATAAAAATATCTACTACATACGTATATATTTTACTTTTAATATTGAATTAATCTTAAAGTTAAAAAATTTTGTAAATAAAATATAATAAATAAAAAAATCTTTTATTAATTTATATAGTTATTATATTGAATGTTTTATTTAAATGTGGAATTATAAACATCCAAAAATTATATAAAATAAACACTAAAAATTTTAAATTATAAAGTTTTGTATTAAAGAAATTATTAAAATTTCATTATGTAAAATTAACTAAATAGAATCCAAATTAATATTTTTAATAATGAAATTTAATAATGAAGTATAGTAATGAAGTATATGACAATTTTACAGGATGAAAAAATAAAAATTTATCATTATTTGTTATTAATTAAAATATCAAATATTTTAAGAAATAATTTTTCTTGTATTTCAAAAATATAGCAATATCAATTAAAGATAATAAATTATAAATATTATTAACTTTCACTTTAATATTTTAGTCACATACGTTCTTTCAGAAATCGTGCTTGCGTTTTAATTAAGTTTTAGTTGAATTTCTATTTCAAGTTTATGAGTTCACTCAAAGGCAAATATTCCAGGTGTAAGTTTTAAAGCGAAATCTCAAAGATGTTTACTTATTTTCATGGCGTCAATTACTATTCGTAAAGGAATGGAGAAGGAAAGCAATTATCGTTTCTATTCACTGACATGGTAGTGTCTAATCGTTTCCTCTCGGAAGAGTAAATTTATTTTTCATCGGTGCTCTTTTTCTTCTTTTCAAAGATGAATGTTCTGTCAGCATAAGGGTACTAAACTTTTCCAAATAGTTTCCACTTTTGCCGCTCACTCTGAAATGATACTAACTATTACTGAGGTGAATCTTTACGTCAGAAATAAATACGAATTAATACAAATAGAGGGACGACACACGTGATTTTATAAAATATATGATAATTCTATTCGGATTAATGTTAGAAGTTCACATTATACCCATTATTTTACCTACAGATTTGTCAAGTCGATATATCATGGGCTTCACAATTGAATAAAAATATGTTAGTATCATGATTGATGATGTCGTAAGACTGATTAAAATTTTTAAACTTTTAGTAAGCACGAGATATTATAAGTTTGTAAATAAATAATAAACCCTATATATGATACTTATAAGCTTAGTGAAAAAAGAAGTTTTGTACTTTAATTATTATTATACATAATTAATTCATATAATTATAAATTATCTATCAATAAATTTCAAATATAGCCGTATATATTATCCTACTACTCATGTTTCATTTAAAGTTATAATTATATAATTTATTATATTAAGAAATTAGTATTTGCATAATTAACTTTTTAAAACTAATTTTATCAAAATTACTAAAGTCGGTGAATACGAAATAGAGTTAAATGAAAACAATCAGAAACTATTAAATATACAGTTTTAAAAATAAAGCAGATTGTTTAAATCATTTTGATAGAAAATTTTTCGACTTATACAAATTAATTAGTTAAAGAACAGTTAAGACTCTTTTATGTTGATATTATCCATATTGTATGCAATATTAGATTAGAAAATAAAAATATTATTTATTGTCAATGTTTGTGATAAACTTAAATCTTAAATATTATTTTCTATTTATTTATATGATATGATTTTGAAAGATTAATCTAATGCTTATATTCTTCTAATAGCCACAATATTTAAAAGATAGCATACATTATATATTTTTTATTAATTATAATTACCAATTCATCATATAATTTGATTTTATAAAAAATCACAATGCCATATATATATACCCACGTTCCTATAAAGTTCAGTAACTAATATCATAAACTACCTCTGATAGATCAAAAAAATAATTATAACGGTGACGGTATAGGGCATACGTTAATAAAGTTAAAAAAAAAAAAAAAAAACCAAGAATTTTAATTAAAGAAAACATGAATTGTTTAGGATCCTTTAAGAGACACATATTACCGTTTATGGAGAAAAATAATTGAAGCAATGTGGGTAGACTAAAAGTAGATTATGGACATTAAATACCTTAGACAATTAATCACAACATTATGTGATTAATTATGAACTTAGTTATGAAGTAATATATAAATTTATTGTTTACAGAAAACATAATCGTGTAAAAGTGAAGCTACAGTAGTTTGTGAGGTTAAAAAGATAAAGCATAAAGCTTAAGGTCGGACGAATAAAAATATGGCGAGTAAATTGCTGGATTTAGCCCAAGGTTCAAATACTAAGGGATTATGAATTTCTTTGTTTCAAATATTTAAAGGATTAAACAATTCCAAGTATAAAAAACTCGATCTAGCAATATAACTATAAAGAAAATCCAGATAAAACATAAAATCTCTTCTTCCAGCCTTGTTTGTTAAACAAGATAAATTGCTAAACAAGATCTAGTCCATGTATTTATAGTCACGAAGACTAAATCGAAAGCACTTTTAACACAATTAAGACATAGATAAAATGATTTTGACTATACGTGAGAGTAACGTTAACTGGAATAGGATTGCACACATGCTTCTTGCTCAGATTACAGTAAGAACAGACGTAGAGGAGTTCGTGGTAAAGAACCGATAGAGAGATTTGACTAAATAATAGTGGCTCATTAATAGCTGCTCCTACTACGAAATTACGAGAAATACTCATGCTAATGACAGATAATAATTTCGATAATGACCATACTTCGGTAAAAATTGGCACTGTCGCAAATGTCAGTTTGTATTTGTTATCAAAGTTTAGGAAACTGAATATACATCTAAATTGCAAACCTCAAAGACACCAAGAGAGTTCATGAGGATGTTGCTGACTACAAATTTTGGCAATTGTTTGGGGGGTTTGCAACCAATTAGTATATTTTAAACTCTTGTACTGTTTTTCTTTATAACATCAAGCATTATAATTTATGAAAGATGGCGTGTAAATATAAGTAAATTAATAAATTATTTATTTATTTATATGATACATATTTAATGAGAATGAAAATGTTATAATTGGAAATTATCAATCAATTTTTCTGTCATATAATTGGATCACAACGAATCTCCTGAAGCTCATCAAAGGGTAGATACTGGAAACTTAATATTCATACATAAATATATAACACATGTTTAATATTCCTAGTTACATACAGGTAAGGTTTATTTGGTCGCTTAATCTGCGGAAAGGGAGTTAAAAATTTAAATTATCTATAATTAAATGAATGATCTTAAATACAAACCGAATTAATTTATACAAATTAGTACAAAAAATTAATGAGTATATTGTCTCCATAAAATAAATACTCAAAAACAAACTCTAGACTTTTTATAATTCCATCGATTCAAAACCACAAGATTAATAAATTTTACCAAAATATATTTGATTATCGTTATTTGCGCGAGTTAAGAATTTTGATAAAGGTTCTTCTTTTTACTCTTATCTGTTCTCTCTTTTTTCTTATTATTGTTTCTTGTGCTCTTTTTACCTGCTATTCGCATCTCCTTGTTCATTCAAAGTATTCGGCAAAAAAAGCAGGTCAGATATATACATCCAGAGCTTATTTCTTTGGTAAATTTCCGAAAGCTGCTATTGCGCAATCGTGGAAGTGAAAAAAATATACATGTATCGCTTGCACTGCAACTTTTCTGGACCTTATCATATCAGTCGTTTGTATTTTCATACTGTTGAGTATTATGAAGAGGTAAAAAGCGAAACAATAAGCCTGAAAGAAGCTAAGCTTCTGCTGCTCTTAAGGTTTTGTATATTTTTACTATTTTTTCGTACTTTAAAATCTTTCTCTTTTGATTATGTATTCTATATTTGTCACAATTTTTTATTTCTCGAAAATTTTATTTTTCACTTCATTTTTAATGTAAATTTTACAATGTTAATTGTAATGTAAATATCGTAATAAATAATTTTTAATGTTATTTCCTCGTGAGTATCTTTTATCATATTATTTTTAATGGAAATCCTTTATTATCGAATTACGATAATCTTTCCGATAAATTTATTAATTTTTTAATTAAAAAATATACTGAACATTTATTAATGCAAAGATTATGGATTATTACTACAAATATAAATTGATGTATAACAATTATTATCTACAAAGTATTAAATAATATTATATTTTTTATAAATAAATATTTCAAAAAAAAGTATATTACTTTTAATAGTCGCATCATTCACATATTTTTAACACAAATTTACTATTTTTATGATTTGTATCTATTTGACGTTTTAAATGAAAACAAAATTCTACATGTATAAACTATAAAATTTTATTATTGAAATAGCGTAAGGTAATTGATTAAACTTAAAATTAATATTCATTTAAATTTTATAAATTCACTTATAATTGGTATTTACTTTGCACTTCTAAAACGTTTAATAGATAGTTCATATTTTTTTTGCCTTAATTTGTATTTTAAATCATATTATTAACACTTTGCAAAATAAAAAATACTAAGGATATACGAGTTTTTTAATTTAATTAATAATCAAAAGATTATTTTAATACTGCTATTTATTTTGAATTTTCTTTAATATTTTTATCATATATTATGTTTGTAACAAGAATGATGTAAATTTTTTTCATTTTTTTATTCTTTTAAAATACAAAAATTTAAAAAAATAGCCTTATATGTGTCAATTGATAAAATATTATGAGCACTTTGAAGTTTATAAATTGAAAATTTTATTGCAAGAGTAAATTCAGTTACAATCTAATGGAGATAATATTGAAAATTTTTATGATTATTTCTATGATTATTCATTTCTTACGTAAGAATGTTTCTTCTATTGGATAATCAGAGAAAATTTATGAAATTAATTAAATACACGAATTTAACTTGCAAATATAGATAGTTAGGCTTCCGTTATTCGGTAAAGAGATTAAATATTTCTCATTTAAAAAAACAGGAAAATGTTCAGTACGCATATTTTGATTTATTATGATAAATGTATGCATATATATGTACATGCATGACTGTCAGAGTGAAAAGCTCGATGAATTTAAATATGAATAGAATTACCACGAAGTAATAAAGAGAGAAAAAATAAAAGAGAATCAGTAAAGCCAACAAGTTGCTGGTGTTGAATCGATAGAGACGGGTGAGTCCGTGGGCAGGGACATGGTTGAATGTGGAAGGAAGGGAAAGGAAGGACTCGCACTTGGGCGTCAAGCGAGTGGGTGAGGTCATGCTTGTCTGCTCTGCTTTCCTCTTCTCTACTCTCCTCTCTTTTTCTCTCCTCTACTCTCCTCTCCTCTCCTCTCCTATCCTCTCCTCTCCTATCCTCTCCTCTACTCTCCTCTCCTCTCCTCTCCTCTCCTCTCCTCATCTCTTCCATCTCTATTCCTGACATATTCCATTCCATTCCATCCGAAAATTTTTCTTATTCCCTTTACCATTTCACCTACATTCGACTCTTTGACTACCACATCATTCCTTATTTTCTATTCGCCTTTTCATATTTTTCGACTTACCCTCTTGTAACTTGAATCTTGTATCTTCCTAGTTCCTTCTCCTCTCTTTTCCCATTACCTCGATCTATTTATCTCCTTAATTTATCATTTTTATTACATTTAACTTGCTTCACGCATACCAACTTTTTAGGAATATGTACACTTATTTCACTTTTTCATCTGATGAATTTTTCCATACTTTATTTTCTTGCTTTATTGTTGTTTTTTCTTTCAGCTTCTTCTTTCTAACATTTATCATCTTTGTATTTTCATTTTTCATTCTTTCTATTGTGTATTATTTCCATTTAAGGATTAATAAGTCTAGCAAGCTTTTTCTACTTTCAAATTACGTATTACTATATCTTTAAATGAGAGTTTTTATCTTTACTTTCCATCTTTTGCGTTCTCATTTTTTTTTTTTTTATTATAACGTAACATCTAAATCCTTTGGTCGGTTTTAATTTTGTACTTGATTTTTCAGAACTAAAATCGCGGCTAGAATTGTGAGCGGTCCCGATAATGAAGGTGTGACCCGAAGTCCACACATGTCTATTCAGATTTTTATCATCCGATTTCTGAAATTTATTTCCGTTCCCTCATGATTTTCATTTGCCAATCATTGTGCCATTGTTCAAGAGCTATTTCTCTCTCTCTCTCTCTTTTTCTTTCTAGCGTATTTTCACAGTTTTTTCCACGATATTCGCAGTTGATTTTTTAACCATTTTAGTGAATTCCCATGGGATCGAGAGCAGTGTGGGGGCTCGAGTCGTGACATCGGTCACACCTGCCATCTTCGTTGGACATCAACTCACCTCGGTATTTCATCTCCCTTACACTTATTCCTCCGTAAACTTTTCATTTATTCTCTCTTATCTTTATTTGTCTCCCATTGCCTTGAAGATTTGGGCTTCGACGACGCGCTCGAGGAAGTGGCGCGTGCCACCTTTGCCCTGTAACCCCGGGGGAGTTTCGGGCTACCTCTCGTGGGAGTGACGCGCGTACATGGGGCGACTCCCCTTTACATCGATCGTGCTCGTCGACTCTTCCATTATGGTGTGATTGTCCGAAGAGTTAGTCTGCAGGAGGAAAAAGTGTGTTCCTAGGAAATATCAGACAGAATTTTATTTTCAGAGAATATTCAGAAGCTAAAAAATATTACATCTTCTTCATATTCTCCTCTTAATCCAGAATTTTCATTTGTTCCCATTCTTTTACAAACTAATATTTCAATAAAAATTATAATACTGCAAGTCTAAGAGATTGTCTTTTAAAACGACTTTTAGATTTCCGCTCTACTAAATTTTTCCATGGCATTTTTTTTACATCCCTATTCCCATTTTAGGAATTCCCTACATTTTAAGAATATATAATATACTCATTACATGATTAAATACCATACATATAAACGGAAATATTTTTAAAAACCTTCTGCATTACTATCTTGAAAAACAATCTTGATTTAATATTGAATTAAATCTATAATACTGTATTCGTAAAAAATATTTTATAAAATAATTGTACATGGTTTATGATTTATGGTTTATTTTATGATGTGCATTTTGTTGAAAGAATCGTTTGAAGTATTTTTTATTCTTAATCAGAGTTATGCAATATTAGAAATTAAATGGTAACCTATAAAATAAAATCGACAATTTATGAAAGTATTATAAAAACGGAGTCTACCACGATGTACGTTAAAAAGTTTTGTCATAAAATTATAAGTTGATGGAGATAAAGTATATTATGAATTGATGGATAGAAATTTTGCTACTTTATAAATTATTGTTTAACAGCATTTGAATAGTTTTTATATTTCATGCAACTATTGTTTCATAATTCAATAAATTTAAGACTTGATTTATTTTTCACTTTAAAAAAAAGTAAAATTTATAATAATGAAAGTTTAAAGTTTAAAATATTGTTTTTAATTTATTCCGTATATTTTTTTCAATGATAAATCATTATAACTTATTAAAATTTTATTGCTAAATAAACACTAATAAATTGATCATTGATAATTTAATAATGTATCATACCGAGTTAATTGAATTTTTGAAAAAAAATTTATTGAAAATAAATTGAAAGTAGTAATATTTACAATTACGAATGCTTTAATACTATTATAATAAAAGTAAAATAGTTGTTAAATAAATAATTGTTTAATTAGAATGATTGTGCATTGGGTATGGGCATATGTTCCAAAAATTTGTTGCATGTTTGAACAAACTAGCATGTTTCAAGGAGCTAAAATCTGTACGTTATATATTCAAAATTGTGAAATTACATAAATTGTGATAAACATGATATACTGGATGCAACTGAACTCACACGCTAATTGAATCCCACAAATGTTTTAGGTATGTCTTTAATAACACATATTGAAAAATCGCAGATCAGAGCACGCGAACTTTCAAATTAGAGATTATGAAATAAATTACGACTGTCTTACGAATAAAAATTTAGTACAAGTACATAAAAAATTCGTAAATTATTATTTTTTTTATAATGGATAGGTAAAGTATATTTTCAAATCAAAATTCAGCATAGTGTCATGGTAGATAAAGGTTGTCTTTAAAACACGAAACGTTTTTTCTCCATAAAGAATATTTAACTTACTTATCACATTATATTTGAATACATTAAAATATGATAAAATCTGGAAATAAATTATACATTTTAATCATAATGTACAATTATTAAATTATTAAAAATATTAATAATATTAAAATATGTAAATAATTACAATTTCCTACTAGTCAATAATCTTGTAAAAATAATTATAAAAAATACAGCTTTTTAAAAGAATAATCATTTATAATTTTTTCTAAGATATCTTTCACGTAATATCATATTTCATTCAAATAATCATTATTGATTAATTTAACTTATAAGTTCCTAATTATAAATAAAAAAAAACATTCTGAAATACATGCCATAAATGTACTATATTGATATTTAGTTAATTAATTTATGTAAATACTAAATATTTTACTCATCATGAGTAATAGATTCTTATAAAAATACTTAAATATTTAATTATTTTTATCTCTATACGTTTATAAGAAAGAATTTGTAATAATTTACAAATTAAAGAAATACGAATTCTATTATTATTACCAGTTTGTATTTAATCCCAACGTTACACATTTTATATTTCAATATTTTTATATATAACTCTATAAATATTTTATATTTTCAGATATTTCGCGAATTATAATCTTAAATTTTTGATTTGTATGTTTTTGAGAAATTCGTATAAATTTTTTAAATATAGAAAAAAAAATAAATAATAATTTGAAAAATTTATGACATACTTTTCGAATTTTTCTAATCATTTCATATATTTTCATTGAAATCCACTATGGTTTCCAATATATTTTTTTAATAATAAAAATAACAAAGAAACACACAATATAACATCAGAACGATAATATTCATATCCTCAGCTTTTATCAAAAGAGCTGATATCATTGTTGTAATCTTTCGCATGCTGTTTTCATGTACTTTGTATTCATGAGAGATTAAACTTCATTTTCCCTCATTACTTTGTTCATTGATGCTGAATTATCATGAATAGCTCTCATACAGTACAACTATACATTTTTAAACATAATTCTTCCTTTACCAGAAAAAATATATCCATGAAATTTTTTTTTTACTTTCTTGCTTGTGTTTATATCATTATTTATCCTAATAAATTATTTTTGAAACAATGCAATATATTAAAATTGTTATAGCTTTCTGTTACTGAGTATTTTCATAATTACAAATATAATACCCTATTCTTTTTAAATATACATTACAATATCATTAATTAAATTATTAATTATATTATATCTGTGAAATAATGTATTTAATTATTCTTATTAAAAATTAAAAGATGCTAGCTGGATCGATGTAAAATAGATGAAAATAATGAGAAATAAGTAAAACGGCAATTGTGGATTGTTGATTTAGGATGATCGGCGAACATTTGCACCATAAGATTTTTCGCATGTGCGGTTTCGGGTTCTAACTGGGAAAATCGGGGGCTAAAAGAGCCGTCATTGTGGTAGATCAAGGAATATTGTCAAATAATATAATCTGTATTCTAGTAAAATATATGCCAGTGACATCATGCATACTCCTCTTATATTCAACTACTGTGAACAATTGACCTCCGGTTCCAAATGGATTTTATCTAGAAATTGAAAATGCGAAAAAACATATATATTCGTCATTATAAATTCAGCGATTTAGATTGTGTATAGACATATTAAAATGAAGTCATTATTGCAACTAATTTGGAGTTATTACTTTCCATGTTTTTTTTCCTGTTGCAATGGCTGACATTAGTTTTGTCCTCACAATGAATATACATGAACATATATTAAAAAAAAAAAACAAACATTCAAGATATTTATCAAAAATGACGTATATTTTTAAGACTTTACGAATGTAAGGAATTATTAGAATAAAATAAAGCCAAAGAATATTCAGCTAGTAAGTAGAAAAATATAACAATGGGAAAAAGTTTTGGATCGTCATCCGCTTGAGGTATTTCTGAAAATGAAGCACAAAATTTAAGAAAGTTGAAGTAAGTAAAGTTGAAAATGCAAAAAGCAGAGGAAAAGGAACGAAGCCTACGTCGAAAAAGTTAAAAAGGTTGGGAAAAGGAGTGGGCGGTGGAGAAGTGACGAAGAAGAGGGGGAGGGGGGACGGCGGGCGGAGGTAGAAGTGGAAGAAAGAATGTGTTTGACCCAGTTGAACATTAAACCCCTATTGCTTGGATCCACTATGTATACACTATGCAGAGCGTATCTCCGTTCCGGGAGGTGCAACTCTCAGAATGACGACTTGGTTAGGATAGTCCTGAATCCGGAATAGGAACTGCAAACTTCCAACTCGACCCCCACACCTGCGTCCCGAATACTTAGTGTGCTATCAAGGAATTACGGCAAGATGTCGCGGCTCTATTACTCAAACTTGTCTTCATTATTCAACCAACGAGACCCTACAGCCACTAATTTTTAGAACTTTATCAAAGGATACTAAAGCATAAAAATTGCAGAATCTTTACCATTTAACAAAGGAAACGCGATATATTACATGTATTATGAAAGTGATATGATCGCTCAAATGGTCCATTGCTTATAGCCTCAATGATTAGTGGGTATTTAACAAATTAATTCATCCTAATTCGAATTTGTTGGTCAATAGCTTCATTGGTTTTTTAAAATAATTTCTTATGTATATTTGATGTATTTCTAATTAAATTTATAATAATTCCATACTTATAAATTTTTAATATACCCGCTGAATTTTAATTCTAAACATAATTTATATAAAGTTATGTGTATAAATTATACAAAAAAATATGCATGAAATATAAATATATATGTATATATATATATATATATATACACATCTTAATAATATTAATCTAATGTAAAGTAGTAAATATTATTTAACACTTTATGATCATACCTGTAAAACTTATATTGAAACAGACAATGTAAACATTCGTAAATAATTCTATATATATATATACATAGCGAAAATTAATATTTTAAATATTCAAAATGCTTAATAAAAAAAAAAGAAAAAAACAAATTTTTAAACTTAAATTATATTTATATACCCAAGTATTTGTATTCTAAATGTATGTGCACTCATATTTTAAGCAAACTAATGTTTCTATAACCGTCATAAAGTACTCCAAAAGAAATGGAAAAAGTTATATTATATATTTATCTACTCTTAAATGCAAGAAAAACTATTAAAAAACTGAAAAGAGTAATGAAAAAAAAACTATAATAAATGCGTAACAATGGCTTTTTCAGGATTATTAAAATGTATTTTAAGTAAATATTATTTCATATAATATTTTTTTTTAAATTTTGTCAAATTCATGCAATACCCAGTTTACTAATAGCTAAAGTCTTTCTTAAACTGCAACCTAATTACTCTTTGGTACATATTTAAAATCAATATTGACACTTTGCCAACTCTCAGAAAAATATTAAATTCCTAGTGAAGTTTTTAAATTTCAGTTTTCATTACAAGTAATACGTTTAAATATTGAGATTCATAACATATTCAGTTTAATATATCTAAACATATAACAATATAAAAAATGATTTATATTACATTAGTGTACATTTTTTTTTTATTATATATGTATATCTAATTATTGGTTTACACATAAGTTACATGAAAAGATATTTAAGAGTTGATTTATAAATTTAAAAAAGATTAAAACTTAATTATTTAAAATTTTAGTATTCATAAATAAATAATTTACTACTCATCATTAATTTACAAATGTCGATTTTATTAAAAATCGGCATATAATCTTAAAAATGTGATTAACTAATTGAACTAAATGTAATTTTAAACTATTACTTATATTGGTTACCGATGTCTTGAATTTTATAATAATAGAAGATATTAAATATTTCATTCAAATTTTTTCCTATAATTAAATACAGTCTGATCTCATAACGAATGGAAAAAAACTCGCATTAATTGAAGTGTTAGGATTTTTTTTTGATTGTCATTCCTATGGTGTTTTATTTTTTCTTATTCATTGTACATTATTATCTGTTAAAAAACAATTGAGATTTTATTATATATGCATACATCTATAATCCACAATATGAAAGTGACAGCGATGTTACAACTTATTTGAAGTCATAATTTTTTATTTCAGTTCATAAACAATATAAATCTCATTTCATATATATTTCAACTCGGAATTTCTTTACAATATAATTTATAAGTCGGACTTAATTATTCAACTATAAATATATAATTAAAGTTAACTTGATAATTGATAATAGCTTATTTTATTTATGGATATATTTATGATTGATTTGAAGTTAAACATGATGGAATATAATTACCATTAATTATATATGTACAAATAGCATGCAATTTAAAAATTATATTACTATTCATTTTCAAAACATTTATATTCAGTACCGGGAATTGAATGTCAAAACATTGCATAACCTAATAAGCGGCACTAAGTACTTCAATTGTTTATAAACATTATTTCAAAATTAATATATTTTTGAATAGCATAGAAATTAATATAAAGTATAATATTGTTATAAAACAATTACTTGATATTAAATTTAAAATATGTTAATCATTTAATAATAAGCTTTCAATAATTTGTATTAATTTACGGATTTCAAAATTTATCAAAAGATCTTTTAATATTTAATTATCTTTATTATTATAAGGATAAAATTTTGAAAGTTTTTGCAATTATTTAAATCAATTTACTATTACAATTTCATTGAAACTTATATTTATCAAAAATCTTTTGCCTTTATCTTTCAAAGTTAAATTGTAATTCTAAACAATATAATATTTTACTAGAAAGAATACTTTATAAAATTTATAAATTTTAATGTATGAAAATTAACATATATTCTTAATAAAGTGAATTT
The DNA here is from genome assembly GCA_018907245.1 of Eupristina koningsbergeri. Classification (NCBI taxonomy): domain Eukaryota; kingdom Metazoa; phylum Arthropoda; class Insecta; order Hymenoptera; family Agaonidae; genus Eupristina; species Eupristina koningsbergeri. The sequence continues at coordinate 1,224,706 of JACCHV010000057.1, read as the reverse complement.
CAAAATGTTTTCACGAAGAAACGACTATTCATTATAGTATACTTACTTTACTTAAGTAAACAAGCACTTGTTTTACATCTCCAGACCTTGTTAAGTATGATGGGTATCTAAGATTTATCATATCCAAGGAACTAATTCGGGCTCCTAAACTTAATCTTGATTTTGATTGATTTTCTTCACTGACAAATACGAAAAATGTAAAATCATAAATGCAATTTACATTATATGTATATATTGAATATTTCCATTAGATTGAAAAATGTTTACATCATTTTCTTAATATATACTAAAAAAATCAATCATTAATTGTGAAAGAGAAGATATTTTGAAAATTGTGATGTATATTTTATTTAGTTAAATATTAATACTATGTATTAAATATGTGAAAATGAATTCTTTTTAAAATTATAATTAAATATTTGTATTGAATCAAATATTTTTGACTTTGCTCTTACAATAAATTTAAAAAAATATCAATTATGTAGTGAGAACTATTTCGAAAATTTTGTCAAAATATTTTCTGCTTTACGAAAATATTTTCTTCTCTCTATTATTAATTCTACGCCATAAAAGGTCAATTAATTTTTGTGAAATATTGTTCATGAAATTCATCGTAGATTTCAATAGCATTAACAAGAAATGAAAAAAAAGATGAATAAGCTCATTCATTAAAGTTTTTCATTAAACTTAACATATATTAAGAATTGTATAAAATTTCTTAGTTTGTAAAGAAAACCATTGAATATTTACAACGTGTACTTAATATTTTGTGTGCTTATGTTTATTTATGATATATATGCATGGATAAAGTTTGTTAAATAAAAATATTTTAAAGCTTCTAAAACTGATATAATCCCATTTGTTTTTATAGCCATTAATGTATAAGATTTATATAACCATTTAATACAAATACATATAATTTATGTAATATTTTACTGACAAAAAATAAAAACGATTAATAAATATAATGTATTTGATTAAATAATGCGATACAGTACAGCTTGTTGTTATTTATCAATGAATAAGTAAGTTATTTCTTAAAATTTCTATATTTATATATATTTTTTCCCATGAAAATAAATATCAAATTATATTTAAGTAAAGCTTAAATATATATTGGGTATTGAATAATAATAATAATCAAAATTTAGATAAAAACAGGGAATATGGATCGCTAGAATATGTACATTATTAGGATATACATCTTATACCACCAGCATAATAATAAATAAAGGGAACAGCAGCACTTCGATATTAAAATAGGAGGTCGTAAATTATTTTGTAAGTTTTATTTTAGTTGAACGCAATTCTTATTTATGATTTTTCATTTCCATTAAATTAAATATTATTTTCAAACAGAATAAATAATACGGATAAATTATTACTTCTGTCAAACATTGTTGAATTAGTTATTTTAGCATTGGCCCTTTCGACTAATGCGCCCTTTCTCTCATGTCCTATTTACTCAGCAGTTCTACTAAGAGCTACTCAGAAAATGCTTTATTTACGTTACTGGTAAGAACTACATTGAGTCATGCTCATAGTTTTCTCAGTTCTTTTTTTTTTTTTTTTTTTGTCATCTCACAATAGTTCGGATACCCTAATGACCAGTTACAAATACTAAGATAACCATTTTAGTTCATTAACTGTGTAGTGTTTTTGATACATATATTCTTGCATAGAGTTTGAGTTCTAAGATGAGTATCTTATGTTCATTTTGGATAAAGATGAGCATTTGACTCCCAGAACAGAGAATAATGGATGTCCTATTCATATATACGGATAGCAAATATTCAGTGCATACCGTAATGGACTTGATTCCCACTTAATATTCAGTGGCGATCTAGTTTACATACAATTTCGAAGGATTATTTTACCTCCAATTCTAGAATCGAAATTTTGCTGGCTCTTATCCTGTACAATCCGTGTACCATATAATTCCTTGCTTTAGGAATTTATGGAATTTTCTTTCTGCCATGTAATAATTATTTCTTTAGTTGCATTCATGAGGTATTGGAATGAAAAAAAAATAAGAATTATTGTATTGTAATTATTCATTTAACATCGTATACCATGTGAATAAAACGATATATCTACATTATCATAAAATTAATCAAGCATAAAAGATTTAATAAGTTGTCATATATAAATATTTTAGCATTCTAAATAATCATAAATAATTATTTACAAAATGATTACTTTAATTATAAATTATATTGATTTTGTGTCAAATATGATCAAGCTTTTTTGTTAAAATTTTATTGTCATCATTAATTACTTTGAATAAAATTTTATAATATTAATAAAATATCTGTCCATCTTAATAATCAATTAATTTACCATAATAATCGTAGATAATGAGATGTTATATAAAGATTTTATTTTTTTCAGGAACATATTTTATGCTTTACGATTTTATGGATTATTTTGATAAGGATAATCCAAGTTCTTTGGATCGCGGCAAGTTTATGGAAATTATCAATACTATATTCAAAAATATGTCGAAAATTGAAAGAGAAGCAATCGCATTTCAGGTAAGAACTAAAATAGTGTGTTATAATATACTCTTCATTCAAATGAAAATTAAATTTTTTTTTTAACTTGTTTATATATATATCCCTTATATTATCTTGAATAAGTACATATAAAATTTTAATTTACATGAATATCAATAATTTTTATACAGAGTCTTTTACACAATTATAAGCTTGTATATTTAAATTAAATATTAAAATTATATTGTTTTGGTTAAAATTCGACATAAAATTCGTAAATTTATATAAATATTGTTATACACAATATTTTTCATTTTTTATACGTTAACTTTACATTACATAAAATTTTCAAACATAACTCTTCTTTTATAAGAATATTCAACAAAGATATGAATTCATATTTTTTTTACATACTAACCAAAATTAGTATGTACGATTTGCCTATTTTATTTAAATAAATGTTTTAAAATTTTATATGATTTCAATATTTCGTCTCATATAATATTACTTTACTTATTTAAAATATTTTAAATCATACAAAATGTTTTTGTAATGAAGGGTGAGAAATTTGTTTAATTTATTAAAATTTTTACTTAGTAATATTAGAATAGTCATCTCTTCTCGTATAGAAAATGAATTTTATTTTATAACATACCTTTATAAACCTTAATCTTAAACCATTATCTTTAACTATAAACTAGAAGATTGTTACTAATTATTTTATTTATTTACATTTAATCACGTCTGAATTTAATCTTGCGTAAAATTTCATAATTTCCATGCAATCAAAGATTTTTTTAATAATAATGTGTCTTTATATGGAAAAATTAAAAAATGGAAAAATGATGTATACACTAATAAAAATTTGATTATGCAAATTCTGTAATTAATCCTCTAGATGTTTGAAAGGCAATCTCAGTATTTTTTTAACAATAGGCATTCATTTAAGACAAACAATCATTATAAATTCTATATCAACCATAGTCGATAAATTTATTATTTTAATTCAATTTACAATATCGTTTAAAAATAGTAATTACTTTATATAAATTTCTCGATGTACATACAAATTAATATTCAAAGTTTACCAGTTATTTTTCCTTATTTAATTCTTGAATTTTATAATTTTATTTAATTGATAGTTTATAGAGTTTTTGATAATTCTTAAGACGATGAAAGTAAAATCCAAAAATTCAGGAATAAATTAAAATATAAATTCTGTACAAATATTAAGTAATAAATTAAGAGAATGTTTTCATCAATAATGATTATTTGAGAATGCAATCGTGCAAAGAATAAATGAAATTTCTCTTGAAAATACTTCATTTAGAATATATGGATATCGCATTCGAAGAGACTGAATCAGCTCTTATAATGATAATCTTTTTAGTTTTAATACGAACGGCATCCAAAAATTCGATTATTTTCACAATGTATTGACATTTCATCATTCCACATAAAAGTACACAGTCGACTCACATACATATTCAGCATTCGGCTAAATTCATGTATAATATTTTCTATACTTTATTTCTAAATATTTTCAATATTGTACGTATTATGAACGTTATATAAAATACATTTTATATATTTATATGCATGCATATGTTTTACGCTTGTTAAACAAAAATAAGATTCTCTCTAACAAATACATGTTCTGTTTTTCTTCTTTTTTTCCATCTTACATTTGTACGTACAATTTTTTGAAGCATTAATATTTACCAAAATTGCCAAGTTATCCCAAAACATATATTATATCTGAAACATGAATACTCATTATCTTGAATCCGCAAACTTGTTAAATGCAAATAAAAAACATTTTTTTGATACTTTAAGTCTTATAATTAATTTTGAATATATTTTACATTTAATTCTAAAACATTTTTTAAATATATGCAGATTTATCAGCAATCAAAGATATTATAAAACCATTTAATTTTAGAATAAATATTATGTATTTGTTCGTTTGTGATCCCAAATTTAAAATTTTCAATTATTATTTATCATTTGTTTTTGCATAAATATAGTAAAGTTTTAATAATTTCAATAAATATCAGTTTAAATAATTACAATTAATGTAATGGTATTGAGAAAGAATATAAAAGAAAAAATCATTAATCTCATTTATTTATAATAATATTAATTACGTATATTTATTTTTAAAGATATAACCAGATTATTTTTTAATGCAAATCTTAATTTCATGAGATTAAGCTCAATTTGTAATATTTTTAAGAAACTTAAAATATTATAAGGGATATAATTTAATTTAACAAGATAAATAAACTTTTCATAAAGGATAAAGTAAATTTCTTTGAAAAAATAATTTTTACTTATACAGTAATCTCATTTTAAAATATTTTATGCATTTATCAAATAACTTTTAGTGTCGAGGAGTAAGGAGGTGGTCTAGGTTTTCACAAATTAGACGCACAGCCGATCAATTTTAAAAGAAGCTTTATTTCAAATACAAACTTGTGCACAATAGCACAGAAAGTTGTGTGTATTTCTACTTGCGCTTATTGTGATATTTTTGTGAATTTTTGTGATAAGGGGTATCGTGTGAATTCCTCGATAAGGCAACCAATTGTCACCCTGGGGCACCTTTGCTCAGGAGTCCTTATCCCTCCTTGTGTTCGTGTATACCTAAGTTGTCCCAATATTCAGTCACTTCTTTGATTAACTCGCATTGCTGCAGGGGTAGTGGGTATCACAGGCGTCCGTGATGAGCTAATTATCATTAATTTTTCATTTAATATAATAGAATAATCTATTTTATTATATACATACTAATGTTCAGTAATTAAATCCTCAATGAAGGTTCTATAAAAATATACACTGGCATGTAAGTTTATTTGTCCTGGATGTATTAAAATTCCTAAAAATGGAAAATTTCCTATATTAACTCCTATGAGACGATTTCCCCTAAGAAGTGGACCGCCGCTATCACCCTAAAAATAATAATTAGTTATTCAATAAAAATAATTTCTGTAAAAAAAAGAGAGAAAGTTTCAGTATACAATTGTAATAAATGTTTTGATGCATTTTGAATAATATATTTTCTTTAACGCAATTTTTATTTTAATTTGAAAAAGCAAAAAATACATAATAATATTTCAAATTAATCATTATTAATAAAATTAATGTGAATTAATCAATATATATTCTTTCTCTGATTAATCGATCAATCAAAAGTTTAATTTTATAACTATATCAATACTTACATAATCTAAATGTACAACTGGATTTCCAACACTGCATAATTCTGCATGTGTGATAAATTGCGTATCTTCACTAAGGTGCTTAGCTCTTTCTTCACAATCATTTTTTGTTATTATTTTCACATTCGCGAAATGTAAGTTTAATGGTCTGGTTGCGTTGTTTACCACACCCCAACCCCCGATTTTCGCACTTTCGCCAAATAATCTTGTATTCCGAACAACTGATATAGAGGCTGGAATTATTCGGTCAGGTACAGTTAGTGTTAACTATAAAGTAAATGTATGTTTAGTATTTACGACTATAACCATTTTCAAGCATTTAAAAGAAATTTCAATTTATGATAATTTTTATTTGCATGTCACTATTAAAGAACATATTAATAATTATTATATATTATTTCAAATATACAAATAAATTTGTAGAATTTTCGCAGGTCTTGTAATTAAATTAGTTTTGCTTTTATTTATTATAATTTGGTAACACTAGAATATTATCATAGTGTATACTTTCTATCATACATACTTATATAATACAAGAATCATATTTAATATGTAAAATTTTATTATCAAGTTAACAAGTACTTTTTTTTTTTATTGAAAGAAAATAATTTAAAATAATTATATGATTAAGGAGGTTTAAATAATTTTATTTCATGAATTATAAAAACTAACGTAAATGTTTTTTAATATTGAAAACATACTGAACTTGATCTTGATTAAAATTCAGTCAAACTAGAATAATAAATATGGCAAATGAATTTAGAAGAAAAAAAGATCATTTTTTGTTATATCATCATATCGAATTTCTTGGATGACGCTGTGAAAAATCATTTAATTCTTATGAAAAACTAAAATTAACTCCACAAATATATCGCTTTAAAATGAACCGAACTTCTGTTGCAAAATTGTAACTTAAAATGTAATATATATGAATTAGAATAATAATACATCCAATATTTTCAATTAATATAAGTTTTTAACCGATATCATTGAAAATTTATTTATATATTAATATTATATAATCTTTTTCTATACAAATCAAATAATTGTCATATGAAGCGCACAATTTTTTTTATTATTCTATTTCTTCTCTGAAATATATATTTAAATAACTAACTTTTATTATAGCTATATCATTCGTACAATATCGACTTCTTTTTTGATTATAAGCAATCCAATGATTATATGTAATGTAAAACATTATATAGCGAGTTTCACCAAGTCTTAAATCAAGAGATCCGACTATGATTTTAATAGGCTGTGGAGTTTGAAAACAATGTTCTGCTGTTAAAACATATTCTAATGTAATCATGGTTCCACTACATAAAACTGAATGTGATAAATTTTGTCTATCATCATTTTTTAATATAGCTACTGCGGAATCGAACTGAGATATATTATTCGATCGAATAATATTGCCTATAATCGGACTTGCATATGCGAAATTATAAGCATTAACTGAAAAATACAAATAATAATAATAGCACAGGTAATATTTATTATACTTCAAAATTTAAAAATAAATTTTGTACTTACGAAATAATACGATTTCCAAAATGTAAAGAAAAGTTCCAAATTTTATAGTGAATATGTAGAATAGCAATTTAAAAGTATTTAATGTACAAAATTTTTTGAAATTCATGTTTTTAGAGAATTACTTATTTAATGATAAGAATTAACGTACTAAAAATATAAAATTTATCAATAACTAAAAAAAGGTAATCAAATTATTAATATATACATGAAACTACAGTTACAGATAACGGTATTGTTATAAAAAACATAGAATTTTTCCATTTTTAAGACTATTTTACAATAAAATTACTTTGAATTTTGAATTTTTTAAATAATTAGAAGATCAAGAGTGGAATTCATAAACTGCGTGATCTGTGTATCTATATACATACACAGATATATAATATACATAAATGAAATATATAGATTAGAACATACTTACATTCATATATATATATATATAAATAAAAATGTACTTCCTACTTGTTGTGTTAAGCTTGCTTATCATAGTGAAAATATGTGGTATTTATATATAAATTCTTAAGCTACGTGCTTTCAATACATTCTTATAATTATATTTCTGTTTTTATCTATTTTTAATCTCTATGAAATCTTTTTTGTCCATTTATGGTGTCCATATTAAAATGTCTCTTTAACCAATTATTCAACACTTGATTCAACAAATTTCTCATCACGCTTTTCCAATAGATAGAAAAAAAAAATAATATTTTTCTTTATATTTATAATTTACAGTAATTTAAAAATTCTTACGAAATGGTAGATTAATATTCATATATTTATTAAAATACCACATTGTACCAAATATATGTATTTCATTAATATTATTTATTCATACATAATTCAATAGTTCGAGATAATTATTCAGAAAGACTTAAATATATATTTACTATTTATATTTATTTTTAATATAGTATTAAGGTATTATGAAATATATATATATATATATATATATATATACGGTACATATATATGATATATTTATAAATTTGATATTCAATGAATTATTATTAAATTTTATTAAGCTTCTTAAATTAATAAATTTTTCTGTTTTTTCTTTCAATAAAATTAATATGCAGTGCTTTATTACTTTATAAGATATAATAAGTATTTTCGCATGCTACTTAAAAAATTAAATAATTTGCAGAATTTAAAAGAATCAAATTTATTAATTTCTTATTTTTAAATTATTAAAATAATTATTTTAAAAAGTATAAATGTTCCACACAGTAGACTTCTGCACGCTGCTTGATCTATATTAAGTTGAAAATAATTTTAATTATGGGGTTTATAAAAATTAAAACAAATCAATTCATACTTCCCAGACAAGTTTTTTATTCGGTTATCTCACAAATCGCCAATAATAGTTCATAGAAGCAAGAAAGAACCTCTCAGGAGAAAATCTCTGACCAAAGTGTCTCGGAAAAATTTTAAATTTTTACACTGCCCTTCTTCCTGGTCTTTCTCCCTTTCACGTCTCCCAAGTTCTCAATACAATCATTATTATAAATTTAACAACAATATTTCTTATAACTATGCTTGTACAAAATATCACTTACACCTAAGCAGCATAAAAAACCTCCTGCTGGAGTCAGAGAAGAAAAAGCCGTTGTCGCTATAATAACATCAGTTCTAAAATATAACATACATCTTATAAACTAAACATCTTAATATTACATTTCGTTCAAATATTCGATCTTGCGACAATAGGCCCTCGCAAAATTATAAAAAGTTCAAATATTTATTTTGATATTTTATATAATCTATTCATGGCTTAAATGAAAATCATAGATGAAAAATACATGCCTCAAATATATTATTTTTTTTTTAATTCTGAATATTTTCTTAAAATATATATAATAATATAATATTAAATATACGTAATAATATAATATTAAATGTATGTAATAATATAATATTACATATATTTAAATGATTTACGTGCATATTTTCGTAACTTAACCTATTTAAACATTTTTAAACATGGATTTGTTACCTTCTAAGTGTTAAATTATACTGAAAAAATTATTCAGGGTGACATAAATAAAAAAATATTTTCTATAATATAAAAATGTAATCTCCTTTGATAAAATTTTATACGTAATTATGTGAAGTATTTGTTTTATTGTATAGAATATGAATTTATATATATCTTGCTACTGTAGTCTCTAATAGAGGGCGAATAACAACAAACAAGAGAATTTACTATCTTAATCTCCAAGGCTAAGTTATGATAATCCATAGAATAATTAATTATTCTAAGCAATATAAATTCGAGGCCGATTATAATTATCTGTCATTTGAGTTCCTCTGACTTAATTTGATACTTAGTTAAATTTTATATAAAAATTTTCACAATGGTAGCATCATTCGTCCTTGACTTTTACTTAATTTGATTTAAAACCGATGTTAATTTTGTAATGAAAAAGAAAAAACAGTATCGTTAAAAAAAAAATTTATAATTTTTTTTTAAAATAATACAAATTTTGTATAATTTTATGTTTATAGCTGAGAGTCATTAAATTTTTAATTTTTCAAAAATCTAACAAGCAATAGGTTTTCTAACATTTGTTATTGAAACAATAATCTATTACATCTTATTATTTTTATAAACAATATATCATTGTCATATAAATTAAAAATTAATTAAAGTAAGTTCAGTAATTGCATTTATTAATGGATACTGTTATAAACCCAATTTAATTTAAAATGTTAAATAAGTAATTAAGATTAAATCAACAGAAATATGTTTAATAAAAAGTAATAATAACAGATTCATTTACCACTTATATAAAAATTAAAAAATAATATTCCAGAAGAATATAATGTAAACATCACAATAAATAGATTATGTACAGTTTGAACAAGTGTTTTTTATATAAAATCATTATACATTATACATAAATTTATTTTCATAATTGAAGCCTTAAAAAACCATAGAATCAGAAAAAAAATCTTTGCTTCATGAATGAATTCCTGAAATAAGATATTATGTTTGAATATATTATTTTTAACATTATTCATTATCATTAAGAAGAATATATGTAAAATCTTCCTTTTTCAATTTATATTTAATTATACGTGTTTATATGTATATATCTATATTTCTTGTTATAATTATTATAATTGTTTTGACAATGTTTGAGAGTTATTTTTTCGAGAAAAACATAAGAAATTAATTTTAATAAATTAAACAAATTTATTTTATACAAATTTTTTTATTTACTTACACTCTAACTTATTGATCAAAATATGTTTTCTTACTTTTTCCTCATGCCAACATTCATTTATTTTTTCGGTTACCGCGCCAATTTTAAAATAACTTCTTCAACACATAATTAAAGCTATTTAATTTATTAAATATCTTCGGAAGATGAATTGACCAATCTGAGCTATAAAATCTCATCATAAGAGATTTCCTGGTCAACTATTTGAATAAAAAGATATACATGCTATTCATAATTATTAATTATAATTAAATATCTTTATTCTTTTTTTGGTCATTTCATTTTTATCCCAATATTTAAACTCATAATTGTCGATTTCTTATTTTCATTTCTGCAACGATGAACAAAGTTGGGATTGTGAAATTTTAGCTGTAGGGCTACAAAACTAGGTATACGATGACTTAACCGGTTTGGTGCTACAATGGGGATATAACAGTTTAGCCATCTTCACTACACCCCATTAAACGTATAGTTTTACTGAGTTCAGGCTTCAACACTCTACGTGTGATATCTCACTTGTGCTTAGCGTAAACTATATTTTTTATGTTGGTCTTTTTACGTTAAGTATTTCTTTTTAGCGATAATGACACCATACATTTCAAAAAATAGAGTACAAGTAAATTCTAAAATAATGTTATAAATTTATTAAATAAATATTAAAGAAAGACACGAAGTAATATATATATATACATGGTGCATCCACGAAGTATCGAGTTTTTTTTTCATTTTGCGCCTATTCACCATAATAATTCGGGAGAGGTTTTAAAATATCGACAAACTCTTTCCGCATTTGTCTTTTTTTTTTGTTTTTCGATAATTAGGCGCGGCAGGATTTAACTTCGCGCGAAGGGTGTTTTCCAAATTTTTGACACGGCGCGTTGAAGCAATTAGCGGAAAACCACTACGCGAGAATGTTTTGTTCAAAGATTAAAAAAAAAAAAAATTCTTACCTTTTTTTTGAAAAATGATTTATTGGGGGAGTTATAAACAGTGTGAAATAAAAATTTTAAATTCTTCAAAATAATTTCCTCCTATATCAACACATTTTTGAAGGCGTGTTTCCCAAATTTCAAATGCATCTTCAAACTCTTTGGCTTTGTTGTTTTTCAAAAATTTTCATGTTTATAAATTTTTTTGCACTATATTGTACACTGGAGATCGCGTTATATTCAGTTTTTCTTAAATTACTTTATCTGTTAATCGACAGTCCAAATTTTAAATTTCTAACACGCGCCGGGTATTCCTAACCATTCGAAAGTTTTTAGGGTGCCCAAATCGAGACTCGTCCATGATTCTTTCTCGGCCTTCTTTCAAAATTCTGTGTCATTTTCCACTTTGTAATTTTGACATGCAATTATGTCGATACGCTTCTTGCAACATTTTATACCTTTCCACACTGTTTTTTTTATTTGCAAACAAAACTTTATCGGGTAATGCTGTTCGAGTAGTCGCTTCATCGCGCCGTGTCAAAAAACTGAAAAACACCCTTCGCGCGAACTTAAATCCTGCCGCGCCTAATTATCGAAAAACAAAAAAAAAAAAAAAGGACAAATGCGGAAAGAGTTTGTCGATATTTTAAGACCTCTCGTGAATTATTATGGTGAATAGGCGCAAAATGAAAAAAAACTCGATACTTCGTGGATGCACCATGTATATATATACAACAAATGCGCATAAAATTTATTTCAAGTACCCTTCATTGCTTATCATTTTATACGTATAATAATTTAAATAAAAACATATGTTGATTATTTATTTTAATTTAAATTAACTAATCACTTGGTTCATTTAATAATTATTTTTATTAATGTCCTAAACGTAAAAATTACAGTACATAAAAATAATATACTTTCTAGTATTTTTATTGAACTTTTTAATAAATCTATTGCGAAATCTAAATTTATAACAAAATTACATGGTGTATTCGAGATCATTATCATTCTGCTTTATAGTTTTGATTTCATGTACATACCTAACGAGAAGCAAAATAAACGAGGTATGTAACGATAATAACAGACAGTAAAAAGTATCCGTTATTTTAACATCAGAATGAAAGTTGCAAATTTTGTCAAATTTCTAGTTATCTACTTATCACATATTATGTAGAGTAATAGTTTCCATCGTATTTAAACCAATTTTTTTAACCTAAACACAGTATAATTAAAATTATAATTTTTGATGGGTCGTTCTAGTATAGTTTTGACACTTAACTTTATGAGCAAGAAGACGTGCTACAATATTCTTTAAATTTAAATTGTGGCACAATTTATATTTATCACTTGCACGAACTAAACTAGGACACATAGGCGCGAACTAACATTTTATCAAGATTTACAAGGGCCAAGTTAAAAAGAAACTGTTGGTTATCTTAAAAAAAATTTAGACACATCTTTGAAGGACATAGGTACACTAGAACAGAATTAGAGTAATAGCTCTGCTTGTTACATTAACATATACTTCGTGTCTGTAATTAGATGCAAGGAAAATACATTCATGGAAACTATAATTATAATGTATACATACGTATCCTAAATATTGTCAAATGCTTTTCAATTAATAAAGTAAATACACAATAAATATTAATCAAGTTATATTTCATTAAATACTTTTAATTAAAAATATATGTTAATTTCAACCATCCTACCCATAATAGTGATTATAGTTATAAGGATCTTTCGAAGTGTAACTACACTTTGTTGTTTTTGTTTTGTTTGTTGTTTTTTTCTAATATTTTGTCCAAATTATTTTCGATGCATCCAAACCGTATTTAAAGTACTGCTACACCAATAAATTTATTTGTTATTAGAATACTATTATATAAGAAAGCATTTGAAACTAGCATCAAATTCGCTCTTATAAAAAAAAGGACATGTAGGTGTTATTCATTATAATACCAAGAAAAATATTTGCCAACGCTTAACTTTTACATAGCTACACATATCTCGGAACTATCTCTGAATGCATTATGTTTGTTCATTCCTTTGTATCTATCTACATACCTGATAATAAGCGCACAATTCGGTGAAATCTTAGTGTGTTTCTATTGCGCCTGAAAAAATTAGGTAGAAGAAATTACCTGGCTGAATAAAAAACTTAATTAAATAATTTGAAGGTATTTCAAATAAATAAAATAATCAATATAACTTATTTAAAATAATAACAAAAGTATTGCTTACAATTATTCAAATTCACGGATATTATTATTAAGATCTACTAATGATGTTTACAAAAAAATAATAAAATTGGGGTAATAAAAAATACTGGTTAGTTGGTTGATCGAGTACTTTATTTTCTATCTCTTTCTTTTAGCTTTTCGTCCAATAATTCTATCAGTTCCTACTTATGTTCTATTACTTTTCTGTACCCTTTTAATTTTTTTATTGAATCTTTTAGTTTCACATTTTCTTCACACTTTTTTTTCTATTTTCTAACTGCTTCATCTTAACTTCACTTTACGCTTCCAAAACCTTTTTTACCATCCGTATGATATCGAAGGTCGAAATCTGTCTCATGATCTATGTTACCTTGATCCATTATTTTTCCAAGTCTGTCTTATTTGTTTCAGCTACATTTCCCTTTTGACTCTAGTGAAATGCAAAATCACAGTGTAAGCTCCTTTACAAAATAGTAATATAACTAAAAAAAACATCTTATAAAAAATTAAATATTAATTAAAAATTATATTTTGTAGAATTAAAATACATAATTATTGTAGCTATATTTATCTAAAATTTTTCAATGCTAGGATTATCGTGGGTTCATAATTTAGAACTATAACTTTATGTAATTTTGTAAGTATTAATATGAGTAAGCTGGTTGATAGTAATATAATACGTAACTTCATCATAGAAATATCGCACAAAAATCAATGTATAATAAGATTATTAATTTTTCAAGCATAAATCAATTCACTATTTTCACAACAATAAATCCAGTAATTTAATTTATTTTTAATGTACAATTCATCAAAAATGGAAAATTAACATTTCCAGAGAATAAATAATAAATTAAGAGGACCTATAAAGAAATGAAAAACAAAGTTGTGAAATCGTAAGTGATAGACGTAAAAAGTATGTTTTAACCAAAGTACTCTTAATGAACACGTATAAAACGAGACAGTTTATATCGATCAGTCTTAATAGTCTATACCTAAATGGATTTCGTGAACTCCTTTAGAAAATTTCACTCAAACAATTTAAGGACTTGAAAGTCTGCAGTTTCGATCAAGAAGTTTGATTTTACGAAGTTACAAGAAGAAAAGAGTAAGACATAGATGAAGTATTAAGATAAAATGAAAATAAAAAAAAAACTTTGTAAAAGTAAGAGAGTGCAATCGGTAAATGTAAATTGTATTATCATTTACAATGTTTACTTTTAGCTCAATAATTAATTTTAAATTTTATAAGCTATTTACTACCTATTATGTATTACTTAACATGTTTATGGAATGTGAACTTTATAATGTATTATTTATGCAGCAAGTAAAAAATGTTGAAAATCATATTGTAAATTAATTTATAATAAAATAATAATAATGCTATGCTTAGATTCAATACATGAAACAATATCTAAATGAATAAATATATAATATATATATGAATATAATTCTTGGTAATTATATATACTATACATTATGACAATTTAGATATAATTTTAAAAATTTTATTTTGCATGAGTAATAGCCTAAAAGTTATAAGTACGAATAAATATTAATATAATTACAAATAACTGATACATAAATTACATCAAAGCATTAAATTTATCAATAAAGCAGTCTGTAAAAACGTGAACAAACTTCTTGAATTAATAAAGCTTAATAAACTTGAGATAGATGAAAATTATTATATTCTTTGTCTATCAATAAAATATAAACATATAAATATAAAATCTTTGGTATCCCTTCTGAAAAATCTATTAAAATATTATGTAGAATTTGAAATATAAACATTTTATTTCAATTTTTATTGTAGTTCAAAATAAATATTTTTTATTAAGTATATAATATTTTATATTCATTATTTCAAAATATTATTTAATTACCCTGTAAAACTTTTTGCTTTTTATTCATATATTTTATTCAATTCCATATTATAATACTCCATTTCAGCTAATACTATTCAAAATCAACTACTTTTTGAAACTTCAATGTAACAAAAATAAAATATGCATTCATTTAAAACTCAGATATTATGAACATTTAGATTTTCCATCACTTTTCATTTTTTATTTCTCTATTTATGACACTCATAAAAATATATTTAAAATAAAAATAAAGAGCCTACTACTTTTTACTAATATAAAATATACATTGCCGTGTAAAATTAATAAAATCTGAAAATTACTAACAATGTTGTTAATTGCTATAATGATATAAAAAAAAGAAATAAAAATGAAATAATTTTTTTTATTTCATTTTACTCTTTTTTGTTTTTTTTGTTTTCTGCTGTTTTGCTTTATTTTTATATATACTACAGAAATAAAAAATAACCAAATTAATTTTTATATTTTGTTTCAAGTTTATAACGGGATTAAATTGCGACTATTTATTTACCTTTCTTATGTTAATGACACGCTATAAAAATATTGAAGTAATAATTAAGAATATATTAAATGCTAATTATTATTGTTTCAATATTATTGTTTCATAAATATTTATAAAAATTATATTAAAAGTTAATTTGGTTTCATGTATGTTAGTCTAATTAACTTTTAATTATTATATATCCGTTTTCACCACAACTTTAAATGTTTATTCTTATTTTGTTTGAATGAGCACAACGACATAAATTAATATCGATTTTATTCGTATTCTCGGATAATGTGTTAGAATTTTATTATAGTTAACTGACTTTATATATCATCGAATAATTTAATTATTACAGTTAATAATAATATATTGAGAATTTATTAAAGTCTATAATTAGTTGTACTATACGAATGATTAAAAAATGTTACTAACATATTTATAAAATGATTTAAAAATTGTTAATACAAAATATTTTTTCTATTAAATCTATGTTTACATTAATATCTCATAATATTTTATTATTAGTAATTACATATGTTCTCTCTTCGTGTAATAAAATTTTTATGTACTATTATATAAATTAAATTAATTTTTATCATCTAAATATATAAAAATGAAAATATATTTATAAACTTTCTAAATATGTAAACAAAAAATTAGAAAATTCATTTATTTTCTGTAACAAATTATTTATAGTTAAACTTTTTTAGTTATATATGGATTCATGTTTACCTTTTATAAGACATTGTCTTCGTTTACTTAATATACAATGTAACATAAATTTAATATAATTAATGTTTGTTATTATATAATTTCTAAATTCAACAGGATGATCAAAAGGATATAATAAGTAATTATATTATATAATACTAATAATAATACTACTAGTACTACTACTAGTATTACTGCTCATACTTTTATTACTACAACTGTTACTACTAATACCAGTACTATTATTATTATTATTATATGTAGTTAACTTTATACCTATATCTATATTAGATTTATTGGAAGAAGCTATTGCATTGAAAATGATTAAATGGAGGATAAAAGTAAGTCTTTATTTGATGACTGTCAAAACCAAACTTAAATCTAGTAAAAATCAAATTGGTTTCTTAATGAGGGAATGATTTATTTCTGTTATTCCACAGGTAGGGATGTAAATCCCGTTACAATCGAATACGTGAAATACGAATGGATGGTCAAGTAACCTGTCGATATCGCACTTCTTACCTTTTATACTTGAAAATAATACATATATATATATACATATATATAATTGCCATCACTGGTTATATCAACGTATGCAAGAAGTCGTAGACCTTGGCATAAAAATCCACCTGCTGAAATTAAAAAAAAATAATTACACCCTAGCAAATGTTGTTTATCTAGTTGCTTGTCCAGTTATTAATTAATTTTCACGTTTGACCTTTTATTTTGTTCGGATTTTTTATCATTTCAAATAGAGAAGCACACGTACATATACACTGAAATATCATTCTTTTAGACATGGATCTTTATTTTTCCATTAGATTTATCTAGCTCGTTTTCCACCCCAGTTGCTCTACGTTTCTCATAGATTTTCTCCAGATACTCTTTGATTGATTTAATTCAGCAAAACAAGATTAATATGTAAAATAAATCCACGTAGATAAAACTGAATTTATAACAAGAGAAGATCCTTACGTATCGATACAAACGTACATGTAAAAACAAGAAAAACACATTAACATTACGTATATTATTCACACATTTTATTAAATCTGTTACAAATATACTAATACACAATATCGGTACATTATTATATATTTCTATGTTATAATTTATTTTGAATAAAAGTGATAGTTTCTTATGCAACACTAATAGTAAGAGAAATTAGCTTAAAAACATGTGTGAAGTAATCTACTTGATGATAAATAGAGGATTTTATTTTTCATAACGATGAATTTTTTAGACTTAAAAAAGCTCTAACGAACCAGAAAAAGTCAATAAACGAAACGCTGACAAGGCAACTTTTTTACCGTCTATTCATGAAGGTCGATTAATAGAGGATGCTCCAGATCCTCCCAGAGAATGCTTGAGATCAACGATCACAAACAATAATGAGTATTAAATTCAAACGATGCATTTGTATACAAATGCACAGACTCAAGACGATTTCGCACTTTTCAGTTGTAAAAAAAGCTTTTGCCCTACTACACGCATATGCTCGAAAACTGAGAATCAACCAATGGCTTCATAAATATTCATAATCAATTAATAATTACTAATTTAACAATACTATGGCTAATCAAAACAAACAAAATACCGAAAACTCATCTTTCTAAATTTTAATAAAAAAATAGAATACTTTAAATTATACCGTCAATATGAATAATGATTAATGATTAATAGATAATGAGGTGAATATTAATAAATAAACAATAAATTTCTTTTGCAGAAAATTTATTTAATTTAATCTACATAAGATATCTCCAAACGTGATTACTCATCAAAATACAAATTTAGATTGATTCGCTTTTTTTGGTATTCGCCTACCTACTAATCGCGACTTTACCTGTTTTTCCGCTAATTTTAATAACGGTTATTAATTTTTATTTGTTTCGCACGTTTAATTTTTCGCTTTTTACTTCGGCTTTCGTAGAAGGCCTCAGTTCTTGGCAGAAAAAACCGTCTTCCTGCTACAGAAGGAAAAAGCCACTAGATGCTAATTAATTAATTGTGGATCCCCATTCGCCCTTTCTATTTTATTAATATTCCGACGATCAGACTTTAAATTTAAATTTTCTAATGGGCATCGATTTTCTCGCAATCGGATGAAGAGGGAAAAATGCGAAAACTGAGAGAGAGAGAAAGAGATAAAGCATTAGATTATGTGTATGATAGAAAGAGAAAGAGAGAATGATGAGCTTACATACATTTTATATTAAAAAGGTTATACTATTATATTTTACATCATTCATTTTTTATTACAATTTTTAATTTATTAAAGTTTTCGGTACTTCTTAGATCGGCGGAATTAGGATACTAGGGGAGCAGGAAGTATTTCCATTTGGAAGTAGACCCTGACTAATTGTCTTTGTTTAGTATTATACGGGGGTCTTTGTTTTTCGACCGCTGTTTACTATTACAAATTTAATTTACTGCTATTTTTTCTTCACACATCCTGCCGTTCAAATATTCCTAATACTCTTTTTGATTTTCTAGTTCGCTTTTTTATTAAACTTTTCGCACGTTGTTAACAAATATAAAAAATAAAAGCTTAATCTTACCTATCGAAAAACCATCCCACGTGGTATCTAATACGTGGTTGTTACTTTTGCAAAGATGCCCTTGCGTCTCTCTTTTTATAACTAATGTCAAAATACAATATAAAGATTATCCAACAACAAATATGGGTAAGAGTATTTGAAAGTCTGCAATCATCTTCATTGAAAGAATACCAAACAGATTTATATAATTTGTATATAAATATATGTGCTAAACTTTAACTCTCAAATATTATGCACATTCGATAATATACACATTTTTACTTAAGAAAATACAAATCCGAAAGAATGTTGTAGATATTTATAGAATTTTTTTTAAACATTTGAAATTAGAGGAATTATAAATCACTTATTATAAAGATAATTAATAGAGTAAATTCTATCGGTATACTAATTTAAAATAATTTTTTAAGAAGTAAGTATATCAGAAGGGGATAAATTTAGCGAAACAACATAAAATATATGTGCTTGTGAACTTAAAATTTTCTTAACTTAAATATTGATTATAAATAGTAAATACATCTATTGAAAACTTTAAGATTCTTATATCTAGCTTTAATAATTTGTCTATATAAAATAGACTTACATAAAAAAAATAATTTTTTTGTTAAATAACTGTTTTTTAATTATAAATAAATTTTAACTTTAATTATTAATAGTATTTTGTTAAAAGTATAATGTAACCTAATACAAATTACAATCTAATCATTTATATTTATAATGATTAGCACTTATTTTAATGTAATATTTTGCAACATAGAAATAATACATACTGGAATGAATAATGAATTGATAATCCACATGTACTTTAAGCGTACTTTTAAAAATACATATTTATACAAAATAAGATTTACAAGATACAGTCATCCAAGAAAAAGGTAAGATAACGTAAGTGACTGTTGAAATAATGAATATACTTCCACATAACTAGCAATGTAAGGACTGAATCAAAGATTTATGCATATATTTAGATTTTTTAATGTCACATATATTATTGCACATAATGAGTTATATTTTGAATCAATTATTTATTTAATATGAAAAAAGTTTGTTAGGTTTCATATATATTTAATAGAAAATATGACTATAGTACAAATATAAATACTTATATAGATTTATATTATGTTTGTGCATGGAAGCTACACAAAACTATTATTAAAGCACTCTTTCATTTCAGATGTAATTTAAAATAGTTACTGATATACATTTTAGAGAAAAATTTAATAAGCAAATATAATACACTTTCTACTAATAAACTTTCAACTAATAAACTTCCCAACATGAATACTTATTATTTTCAGTTACATTTCTTCGCCTATATTGATTATAAATACGAGTTGAATATTTAAAAAAAAAGCTTTTTTATAAAATAAAGTTCAAAAGTACTTACAGAAAATACGCCTATTTATAACACAATTTTTAAAGAGTTTCTAAATATTATTCTATTTCTTGCTACCAGTTTCAAATTACATACACCATTTTAATTTTGTTATTCACTCGATATTATCGTGGAAGAATTTAATTTAATTGTTCTTAGTCTATATAAAATTTAAATATATTTTTGCTGCGAACTTAAAATTATTGACTGAATCATCAGATTGGTTTTCAATTAGATAACCTCTATATCTCTCTCTGAAATACACATGGATTTTTTTTTATATTACATGTATGTAAAGCGCCTTACTTACCATTTACATTTCTATTGATATTGTATACTGTTCGCTTTATTTATCTCTCTCTCTCTCTCTCTCTCTCTCTCTCTCTCTCTCTCTTTGTCTCTCTCTCTCTGACTTTATTTTAGTTACATTCTTTAAAAGTTTGCAAAAGCCATTTCATTATGTTTATTTATGTTCTTTCATTTATATTTTTAAAATAAGAAAACAAGGTAAGTATCAAATGGTAATTGGTAATATCATATTATACAAAATAGAAAATATTATTATACCTGAATGAGTAAAATTAATACATAAAAATGACATATAAAACCCAGAAGTCCGATTTTTCATGTACATCGAAGACTTTTAGTACATCTTATAATTTACTCACAGCTACTCTCTGATTATAAAAAAATAAATATCTAGGAATACACTTGGTACAAATCTAATGATAGTTCTATAAAATTTGAATAATAAAGTTCTAAACTTATTTTCAGTTCGCCCTGAATCTGAATGAATATTACTAAACCCGGTCTTGCGATTTAGTTTATAACCGTTGTTCGTTGGTAAATTATCTGTTTAACTAATTTTTCAATATTATTCATATTCAATGTCTCTGTATTTTTACTTATTTTTTTATTCTACTTGCCTATCTTTTTCCCCTTTTCTATTTATTGTATTTTTTTCACTTTTAAATAAATATTACAAATAAGCTTTCTCTCACTTTATACCCTATTTCACCTTCTCTTCCTATATTTCTTCGTAAGATTTTTGATCGCTGGATGTTAATTTCTCCTACAACTTCCATAGGTATCTTAAAATAAAAGTTATTCGTTAGCTTATAATTCTTAAAACAAAAGTATAAATAAGCATAGTGTCTTAAACATAAATTTTATCTGTAAAGACTGAAACTCGTATCTCTGTTACAATTTACACAATTAGCCTATTCGTTCTGATACAACTAATACTATTCACAACTAAACTACTCACGCACAAATATACATAAATATACATATCATAGTAATAACATTTATTCATACATTAAAATAAAAATTTTAGTAAAAATTAATAGTATTATTATTAGTATCTATTTTTAACAATTTTGCTTTTTCAAATAAACTATGACTACAAACTATTATATTTTTATTTAAACGAATAAATATTTACAATAAATTCTTGATTGATATAAAAATATTTAATACGTAAAATAAATTGCTATATGAGCATCTAGAATAATTAAAAATTTTTCTAACTTGTAACTTAAATGTCAATTATAAAATATAGAAAGAATTAAAAAATAAATAACTTGAGATATATTACATCAATTCAAATATTTTAAAAGACAAAGGATCCTAATTCATTTGAAATTCGTCACATATACAAATATAATTTTCAATAAAATTATTAAAGTTTCAATTTATACATTTGTAATATTTCTTTTGAATAAATTTTTCCTATAAGGTAAAAAAATAAATTTATAATTAACTATATATCAGATAGACAGTATTTTCTTATTTTATATCAATATTTTCTGTCATGATATTCTTGCATTTTCATTCATTAATATTAAAATTAAATTTTAAGAACTTATCAACGTAAAAATAATTAATAAGATTCTACTATTTTTTTCTTTTTTACGTCTCAATATGACATAGGCATTTAAATGAATATTTAGTAAATTTTCTATATAAAAATTATCATTTATTCATTTAGTATAAATCACACATTAATGAAGTTACAATTTCTAGGTTTAAAGATAATCAGTATAATTAAATATATAAAGTATAATTATTGCAAAATGAATTAAAATTAGTTATCGATAATTGTACTTTATATCACTTGCGTTATAATTTTCTCAATGATTGTTGATTACTGAGCGTATTGTCCGAAAAGATGATTTAGGTAAATTCTGTATCGGCAGAAGCTGCATTCCAGATTTCTTCTAGGCTTGGAGAGTCTCAATACTTGATAATAACTTTAATATTAAAGGTATACTAAGTTCAAAAGTAAAAAGTGGCTTTTTGTGTTTTACCAAGCTTTTTATATTTTCTGTATTTTTATCCCTTCTATATTACATTATAATTATTGATACTATTTCATAGGTGTATAACTTTAGTTGATCGCTTGATTAATAAAACACTCCTATTTTATTTAATACCTTGAGTAATTTAGTAATAGTTTTTATAACATTTCCTATTTAAATCACGTATCTTGCTTCGTTATTGCTCGCTAATCATTTTTTGAAATTGTAATATTTCTAATTGGACGTTCTTATAGTCGTTCGGTTCAATTTATGATGAAATAGAGTGTTTTATCTTTATTATTTTACCCAGTTTCGATTTACAACTTGCAGCCATGTACTTTTAAAGTTTTCCATTAGAAAGATTATCGAATTTAGACGGGGAAATATTACTTAAAATACGGGGGCATTATATCTTAATTTAAAATTTTTATACGAATTCAACTATTATGAAATATCAACAATTATTATTATAAATCAATTTTATTTCACTAATCATACAAGTTTATAACTCATAATATTTGCAATAATATTATTACCTTTTATAGTATTTCATTTTTATCAGTAGATTTAGTGTAATATCAACGTATTTTAAGTGTATTTTGACAAATCAGTACTATAGGTACCCTCTATAAAAATCAATTCTATAAAAATAAAAAAAAATTATTACTCAAAAAAGAATTAAAATGAAGTTTTTAAACATAATAATTGTTTTAATATTTCATGATAAGTTATATGTCATTATTTTATGGTGATTAATTATTTCACAATTAATATAAGTGATGAATATAAAGAAGTCTAGATAACAGAAATTTATTTTATTTGAAATGTCAATTTACTTCGATCTTTGGTTTAAAGAAAATAGATCTAGATCATCCTCAAAAATCAAATCAGTTGATTGAATTTAAGAAGTAGTAAAAAGAAAAATTAAAAAATAGAAAAAAAATGTGGTCATTTATTTGTAGTAAACTGGGAATTTTATGAAGAGTTAATATAGCTTAAAATAGAGAAAGACTTCTTCTGTTTTCTGATTACACATCAACGACTATTGTGATTAATGGGCCACAGATTAGTAATACTTTTATCATCTGATAGTTTTTTTTACATTTATTATAGATAGTCCCATACTTTTAGTTTTAAGAAAAAATTTTTTTTGAAATCAAAAAGCTTTGTAATTCTTTTTTTTATGTTTTTTTATGTACTTAAGCGCGAATACTAAGTGCGAACTCATGATGTAAATGAAATTAATGTTCATAAGTTAAATATCTTTCGTATTTATTCTGCATAAATAGTAGTTCGATAAAATGGGAGCAGATTAAATTGATTGGTAAAAAATACAGAATTATAAATATCGAAGTAGGTTTATAATAAAATAAAGATTTTTAGAAATATTTTTATAGTATAAGAAGAATTATAATTATAACTACAAAATTACATTGGCAAATAACTTTTACGTTCAAAAAATAGAAATAATATAATAATTATCGATCATTACAGCTGGACCATATAATTTAGTGTTAGTACTTCATTAAAGAATTTAATGTATGTATGGTGAATATATTACTAAATACTTTACCTTTGATTAAATATTTAAAAAACTACAAGACTTATATTCAATATCAATAGTTTATATCAATTATAACCCGTTTTGTAAAATTAGTAGATTAAATCTACATTACGCATATACTTTAACAATTAGATTAATTTTTATATTAACTTTTTATAATAAGTTTTAAATATAACTCAACGTGTTATTATTTCCTAAAGTAAAAACTAAATACATGAGTAATCTGACTCTCGTTATTCCTCCGCTTTTTCCCATACTTTCAGAACTTCACGACACGATGTGCTATGATTTTATATCTCTGTATCATTTCAAGGACAAATAAGATTAACCATGACACTTTCAACTGACCCACTCGACCTTTACTACTAGTAATAGTTTTACTACTTAAAGTTCTCTGATGCATGCACATAAGGGATCCATACTAAACTAAGTACTAGTCCGTTTTAAATCCATAGTAAACCAAATACATTTTATGCATACTATCATACCATCATATCATAACAATATGTATACTGTAACGTAGTGAAATTATAAAATCTTATTCCAAAATAAAATCTTATTTCTCTACTACAATCACAAATCACACATAATTTTAATTTATAAATATAATTGATACATCCTTCACTACTATTAAATCACAAAGGGGAGATTCCATTGAATTTTTAAATATAGATATAATTTATAATTTTAATTCATACTATTATTAAGCAAACTATTCAAATATCACTGCTCTGTAATGTTATTATTATATCTCACTATTATTTCCACGTTTAATTAAACTACAATAGATATTTTTATAAATATATATACATAAGGGAAAATATAAACTTTAAATATATATATATCTTAATTGCACAATTAAATTCACTCACTACACAAATTTTATATCAATCACCATCACTACTTATTATAGATTTATAAAATACATATATAAATACAAATGAACATAAATATAAATATATATAAATAAATATAAATATAAATAAATAAACATAAATATATATATAAATAAATAAATATAAATATAAATAAATAAATATAAATAACAGTAAATATATAAATATAATTAAATATAAAACAAATATCAATTCATTTAAATATATATAAAAGATTACCTTTGATGAATAATAATTCTTTCTCCATAATAAGACAAGTCCATTTAATAATATTATAAATTATATTAAACGTTACTTACTATATTTATTTTAAATTTGAAATTTATTATAATATATATTCTTTCCTTGTTTTAAGAAGTTATTTAGTTATTGATATCCTTTTCCAATTATTATTATTAATCAGCAATCAGATATAATTCAATAAACACTCACATCAACTATCACTACTTTTCTTTTTCAAAATTATTATATTATAAGAATAATATAATATTTCCTTCACTACCACTCTCAATAAATTGAATAAATATATTTTAAATATACTTAACTACTAAATTTATATGATTAATAATTTTAATTGTAAATATAATAATCAATATAACAACAATTCTATTATCAAAGGTGATATCTAATCAGTTGACAATATTTGAATAATAATGGTAGATTTTTCTTCTGGAAAAATCTAACCCTTTCACTGCACTACTTTTATTTTAATTTTCACTAGTTATGAATCTTCAAGATTTTCTTTACGCGAAAATCAAAATTCACAATTGATGATTAATAAATATAGTCCGTCTTCCATTTCGCGCCGCGGATTCTTCATCGTAATTGGCTAAACAAGCACAATACTAAATCGGGCACAAAATAAGAAGATACACTACTGTGTCGATAATTATGTACACTACAATTATTGGCCATCTCACGGCGGCACTACACTACAATTTTTAATCACTTACACTATCATATATATGCACTTTATATATACATATATACTTAATACACTTTCCCGCCTATCTCTGTCCTTGTCTACTTCGCGAACACCAACGCCGCCTATACCGTAGAGACATCCGGCCTCATGTTAGTTTCACAAAATCAACAAGTGACAGGACATAAACACCGAATTCATTTCATAAAACAACAAAATTATTATCATCACTACCTACATAAATTACTTCAATAATACAGGGAGTACAAAAGAATAAATATATAATATATTATTTTAACATTTATATAATAAAAATATACATATACACAAATAAACATTACTTATCCTTAATATTTCTTTTTCAGGTTAGATATAATAAAAACAAATAATTTTATTAATAATGAATAAAATATTCATTATAAACCCCCTCCCTAAACCAAAACTTCCCTGAAGTTTTGATTTATGATTACTACACTACCATTTCATAGAATAATCTATGACCAACACTAGCTCTATTCAGGAAAGGAAAGAGAAAGGATAGGATAGGATAGGGTGTTATTGGAAGGGGGGGCCTAGTGAGACTCTACTCTCTCGGGAAATCCCCACCAAACACACCCCTCACAATAATAGGTTGGAGGTCTGGGGGCAAATCCTTAATCACCTCCAATACACGAAGGATAGTGTCCATGTCCTTCGGAACAGATCGATCCTCCACAATCTTGGGTTGCCCCTCAATTGCTTCAGATCTACCCGTTCCTTGGGACAGAACTCCTATTCTTTCTTTCTCTCCATCCATCAACCCCACCACCCGGGTTTCCGCGGCCCGTATCTCCCTCCTGCAGACTATCTCGCGATGCCTTTCGGCACAACGCGGACAATCCGCAAGGTCTACACCTCTTCTGCCACAATTGTAGCAGAAGACGTGCGCAGCGGGCTGGGGACAGTCCCCTCGCTTGTGCCCCCGTCTCCAACATATAAAACAAACCCCGATGGGTGGGTCGACTTCGGGTCTCGTTGGAATTTTGCTTAGCCTCCCAAACATCGTCCCGCGTTACACTACGGGCAGGTGCGAATGTTCGCTCCATATCCGGAATGGAACCGGTCTCTCCAACCTTTTCACCCCCTTTTTCCCTAATTCTGGCTTAGGGTGAGTGGAGGCCACTCCTCGATTCTTTGCGGAATCGACCACCAAGGCCGAAACGGGAATGGGCCTAACCTGTATTACAGGTGGACTCTCAACCCCAGAGAATATATCCCCCATCTCTAAATGTCTCCGGGGGTTGACTGTCCTGGCCCGTTTCCGCTTCCTCCTGGCGGCCGACTTCGAAATTCTTCGAGCAGGTGACTTCGTCCACTCATCCGCTTCCCTTTCTTCTTCCATCACTACCTCCTGCCTCACTACTAGTGGTTGCTCACTCACTATCTCCATCTCCTTAGATGGTTCGATAGTGAGGTCTTGCAACCCTAAATCACCCTCCAACACCGCCATCCCGGCCACTACTGGAACTTCTTCCTCTTCCGGAATTGCCTCCAATTCAGCGATAAAAGGCACAGTTCCAAATTGTATCTTATTCATCTCAAAAAAATAAGAAGAATTAGTCTCAAGAAATCTTAATATTCCTATCTACAGAGAAAGAATTATTTTCCCTAATTCCCTTCCCAGACAGGAATAAACTTCTTGAGTTCCGAAACATGAGCCTTCGAGATTTTCCTACCTTGCCCTGATATCACATATACCACCGGTGATAGTTTTTCTACAATCTCGAAAGGTCCCTCATACTTCGGAGCTAATTTGGCGGAAAACTTTTTACCTGCATTAGATAGTTCATGAGTCCTCCTCATGACCCTATCTCCCACTACATATTCGACACTACTTCTTATTGAAAAGTTATCCCTGCCTCAATCTTTCTTTTTCGATGAACAACACTACTAGGTCTCGTAGGGCATCGAGTCTCCTTACTCGATCGCTCCACACTTCCGGGTCTATCTTCTTGATTAATTGATGACCCTCCACTTCACTTCTCAAACTTTTCACAGGACGGGGATTCCTTCCATAGTTCAGAAAGGCTGGCGACACCTGAGTCGTAGCCTGCACTGCCGTATTCACTGCATGTCTGAACTCATGTATGTGCACGTCCCAGTCTCTGTGATCTTCCTCGATGAACGTAGCAATCATAGTTTTTAAAGTCCTATTACTTCGCTCAACGGGATTGGCCTGAGGATGATACGGAGGTGTTGTTACATGTTTTACCCTATATTCCTCCAAAGTACTCTTCAACCACTTATTAATGAACTCCTTTCCATTGTCAGTTAATAGGTACTTAGGAGTTTCCCATCTGAACAACACCAACTCCTCAAAAGCCTTCGACACTGCTTTCCCTTCTGCTGATTTTAACGGTTGGACTTCGATCCATCGAGTAAATAAATCCTGGAATACCAGCAGATATTTGAATCCCTTTTTACTCGGTGGAAACTCCATCAAGTCAGCTGCTACCACTACCCAAGGCCTTTCCACTACTCTGGTTCCCATTAACCCTTTGGGACCCGATTGCGATACCTTATATTTCTGACATTCTAGGCATTCGTGCACAAACCTATTTGCGTCATACCAAACACCTGGCCAGTAATATTCGCGAGCCACTCTATCGTAGGTCTTCTCCACACCTAGATGTCCCGAACTCGCTTCGCAATGGGCTTCCTGCAGCACTCTCTTCCTGAATTCCTTAGGCACTACCAGTTTCCATTTCTCTTCACGAAACAAAATAGGATCTAGTAACGCATCCCGTCTATGACAATAAATCCTACCCTGTTCGATCTTCCATTTGGGATATTTATTCGGAGTTTCCTCAATCTCCCTCATTCGTTGCAAATACCATTGATCTTGAACGTTCGTAAACGATGAGACCTCCTCATCCTCGAACATTCTAGATAGGGCGTCTGGAACGTAATGATTAGCTCCGCGGCGGTGTTCAATCTCAAACTCCCACTGTTGCATCTCTAAAGCCCATCGGGCTAATCTTCCCGTGGGATCCTTTAAATTTCTCAACCATTTGAGAGCACTGTGATCCGTCACTGCCTTGAATTTATATCCCTCTATGTAAGGACGAAACTTCTTAATCGCCCACAACAATGCCAAACACTCCCTTTCACTGGTAGTATAATTCCGTTCCGCAGCGGTCAATACTCTACTAATATAAAGAATTGGGTGTTCTCCATCCTCAAATTCTTGAGTGAGAACGGCCCCAATCGCAAAACCACTAGCATCACATTGTACTGCGAAACTCCTACTAAAATCAGGTCTTCTCAATACCGGAGCCTTAGTCAATGCCTCTTTTAGTTTCTCGAACGCCTCCTGCTGTTCCTCTGCCCATTTCCTCGGTTGTCCTTTCCTTAAAAGTTTCACTAACGGAATTTTAATTTCAGAATCTTGTGGAATAAAGCGAGAGTACCAACCGATCATCCCTAAGAATCTTCTCAGTTGTTTTACCGTATTTGGTGCCGGATACTCCACTACCGGTGCCACCTTGGATTCATCAGGTCGCAAACCATTTTTATCCAGTATAAATCCCAAATACGTCACAGAGGTGCATCCGAACTCACACTTCTTTTGATTGATAGTTAAGCCCGCACTTACTATCTTCTCCAACACTACTTTCAACCATTTTACGTGTTCCTCAAACGTCTCTGTCGCAATTAATATGTCGTCCAGATACGCGAAGATATAGGGCTCGAATTCCAGTCCCAATAACGCGTCAATCAGTCTCTGGAAGGTCATAGGCGCGTTAGTAAGTCCAAACGGCATCCTACGAAACTGCCAAAGTCCTGAGCCCGGAATTGCAAAGGCTGTGTACTTCTTACTCGCCTCCTCCAAAGGAACTTGGAAGTACGCCTGTTTTAGATCGATCTTGGATAAATATTGAGCCTTCCTCAATTTATTCAAGATTCCGTCCATCGATGGTAATGGATAGGCATCCTTCTTCGTTACCTTGTTTAAATCCCTATAGTCCACACAAAATCGGTAGCTTCCATCCGCCTTTTTCATCATCACTGGCGCGCTGCTCCAATCACTGGCGGATTTTTCTATTATGCCCTCTTTTAGCATCTCCTTCACTTCTTCATGGGCCACCTGTAACATATTTGGGGACATTCGCCTAAATTTATGTTTCACAGGTTCAGTTCCTTGTACATTGATGAAATGTTCCGTTAGTGTTGTTCCGCCAGGCTTCCCAGTTGCTCTTGACAAAATTTTATTCACTAACTTATCTATTTTCATCTTCTCTACACTACTTAACTCTGAAATACCTGCACATTCAATTTGAATGACAGTATTTCCCTCACTACCACTTCTGGAGAATTCTCTCCACTCCCCCTCTCTAGCACGCCACAGGCCCCGGCCAAAACGCGTGTCTATATCGAACAGTCTGCAGAAATCCATCCCGAGTATCATATCTTGATCCAGTTGCTTTACTGCCCTAACTTTCATGATTAATTCCAATCCGTCGACGTTCATCTTTAGTGACAGGACTCCCAAAGCTTTGCTTATTGTTCCTGTGGCACATTTAACTCCTGACGACGTGGGAACTAAATTATCTTTCAGTTATGCAGCTACTCTGCTCCCGACCAAAGATATCATCGCTCCTGGGTCACACAACGCTTTATATTTAACACCAGCTATATTCACGTCAATGAAACTCCTGTTTTCTAAGGATGAACCAGCGATGTTCTTAGTTTTTAATACTCCATCATTACCTTGTCCACCAATGGAATTACTGGATCTGAATCTTAATTTTGTTCCATTTCACTACTTAATTCTTCATTTGGTTGAATTGGTCTCTGGATAACCTCCTCTGGACTCGTGACTGGGTTCAACTCATCCATTAACCTCATTTTCTGCAGACTTTCTTCCAACACTACCAAAATATCCTCCTGGTTTTGCTCCGGCAATTCCATGGAGGTTGCTAGCTTCTCGCCTTCATCTGGCCTCCCAGATTGGCAAGAAGTTACGCCACGACACTGCACTACCATTTTCTCTGCTAACTCTTCATTTTTATCTGATCCCACCTCAGATAATTGAAGAGGTACGCCACTGCACTGCTTTCTTAAGATTTTTGCTAATTCCTCATTATTTTTGAATAATTGAAGAGGTCCGCCACTACACTTCTCCACTACCTGATTTGCTAACTTCACACCATTATCCAATTGATTTTTAGATAATAGCGAAGCTTCGCCACTCCACAACACTGCTAATTTATCTGCTGACTCAGTAATATCATCTGTTGGAGGTACAGATATCTTCTGAGCTACGCCACTACTTATTTTTGCTATTCCCAATTGATTATTCGCTAATTTTGTAGAAAATCCGGGAACTACGCCACTACACTCTTTAATTATGTTGGATGTCCCTTTAGTCATTATTGGGAAGGGCCGGGACGAGTCTGCCCTCCCGTTTGATCATTTCCCCACTATTGAACAAATTGTGCACAATTGGGGTAGATTTTAATCTCGCAATTCGGCCTGCCGCACAATTGGCACTTCGGACCCGTGTCCAATGTGTTATTAGGACATTCCCACGCAATATGTCCCGGTTTCCGGCAACGATAACATACCCGACTTGGGCAATCTCTTGCCTTATGTCCCACCGCTTGACACGTCGCGCACGCCCCATGAAACACCTCCTTCACTGGTGTTTGCTGTGGATTCATAGGATTTGTCACTACACTACTGTTTTTGTCGTTTCCTGTTCCTTGATTATTCCAATTGTTTTGGTAATACGAAGTAGGTCCTCCTGGAACGTTGTTTGCCCAATTTTTCTTAAATTTATTAGGCTGTCCTTTTCGGAAGTTGAGATTTTGTCCCTTCTTCCACGGAGGTTGATTCACTACCGGAAATGCGACTTGAGCCGGAATTGGGGTTTCCATCACTGCTGCTACTGCTGCTTTAGCTTTCTTTTTCGATTTCTTTCCCTTCGTCGCTGTTTCCTCTACACTACTATTCATTTCGCCAACCGCGGCGACCTTCACTACCTTTTTGCCCTTAGGTTCAGGAGGAGCTGCTGTAGGTACCGTATATTCTTCTTTCGGTGCCGGGGGTACATATTTATCATTCAACTTTTGTACCCTTTCCCACTTACGTCCGTAATATAACAAGTCCTCGAACGACTCAATCCTTTTATCAGCTACATAGGTCCTATACTCCGGCAATAAGTTCCAATATACAATCGACACTTGGTCCTCTAATAAAGGTGATCGTTCGAAGTGGGCCAACACTAATTGAATTCTTTCTACAAAGCTTTCAATGCCTTCGCCCTTTTGTTGAGTCCTTTTATTCAAATCCGCCATCAGGTCCTGTCGTTCGTACCTCTTGCCGAACCGACTCCTAAATGCCGACTTAAATTGGTCCCAAGTCCTGAATAAATTACTTTTTGTTCTGAACCAATGACTTGCTTTGGCTCTAAACACGCAAGGCAACGTTAGAAATAACACAGCATCAGAGATTTGGCTATGTCTCCGGCATTCGTTCAACCTTTCGATGAACTCATCCGGATCCTGCTTATCTTCTCCCGAAAATTCTAATTTCCAACACTGCATCACTCGTAGGGCCCTTACTCCTTCGTCTTTTTTTGTAACCTTCGCGTTCTCCTTCGCGAATAGCTTTCTCCATCACTACTATCACCACTGCTTTCACTACTATGCCGCCTAGTAGGTCGTCTAATTTTCTGTTGTGTTCTCTTATTCCTGACACTACAGGTTTCAAAGTCGTCAGCCCCTTGACTGTCTTCAGATATTCTAAAAGATTCCGCTAATTTATTGCACATTGCGTCTACTCTATCTTCTCTTTTCTTCTTTTCTCTTTCCCTTTGTAGACATCGGTTTACAATGTCCTCTAACTCTGCCGAAGATATTGTCACCATCTTCCCCGTTGCAGAGTCCGAGAACCCCTTCGTCTCGTCCCAAATGTCCTTTTTTTCAAGTTCCTTGTCTTCTTCCATTAGCGGAAAGTCCAGCAGTGACGTATTTCCCTTTTCTGTCTTCTTTCCTTCACTACTTGTCTTTTTCTTCTCACTGACCGGGAGGGCAAGTTCCAAAAGGGATGGACCTAGTCGTCCATCTTTTTCCTCGTCCCAAGGAATGCTACTCCTCGGTAGTGATAAAGATAATTTGTATCTCAACCATCTATTTTTCAAGATGGTTGGATCTCCACTAGTATTTAGTTTATTTTTAATAAGAAATTTACGAATGGACTCTGAGTCCAAATTGTTCACTTCCTTGGTGATAGTTTGTGCCCGAGTTGAACGTTTCAGTAAATCCCTTAACAAATCTTCAAAATCCGCCATTTTGAAGATTTCCGACACTAAACTATTTGAATACCTCTTAAAATACACACTACACACTAACCCTTAACGCAGGAGCACCGGTTAACCGCTTATTCGTATTAAATTATAATATATATATATATATATATATATATATATATAACAAAATAACAATAATAATAAAAATAAATATTAAACAATTAGTAAATTATTCAATTCTGGCGATTACCTTGTTATTTTGCTAAAACAGGAAGGGAATACAACACAAAAAAAAAATAAATTATCAATAATAGAAATATATCAATAACAAAATTAAAAAAAATCAGTAATAGAAATATATCAACAATAATAACAAAAAAAATATCAATAATAAAATATATCACACACAAACAGTAAAAATTATACATACATAACAATATTATTTATAAATCATTAAAATATTACTAATAATAATCAATGGCACTAACTTCTTTTAATTATTAAATAATGAGAAAGAAAAAAAAATCAATTATAGTATTGTACATAGGTTCTAGATTATTTTTATGTATGTATATACAAATAGTACTGTAAATATGTAAATAATACTTAATACTATATTTCAAAATTAAATTATTATTATCTTTATTCCGAGTGCTCCTGCCCAACACTACCCCTATATATATGTATTATTATTTCCACTGTCACACGCATCATGAATTCGACACCAATAACTTTAACAACATGAATAAAATAACAACAACAACAAAAAAAAAATCAATATACAATCTTATAATTCAACGTATTGTAAATATTAATATGGAGATTACCTTATTCTTAACCTATATGGGGAGAAAAAAAAAATTTTATACATACAAACAAAAATTAATCATTATTAAACAAAATATTTTAAATCAATAATATCACTACAATTATCTATACCCGTTCTTCTAATAATTACTCTACTTCAATCTAATTCTAACTGACCTGTTTTTTTTTTCTTAATCTAGTAAATAAATATCTAATTTATAATATTTCCTCAATAATGTAACTACTATATTTAATAAATGTTTAGTTAAATAACATCAATATGGTTCACTTCACTATTCTCTTATATTTTAATTTATCACTACTCAATTTAATTATTATAACTACTTTAAATCAATTAATAGATACAATAAAGCAATCAAATAATATTTTTCGCAACACTACCAATACCACCACAAAATTTATTAAATACTCAATTTCCATTAACTTTCCGAAAATATATTCTAAAATAACCGATTTCACCAATATTTTCTTTTTCCAATCACTACCACTGAATATGATTATTTTGTTTATTTTGATAATAACGGAATTCAAATTTTGCTCAAAAAAAAAAAAAATTTCTTTTTAATCCCCAGCAATAAGTTTATCCTCTCTATGCAATTGTATATATATACTTATAACCCTTATATTCTATTTATCTGTAACGATGGTTCCCCCAGCTGGGATAGCTGGCTGTCGGGAAAGCCAGGGTTCGGGAGTGGGGAAAGACGGGATGAAATAATCGGGGTTAACGCAGGTAAGTATGGTTTTAATATTCATTTATTCAGAAATTAATATATATTCTTTGTTTTAATTGAACATGTTACTTAATAGATTTTATTTAGTCCAGGAAGATCATCGGGGGTTCATTCTCTTTATCCAGCGTGAGCACCGGGATATTCTTCGCGAGAGCAGCGTTGGAGGGGCGGAGGCGGTTGGGCCCGCTGGCGAGAGGTGTCGCCACCCTTGGAACGGTAGAACACTAGAATAAGGGAATCGCGGGATTAGCTCGTCGATAGACGGCGTGACGGAGGCTGACCCAGCCTAGCCTGAGTCAGTTGCTTCGCCAAGATGGCGGCGGCGGTTTCGGCAGGCTCGAGTCGGGCTTCTCTGCGAAAGCAGTTTCCGAAGTCCGGCTCAGGCGAAAGCGGGAGGCCGATCTCCCCATTCGGTCGCGCACTCGGGTTTTTATACCCGCGGGAACCGCGGCGGCTCTCGCGGGGCGGGATTTGTGCGCGAGTTTAACCGCGCGTGCATTTACTCCCGTGTTTGTCACGGGAGTTTGCAGCGGCGGCCGCGTAAAGCGCTGGCGTCGCATGACGCTCAGTCGCTTGTTGGTCGTGGAAGCATGTGGTCGCCTGGCTTCCACGAGTTTTAGCAACGGCGTGCTCGGGCACACCGTTGCATATCAACAATTAATTAATTAATATTTAAGTTACTAGTTATAATTATTTAGCATTAAATATCCACCTTAACTTATTATTCTATTATACATTATAAAAATTTAATTAGTTTACTATACATTGAGCCAATCATTGTTTTTATCTACTATACAAAAAACTAATAATATATATAAAGAGAAAGAAAAAGAAAAAAAAATTTTAAATATCTATTCCCAAACTCCCTCACTTTATCACACAACTAACTCTTATGATTTTATATAAAAAAATTTTATTGATTATCTTTTGAAGACAATTCTAAATTTCCTTTCAATATCAGTCACTATCAATCACCCAGCACTACCATTATTATAAAATTAACGGAATTTTTTTTCTATTTTGTTCTCACTTCACTACCTCAATAACTACTCACTAATAATCATAATAAACAACAACAACAAACAAAACAATTCATCCGCCAATAATCTATAATAAAGTAAATTAATAGTTTGCCCGTTAAATTCAAAATTCAACTGGGACCCACGTTGGGCGCCATTTTGTAACGTAGTGGTGAAATTATAAAATCTTATTTCTCTACTACAATCACAAATCACACATAATTTTAATTTATAAATATAATTGATACATCCTTCACTACTATTAAATCACAAAGGGGAGATTCCGTTGAATTTTTAAATATAGATATAATTTATAATTTTAATTCACACTATTATTAAGCAAACTATTCAAATATCACTGCTCTGTAATGTTATTATTATATCTCACTATTATTTTCACGTTTAATTAAACTACAATAGATATTTTTATAAATATATATACATAAGGGAAAATATAAACTTTAAATATATATATGTCTTAATTGCACAATTAAATTCACTCACTACACAAATTTTATATCAATCACCATCACTACTTATTATAGATTTATAAAATACATATATAAATACAAATGAACATAAATATAAATATATATAAATAAATATAAATATAAATAAATAAACATAAATATATATATAAATAAATAAATATAAATATAAATAAATAAATATAAATAACAGTAAATATATAAATATAATTAAATATAAAACAAATATCAATTCATTTAAATATATATAAAAGATTACCTTTGATGAATAATAATTCTTTCTCCATAATAAGACAAGTCCATTTAATAATATTATAAATTATATTAAACGTTACTTACTATATTTATTTTAAATTTGAAATTTATTATAATATATATTCTTTCCTTGTTTTAAGATGTTATTTAGTTATTGATATCCTTTTCCAATTATTATTATTAATCAGCAATCAGATATAATTCAATAAACACTAACATCAACTATCACTACTTTTCTTTTTAAAATTATTATATTATAAGAATAATATAATATTTCCTTCACTACCACTCTCAATAAATTGAATAAATATATTTTAAATATACTTAACTACTAAATTTATATGATTAATAATATTAATTGTAAATATAATAACCAATATAACAACAATTTTATTATCAAAGGTGATATCTAATCACTTGACAATATTCGAATAATAATGGTAGATTTTTCTTCTGGAAAAATCTAACCCTTTCACTGCACTACTTTTATTTTAATTTTCACTAATTATGAATCTTCAAGATTTTCTTTACGCGAAAATCAAAATTCACAATTGGTGATTAATAAATATAGTCCGTCTTCCTTTTCGCGCCGCGGATTCTTCATCGTGATTGGCTAAACAAGCACAATACTAAATCGGGCACAAAATAAGAAGATACACTACTGTGCCGATAATTATGTACACTACAATTATCGGCCATCTCACGGCGGCACTACACTACAATTTTTAATCACTTACACTATCATATATATGCACTTTATATATACATATATACTTAATACACTTTCCCGCCTATCTCTGTCCTTGTCTACTTCGCGAACACCAACGCCGCCTATACCGTAGAGACATCCGGCCTCATGTTAGTTTCACAAAATCAACAAGTGACAGGACATAAACACCGAATTCATTTCATAAAACAACAAAATTATTATCATCACTACCTACATAAATTACTTCAATAATACAGGGAGTACAAAAGAATAAATATATAATATATTATTTTAACATTTATATAATAAAAATATACATATACACAAATAAACATTACTTATCCTTAATATTTCTTTTTCAGGTTAGATATAATAAAAACAAATAATTTTATTAATAATGAATAAAATATTCATTATAATACATTCAGTAACTCATTTGTGCATTTTAATGCAAAGTAAAACTCAAAAGTTAAGTCCTTGTTCTTCCCATCCCTCTAATTGTTACAAAATTTCATCTATTTTATTTGAATATTTATCTATTTTGTGGTATGCTGAGTCCATTACAATATATATAAAAATGATAGATAAATTATAAATATTTACATTATTATTTTACGCAGTTTTTTCTGAGTATTTTTTTGGTATTTAATCATTAAATAATACACATATGTACATTGTTCTAGACGTTTTAATACTTATATAATTTTATTTTATATTTATATCCTATAATTTTATACAGTATATTCTTACTATAGATATTTTATATTATAATATAATATAGTTAATACTACTTACGAATATCAATAGTTACTTTGTATGGTGATGGATTATCTCTCTTTTCTGACCTTAATTCAACATCAAATGACGCAAGAGCGACGTGAAACGTAATAATTAATAAGATGATGCGAAAATAAGAAATAATTAGTAATGAACCAATACAGTTATTTCTAAGTAAACAGTATTCAAAATTAATAATAATCAATACTATAAATTAGTGACGTAATTAATTAATGCTCCAATACAAATGTGAAAAATTGCTATTTAAATATTTTAATATAAATAATTGAAATAATATTTATAAAATGAATTTGGAGGTTTGATAACTTATTATTTATACGAAGATTTCTTTTGTCCAAAAATAAAAAGTCTAAATTATAAAAGAGAAAAATAGCACTCGTTAAGACTCGTTAGCTTAAAAAAATAATACCAAGAATGGAGGAGAAAAGATGAATTGAGAGCGAACCGTGCACAAACAAAAGGCCTAAAACCGTTGCTGCCGGGTATCAAAGAAAACAGACTGAATGTAATTGCCTACGAAATTATTTGCGAAAGCCATGTTTATAATGTACTTATATTTGAAAGTTAGCTAATGTAGTTGTGACTTTGATCCTTTATATTTGAAAGTTGAGAAGCGCTTCTAGCTTCCCGTAAAAATAAGGTAGTTTACAGTTGACTCTCTAGACTAATACTATATACTTAATTAATAATTTTTTTATTAACTTATGGTATAAATAATAAATTTATAAGTAATTGCAACTTATTTTCATATATTACTACACAAAAATATATTTTCGTAAATTTTACTAAATTCTCAAATATTAAATACTAAGCTTTTTAAAAGAAATAATCAATGAGTTATTTTTTTTTTTTTTAAATGACCAATAAATCTATACAGTATTCATATTATACAGGAAAGAAATTAAATTGTAAAAATGTAATTCTTAACTTTCAGTTTAAAATATGCTAATACTGCCGCGTATTATATCGTCTAACTCGATAGAAAGTTTTCTGATTAAGCATAATATAACTTATAAACTGCAAATGCTAGATGAACGTTTGCATAACATCAGTACATGACTAACGGGTTTATGTGAAATATAATGGAAGTAAAGTACAAGATTTCAAAAGGCTTTTCAACTTCATCTTTTATGTAAACACGACTACATCTCTGGTTATGCATAAGAGTAGTAAAGTTTTACATTATATGTCTTTATGCTAAAGATATAAAGTATGATCAGAGTTCTCAAGTATATTGAACTTTACAATTGAATTATCATTTAAATTTTTATTGCAATCACTCTTATATATCTAAGGGGATAATATAAAAAATAGAAGAGTGAATAAGTAATATTAAATTCATTACTTTAAAAAAAATATTTTTTAAGCTTTATTGTTCAATAAATATGGAAATATTGAACACAAAATAATAGATTCTTCTTTTTATTTAATTCAGAACATTGTTCTCTATACGATATACTTAAAATGCCCAATATTATTTATGGTCAAACATAATTGTTAATCCTCTACCACGCCTAGTAAATTGTAATCAAATAATTAAGGGTATAATCATAAAACTGTAAAGTTATTATCCGAAATTACGTACATTGTTATTCTACACTAGAATTTGGAAAAAAAAAATTGAAATTTATCCAAATTGTTTTAATGTAGAAAACAAACTCACTCATACCTATCGAATATTTAAAATAAACAAATGATCATATAGAATAATTACGTAGAGTAGCCAATCGAAACTCGTTCAAAATTCATGAAAGTAAAAGTGGATCACATATATTTGTATCAGGTGGGTGGGCTATATTCATTAACCAAGGCAAATGAGAATCTCTTCACAACATTTCATAGTATTGGATTCATGCTATATAATTCGTTATAGAGGCTTTGCATTTGACGAACTGACTCCATGAAAATTGCTTCCCGAGAGAAAACCTGAATGAACATATTACCAAAGTTTATTTTAGAAGTTTCATCTCTCTTGATAATATCTCGTTTCGATGCCGAAATCAGTTGTCTCCCGGGCTTATTCACATGTTAGCAATTAAGAGCAAAAATTAATAGCTTATACAATACCAAATAGACGATGACCTTTTGATATTACTTTATACTTTTGTATAGATTTTTGAATATATCTAAAATTGATATGAAATATAAATTATTCAAATCATTTAGAAATACTTCGTGAGTTTCAAAATTTATTTAAATTGCCAATTATTGTTGACTAACCCGTGATGCTCTGGTATAGATATATAGGTAACGAGTATGATTAAACTTTATTATTAATTGTGTAAATTTAAAAACAATTTTTTTTAAAAAAAGAAGAGGAAAAGACTAAAACATTTGATAAATTCTAAAATTAATTGATTTGTGTAGTTAAAATTTTTCCTTGACACGTGAAGTCTAATAAAAAGCAATTTAATAGAGGAATTAAAATTTCTGGCAAACTTATTCTCTTACAATTCTCTTTATAAAAAATAGTTTGGATTTGTATTACTTTATCAATATCCTCAAAATATTGTCAAAATATGAAGACTATCACGATGCATCGATAATTTGTGTTGTGAAAAATACTTCACTACAATTGTCCCACAATGCTCAATCAATTGCTATATACCCGATGAAATAGACTAAGCGCTGAACAACTCAGCAATACAGATCTACATAAAACAACATAATTTGGATTATATATACATATGTATACTTATATATTGACGAAACTGAAATGGATACACGGTTTATACATTTAAAAAGCATGTATTTACAATGATTTAAAATCCAATTGAAAAGTAATTTTCATTTCTTCTTTTCTTCTATTTTAGTGTCTCTAAGGATAATTTACTCTTGAAGATAGTTTCAAGATCGTGCTTAAACTTATTTTAGCACTTAAAATATTCTAAATCGTAAAATAAAAATACTTACATTTCTATATTTAATAACATCAATAAAGAAAGTTTACGACAAAAATAATAAAACAAGTTTGAATTATTTATAACAAATATTATATTTATATCATTGTTATTTTTCCTTTAGTGTAAAAGACAAACTGTTAAAAATAAATTACAATACTATGAAATTACATTATGATTTATAAAACTGAAAAGTCTTCTTCAATTCTTGTTTATATTTGTCTTAATTAACTAATATCTATAATTATTGTAATTAAATTAATTTCTAAATTTAGTAAATTTAATATTTTAGTTAAAAGAAATTAAATTCAAATTTAATTTCTAATGCTCATAAATCACAGCTAATCATTTCTTGAAATAACAAATATTTATGATCTACTACATTTTAAAATTTGATAAAAAAGTTACTGATATAACGTCATTTCTATTAAAAAAAATTTAAATCATTTATATATTTCAATGAGATTTTAATTTTAAATCTAAGTTACATATGCTAAATAAAAAAGAAATTAATATAATTTTAATAATATTTCATTATGAATTGCGAATAATTAATTTTAGTGTCTTAATTAATAAATTTTTAACTAATTTAGTTATCTCTTCGAATAAGTTATTTTTACAGAATAATACTAAAAAAATACTGTCACAGAAAAAGAGCAAAGAAAATGAAAATAGTGACTGTTTAAAAAAGATAAGAAGAAAGAAAAATTTTCTATGAACCCCAAAAGTCAACAAAGTTGTGTACATAATTTAATATAAGAACAATACCATGACAGATACAGTATTTTTGTAAGCATAATAGCAGGATAGATAGTATTTTTATAAACGCAAAATTAAACAATTAAAAAATTATTTATTAAAATAATAATTTTATATTATAATTATTAATACAAATATAATATATAATAATAATAATAATAAT
This sequence comes from Eupristina koningsbergeri, assembly GCA_018907245.1. NCBI lineage: Eukaryota > Metazoa > Arthropoda > Insecta > Hymenoptera > Agaonidae > Eupristina > Eupristina koningsbergeri. The sequence goes on along the minus strand of JACCHV010000057.1, from coordinate 1,182,430 downwards.
AATAATAATATTAATAATTAACGAATTTTCAAATATAATTACAATTAAAACAATGATAAATTAAAAATCATTGTCATCATCATTGTGTCTCACCTATGCCAAGCATTTTGTATAAACATAATAAATATTTACGTGTTTTTCAAATTTAAAATGATACATAAACTTGAACGAATTAAACATATTAGATTAATAATTTTTAAAACTAAAATAAAATAAAAAAATGCTGGTATCACTCGATAAATTTTAAAAATAATAAATAAGAAGTTCTTAAATTAAATTAAAATTAGAACAATGAGGTTCATTAAAATAGCCCAGCCATTAAACTAAATAACGATTATTATAAATTCATTATTTAATATCTAATAACCCTGCAATTATTTCTCTCTCTCTCTCTCTCTCTCTTTAAGAAGAAGAAGAAAAAGAAGAAGTAGAAGAAGAAGAAGAAAAAGAAGAAGTATAAGAAGAAGAAGAAGAAGAAGAAGAAGAAGATCAAAGAAAATATAAGAGTGAGAAATAATGAGATAAAAAAATTAAGAAAAAAAAAGAAAGATAGGGAGAAATGGAGGATAAGACTAAACAGTTCTCTGTAATTGGAATCTGGTGCTGCAAAGCACAACGGACTGTGTTCAATTTGAAAAGCTTTAACAGGATATGGGCGCAATGGCTGTTGGAAATCCAATTCCTTCGTTAAGAAGTCCATTTAAAGATTTCTACCTTACCAATGTATATGTGTATGGACTTGCAAAAAAGATGGTTGAAAACTGCCTAGATAATGATTAGGAGTTCATGCTGACGTGATCGGGAAATTGAATGTTGGGTGGTGTTTTCGGTCTGTCAGAAGTGATTAGTTTTGAAAATAACATAATAGTAGAAACTCAACACGATGGAAATATTAACTTATTCTTTTACGTTTACGTAAGCTAAAAATTATACGGAGCTGTATATGTAATATTTGACCTACAAATATTCGAGCGATTTTCGTCAGTCTAAGGTGTCTTACAAACCAACTGCAATTAAGATTTTAGTAAATTGAAAGTATTTGCTGTGCAGCGTAAAGAATAAAATGTGCTCTCGTTAACGTAACGTGTGATTTTTAACAAATACAATAAAAAAAAATTCGAGTAAATTTTGAAAATTTGAGTAATTTTTTATTTTCACAATTTTTTCCCTTATTAATTAATCAACTATGATTTCTATAAATAATATTGAAAATATATGAAAATAAGGAATTATTGATTTTTGCAAAACTTTACTAAAACATTTTCTCTTTATCTTATGACGCATTATTTACTTTATTTTAAAAATAATGTTTAATAACTAGATAATGTTTAACCTCGAACTAGAATGAATTTTGTATAAGAAATCAAAAACGCCATTTAAAAAAGTAAGGATTAGAGAAGTTCAGTAAGAATGTAAGTGAATTCAGATAAAATGTTGATATATAGAGAATGTGAGGTATTGAATATAGAAAATATTCAATGAGCCGTGGATAAAATAGAGGGGAGGGAGGGTCACTGGGCAACTCACTCTTTTTATCCCTTTCACGCACCCAACTCTATTATTTATATCTCACCTTATCTCTTGTCTTTGAGACAAATAAAAGGATATTATAACTCAGCTCGCGTCTTTTCTTTACTCTCTAAATACTCATATTCCAATACATTCTAAGGGTGAACATTGTATCATTCAACAATTGTCCAGTTATAATTTAAATGTCTGTTTAAATTTTTGTGACTGCAATAAATACACTGGCTGTTGTTTACCTATAATACTCGCAAAAATTGTATAATTTATGCGTGTAAGACCCTTAAATTCAATAATTCACAAATACTTTAATATAATTACCAATCTTAAATTATATAAAAGAAATAATTGTACAAAAAATTGAATACAAACTATTTTTCTACAATATTTATTTAATTTTGTAAATTTATTTATATTTATTAGGATATTGATATATCTAATAAAAAAATAACTAATAGTAAAAAATATTATGAATTTCTAAATAATAATTTACAGTTGAATGAATTTCTGAATTTAATTTAACTGTATTTTATCATATAAAAAAAATTGCATATATCTACTTGAAACATATATACGCATGATATAATGTAAATTTATATTATCTGTATGTACATATACATACATATATAATTTACTAAGAAAAATGTATTGGCATCTCTAAAAATGACGTTTTTAATTTGAAAGTCCATTGACAAATAGTTGCAATTTTTTAATTCATTTATGGATAAAACTAATAAACAAGATCAATTAATTCCGTCTATAATTTGATTTGCTCATTATATTTTCAGTTTATATGGAACTAAGATGCTTGTTTTGTTTTCATTCATTGTCTCAAATATGCTGAATAAAGGGAAAGATTATTTTTAAAACGTTTAATATTTTATAACTACGTATTTTATTTAGTCAATCAAAAGATACTAACAAACTTTACAATGTGATTTTTATGCGAGAATTAAAATTTTATTTATGAAGTTAAATTAGATGTTTTAATTATTTATAAATAAAGAATTAATGTAGTACAATAATTATTTTTATTGCAGTTTGTAAATTTTACATTTGCCTAAATTTTTATGAATAATTTAAACAACAAAGATATAATTAAAGTAATAGGTATTAATTGCTTTTAATTACATTTTTACATTTATATTATCCATAAAATTTTCATTTGAAAATTAATAAAACAATTTAGTGTTTTACATAGGTATATGTATATAAGGATAAGTACATGTATAAAAAAAATATATACTTTATTAAAATTTTTTTGTACAATAAATGGAATAATTAATATTAAATCCAAATTTTTTACTGGTAACAAATTTTAATTATTTTTATCCTTAAATTATAAAAAATTGTTCATTATGTTTATTAAGCTATATTGAATTATATTATTGCAACATTTTGAAACATTTATATTGGAAAAATTCAATGCAGCATTTATTTACTTTATTTGTTTTATTTCATTTACTTACATAAGATTTTTTTATAAATATTTATTATTTATATTCATCATTTATATTTATATTAACGATAGAGTACAAAGAAACTATAACGTACAATTTAGTAATATGTAAAGAAAGAAATGAATTATTTTATATGTTGCTTATGATTCACCTGATGATAATTTGACAGCTACCAAAACACCTAGTTTTACATAACGTTTTTTTCAAAAATTCTTAATTTAACTTCTCATCCACAACAATTTATTTTGTATAAAAATTGATTTTAAAACAATTTCTTTCAAATCAGTCAACCGTTTCGTGAAAACATTAACTACACCAGATTTCAGTTGCACCTGAAGACGCATACCAGCATTCATTAGAATGTACGAAACGCTTAGGTTGTATTTCGCACATTTGAGCCCTTCGCTTTACACTCGTGTACTTGACTGGAGGGTCACGACCTCGTGCAACCACTCATAAGTTGCATGTGCTTTACGCTGCACATGTTCCCGGGCTCGACAAGGGCTGTGAAAACCACCAGGAAATCTAAATCAAGACGATGGGCGATCCTGTTGCACACCCGCACCCGTAACTTGAAACGCGTAGGCCTCGTTTAACCAAGAGCTTAATTAATAAAATTAAAAAAACAAAACATCCCACTGGGGACCTATAAACTATATTCTATAAGTATCTCTTAAAATTACTTAAAATTAATTTTTATTTAGCTAACTTGTTGCTTTCTTTACTGTTTTTTTAATTGAAAAATAACATTTAGCGATTCAAATTTCACATTAGAAATGAAATGGAAAGAGCTTTATTGGACTATTAGCATATTATTCTCTGTAACTATATATAAATTAGTCTACTTAATTTACCTATGAGATTTTAAACGTAAAACTGAGAAAATTAAATTAAGAAATTGTATTTAAAAATCGGTTGCAGATACCGCGTGTATGAAAAGCATATGAACGACCTCCTTTCAATACACCTAAAAAATCTTTTATTCTATCAACATAATCACGTGACTACTTACTTATCTTCCTAAATAAAATAAAAACTGAATAATTGATTAACTACGATATTCTAAATCTGCGCCGAATAATCAGCCGCCGATCACTTGAGGTTTATCCTGCCAATCGCAGATTTTTATGCCCCACCCTCGTCCATTATTCCAACCAAGTATAATATCCCGCAATCTGTAGATTTTTCACTTAGAATTTGTGCCCTCTTTATCTCGCATTATCCTATTAAACCCGTAAAAATATAGGTTTTCGACGATAGACTATTTTTTGACTCATTGGTTAGTATTATATACATGTCTTTCTTCAAATACCTACTTACTCTACGATTTTTTTACATCATCGCATTAAATTTCAGCTCTTGGAATTTAAAGACTGCTGAATATAGGTAAAAATACCTTAGCTGATATCCTAATGGGAAATATTTTTAACTATAAAAAACGGTTTTAACTATTTCATATGATACATTGATACGCATAAAATCGGCACTATCAGTACTGTATTTTATGGATACCTTTTTCATACTTTTCAATGTCAGTAAAAAAAAAATCAAGTAATTTTTATTCACTTGCATACTTGTGTTATACTGTCAGATATATATACGAATAATTTTAGAGATTATTATTAATGAAATATCAGAAAGTAGAATATAAATGAAAGATCAGTATTTTATATTTAACGAAAAAGTAACCTTCCAAGAAATAAAATTTCATTGAATATTATATGCACATGACGAAATATGTTTCTCTTTGTACAAAAGATATATATTCCATTACAATAATTGTATTTTTTACTAATATAAATTTAACATTATTGTTTACAATTTTTAATTTTTCATAATTATTAATACTTACATTTTCATCAAATGCAACAAATATCTTGCAATAGAACTTTATAACTATATATAAATTATTTAGGACCAAATTATTATTATTTTTATTAGACTTATACTTAATAATACTACTGAAACATTTATAAAAATTATGCATCGATATTCAAATGATAATTAATTTTGAAATAAATAATATGTTTTATACTATTATTTGTAAAACAATACATCGTTAAAATTTATACCATAATTTTATTATTTCTATTTTAATTGTAAGTAAACGACATGTAAGAAATAACATTATCTTGACATTTATGTCTTTATGATTATCTTCCATTTCAAGGCATTACCATCTTACTACCTCAAACGCTTTATTGATAAGTTTGATAGACGTACTTACTATTTTAATGATTATATGTATTTTTCAATACAAATTCTTAATCATTACTTTATTCAATAATATAATTTTTTATTATATTATAATATTACAATTGAGCTAATTTAATTTAACTTATTTATAGCGGAGCCTCTTTATTTGATTTTGTAATTTATAATTGTAAAAATTATATTGTAAAACTGAGACATAAGAGTTAAATATAATAATATATTTATAATTGTGATATTTATGTAATACGGTTATATCAAATATTGACATATATATTTTTTCTTTTTCAGTATACCGATTGGGAAAATACTAACGATGAATTCATGTATCAAAAAATGGTAGCTGATATTGTGGGTGATTACTTCTTCATATGTCCATCGATAAAATTCGCTCAACTATTCGCTGATCGAGGCATGAAAGTTTATTATTATTTCTTCACACAGGTGAGTTACTTTTCTTGCTTATACTCTTGCCTATAATGCAAACATTAATATCTGTATTTAAAGTTTTTAAAAAAATATTACCACAAGCAGAATAATACATTAATAAAAATTTTTGTAATTAATAATACTCGTAATTATTTATGCACATTAAATATATATATATATATATTCTTTAAACTATTAGAAAATCAATTCAATACTTTAATCATAAAGTGAAGCAAGTAAGTATTTCAAATAAATTCTACATTGAGTTCAGGATATAGATAAATATAAAGTTCTGCTCCAGATATTTCATGCTATTCTGTAAAATATAATATTATATATAGTACCTTATTATTTATATGTATGCTTAAGAAAATTTTATTTCAAGTACTAATATTAATAGACAAATAAAACAAATTCATGATTCTAAAAATTATCACACCTACTTGCCTTGTATACCGTATCTAGTGATTCAAGTAAATAAAAGGTCTGTCATATTGTTACAGTAAACATAGCTTCCATCATTCAAATTAAGTATTTTAAATGTTTATCAGCTTATATTGTTTCACACCATTAATAAAAATATAGAAACTAGTGATTATTAAATTACTATTAGTACCTATTTTAAATTTGCAAAAACTTTCAATGAATATTTAATAATAAAAAAATAATTAATGTAATAATATGATTAATTTTTTTAAAATATAATAATTATTAATAAAGTATTTAAGAAAAAAATTTAATTTTTTATTAATTGAATTAGTATAAAATTATTTAATTATAAAAGGTAAATATTTAAAAGTACGTTATAATTATTTTTTGTTTTATTTCGATTATTAGCTGCCAAGTAGATATTAATTGAAATTGGTTAAAAGTATTGTATACTTAAAAAACCTTCTTCTCTTTGTAAAATATAATACAAATGTAAATCATTATATAGTAAAGTATCAACATTTAATTACTACAACTTAAATTTAATTGATATTATGGTCATAAAATGCTAGAGCTTTTTCAAATTTTTTTTAAATGAATTATAAAACATTATATTAATATTTATTATAAGAATTTTAAATTCTAAATTTGAAGATCGATAAAAGGCACCTTCTATAATTATGTCGAAAAATAGTTAATTGAATTAAAGAGGTGCGTCGTGAATAAAATACAAAATTTTATTCGAGTTTTTTACGTCGCCGTTTTGACAGGAATCTCCTGTCCTGGGTCAAGACTCTTTATTGATAAAAATATACAAATTAAAATTATAATATAATTACGTGGAATATTTGACAACAAACAAATTAATATTTACCGAAAATCTGAGTTGCAAAGATGCGCTGGTTTTGTACGACAAATCAATCGTAACGTCACTACTTAAATGTAAACATCATACGTGTTTTTCATCAATATATACAAATAATGGCGTCACTCTTTACGCCTTCATGTTATTATTTGTAATATTATTGAGAATCATATGATATTTGAAATACAGACTTTGCGTGTCCTCTTGCATATTTAAAGTATTATTATTAATTTTGATATGTATCATTTCCGATATTAATCTTTTTGTTTAATTATTTTCAGTGTCTAAAATGTCAATGTTTTCCCAATCAATTACATGATTACATTCAAGAGAATGAGCTGCTATTATCGAATTATTGTTGCGATCTTTTAAATGTTCATTAATTCTAGTTTTTAAACTACACGTAGTTTCACCTATGTACACTTAAGAGCAATCTTTACATTTTATTCTATACACAATGTTAGTTTTTTCCCACTTTTCTGTCACGTCTTTTCTTTTCAAAATAACTGTATTTAATTTATTATTTATATTTGAGATTAAATTAATTCCATACTTCTTGAACATAAGAGCATACTCAGCAAATTTTTTTGAATATGGAAAAGTCAAAGTATGAAATTTATCCCTATTATTATTGAAGTTACTATTATTTTTATATTTGTGAATTTTTAGGCGTGTTTTGATATGTTTTCCATAAAATAATCAGGGTAATTATTTCTTTGTAGAATAATTTTAACCCTTTTTTGATTATTTTTATGAAAACATTGGTTAGAAAGTAAGATGGCTCTGTCGATTAAATTATATATAATATTCCTTTTTTGTGAGAGTGTGTGATTGGATATAAATTAGTATCCTGTCCGAGTGAGTAGGTTTCTGATACCAATTAGTAATAACTCTATTGTTTTCTATTTTGATTGTGGAAAGATCAAGGAAATTGATAGTTTTATTATTTTCTATTTCATACGTGAATTTTAAACGTTCATGATATTTGTTAAAAGTATTTAAAATGATGTTTATAGTATCGTTAAATGGAATTTTACTGCCATTGTGTATAGTAGATATTCTTTTTTTCAAGTTTCTTATAACTAACTCATAAGGTGCATTAGTGAATAATGAACTTACATCAAGCGAAATCAGTATGTAGTTTGTCGGGATTTTAACATTCTTCAGATTATTTTTTTAATTCGATACTATTATTAATTCTAGACGCTGGTGGTTTGATACATTTTTTAAATTCTTTATATAGAAATTTCGAAATAAAATGCAAAGGACTATATACCGTGGAAATAATGGGTCGTAAAGGACAATTGATTTTATGTATTTTTGGTAATCCATATGTTTTTGCTAGATTCGTGTTAGCCTGTGTAATTTGATTATTGTGATATTTTTTATTCAAATATTCATTATCATTGAACTCTTAATAGTTTGTGTGTTTTAGTTTGTAAATTTTTCAATTGATTTTTGTTTATTATTTTGTATGTGTCAGTGTTATCTAGTAATTCATTCATTTTTGTATTATATTCGTCAACACTAATACATATAATCTTATTACCTTTATCAGAATTAGTAAAAAATACATTTTTATTATTCTTTAAAAAAATTTTTGTATTTTTATCATCAAATTTTCTTTTTTTGTTGATATTTTTTTTAATATATTCGATAGTAAGTTCTCGGATACACTCTTTGTCGTTATTATTAAATTGTTTATTTAAATTGTAATGCGGTCCATGAGCTACTATATCAACAACATCGTCCGGTATATTTATATTTATATTTATAATCAAAAAAGGGTTAAAATTATTTTACAAAGAAATAATTACCCTGATTATTTTAGGACACACAAAGTCTGTATTTCAAATATCATATGATTCTCAATAATATTACAAATAATAACATGAAGGCGTAAAGAGTGACGCCATTATTTGTATATATTGATGAAAAACACGTATGATGTTTACATTTAAGTAGTGACGTTACGATTGATTTGTCGTACAAAACCAGCGCATCTTTGCAACTCAGATTTTCGGTAAATATTAATTTGTTTGTTGTCAAATATTCCACGTAATTATATTATAATTTTAATTTGTATATTTTTATCAATAAAGAGTCTTGACCCAGGACAGGAGATTCCTGTCAAAACGGCGACGTAAAAAACTCGAATAAAATTTTGTATTTTATTCACGACGCACCTCTTTAATTCAATTAATTATTTTTCAACTTAAATTCTAAAAATGAAATATGATTTTATATAGAGCATTAAAATAATAATTTTTTATATTATATAAAAGTTTTGAATATAAATGAAATTAGGCTGAGACATGGAAATAAAAATATACGAAATAACACAACCACATTTTATATTTTTTTTTTTTACTATATCATTTCTAATGTCACCATAAACATTGACCATGTGAATTCATATTTTTTATTGAGCGATTTGTCATTTATTGATCTTGCTTGTAAAAACTTCTTTGATGTCGTGCAGAGTGTCTGTAATCCAAGAACGAAAATCTTTTTTTCAAAGTGATCCCTTGACATCAGTAGACAGAGATCTCGTAAAGTCTTACCATTTTCACAGGATGTCTCCTGATAACTCTTAGTGGATTTTGTAGCTTAGCCTCCTCATGCTGACTCTTGATTCCGATGACGTTCGCGTTGTTATTTCTCTAGCAGACTTTTTCATACTAATAAAACTGATTACATCAATGCACTTCTAGTTACAAATGCCATTTTTCTTTGAATAATACTTCTTTTACATTCATGTATTTTATACAAACTGTTCGAATTGTAAAAAATATGAGAGGTTGAAATAAAAAATTCAAAAGCATAAAACAAATTTTTTTTTAGTTCAAATTTTTTATACTTATTGTATATTACTATTACTTATTATACTCTCGTTTTAAACTCACTTCAAAGGAGAGAAACCGCGTCCATCCTTTATCCTCTAACTCACATTGAGATCATTCCCTTTCAAATTAGATTCTCTTATTAATGTAGCTTTGTCTTACACATGTACACATACATATTCTTCTCCACACTTGTATTTCTAAAATTAAAATAATTAAATGTAATCCACTTCTTAATATGATAATTCAAAAAAAATCATCTTATTAATTTTAATATGTTTGGTTATTCTATCGACTACATATATATTTAAAAGTAGCAACATTGAAACTAATAAAGTTTTATTTGAAAACAGTGGTGTAAATACAGTTATCTATGATTCATTAAACTTAACCTCTACTATTTGAATATAAATAAATTTTTTTATTTAATAATAAAATAAACTATCTAAAATAAAATAAAATAAGAATATCGAACTTTTTATTCTCAAATTTTATGTTTTTATTTAATATTAAATACGTTGTATGTATACAATATCTCCTATGCAAAACGATAATTCTATATTTTGTATTAAGACAACACAAACAATTTGTAAACTAAAAATAGTGGTATAATAAATTACAAACATAATAATAATTTAATTTTTTAACATTCAAATTACATACATATATATGATATTTTAGTATATAAAAAAATTTGAAATTTTTTAAAAAAGTTTTAAAGTTATAATGAATTCTTAATTTAAAAAGAAAAATTTTGAATAAATATTATGTAATACAAAATAGATTCGTATCTTTAAATCATGATTTAATAAATTAAAAATAAATACAAAACATGGATATAAAAAATAATTTAACATCAATCACTAATGAAACCAAACAATTTTAGAACAATTATATAATAGACATATGTCTTTAAAAAATTACGATATTTATATTATAGTAATAAATAATCTAAAACATCCAATATAATATTCCAAAAAGAATAATTATATTTTCCTACATAATGCATTAACCTTTTTAAAATATTTATAAAATGTGTACATTTTAAAACATTATAATTACACCATACTCCTCAGTATAAAATGCTATAAAAATTTTTAAAAGTATCTTCTAACATACATTGTAATAGATTAATTAAATTAATATTAAGTTGGATAAAAAAATAAGTTAAAAAAGTATTGTATATAAAAGAAAAATTTTTTGAAAAACTTTTTAGTACTCATGATCTTTTACGGATAACGATTTATAAAGACTAACAGATTGTATAACATATTAGCAAAAAAAAAAAGAGTAAAAATAAAATGAGACTAAAAAATGAAGTAGATAAATAAATAGAAGTGAATAGAAAAACCAAGCCTGTAATTTTAGTTTCACTTTAGGTAGTTTCGTATTCTCATAAATCTTGTATATTCATTAAGTGATAAAGTATATCCAAAACATTGATCGAAATGTTTTTTGTTTCGTAACTTTTCTTTTGATAGTATATCGATTTCTAATTAGTCTAACAATTTATTTATTTGAAATTTCATTGTTATTTATCAATAAAATATAGATTATTTTTTTGTATTTATATGTTTTAAAAGTTTTTTAATTATCAAATATATCAAAACTTATGTAATTATCATAAAGAACTCTATAAAAATGCAATTAATACTGTCATATAAAAATATTAATAAATCGATTTCAATATAAAAAAATAATTTATTTAAACCCCTAAACTAGCATACATTACTCTGAATTATGTTTTCAACTCCAGAATAAAAAGTTGGTTTTTAGATTTCAATTTTAGGAAAGATTGAACATAGCACGAATTGCTGGTAACTGATAGCTATGAAAAGGATAAATTTTACTAGAATCAAACTAGTTTCTTCGATAAGTAAATTTTTCTAAATATGAAAATTTCTTATTCACAAAATAAATAAAATAGATGAACCTTAATTACTTTTCCTTTAAAGAAAATTGTTAATTTCGAAAAATAAAAATATTAATTGTATGATAATCATCTATTATTTTCTATAATTTATTTTTGCAGAACATTATATAATTGATATAAAATTAATATAACTGTTTATCGAATCATATTCGAGATAATGCGCAACATTATATATTTTATGATATTACAATGTTAATATTTTTATTTTGTTATCTTCCTATATTATAAAAGTTCTTTTTTTAATTTTAGTAAATTCTTAAAATAGATTAGATAATTTTATTTGATGCTGAAGCCTGTTAAAAAGTTTTGTTAACATTATAATAGCTAATATATTTATTATATTATAATACAATTAAATAAAAAATAATAGAATAGAATAATATCAATAATCTTTTAAATTTTTTTAGTAAAACCTAAAATTGAATAACTATGGATTTAAAATCTCCCATCCATATTACGGTGAATTGCAATCGATAGTTTCAAATAATTTTATGGGTCGCTTAGTGAAAAGGATTTTCACGAGTTAAAATTTATGAAAAAAAATTATCATAAAAATAAAAATGTACAACTCCATTTTAATCGTTAAACTAGCCAATTTATATCTCTGTAACAGATTTTTGTACTTGTGTTTTTTACGGCTCTACCTGGGGACAAGCTGGGTAGGAAAACAATTTTCTGTGGTTGAGTTTCTTCAGTTTTAGGGTTAGAAGAAATAAGAATTGCGAATAACAATTAATGATTTTGAAATAAAAACCTCAGTAAATTAATTTTGTAAAATCTCGTTCGATTAGTTAATAAAATATAATACAACATTGTAAATTCATAAATTTGTTATTATTATTCGGTACTCAAAATACTTTTTTGTTAATAACCATACTTTTTCTCCGTTTTAATGAATCAATTTTAATTTTTATTATTATAGGTAAAGGCTTAGATTTTAAGTTTTATCATTATTGTCAAATTCTTTACTTAAAATTAACCTAATTTCATAGTTCTACATAATTTCTTCAAAATAAAAATAATTTTACAATTCAAAACCAATAATGTTAATCTTCATAATAGTAAGCTATAATCTATGTGATCAAAATAAATTTAATGTATTAAAGACATGAATTTAAAAAGTTTCTATATAAGAATAATAATTTCTGTATATATATATTATATAAAAAATTTTGTTAATATTTATAAAAAAAAACATAATCTATAAGAATGAAATTTCTGCAATTTTAAACAAGTTTCTACAATTTCAATGAGAGAATTAAAATTACCTACATGCCTTTAATTAAAAACTTCATTATTTGTAATTTTAAGTTATAAACCAAAATATTGTGTACCTACTTTTAGTCTCTTTATAAACGTATAGTAAAATTTGATTATTAGGAGAGATCATTTTAACAGATATATAATACTATATAAAAGCGTGAATAGTTTTCATTTTAACTGACATTGTTAAGTTCATAACCAAGTTTTGAAGACCAAACTCATGTTAGGCACGCGATTAGCTTAAGTGCACCTCTGGTAAATGTAGATAGAAATCGTAATATAAAACGGTACTTGAGAAGACTAAGAAAAAGCGAAGATAATAGGATAAAAAAGAAAGAGAAAACAACGTAACCAAGAGAAAGTGAGTTTAGTGATTACTTAAACGGTACGACGGAAGATTTTTAAAAATCAAAAAATCTTACAGATAACTATGAAATAAAAATTTGTTAATGTAAATATATCATATTGAAGATTCATGAATTGAGTATGCTACAATATATAATAATATAAAGTTATGTGCATATATAAAAACTATGCATCATTACTAACAATAATAATAATAATCAGCATGATGATGATGATGATGATGATGATAACGAATTTTATAAAATATAGACATTTTACTATAATTTTTCAAGAATACTTTAAACATTAATTTATAAATATCGCCTATTAATAGTAAACTATTAATTTTAAATTACAAAATATTTATAAATAATCACAAAAATAGAACATACTTGAATAGAACATATTTGAAAGATATTTGAATAAATAAAATATTTGAGAAAATAAAATCAATTATTATCATTTAATTCTACCAAATAAAATATTTGGATAAATTTTAATTAAAAAGAAAAACCTAATATCAACTAATTGTGCACGCAGTTAATCATTCCTCAGAGTCTCTTTTTAAATAAAAGTTTGTGTTGTAGCGTGCATGACTCGCTCGAATGCGAGTGAATATTGAAGAAGGTACTGCGTACATAAAAATTATAAATCTTCGAAATTATTGTTATAGTTTTGGACTTTCGTAGATCTTTAAGTTTTATGATTTTACAACTACGGAGTTACAAGAGAAACTGAAGGTAAGAGAGGACTTAGTCTCTGCCACCTCGTTGTCTTGAATAATTGCCCTCGCATCGTGTAATAATAAATAAAGTTTTCTCACGCCGCAATTGATTTTTAATTATTAAATATACTCCGCACCCACAGTGTTCTTTTTGATTTTCCATTCATTATACATTCTATTATCATTAGCTACTCTTATTTTTTTGTTTTCACTATTTTTTTAGTAGAATTAAATTTATCAATAGTCAGTTTCATAAGTGGTAGGGTTTTTAACAGTAATTAATAATAATAATAATAATCATCATCATCATCATCATCATCATCATTATCAATAATTTTTTTTTGTAAGTTGTCTTTTATAAAGTATTGTTTTTTTTTTGTTATAAGCAACCGCATGTCATGAATTAAAAAATTCCCTTATTATTCAAATCATATAAAAGATGAGTTCATTTTCTACATAATAGGATAATCATTATATTTATATAAAAAATCATTATGTAAGCTTATTTTGTAATTATATTAATTAAAATTTATCAAATTATTTCTCTTTAATTTCTTATATATAAATTTAATTTACACATTAATAAGATATTTTATGTGCTTAAAATTTAAATAAATTATATTTAGTTATATTTTAATTTCAATGTGACCGACACTTTCTATAAAAAAAAGATCTCCCCTTCCATTTACGATTGAGTGTGGCTTAACTGCCTTGAAAATCTACATCTGAACAAATCGTGAAAAAAAATCATATTTTTTTTTTTATTTAACATCAGAATATTCTATATTTTATTAAATATATATTTATGCGGTTAATACGTTTAAAAACATATTAAAAATAAAATTTCACAATTATGAAATATCCGTACTGTTTTCATACTATCATATAAATTATTCGTTAAAAGTTTTCATTTCGTATATAATTTTAATATGTGTATAATAATATGATCAAAATAATAATATCCATATATCAATAATATTCAGATTTAATTCACTTCAAAAAATATATAAAAGCATAAAATATATATTTTAATTATAAAAATTGTAATATAAATAAGAAATAAAATGTTTAATATAAAAAAATTTATCCAAAAATCATATATTTAAATTCTTACAGTAAGAAAACATAAAACAGTTATTTTACTGTAAAATATACTGAAAACGTGTTTCAAAATGTGAATTATATATTTCCGATGTACATTGGATCTTGCTTTTATAAAAAAATTTATCAAATATTTGTATTATAAAAAAATTAAACTTCTTTAATAATATGATATTACATTATATTTATAATATTATTTGTTGAATTTACAATTGTATTCGTTTAAATTAAATTTTTTTTTAATAAATAATTCAATAAATTTCTTATTTATTTTAATTATTTAAATTATCATTAGTAAATGAATAAATATTATTTATAAATACTAAGGCATTCGTATTAAATGAATACAATTACCTACTATTTTTAATTTCATGAATTCCAATACATTGAAAATAAAACTTCTGTCCATTTAATTAATGTAATAATAAATGTAGTAAAATCTAGATGTGAAATTTCTTTTCTTACAATTTTATTTCAAATATATTTTTTGGACCATTCTATAGAAAAAGAAAATTTAAAAGCTTGAAGAAATACCTCAATCCAATGAAGTAACTATTGCTTTTTTTTAATGTAGTACTCGTTATCTCTATGTTATTTATAAATCTTAATTATTAAGTACTTAAGTTAATAAATGGTTGCTCTAAATTTTAAATGTTATTTTCCTTTTTAATATATAAAATTAATCTTCAAAGTTTTATTACATTAAAAATTTTGTTTATTATTTATTATAGAAATAACGACATTTAAGTAGTAGAACTATTATAATAAGTCCAAAAATGAAATTTCAAGTTATATTTCTTAGCTTAAAACAATTTTTTCTAGAAATTTATATTACAAATTTTATACATAAAAATATTTTATATTAAAGCAAATTGCATATTTTGTATTTATGAAAACATTAATTTTCTAATGAAATTCTATAATTAATAGCTTTATTTAATTTAATTTGCTAATTTAAAATATAATTTTCACTTCAAATAAAATGAATTCTAATTAAAATGCCATGCACAGTTATATTTAATATATATATTGTTGCTAATTAACTTTATAACATCCATCATTAATAATAATCTATATAGAAATTAGAGGTTTTTAAAATGATAATGAAGTATGAGGTATTATTATTTAATATTGTACCTATAATTTATTTATAATTTATTAAAATTGCCATTTTTTATAAATTCTGTATTTATAAACTGCGATACTTAATTTTTAAAATAACGAACATATTTATATTATAAAATATATATATATATAAGTTGAAGATAAAATTATATTATAAAATACAATTTTAAGTATGAATGCTTTTTCATTCTATGATTCTATTTGTACTTTAAAGCTTTGACATAGTTTTGCCATCATTAAAGTAAGCCCCAATTACACAGTTGATATATTTTGATGAGCCATAGACACTTTTTTCTTAAAAATTCATTTATTCCGTCATTTTCATATAAAATATATTTTTTTGTATTTAATTCACTGATAATCGCAAACATAAATACTGAAACTCAACACAAAAATAGTATATTTTTACAATTATATTCTAGTCCTGCATATATATTTAAATACGTTAAAGGCAAAAATATATTACATGATATAATGATAAATAATCATATAAAAAATAATAAATCTAAAATAAATAATAATTGTATTGTACTAAACGAATAGTTAATGATAATTTTGATCAGTTATTACTGTTATAATATTGATTATATATAAAATTTAACACTATACCATTAAGTATATAATATTATTTATTTTTTAAATAACATTGGTTAATAAAATATTTAAAATTTAGACCTAAATTATAAGCCAAACAAAGTTTCTGGAAATATTTGAACAGAAATGATATTAAGGTCACACAACAACAGTATTTAATAGATTTAATTCTTTTTATTAGAATTGAGATAGTATAAAAAACATTTGTCAAAGCATTATCGATAATGTGTTGAAGCTAAAAAATAAAGCAAAGGTAATCAAATTTCCATTACGAAGATATAATTCAAATATAAACTAAAATTGGTCATAAAATATTTTATAGCATATATTAGAATGATTATATTTAGGACAGACAATGTTTTGAATTACCGTTCAGTTTTAAGAAATCAAGCTATCGATTGCCTGATAATTACTGAAACAAAAATTCAGTTAGGTAATTGAAATCTCAGAAACAAAGAGGAAAAACTATTTTTTCTTAGTTTCGTTTATAATTTATTTAAAATTTAAATTCTAAACATAATATTATAATTTTATTGAGTATTTTTACATTAATTTAATATAAAATTTAATTATAAAAAATAAATATTATACTTACGTAGGATAAGTTAAAATGGTTTAATAAAAATAAATAAAATAATAAATACATTAAAAAGAGTAAAACAATTTACAATACTTTCGGCAAAAATGTCTTAATACCCACGATTTAATTTGAGGACGAATACAAATTGAATAAATTCAAATTTAAACTTAAAAACTAAATGTATTTCGCATAAATTAGATAATCTCGTAAGAGTAGGATGAAATTAATCCTACTGTATATTTAAGGTAACCTGTCGATACATACATGGTTTGTACCCGAAGTAACGAATTTTTTTTTTTTTATTTTGCGACTATTGGACTTAGCGACTTGGGAAAGGTCTTAAAATGACGAGAAAGGCTTTTTTCATTTGTCACTTTTTTTTTTTTTTCGATAATTTGAAGTGGCAGAATTTTACTTTGTGCAAAGGATGTTTTCTAATTTTTTGACACAACGCGCTGAAGCAATTAGTGAAAAAACGCTACGCAAGAATGTTTCGCTTAAAGTTTCTAAAAAAAAGAAAACACATACCTTTTTTAATGAAATATTATCTATTATTGAACTTATAAACAATTTGAAAATAAAAATTTTAAATTGCTTAAAATAATCATTTATCGACCGTCTGAATTTAAAATTTTTAACACGCAGTGGGTGTTCGTAGAGATTCGGGAACTTTTTGGACACCGAAATCGACACTCGTC
Organism: Eupristina koningsbergeri; assembly: GCA_018907245.1. Lineage (NCBI taxonomy): Eukaryota > Metazoa > Arthropoda > Insecta > Hymenoptera > Agaonidae > Eupristina > Eupristina koningsbergeri. Next base: position 1,164,306 of record JACCHV010000057.1, on the reverse strand, counting down.
GATGATCCTTTTCCGGCCCTCTTTGAAAACTCTACATAATTTTTCACATTGTGATTTTGACATAGAATTATCTTTATAAGCTTCTTTTAACATTTTAAATATTTTCATTGTTGTTTTATTGTTTGTATTGTATGTATTGTTTTTTTAATTTACAAACGAAATTATCTCGCGTAACGCTGTTCCACTAGTTGATCCTTCACGCCGTGTCCAAAAACTGAAAAACATTCTTCGCGCAAAGTAAAACTCTGCTCCTACAAATTATTGAAAACCAAAAAAAAACCGCAAATGGAAAAAGGCTTTCTCGTCATTTTAAGACCCCTCCCAAGCCGCTACAACTAATAGTCGCAAAATAAATATGAATTGCATATTGGATGCACTGCTGGAATAAACTAAATTAAATTATATAATATTTCATATACATAACTAATATGAAAAGTAAATTAAATTTTTCTTTTTTCTGTGATTGAAAGGCCTCAATATAAAGAAGAAAATTTGATTAAACGTGAAGACATATTTTAAAATTTGAGATGAAAACCCTTAAAATCACAAATTATATATAGGCAAATATATTATAAATATTAATTAAAAAATAAAAACTTAAAACTATTTATAACATAAAAGTGTGCAGCTAAATTTGAATAAATATGATTAAAAAATTTTAAATTATTTAAATTAAATAATACTTATTGAAAATATATTGAATATTATAACATTTGTAAGATGCAAAGTAGTTTAAATATGAAAAATATTATTTAATTTTAATGTGATTCTTTTATAATATTTTAAACAACGTCTTTCATATTTCTTCAATTGTATTTATGGAGTATGTTTTTCGTACATTCTCGTTAGATGTATACATACTGAATTTAATACATGAATTTATAACTAGACTGTAAATTCCAAATAAACTATAGTGGGTGAGTACCAGAATCTATCGTAAACTAAAAGCAGTACAGAGCCTCACGAGTATTTAGGGTCTTTTACTTTTAAGATTTAGAGTATAGCATTAATTCCTTAGAATTAATTTTCTATCAGCTATTAGAAAAATTGATAGTTTTTGTATTATTTTCCTATCGAGTAAAAAATTGATAATTCGAAATTTAATTTAATGTACTGTATTCATAACTAATATGTATAATATTTTTATTACATTTTAGTTTCCTAAAATAAGGAAATATATCAAAATAATTAAAATAAACATTAGTAATATTGCAGCATTTGAAACGAATATTTTTCAATAGATCAAATAAAGTACGTTCATTTTATTACATAAATAAAACACTATAAAACACATTTTCTCTCAGATCGATTATTATCTCTATTTATGTTATTCTATTATGTTATTTAGTTAAAGCGATTTAATAATAAATCTTTGTTAAATATAATAGACAATTTATTTATTAATGGTATACGTAGTTAAGGATATATATAATATGAATAACAAATATGTACAATAATTAAACAGGATACTTAATTCAAATTTTTAGTTACAAAAAATGAAAAATATAGTAAATATACTTATTAAATGGGTTATAACAGTTTGAAGTAAATATATTTTTATTCTCTTTAGTGAAATTAGATAAAATAAGCTAAACTAATTAGATGAAATGGCTAATAATTTCTATAGCATTTATAAAAATTTCATTTTAAAGAAATTATTTACATTTCTTTAAAATGAAAAATAACGATTATTTATTTTTGTTTAATCTACACAAAAGTGCAATTACTTTGGGCAGAACCTGCTAGTCTTATCTCTTGCAGAATATAAGAAAATAGGGAGGGTCGATGCCTTTGACTCTAGTGATTTACTGAAAACAATCTATTGGTCTTTGATGCTCGGTAAACTTTAAAAAGAAAAGTTGTTGACTCAGGAAGTATTAAAATAAGTAAACATTATATAGATTAAAAGAGAAACATAAAATCCGTTTAAAATATTTCAGACTTCAAACGATTGAACTGAATTAGATTCAAACTTAAAACTAATAACTAATTATTACCATATTTATTGATTTATTTTTTTTTAAAAATTGTGTTATTTATTTAAAAACTTTTTTAGTAATAATTTCACGCAATACAACAATATCTTATGTAACATCTTAGAAATTTTATTGTGGTATCTATTATATCTCGTAGCTATTAAACTACTTTCCACTGCCTATTCACTTTTTTTAATTTAAAAAAAATTTTTTTTTATTTCAATATTAAAGAAAATGAAATCTTTTTCAGAAAAAAAAAAATTCTGAAAGAAAATAATTTTATTATTTTACCGAAAATATAAGTTTTTTGTTTTATTTTTCTTCCTCATTTTCTCATCGTTTTTTATTATAATTTTTAAATGTATTTTATTAATTTGTAAATATATTATTAATAATATATCAAATATGATACACTTGTATTTCCATATGAATGTTTCATGAACATATTTAATAAATATTATAGAAAATTATTGAAATTATAGAAACGCTACGTCATTAACATTATTATATATAAATTACAGATGCGCTAATTTATCTGTACCATATAATTCTTATTTTTTTCCAACATATTTTTTGTTTCAATATATTATTTTTTAAACTATTGTCACACTCTTGCCATGATTTATTCAACATTTTTTTATTATTACAACGTTTACACTCAAGAAATAAATTTTAAAATAATCTTATATTAACTTTATAAATGTTTTTTTGAGTTCTTATTATAGCAGTTCTTCAAATATTAAAAATATTCCATGAATTTTATAATATTATTTTTATAATTTTTACTTTAACTTCATTCTTCGATCTACTTCTCTACAAAGTGTAATATTAGAGAACGAAAGAGAACAGAAAGATTTTTTTAAGAGCGATTGGAATTCTTTAAAGCTATATTCTACTTAAAAAAAAGACCACAAAATATGTTGTAAAAATTCTAAAAATTTCTATTATTAGTGGATAGCTTGCGCAGTAAAAACATTATGGATAATGACAGTAGTCTATTTAATAGTTTCAGAAAGAGATCAATAAGAATTAAGATTTATTTTAATTATTATATTGATACAGGTTAATAAAAGATTTAATCGTAATACTCATACCATTTTAATATTATTTCCAAGTTTATCTAAATTTAAACAATAAATAATTAACCATATATATTATTAATATTTTATATAGATAAATGAGGAATAATAAGTTCAATTACAATAAAAAATGTGTACACAGTAATTAAATTTTGGTTGGTAAATAATATAAAATTTAAAAACTGTCATTTTGACATAAAAATGAAAAATATTACAGAATACTGAAAGAACTTGATGACAATGAACTTCAAAAATTTTATATAAGAATAATTCGCGAATGCAAAATTGATTCATTAATTAATTAAATATAATATAAAAAGCAATTCACATGCTTAGAACCAGCCATATTAATTGTAATGTCAATTCATTATAAAATCAAAAACAATATTTTCTGTTTGGTACAATAAAAAAATGGGACTTTGAAGTATATTCGAGATCTCGTATATGCTCATTATTTAGATATATTTTCTCGGAATAAAACGCTTGTTGTTCTGAAAAACGCGTAAAATGGACTCGCTATAAAGAATAAAGGAAAATTGAACCGATTAATACTGGTTTCTTAAAATTCACAGTCGATTTCAATTTTGATTAAAAAACCATACTATGAATAGTAAATACGTTACGACAAATAATGAACTGGCAATTATTTTATTAGAACTACTTATATTTAATATTGAGGGTAATGAAGATATACTCGTTTTAAAGATTAATCAATTGAAGTCTTGAAGTTGTACTGTAATACTCTAAATATACTTGGTAAACCATTAAATTATTATTTCGCACTCTCCTTGCATGTAAGCGCAACCTCGGATTATCCCTTTTTATCATGAATTTAGAAATTACAATTTACATAGAAAATTTGCTTTAAAATGATCCATTAAGATCTGTCAAAATCTATATAAATGATCAACCATCAGTGTTATTAACAATAAATTATTAATCTAAATCAACGGATATTTAAAAAACACTAGAATATTAAAAAGGCAATCCAAAATGATTTTACTTTAAGGAAAAGCTCAGACCATTCAATAACCAAACACTTTTGCACGTGGTTCAATAACAAAATTCTACTCTGAAAACCATTTATTTTCTTAATAATTGGACACGTATTTTGTAAAACAGCACTTTACTACTTCGAAAAATTTACGAAAATGCATTGATGTCTAATTTTTCTCAAAGCGCAACAGGTTTTTGACGTAGCATTGATATATTGAAAGAAACAAGAGGAAAATATATAAATAACAATGACTAGCATTTTGAATTTAATATTTCAATGCAATAAACATACTTTCTACATAAAAATTTGTTTAATAAAATTTCTAAATATATTTATTATGAATGAAATAAAACAAATATTGAAATGTACTCAAATAACTATATTTATTGATTAAAAATTTTTTATAAAAATATTTCTATTTAATTATTATAGATTATTTTTTCTTTATAAATATTTAAAATTATATTTTTATTATTTACACAGCCAAATAATATAATTCAAATTTCAACGAATATTATAAATTAGTAAATTAACAGATATTTATATAACAATAATAAAATATTATTTAAATTAATTTTTAATTATGCTTTTTGAATTTGATTGTATAGTCAAATATCATTAAATATATATTTATTATTTTATGAGTACATTATTTATGTTTGTATGATGACAATCTTCTTACATAGAAGTAAATCTCATTTTGCGTTAGTTCTAATTTAACTCGCTTATTGTCATATTTCATAAGTAATAATCTTTACTAATGGGTTTGCAATAGAACAATAATATTTTTAAAATGTTATGAATTAGTATTAATTATTATTAATCTTATTAATATGAATTAGAGAAGATTTGAAATATAAATAAATTATCTACCATTAGCTTGTAAATTCAATTTGTTGAGTTTGGCTCTTAAATATGGTCTTTTGCATAAAATGTTTATATAAATTATAAAATATATAAAATATGTTTGCATCTACATTTATGGACAAGATAATGGAAAGCATTCATGCAATATAATATAATATAAATTAATATAAAGATATAAACTAGATCATCAGATAAATTTGAATATTTAAATGATTAAAGAATGCATAGACGATTATATGTATGAATTTTAAAGTATTGTACATTATATTAAAATGACAAGAATGATATGCATGATGGGCTAAAATTTATGGTATCATACATGAGACACTTTTAATGGATTCAATTACATATTTATTAATAAAAGTATTTACAAATTCTTACAAAATTTCCATATCTCATTCAAGTATTAATTAATGACATTAAAAAATATAGAATATACTTAAATTGTATGAACTTTTCACGATTGGTAAAACGCGAATCTACAATATAAGATGTTGACGATCGAGATAAACCACCTATTAATGACATACTAATTACGTTGTAAAAAATTAAATTAAGTGTGCATTATGTTGGTAAATGATAATCTACCATAATATGCGCTCCATTTTTTATACAACATTCTGCTATTTACATTGTAAATGCTAGCTATAAAAGAATTTTCTTTATCGACTTTAGTGAGCGTCTGGTCTGGCCCAGTTGAATCTCACACGACGTCAACGGCGTTATCCGGTAGATTAAAAAGCAGTGCGGCAGCTTGCATGTAAGCCATCACGCAGCATATATAGGTCAAACTAATAAGAAAAACTTGATAGAAAAATAGAAAATCGCTATTCAAGCAGGAAAATATAAAGGAAAAGAAATGAAAAAGATAGTATATGAAACATGAATTTTGCAGAATGAAAATGTTTGTGCAACGTAGACTTTTCTACCTATAATACATTGTATCAAGTAATCAAAGTTTTTGCGTTATAAATTTACTTACACTTTCTATTCTTATCTTTTTTAAATTCCTCCAGTGTAATTCTAACAAAAGATTTTGTTGAAAAACATTTTACTTTGAAAAAGAGTTTTCAAAAGTATTTTATTATTTATTCTTCAAGAATTTTAAAATATATTTATAATTTTTCATTTCCTACTGCAAAATCCGATCCTTTTTCAGAACAAAGCGTTCCGAGTATTAATGAAAAATATTTATACAATAAAAAATTAATATATATAATTAATTCTACATTTAAACATAAATATTATCTAAATTAATATAAACAATGTCAAGAAATCTTTTTACACAGGAATGAATTAACTTTATACAGCAACATATTAAACTTTTAAATATTATATTAGGAATATAGTAAATCGTTTTATAAATTTACCATTTATACCAAATTAGTTTATTATAATTATTTAAAAAATTTCACTTTAATATGGAACATGGATATTTGATGCTTAGAAAAAAGTTTTTAAACATGGTGCGCTATGTATTTAAAAAATGCATATAATAAGACAATTTGCGGTTTTTTTAAAATAAAATTATTTTTATGAAAACAAAAATTCATGATGACATTAGAACCTTAATAACCAAAAAATTTAAATCTTTTGATATTTATCAATGTAATATGTTTGCATACTTGTCTTAACAACCAATTTTCGTATTTATTACTTTATATGGAGCTAAATAATATAATTGTGTAATATAAATACATCTATTATAAATTTTAAAATGTATACGAATATAATAAAAAAATACTTTTTTAATATTTATGAAATACAATAGATAATGTGTATTTAACATATAAATTTTTAATGCAAGCATATACTTCAATTATATCAATGTCTAAATATAAATTATTACTAGTTTTAAACAAAGAATTCAATATAACATTAGTAAGTGACTTTTTTCCACTTTTCCACCCAGCCATTATTCTCGAAATTAAATTCGATGAATGATGGAGCCCACAGTTTTCGGAGAAACTGCAGGACCTAAATGCCCAGACTAGGTGCGCAATGAATTTCGTGCTTGTATAACGCACTTTAAGTCAAGGGTGTATTTGAACGATAGGATCGGATCTACTTGTAGCACAAACTTTTAGAAGATGAAAGAGAGAAAGGGGTGGCTGTTAAATAATACTTTAAGATAACGCATTACTCACCAGGAGCAACTTTGTCGTTTGCCTTCATTAAAAACCTCATGATATAGATTAATTTTCGACTACACTTCAGTTTTGAAGTAATCAAATTAATTGAGTGTTATCCATTAAATTAATGATTCTTTTTTTATTATCACTATTGGTTAATTAATAAATTATATAAAATCTAGTTTTAAAAGTGAAGCTTTTGTCGATTAATAAAATAGAGAAAAATAAATCAAACGTTACTCAATATTATGAGCTTTTATGCCATCAATGATGATTCTTTTACTTACAATAATTTAATCAAATTCTCTGGATAGAGGGGAGGTCATGTTTTAAAGTACCCGTGTATTTTAAATTTGCATTTATTAAAATTTTGAAAAAATTTCCCACTTAAAAAATTGTTAAAATCTATTGTATGATATTAATGGATACATTGTTCATATTTATAATTTACTCAATGTGTCACTTGAATTCGTACGAGTGAGTGTATTTACATAACGGATGAACAATACTAGTAATTATACACAGATTATTTTGGGGTACAGGTTATTAAATCCTTACTTAAGTTACTCGATAAATAATGATACAATTTTATTGTTAATGAATACAGTGTATATATACGATAAATAAAAAATTACACAATGAAATTACAGTAATGAACTTTTTATAAAAGAATATTATTTTATAGAATTAATAACTAATTTTAAAATAAAATGTAATAAGATCCTGCGTTCTTATAATTTAATAATTATATTGTAACGACACAAAACCGCGTGTCGTTACTATAACCTCTCGACGCGAAATGAACCGCGCATGCACCGCAATAGCGCGCGGATTGGCCAGACAGCTACAGCTGGGCCAGATCTACAAACTCGCGTGATTGGCCGCCGTCAGATGCTCGCCCCCGTGAGTTGCATTTACGAACACAGCATCCGACGACGGCGCGAACCGAGCATGCGTGGGGGGCGGTGCAACGGGTATAAAAGCTGTTGCATAACTATGCTCGAGGCGATTCTATTCTTGAACTCTCGTGGATCTTTGCATCTAAGAGCAATCGGAAAGGATCGTGTAAACTCGCATTGCCGAGGCTTTGAGAGTGCGTTTGCCTTGCCTGACGATTTACCGCGCATTGTCGCGGTTTTTGACCGCCTTGACGGTCAGATACCGCGCCTTGTGCGTTTCGTCCGAATTGACGGACTAGGAATACATAAATTTACACATACACACGATGCAAAACATGACACACGTTAAATTAAAACATTAATTTATTTCCGAGAGAATTCGCGACAGAAATCACGGGTTTTTCACACTCTGTGCTTCCGATTGTTGCGCCGGACTCATGTATACTGACTATATTTACAGATCAGCTGTCCAGACCGACGCCAGCGCCGCCACCACCAGTGCGGCGCCCCAGAAAACTACTGTTTTTCCGGAAATCATTCAAATTGACTAAATATTTGAATAAAACAATTTTAATTGGGCGCCCAGATCGAAGCTCGTCTATGATTCTTTCTCGGCGCTCTTTAAAAGCTCTGTTCCATTTTCCACTTTGCGATTTTGACATGTAATTATGTCCATATGTTTCTTGCAATATTTTATACGTTTCCCCACTGTTTTTCTTAATTGCAAACAAAAGTTTATCTCGTAAGGCTATTAGAGTAGTCGCTCCATCGCGCCGTGTCAAAAAACTGAAAAACACCCTTCGCGCGAAGTAAAATCCTGCCGCTCCTAATTATCGAAAAAACAAAAAAAGGGGGGGGACAAATGCGGAAAGAGTTTGTTGACATTTTAAGAGCCCTCCCAAATTTCTACGACGAATAGGCGCAAAATGAAAAAAAAAACTCGATACTTCGTGGATCCACCATGTATTTTGTCAGGAAATTAAGATTTCGCCTAACATCATTAATGTATAGGTTAAATAGCAGAGTACCCAGTACTGTATACCCTTATGGTATAATGCGTGTAATTTTCAAAAATGGAGAAATCTTTTTAACTTCGTTAACATATACAGCGTGGATTGTGTAGGAAGGATACGCAGTAAGACATTTTAAAACTATGGAAGAGCAGCCTATACTATGCAGTTTTGATAAGAGAATAACATGACAAAGAGAGACAGAGAGAGAGAGAGAGGAGAGAGAGATAGACAGACAGTCAATCACAAAAAGTATCATTGTTTTTTGTTGATCATATATACTTTCGATGCATTAAGATTTACATATATGTTGGATAGATATAATACAAATGAGAATTTTATAAGACAAGAATTATAATCTACATAGTCAATTATATTTTCGTAAAACCACTCTATAATTATTCAAATTCAACTCATAATTAAATATTTACAAAAATGATAATAGAATTTATTGAAATATATATTAATAATCTGCTTTTTTGTAAATACTGTAGTATGGAGTTTAAATAAAGTAGGTGTAAAGAAAACGTTATTTGTAAAATAAAGTTATAAAATTAATATATAAACTCATTTAATATAAAATTATAAAAAATTAAAAATATTCAAATATAATTGTACATAAACTTTTGATTAACTATTAATTTATAGGAGTTTAAAATTTATAAACATATGTTTAAATTTACCATCAATTTCCTAAAGTATATTGAATGCACTTTTCTCTTTTCAAATTACTATTACGAAATTATAATTTGCCTGATTTGAGAATTTTATCATTTGGTAACGATGTACTCGGTTATTCTTTACCAAATAGTAATTTAATTATATTGTAATTAATATGTAATACCATGGATTATAACGACAAACTCGTGTTGCTCTCTGGCAGCAAAGTTTAATTATTGAGTAGCATGACGATACTCTATCCATAATATCCCGACATGAATTTCTGAGAGCAATATACATCTACGAAAGCGATACTTGAGCTCTGTATCACATTTTGGAGAAACATAAGCACTGGCACTATCTCAACTAAGCACATTATCACAACCAGTAAATAAAAAATCACGAAACACGAAATGTACAAATTTAAATACAAAAGTAAATTGCTTAAGTTCAAAGTGTATGAGAATACCTATGCATTAATATAATAAACGTTGGTCTCGTACTTATCAATTTAACTAATTTATTTTTTAAATTATTTATATCAAAAGTTTTATTTACATTTTTTAAATTTCGTCTTTAAACTTGGATTTTATAAAATTATGTCCAATCTTATTATTCAATTCATAATGAATATATGTTTTTAATATTTAATATTTCGTTATTATAAGAAAATATATTAAAAATGAAAAGAATGGAATTTGAAAATTCGATTTTTTTTTTGTTAAGATAAAGAATTAATGAATACAAAATAGCAATTACATGATGCGCTGTATTCAATATTTTTTGTTGAAACTTTAAATTTTAATGCTTAGATATACAATAAAAAAAATTGTACAATCTTCATAAATTATTTATGAATATGATTAAAATTTGATATTTTGTTAACTATATTCAAAGTACACAATCCATATCCAAGCAGTTTTGATTTTCTTATCTTTTCGTATTTAATTTAGGATTTATTATCGTAATAATTTATATTCAATCCGATGTAAATAATTCAGTTTAAATAGTCATAGAATTTAATTAAATATTATTTCAAAAATTATTTTTAATTTAAAATAATGTAACTATCAATAAAATTATTAAACTATTTATCTAAATTATAGTAAATTTATTGTAAGTGAAGGAGTATGCATTCTTTGAGACAGAAACATTCCAAGGTTTCGTAAATAATACCGGTTATTATTAATCTAAAGAGGATAAATAATGCACAAAAATATCAATTCTTTAATCGCTTCCGACTTATAAGGATGATGTACATAATGCAGAAAAAAGATAGATAAAAAAGACACCGTTACCTGTTTAAAATAGCAATGCACATATTACTGTACATATATGAGTGAGTAAGCCACACAAAAGTGTGGAGAAACAGTGGATGTAATTAGGTCACTTGGTAACGGCGAGGTTTTGACTAACACTTTTAACCAATCACCAACTTCGAAAATTGCTCCTGTCACCTATCCAAACTGACTGAAGTTGATTTTTCCCGTTGAAAACATTTTGTCTTCCGAGTATTTTTTTAATATCTATATCATTCATTGATTACAAATTCTCCAAGATAAATAAATTGTATTTATATATATACTGGTTAAATACTTTAAATTACACCCATTAATACAATAAAAATTAATTATAAACTATTTATTCATAGTTGAGAAAAAATACTATAACTCATAAATGCTCAAGCAATAAATTTTTGTATATAAATTTTAATTATGCTGCAGAAGCTATCAAAAATATAGAATGTATTGTTAAAATTTCAATATAGTTATTCAAAATCAATTTATCATAATTATTCTCTATAAAACATTAGTCCTACAATGAATATGAAAAATAATATGAATGCAAATATAAAATTTAAATATAATTAAGAAAATTTAAAATTATAATTTTAGCGATAAAGCTTCTTTCATTAAAATAATAATATAAATAAATCGATATAATATTGTCTTTATTATATATATATTTCAATTATTCTAAATAATTATATATAATAACTGAAATTAATTTTCACTCAATTACTTTCATATTTTTTTATAATTTTAAGTATTTTAATTTCATTGATGAAAACAAAAAATTTTTAATAAATTTCTGCTTCAATTTATGATTCAAAGCAAACAATTTTTAAAGTTCATTGATGTCATATACAAAATGAAAATTTTAAACTTCCTGATGTGGAGGAAAAATTTCGTTTGAACATTATTTTTCAAAGTTTTTTATAAATTTTGCTGTTGATTAAATTACGAATTTTATTTTAGATATTTCATTTACACTATAGAATCATTATTATTCATTTACACGTACAATTAGTATCTTTGAATTTCTATAAATTACTAAACTGCAATAAATAAACTATAATAATAAATGAAATAAATAATTACTATAAATAAATTATAAATTAAATAACGATAAATACCAAACAAGATTTATACTCTATTAGTCTAGATTTTTTGTAGCTATTTACTACATATCCTACATTTACCAATTTTAGCTGATATGAATTTATTAAACAAAAATTTTTAAGCAATTAAAAGCATATTATCTCAATTTTAAACTGGCCTGTTTCTGGAATTTACCCACAGTATAATTATTAAACCGAACAATTGTATAGACATAAAAAAAGCATATTACCTTCTAATGACATGTACTTGTTAAAATGTATATAATAAAAAAAAAAAATTATTTTAAAAATTAGAGAACATATGAATATTACTGAAATATAATTTATTTAATGGATTTAATAATACTTTGTTAATAATTAATTTATTCAATTTAACTAATATATGAAATATTCTCTATATAAATTAGTTTTGTCATTCATGCACCTGTACAAACTCTATTTGAAATTATGTTTAAATAATAAAAAACATTTAAAATAAATCCAAAAATTATGTTCATCAATTATAAAGTTCAAGAAGAGTTATTTTAATATAAATGTGAACTATATTGTACATTCAATGTGAAATTGTTATTTTTTATCGTATTGTTGAATTTTTTTTAAACATTGTAAAACTAAATCACAGAATTAATTGCCCAAAATATAATTGAATGTTTCAGAATAATTTAAAGTACTCAAAATGACCTTATTTTAAAAAATTTTAAAAGAGAATTCTGGTTGTCACGATAAATAATGTACATTACTATATAATTTTAAATGCATCTAAAAAATTATTTATTATTAAATTATTATGAAACAGCTAAGTTAGCTTAACACTACAGGCAAAGATAAAATTTTAAACTCGATAGAATAAAAAGTCTAAAAATCCATAAACTTTAAAAATATAGCAGTAACAAAGAGTATAAAATAAAGTATTAAAAAAATATTTTTTTTAAATTGTCTTCCGTGTATAAAATATTAATTTGAGAAGTTTCATTAATATTTCTAATTTGTTTTTACCTAATTTTATTATAATAAAATAATGTTAATCATAAAGTTAATTCAATTTCATATAAAATTTCTAATCAAAATAAGTAAAAACAAATAAAATTTTAGTAACATTTATCTTGTCAATATAATATATTTTAAAGTTCGTTACATTTTCTGAAATCTATTAGTAATAAAGATGTATTCACTATTGTTTTTTCTATACTAGTTTTCTCATATACTTCGTAAAGTATTTTCAATTATCTTACATTAATAATTGTCATAAAAAATTGCCATAAAACTCTATTGACTTTGTTAAAAAAAAAAAAAACATAAAGTACTCGCAGAATTATATTGATTTCTATTTCAATAATTTTCATTTTCATGAAACGATAAACATTCTCGATTTATTGTATGGTATATTTTTATATAAAAATATTACAATAATTATTATCTAATAAAAAAAGAACAATTTTTATTCCCATTTATCATATATATTAACTTTACAAAGTTAAAAATTTATATCTAAAAATATAAAATTATAGATCTGAATATAGAAAACCTATAACATATGTAAAACAGTTAACTATAAATTTAATGATATTATTTTTAATAACAAATAATAATTTCAAATTTAATAGATAGATGAATAATGGTTTCAGAACATTAAAAGCTAAATTCTCTATTTTCTAGCTAGTATCTGCTCTGGTTTGTTTATGTCTATAAAAATAAAATAAATTAACAAGACGTGTTGAGAATTCATAATATTTAGTTGGTAATATAATATTTTGAAATACATTAATTTTTATTGCAAATATGTTTCTAATTAACAATTGCAATTTACAATATTACATCAAATATTTTTATCGAAATTCCAATAAATATTCACTATAAATTGATACACATAAGTCTGAATTTCAAAAACTAAAACATATATTCATAAGAAATGAATTCTCATACTTATAATAATTAATATTCATTAATTTGACATATTTAATACTGATTACTACTAAAATTTCGAAATCAACAACTGCCGATATCATTTCAATTAAAAATAATCATGAAATTATTATTAAATAATATATATTACATAGTATAATAAATTTAAAAACATAATGTAATATGTTTCTTTACACATTATGAAAATATTTCATTGTATTTATTATATGAGAGTTTATATATATATAATAATGTTTAAAAATAATCTAAAAATAGAAATCATCTATTAATATATTCATAATGAATATTCTAGTTTAATTTATTTTTTAACTATATATATGTATAAGTTTTCACATGACTAATTTAAGTAATTTAAAAGGTAAATTTACAGAAGTCCTTAAGTCCGTTAATCGTTAGAAATCTCAGTATTTATATATTAACTGATTCCAACAAATGAAGACCGAGATTATTTATGACATTGATAATATGGATAATGGAGTGGAGATTAAATTGTCAAAGGTAGTTATGTGAAATGAAAAAGATAAAAAGTTCACCTGTAAATCACATAAATTTTTGTCTCATTAGGTGCATAAAAAAACTCCCTCAACATATGAGAAGAAACGAACGAAAGCCAATTAACCTAGACTTAGCCAAGTCTCGTGCATCTCACACATTCTCTGCTCACAGCTGAGTGACCATTAAGAAATTGGATATTCGAGTGAATGTATAAGCTCAAATGTGGGGGGTAAGAGTATTGTGGAAAGAAGATCTCAAAAATCCTTCGAACTCAGGCCTAAAGTGATCAGGGGTCACTCTCGTAGCCAGACATCCACACATAGAAACTCCTGATCAGAGAGACTCATGTGCACCTATAACCATACACTACGGCAGCGAAGATCTCACCGTCGTAGCCTTGTGCACGACTTTCTCCACTTTCCTCGAGGAATTCTACAACTGACTTCCGGAGTTCTCCCCATCCGTGCTGAGACCCTTACAACTTTCTCACCCCTCGAGACTAACCCATAAATTATATTATCTGGATGCGATGAGTACCCAAGAGCCACCAGAGTTTGTAGCTTCTACGATGAGTCACAGCAATCCTAGATCACCCAGAAATATACACAATCATAATTACATACATACTAACAATGCACATTTAAACCTCAACAAACCTCAAACCTGAACAATTAAAATCTATTTTTATTATAAATCCATAATTGATTTTTTTTGTACAATGTTTTCTACGTCTAATTTCCATGAACAAATGGACTAATGTATATAAGAATTGGCGATAACGAGTGTATCGTCATGACTTAAAAATTTATATATAATATGGATTACTAAAATAAATATATTACCCGGAATAAAATTGAATATTTTTATCAACCGATATATTAATTGTAATATTAATTCAGATTTTACTTTCTCAATTTTTGAAAATGATAAATATTTTATTAATAGATTTTATTAATACTTTATTAATATTTAATAAAATTAATATAAATGTCTTTTCTAATTTCATAGTTATTTTATTAAATGTATTGGCTTTCATTACAGTATAAATATTTTAATTTTTATTGTAATACTGAATTTAATAAAAATATGATTTATAACTATCAAAAATAAAATTTTAAGAATTATGAAATAAAAGAATAATAAATTATTGGATTTTCATAATCATTTCGTTTATCGATTAATTTAACTTTGTTTACTCATATATAATTTTCCTTGCTATTTTATATAATAAATATTATAAATATATTATGATATTAAAAAAATTTTTAGTTCTAAAACGAATAAGACTCAAAATATTGAGGCTAAAGCTGATTGTAAATGTAATTCTTCACTTCAATTTTACACAAAAAAGACATGTAGTTTATTATTTTTTTAAATATCACTATTACAGTTCCTGCGTAGTTTTTATATATGTATGGTAATTTTTTTTTAATATATATTCAATATATATTTTAATGTTATGCAATTTTTTGGCAACCATTTGGTTTCATCAAAAACTAATATTTTTAATGGTAATCTTTAGTCGAGGAAAACTAATAAAGAAAAAAATTGAGCATCATTCATTGAATCTTTTATAACTTTATACAATGCAGATGTACCAAAATAAACTTATGTGCATCTTTGTCATGTTGAATCGAACTAAACATTTTTATTATTTCGCTACCTTAAAATGTATAAGATGTCCCGATTCTATAATTAACACCAGAAAGATTTCATTTTAAAAAACAAAACTATTTTAAACAATTATTGCTATATCCACTAGTTAATCGATTGCAGTTTTAATAATTGGTTGGAGAACTTTTATTTTAAAATTTTCGAACTATAGTATTTATCTTTAGTCTCTTCAAATACCTACAATTTTTAAAAGAAAAGTAAGTCACTTATACTTTTCACTTCATATATCTTTTTGTATTTTTTAATTTCTTTGCTTCTCAATTTAAACCACGTCAAAGTTTTCTTTCTTTACGCTGCAGGATTGATGCGTTCGAATTGGTACTTACTTCAAAGATTTTTTATTTAGCAAGCGCCGTTTCTAGACGATGGATTTTATCTGACATACTTTCTATTTTGTGAATAATGGATGTCCTATAAAAATTTTGTTTTCCCCACGAAAAAACTTGATCACTACCCTTATTAGCTCAGGAATAGTATACTTAAATAAATAAAACCGTAGTTAATTAAAGTGAGTAATTAAAATTTAGTTAATACAATACAAAAGCACAACAACTTCATAATATATTTTAAGCTAAAACGTATTATTTAGATACTAAAAATATACATTCAACGAATTACATGAATATATAGCTTTTTATCTAATTCGTTGTTTTCATTTTTGTAAATTGAGTTGAAGACGAGTTGCACTATGTAGTTGAAAGAAGCTTTTTTTTAAGGATATTTTTTTCGATCGCATTCAAATTTAAGAAAACAAAATTTTCTTATATGTAAAAAAGGATAATGTAGTGTAAATTTTCGTGCATGTGTAGTTTACGGCCCCAACTGCAAAAAGTTCAGAGTATCTTTTTTCCGACTGCGATTCAGCAGATCCGTTCTCGAGGTGCCACGAAGGAGTTTATATAGCAGAAAAGAAAGAATTTTGCAAAACAAGTTTTATTTATTTAATAAATCTTCCTCTGAATAAGTAACAATAAGGAAATTTTGAAAATGAGAAGAAAAAAAAAATTAAATCATGACACGTAATTTAGCAACTAGTATTATTGGAAATAAAATTGTATTATTATTTTTTAAGTCTAACTATTATTCTAAGTGTGCTTAGGTTATCCTAAAAGATTACAAACAAAATATTAAATTATTATTATTCCAAAAAAACACATTATATTAAAATTCTTCCAAGAATTTCATACGCATAAATAAAAAAAAATTTTTTTTAAATAAGATTATAAAATGATGTAAATTTGAATGGGAAATATTAATTAAAAATGATCCAATTATTTATTTGGTGCTTAAATTGTTTAGTATTTAGACGATTAAAATAATTATGATTTGCCTGTATTCTACAGAAATCTAGCACGAATCTATGGGGAGACTGGATGGGGGTAATGCATGGCGATGAGATTGAATATGTGTTTGGGCATCCACTAAATGCAAGTCTTAATTACAAGGACAAAGAACGCAAACTATCTGTCCAAATGATATCAGCCTATTCCAGTTTTGCACGACATGGGTATGTACCATTATTGTACAAGAGATTATTTGAAATGCTATTTTTCTATTTCATATTATTATAAATAATTTAAAAATGCAAGTGAAGAAAATGTAATAATTAATAAATTAATAATTATATACGTAGTACAAGCATATAATAATTTAAATCCTACACAGGGAGATATAAATTTGAATACAGTCATTCATATATGTATATGTGTGTATATATAGTAGATTTTTATATGTTTACCTATGTACTTATTTGTGTAATAAATCAATTCAATCATTCTAGCTCAACTCCAGTACTTTAATGGTATGAAAAATCTAAAAATTTTATGTAATTATACATGAAAGAGAACAGAATAAGTATGCACTCAAAAATTTCATTAAGAGATTTAAACCCTATAAATCACATAGTCAAATTTAATAAGCAAGTCATTTTGTATACGTGCGTGCGTGTGTTATAAGACGAGAAAAAGTGTTTCAATTAATCTTCGATATTAATATATATGTATAACAGTACATTAAGTTAGCTTGTTAAAAATTTTATGTAAAATGTATAAAATAAAAAAAAATGTTGATATAATGAAGAAAAGTACAACCAACTCATGTATAATAATTTTAATACATACATATTTTATTAAGAATTAAATGTCATAAAATTCATTATATAATTTTATTATATAATTTATATTAAAAAATAGGCCTGATGAAGACAAAGTAATTTGTCGAAACGTTGACAAAGTTTAAAACTTGTGTTTTTTTCAACCTACACCCTTAAGGAACCAATTTCTCAATACTCATATTAACATGGAGGGTGTTTTCTTAAATTCTACATGTAATTCATTCTACTATTAAATAATTTAAATAACTTGAATTACGAATTCTTTTAATAACATAATTCAATATAAAAAATTATTATAAATAAACAATAATTTGATCATAAAAACTAATATAAATATTCAAGAATAATAATCTTAACATTTAAAATATTAATATCACGAAATTATATACGAATGAAATATTTAAATTACGTATTTTGATTATAATTCTTTATCAAAAATTTCTCTTGTTATTTCAAATTTGAGATACAAACTTTGTTAAATCTATAAATTTTTCAAATAAACTATTAATATAATTTAAATCTAAATTTCAAAAATTATCATATAATCGAATTATAATTAATTATTAAAATCACGTGCCTTAGATTTATCTTAAACATGGACCAATATATTGTATATATTCCATATATTTAAATATACAAAATGTTATTGTGATTTACATAAACATTTCGATATATTTAAAAAAGTTTTAAGTTAATTATATACTATATATCTTGCATAGCTCGAATAAACTCTTTATAAAAATGAACACTTGCATGAAGATTTGCTTGATTTGGATCAAATGTATCATCTGGAACTTTAGGAATGGTACCTACATTAATTCCTACAACTTCATGATTAATAAAGATTGGACCTCCACTATCACCCTGAAAAATGAATTATTTATAGTTTATATGTAGTTTATTTTGCGTATTAATTAATCGCTCATTTTAATAAACGCTAGTACTTAGAAATACATTTAAAAATTAGAAGTAATTATTACAAATATCTCATATCATTTACTGAAACTATCTATTAGAATACTTTTGTCTATAAAACTTTATTTATTAAAGAAAATGAATAACACTATATCTGTATAGTATTGAAAAATACACCAATCCACAGTACTGAAAACTAGAATATGAAATTTATAAAGAAAGTGCGTATAAAAAAATATTGGAAACTTTGAAATAAAATTTTGCATATCTCAAATGTGTCAAGGTAAAAATATTTACTTCAATATTTGAACTATTTTTTTTTTTTTCATCAAGAATATATAATATTATCTTTACTTATAAATTTATTCATGAATTTGGTCTGTTTAAAAAAAAATACAATTTAAAAGTTAAAAGTTTAAAAAATACTCATTATATAAATTGGTTACTAAAAACTCAATATAATAGAACTAAACTACATATTTTTTATGGTAAATTAATTTAAATTGTTCTATATGTAATTTCTTTCCATTTCATTAAACAATTTATAATATACATTTAAGAAACAATTAATTATATTTAATTCAATTTTATATACTATCATTATGACTGAAATCTTGATTAGTTTTTTGTAATGAATCGATTTGAAAAATCATTAAGAAACCCTCTTTATATTTTCTAATAATTTCTTCCCAATCGATCTTGGAAATAAATAGAATCTATTTGTCTAATGCGCTAAATGTCAAGCAGAAATACTATTATTAATTAAAGATCGTCAATTATATTCCAATTATATACGTATCAATACAGCTATTTTTCCAACAAAAATTACCTCGATGTTCAAATAAGCCTTCACGTAATACAAACATTAAATATAAAGGTCATAACATTTCACAGATATTACAAATTATTTGTCCAAATTTAACTATTATATATTGTGTCTACAGATTTTCATTAATATTATAATTCATACAAAAATATTACTTTTTATCTCTTAAGAATATAAAAAATATAATATGAAAAAAAATATAAGTATTATATTATAACCGCAGTAAAAATTACTTTACAATATTCATAATAATCATAAAGTTTTTAAATAAACTTATTTGGTCTTTTCATCTGTAAAATAATATGTTTTATACATAATTTACTATTTTTTATATTGATTTATTTAAAATAAAATATTAGGTCAGAATTTAAAATTTGTGACTTTAAATAAATATGGTATTTTTATTGTAGTAAAAATTTTGTTGGTATCTAACTTAAAATTTCATTGAATAATTTTTAGTAAAAAAACGTCTCAAAAACATTATTTATTGATTATTCAAAGAATTATTATTATTTATAAATGTAATTAAAATAATGAAATGCCTAATCCTTTTAATTTTATTGAGTATAAATTACTTTATGAAAAATATTTTTAATTAAATCTGTATACAAATTTTAAAGCTTTAATTAGTTCAGTACAATATAAAAGAAATTATGTATGTACCTTGTAAAAAATTCATTATATATTTTATTAAAAGTTGTATTTAAAAATAAGAACTTCTAATAATTAAAATTAGAAATAATACAAAAAATCTATTTTAAATATATATTTAAAATTGATAGAAAATTAACTACATTATTTTATATAAATTTTTTAATTTAAATACCATTAACATTATTATTTATGAATATCTAAATGACGCAAATTTATTTATATATATTTTACATACACAATACATCGATATTTTCGATAATTCACTTACGAAAATTTTTTCTAATTACTTTAACTTTAGATATCCAATAAAAATTTATTTATCTTTAATTAAATACAATAAATTACCTTCCGAATAAATTATCCCAATATAATGCACTGTGATGAAAATGTTATATCTTCATTCGTATATATCATCAAGAATTCATGAACTAAAAAATTATTTTTTGTAAAATTAAAAAAATTTTACGGAAAAATATATATAATTATTAAGAAATATATTTTACAGATAGAAGATATAACAAATAATTTATACCAAAGTTTTTTATTTTTTATATTAATTTATGAATATATGTATTATTCGTAAATTATTATAATAATATAATAATAAGCATTAATTTATATGCTGTTATTCTTGGACTACAGAACAATGCTATATTAAATGCCTATCACTGTATTGATTAGGTCTGTATTAGAGAATGTAAAGAAGATAAATTGAATTTATATTCCAATGTTATCCAATATATATTATATTTTTGATAAAATGAATACGTTATTATCATATTTATTAATTTATACTTTATTCAATAATGAAAAATCAATGGAACTTTACATATTTCAAAATTTATTCTTAATAAAATAGTTAATCGAAGCTATGTAGAAAAATCAATTGATTTTTTAGCATAATTATTCCAAAGAATATTTCTTCGCTTTATTAATTATAACACACTTAAATGAATATTATAAAAAATAATCTGAAGTAATTCAATTATTTTAATCTCATTATTGAATTAAACGACCAAAATAATATCTAATGGAATAGATGCAAATATTACCGATATACGTACATTACTATGAATTACTAATGGTGATAAGATACACTCTACAGTGTAGATAAAAAAAAAGTAATACTCACACACTCTAAGAGCACGTATGGTTGAGCAATACTACAAATTTCAGCCTTAGAAAAAAAAGTATTAGTCTCCTTGAAATTTATAAGTATGGTTTCGCACTCAGAATCCGGCAATATTGTTACTTGTCCCAAATGCAAACTCAAAGGCATATTTCCACTATTCAGTTCACCCCATCCAGCCATTATACCCTCCAATCCAAACAACTTCCTTCTTTTCACATACGACACTCGTGCAGGAGCTACTTGCCCGGATGCAGGATCAAGCAACTGAATTCAAAATTTATCCTTAATCTTTTAAGGCTTCAATTATATTAAAGTATTTCTATAAATTATATACTACAAAATATTTTCTTTTATTATCAGCTTAATCCATCAAAATATTACTCTTAATAATAATATCCATATAAAATGTCCATATAAATTACGAATCCCGATAAATTAATTTTATAAAAAATAATATTTCTTTTAATTACTTTTATTACTGAAATATCATTATTTCGATATTTGCAATGGCGTCTTTGTTGCACAATCCATTGCTTATACGTCATCCACCACATTAGATTGTATCTTACACCCTGTCGAATATCTGTCGCTCCAGCAATTATCTGAATTCTTTCTCCTTGTAAATCAATTGAACAATGTTCAGCTGTTAAAACGTGAGTTAATGAAATAAGCACTCCACCGCAAGTAATATAATCTTTAAAAATTGGAGAAGCTGGATGAGTCTCATTAGCTAATAACACAATACATACGACAGACGAATATGTATTGCGTGTTGCACGATAAACATTTTCACCAATAAGTGATCTAGCATTTGTATAATTTTGATTATCTAAAACACAAAACACATATTCAAATGATATTATAAATAATTAAAAATTAAAATAATAATTAAATGTACATGAAAACTTATAAATTCACGCCGTACACAATAATAGTAATGAGTGTATAAGGAAGAGAAAAATCATACTTTTCATTATTAATATAAAAATAATATAAATAATGTAGATAAACTTAATATATTACTCTTTTTTAACATTTATACAATAACTGTACATAAATTTTATTTTTTAATAGATAAAAAATCATTATTTACTCTATCATATTTATAAAAGTTATCACAAATCGTAAAATAGTCATGAAAATCCCAGTATATCTACGTGCATATAAATATATATTTTAATTTTCAAAAATACTTCATATATTTGTTAATTAATGCATTACAGTACATATACGTTTATATTTATTCTTAATGTTATAGTTATTGATGAGTTAGTCAATATTTCCTTTTAAAAATCATCTGTATAAATATACATTAATGTAAAAAATTATAATAAGTTTAAGTATTCAAGATTAAGTTTAAATTTTTTTTTACAAATTCAAGATTACATTTTACAATATAAATTCAAAAAAATTAATCTTATTATTTATTTTTTCAACTACTTTAAGTTAAAATAGTCATATTAAATGTTAAAATAAATGATTAAATTTCTGTGCAATAAGTTATAGGTAATGGGAAAAAAAAGTAGAAAAGAGAGAGATAAAAACAATTTATTTTTACATACTTTGTTATGCACTTATGTATAAAATAATATTAAACACTTTCTTGAACTTTTTTATATTCAAAATATACTGAATATTAAAAATATAAACCAACACTTATAGGAACTTTTTAATTCAATAAATATACCTTTATGATATTACAATGCAGAAACAATGAATAGAATAAGTTTTATCATTATTATTACGTATTAAAGTCATTTATTAGAGATGTTTTGAATAAGTCAAGTACATTTAATAATATCATAAAAATAAAAGAATAAAAAATCGAATGACAAGACAGTAGAATCATTTTGGTCTACAGTTACGAAGATTGTTAATTTTTATTATTTCCTGTACAGAAATGAATATAATAATCTTATATTACATGTATAAGTGTATTAACATGTCATATTAGTTAATTGTGTTGTAATATATTTATTTTTAATAGAAAAATATTACTACATAATTCAAATTAATTTTTTTAATTTTTTATTTATAAATTATAAATTACTTGTTTGTAAAATCTCATCTTTACTACATTAAAAACTCGCATTTTAATATGTGCTGTAAAATATTGAAGTCAACTATAGAATTAAATACTCTTCACATTACATTCACGATAAATATTTCATTTTTCTAGTTTTATCAAAAAGAAATGTTTTCTACTTGTATCAATTCCGCAAAAAAATATGCACAAACAATATACCGCAAGAATGAACATGAATTGAGTAAAAACAATTTAAATAAACATTCATTTTTGTTTAAAATGACATGAACATCCACATTCCAATTTTAATTCAATATTATACAACTCGCACGAATATATACATGTATATAAAGATTTCGTTGAAACATATTAAGAATAAATCCTCAAGAATTTTAAACCACAGAAGTTTTCTAACTGATTTGAGAAGACAATTTGACACAGGAACATGTTTCGTTTCACTTTTTCGTTAAGATTTAAAATTATAATTTACAAAGCTAAAATATAAAATAAAAATTTACCTATCATAAAATAAAAGAAGTAAAATGATTGTTACTTCATATAAATGTGAGTAAATAATCTTATTGTTTAAAAAATTTATCTTTTTTCATATAAAGAAAAATAAATATTAAAATTAATTTTTTTTTAGAATATCAATATCTTCTTTCTTTCTCTGTCTATATCGATATATTTATTATTATTTTGACTATATTATAATAGGATAATTATAATAAGACTGTTCTGTCTTAAATTTTTCCTGAGAAAATAAAATAAATAATTAATTATAAATAAATAAATAATTCAAATTCTTTATAACTTTTATATTTATTATATTATAACTTATTTTTATAGAAAACTGGGTTTTCCTCCAATATCCTTTCCTACAACTACTTGCTTGTTATAAATTAGCCTTCTTTTATATTGCGAATTTATTGTACCTCGGCCACGCAGGCCAATTTGTATCTTTTTCGAACCTTTCCTCCTTTTCTCAACTATGAGAATTATCTCAGCCCTCACAAAATCACGGTGTACTCTAATACCTTTGGCTTATCTGTATAGTATTTTGTATATTTTTAAATAATGAATGCACAAAAAATAATATAATTACATAATTCGTTAATTAATCTTCTACATCAATGTAAGGTAAGTCATCGGTAAAAAAAAAATCGATTACGACTAAGACAATGGAAAGGTAATCTCAAAACGGGTAAAAATCTGTCTTATTACAACCTTAAAATTGTACCTTGAAATTGTAAAGATTTTACTGAGAATTGAGTGGAACTTTGATTTATCCCGTAACAACTACATATTTAATTAAGTTGCGTAATCCTTACTCCTTTTTCATTTTCTGCTTTTATCATAAGATATTGAGCTAAATCTTTTGAGCAGGATCAAATTTAAATTAGTCTACATCCTTGTTTATCAAGTCCATTAAAACGTAGTAAATATTTTATTTTCTCTTTGAGAAAAATTTTAGTCTAAATTTTATGCACATTTTAGGGAAAGAATACCGACTGTCAAATCCCCTATATACAAAGTAATAATGAGAAAATAAGCTCTTTTTACAATGTATATATAATTATAATTAGAATATTTATAGTTGTAATGCATTTTACTGTACTTTTCAATTATACAGTAAAATATTAATAGAAATCTATTTATATCCTCATTGTTTTAATTGAACACATAGTTCTCAATCAACAAATTTTCTTTTCGTATATCAGAATACTTTACTCAAACTGATTCTGACATATAAAAAAAGTTTTTACAGCTTACCTAATTAGATCAAATTCCATGCATAATTTCATATATAATTTTTTGAATATTCTATATAAACTTTATTTTTTACATAATAAAAAATATTTAGCAATTTATGTCAAATACGAAAAAATACATAATTTTGACTATTAATAAAATTTATTTATATAATAAAAATCTAAAAATTATAACTGTACTTATCGTATCTCAAGATAATATTATTTATATACAGTTTAGTCTAATGATAAATGTATTTATTAATTTCTAAATTCTATTTATATGGATTTAAATATCCAACTTCAAACTCTCTACCTAGCATGAGATATATTTTATTCATCCTGACTGTGAATTATGTTTCTTTATTATTAAGTCATTTTTAATAATATAAAGATAATGTAATTAAAAAAATAGATTTGCTTTAATCTTTTTGTGGAGCTCATTTATAATCAAAACACAGAAAAATGAATAATGAAATATTTTTTTTAATGGTAAAATATGCAATGGAGAAATAATCAAATTTTTCATTAGAATAATATAAGAAATGATGAGAGTTCAAAGAACTCATTTTTGTCTGCCAAGTGATTATCACTGATCATCTCTATTGGAATCCTTTGATTGTCATTTCCGATTTGTGTACATATATCTTTTATTTATCCTCTACTAATCCTTAATTTGGCTTTTCCTTTCTATAAAAAGACTCTTTTAATATCTTTCAATTTATATGACTCCATTGTACTATCATGTTTCATGTCTACAACTGTTAATTTTCCCGAAATTGAAATCATATTTTATTATTCAGTATTAGCTATCGAATTTTATCAATCATATTTTGTATTATTAGAAATTTATTGTCTTTGCTCGATCATTTTTCCAAACAATCGTGTGTGTTAAATACTTGTAGAATCACACACGACAGGTACTCGTTAATATTCGAAAAAAAATTTTAATATTCAATTCGACTTTTAAAATACCTAATAATATAGAAATTAATAATAAAAATTGATATGAAGCACCTTCCTTCTTTTATGATAGAAAAGTAATTGGTAATATTTTAAATAATTTTTCAGTAATACTATTTTTACAATACTATGAATAATATACTTTGTATGTCTCAACTGTAGTCGTCCAATTTTTTATAAAATATTAATTTTTATGCTCAATTTTTTAATGCCTTATTTTCTATTCTACCTCCCTGACATAAATATAAATTTTTATTTGTTAATTTTTAATTTATAATTTAATGAAACATTTTTTCATAATTTTTTATTACATTATCTTAATGCACAATAGTCAAAATTTTAATTATAATTGTCTGATAATTTACTTTTAAAATGTATAAAAATTATTTTCGCTTTGAATTTTGTGTGAGTATTTCTTTTACTCAAACAAATTATTTCCTTCAGATTATTATTTACTTCAGATTAATTATAAATTAATGAATTATTAAAAAGTATTACAGTTCAATGCACAGAATAAAATATTTTTCTAACAATTATTTAATACCATATTATGAAAATATTATAGTGACGATAAATGCCAATTATTGACATTTCATAAATATTTAAAATTAAATAAATTGTTTGTTCATCAAAAATTGCTAAGTAGATGAGTAAGTGAAACTTTCATATAATTTTTGAGTACATATTATAGAAACTAATGTTGTAATATGCGTTTGCAGTGTTCCAATGTCGGAGAATGAATGGCCGCCGTATACAAGAAGTGAGCCTGTATACACAATTTTCAATGCCGAAAGAAATGGAATATTAAAGGGTCCACGTACAACCCAATGCGCATTTTGGAATGACTTTTTGCCAAGACTCACAGGTGTACCAGGTACATCTATATTTTCCAAATTCTTTATATTCGCTTTTGTTTAATTACAATTTCTTCCATAAAAATCATTCTATTTACATTGTTTAAATTTCATTTTAAAATTCTTGTACGAAATTATTGCAGAAAATATTTGAAAGTTGAAATTGGAATTTAGGACAGAATGCAAGTGTGTTTTAGTAAAGTGTTTCTAAAATTAAATATTTTGCCTAATTCTTTGGATGCTATAAACAAGAGAATTTATTGAACGTGAAGAAATATCCATCTATTTCAATTGAAATTAAGATCGAGAAACAATTCTACCGGGATTAATAAAAATGGTGAATTGAAAAAGTAAACCACGAAGCCAACATTCCACCAAGATCTTTAGAGGTTTTTTTTTTTTATAAATAAATTAGCTTAAATAAATCAATCTTGTTGGAGATATTGATAAAAGATGAGGCAAAGATAGTTACGGTGAACGGTTCTCTATGGATAAAGTGCATAAATTTTCTCTAAAAAGGAATTTATTTAAGCAACACAAAATTCGCATCAAACAGCCTAAAAAAACCTTCTCTTGTACAGGAAAAAAAGAATCTTGCGGTAAATAAACGTAGACCTTTGGCATCGATCACAACATACTCGCACTCCCTGAATAATTTACCACA
Source organism: Eupristina koningsbergeri (assembly GCA_018907245.1). Lineage (NCBI taxonomy): Eukaryota > Metazoa > Arthropoda > Insecta > Hymenoptera > Agaonidae > Eupristina > Eupristina koningsbergeri. The sequence goes on along the minus strand of JACCHV010000057.1, from coordinate 1,136,295 downwards.
GTTTCAGGTTTTACGCTCTCTACCAACCATAACCAGCCTCTAACCACTTTACTTGCAAACCTTCAACATTGAAATGACAAAAGTCTTATCCGAACTGTAGATAAGCCTCGGTTATCTCCTGATATTAGAATTTTAAAACTCCTCCTTAATCCACTTCAGAATTGCTCCTATCAAAGCACAATTATCATATAATAAAACACACATCCATAATATGCTTATCACTAATTCTTTGGGAATGTATACGGAGAATATTGCTCCTTTCGAAATTGGTTTACGAAAAATACAGTTTCCTTACAAAAAAAAATCACCAAAAGTTACCAATCATCTATAGTTGTTCCAACAGACTCACTACGAACCCAAACTAACATAGACGTGTACTTAAACATAAATGTAAACTTCAAACTAATAATTCTAAGACTTCGCACTTCGTAAAATTTTAGGTTCGATCACTATTAGTAGTACTATCAAGCAATAGAGCACTTTTTAGGTCATGAAAATAAAGCAACTAGTGATACATATCAAAATTCGAAAAAAAATCAGTAGATTCTTATTTTCTAAAATGCCACTTATCAAATTCAGGTTTTTTTTAATTATCAATTTTAAAAAAATAATATATTTTTTTTACGTTTTTTTTTATAAAATGAAAAGTCTTAATTTAAAAATTATAGTATCAATGATCGATTTATAGCTAATAAAATTCTGAATAAAATGCATTTTTTCAAAAACTAATTGGAAAATTGGAAGCTGAGAAATTAACGAAAAATCGGAAAATTTTGAAATTATTAAAAAAATTTGTAACTTTTTTTTTGTTGAATATTTATAATTATAATTTGAGGGAAATTAAAGTAATTGAAATGTAATATATTTGTATAAAATTTTAATTTTATTGGATTATTAGTTTTCGAGTAATACTAATGTTAATTAAAATATGCCAAAATTTATAAAGTTATCTACAACTCAACTTACCTTATAATTTTAGTTTTTTCAACGGTTTTAAAAAATATATTGTTGTATAATAAATCCTGTATCTTACATTTCATTCAAGTGGACTATAATAGTAGTGAGAGAAGTTCGTATTGTTAAAAGAAGAAGACGTAACAATATTCAAATAGTTTTATTTTTGTTCACAAATCACAAAACCGGCTTATTTTGAATAAACAATTCTAAAAATACTCAAGTCTTACTAATTCAATAAAAAATTTACTTAAAACTAAACATAAATGCAAAGTTTGTATGCATAGAAATAATCACATTTACATTAAAAGGAATACAAGGCTTCTTGATGGAAAAATCAGATTAAGAAATTAATTTTCAAGAACAAGTAAAATAAACTGTATATATATGAACGAAAATATAACCAAAGTAAAGATACGAAGTAAAAACTTTCAAAACGTGCAATACTGATATTTTTTCACATGAAGTTTGCTATACCATTCTAATACATATTTAAAAAATCACGATTTTGGATAATACTATTAAAATAATTAGCATTCATTATATTTTTTTATTCAAAAAGAAGAATGTTGTAACTTATATTTAACCTTACATTCCAATATTTATATAATTTGATTTGTATTTCCTTATTATATTCCACAAACTATTATACATGTATATTCTCTATACTTTTACTTTTATACATATAGATCATAAAGAATATAAGGGATGAAAAAAATTTGGAAGTTTTATAGTATCACTCAAAATCTTATTGGACTAAGATTTTTTATACTTATTTTGTGAGATTCATTCTAGAAAATTTTATATTTTATTTATTATATTAAAAATATATTTTTTTAAAATTCTATTATTTTTTTTATTAAAATATTGTTTATTTTAGTATTTACAAACTATGTATTAAAATTGTAAAAATCCTTTCTTAATATAAATTTTAAGCAAACAAATCGATATAAATATCATAACATAAATAACTACATTAAATTTATGAATGTATCGAACCTAATTATCACTCTTTAATATTAATAATAGAAACAATTATCAAACTCATAGTATTACCAAGGTGCTTAACATAATTATCTTATCAAATTTAAAATTTGTTTATCATATTTAGAAATAATAGGATATATTATACAGTTACGTACCTTAGAATAATAAGATATTTTCAATATCAAATTCTTTAAAAATTTAATTTTTGAATTAATTTAACTTTCATAAGATTGTTATTAATAATTTATTAGCAGTAATAATTTTTTTTTTAATTTATTATTTATGTTACATATATTATATGTACTTGATGTATTTTTTACTTATCTAATTACATTATCTAAATAACTAAAATTCAAAAAATATATATATACAGCAGTGTAGTCAGTATACTATATTCATTTTATACTATTAATTTTGTAAGTATTTTAACTTTAATGGATTTTATGAAAATTATTTAGGAAAAATTATTAAAATTTTCATAATAATAAATGTTATGATGTACAAAAAAATGTGTCCAATGATGAAAGGAAAGATAATGTCCACACTGATTGTTAGCAGGTTTATTAGCAGTGATCAATTATTAAAGAGTAACTTCAGTGTTATCAAATCTAGAATAAATCCCTTTATAATATAGTTGAATTTAATAAATTATAAAATAAAGATATATGTATTAATAATAAATAACATGTATATCATTAAAGAAATATTAGCATTAATAAGAATATATATTTTTCAAATCTTAAATAAATTATTCATATTATTGAATTTAAATTAACTTATAAATAATTTTCATTACTTAATAAATTATTTAAAAAGAATAATATTTATAAATCCATTTATAAAGTAACGATGCCGAAATTAAAAATTTAAAAATCAGATTATACCTTTTACATATATATTAATTATTTACACTCTTTTCAAAATATCGATTGAATTATTTTTATATCTTTTTATATCTTTTTATGTCAATAATATAGCAATTTATTTTAATTATATAAGCTTAAAAAAATTTTTTTACATTAATTTTTAAACATATACTTGAGTTGTCGCGTATATGTAAATATTTTGAATTATTTTCCGCCTACAATATAACTTCGTGTGTCTTTCTTGAAATATCAATATTTTTATACTAAAACGATAAAGCATAGCACGAACGTTTTCAGTCTTTGTGAATAAAGAACTTTGTAGTTCTAATAGAAGCAAAACATTGTGAAAATATATTATATTTTTATTTTGGTTACAGATCCATTGATAGAAGTTGGCAGTGGCACGGTGGCGTCGAGTATATCGTCCGGTGGCGAAACATTGAAAAGTTTGATACCACTGATATTGGGCTCGTTACTACTACTACAGCTACGCAGTATTGACCACCTGTTTTGCAGGTGCGGCTAAAATAGTCTCTAAGGTGGCGCACCTGTTGCTCAAAGTAAGAAGAATTGAGTAGCACTTTCGATTGTTACTTTACCGCTAGAGCCGTTGGACTTATAAGAGCGATAGTTTACTGATTGTTTCTCATTCGTTTTGAAGCTAATATTTATTTCGTTCTCGATCTACCATTGAGCTAAGCCCTCTGATCAATAATGGATTAATGTTTAACGGTAATTTAACATATTATGATTTTACAATAGCAATAAAATATACTCGCATGAAATTCATTAATTGAACGATATCGATAAATATTAGAGCTATTATTTACCATGCTGGACAAGAAAAGATAAATTGCTTTTTTGAATTTGTGTCCAATTAATTAAAACAGTTATCAATCACTTGTTATTGGCAGTCATAAAAAATTGTTTAAATTGAGAAAACAACCTTTGTATCTTATCATATATTTTATTATATCTATTTATAATATATTAATTAATTAATCAATAACAACTCAACGACCATAATTGATACACTTATTAAATTTTAATTTTACATGAAACTTTAAAGAGTTTAATAACAACAAATCAAGTGTAATTGCCCTTCAAAATTCAATTTTCAAATCATAAAAGAAAAAAGTATTTATTTCTAAAGAAATAAAGAAAAATTCTAAATATTTTTATTAAACTAGGAAAAGTTTTTAATTTAACGTAATCATTCATTTGAAAAAAAAACTATATATTTAAATGCCTATTAATGTAATGAAAATCTCACTAGAGTATAAAAAAATAAATGAGATCATGAATGAAAATAATAAACCGATAATAATAAGAATGAAACGAATTTCGCCAGTTCCATAGAGATATCAAGTTCTTTTAATTTATTGCTAAAATATTCACATTAAGATCTTTTTATTGGTACATTATACGATATTTACATAAATTTAAAAAACGATATTGTTAAATTCAGTTCCTTAAACTGAAAGAAATTATACACGTAGCTCTACACTTACACACATAATCATTAAAAATTTTCATTTTTTCCCAATATATAAAGCAAAAAACCAAAATGCAAAAGATGAAAATGCAATTGAATGTAGTGGGAAAAGAAAATCTGTAGAATAGTGGTATATTTCCGGTACAATATATTCCCTTTTCTTTTTCTACGTCAAGAAAACCTTAGAAAGATATATTTAGGAAATTACAAGACGCAAATACCAAATATAGAAATTCATTTGCGTAAAGAGAATGCATAGAAGTGGATGTCCATCAGTGACGAAGCCTAAATGTAATTGATTGCGCAAAATAATTATGTACACGACGATCATAAGGGTGATGATGACGATGTCAACCAAACGGAACAAAATAACATAATAATTAACAATGAATTAACAAAATGGAGATAGACATTGTATACAGCTACAGCAAATCTATGCAAAAATCGTAAGAATAAGGAGTTTGCCTACATAAAATATATAATTACATACAGGTAAAGATAAAAGATAGAGAAGAAATCAAAGGATACTTGCGTGTACCGAACGTGTCACGGGACGCAAGAGGAATACCTGTGAAATCCTTTACAAATGGCACGAATCTTCCATTTGATACATATCACCCATATATATATATATATATATATATATATATATATATATAAATTAATAGAAAACAAATAAATGCATATGAAGACGTTTATTTGTTTTATGTACACGTAATGATAAATAAATATATTATAAATGTGCGTGTTTGCAAGAAGGAAGCGAAGTAAGTGTAATAGAAAAGTATGAATGTTACTAAAATAATATTTCGTAATGATATTAAAACGATATATATTTTGAATGATATTATGTTTATGTAACTTTATTCTCATATATGTTACGAGTAAATAATTATTAAAAAATACTTGAAAAGAACAAAAAGTTTAAATTGAAAGGTGAACGAAGTGTAAAGTGCTAATCTTGGACATCTATTTTAAATTATATTAATCATTATGACTAGTTATTAAGGGGCAAACTATTGACTGGAAAAAAAGTTTTCTATACGCTGAAACATCTTTTTTTCTATAATTAATTTATATGAGAATAATACTCTTAGTGCAAAATTTTAATTTTTTTATTTTAATTTGAATTTTACCTTTTTAGTCTCTTACTAAAAGTAATAATATTGATGGTATTGATAATATTATAATATTAATTAATTATAAATATAGATATTTTCTATTATAAAAATGTCTGTTACAGTTGGAAAACTTAAAAAATTTTGAGATATTAGATCAAATGTACATGCCCCAATATGTATGCATATATATGTGTGTATGAAAATTTAATCTAATGAATAATTTCTATGTGTTTGTCAATAAATTACATTTATTAGTCTTAAATTAACAAAAAAAGAACAAAAAATAATTAAAGAATAATATATATTTATATATTACTGTTTAATTATATATATATATATATTGAATATACGCACATAGATGCCCAATATTATGCCAAAAAAGTGGAAAATTAATGATGCATACGTTTGAAAAATGAAAACTAATATGTGTGTAGAATAAAGGTATGGCGAAGTGCAATCGCATTATAATATGTACACAATATACATAAAAATATATACTAAGTAAATAAAGATTTTAATTACATAAAAATGTATACGTATATATGCAATTATGTACATATATATGATGGACGAGAGAAATAACTTCCTCGAGATCTTACCTACTTATGTACTTCCTTATAAATTTTTTATGCTTTACGTTAAGATAAAAGAGCAAAACTCGTTGGGGTACTTAAACCTCTCGTTCAGTATACAGATATATAAATATATATAACAAAATGTAATTGGTATTTTCATCAAGCTCCACAAAAAAAAATTATTTTCTACAACTATCGCTAGTGGCTTAGACACCTTAATACTTTGAACAAAGTGACGAAGATTAAAAAATAAATAATCATTAATATTAATTATCAGAGAACAACTGATGAACAATAAATATTTAGAAAAGTGCGCTCAAAATTATATTAAAACAAGATTTTGAATCTATAAAATTTAAGAAAACTGATCAGTCCTCGAGCAGGTTCGTCTTAGGCAACTTTAGTTAAATTATTATTACAATAAATGTTATTTGTTTAATTTATTTATATTTCATTTAATTTTAATAAAAATTTTAGGAATGAATATTAAAATTCAAAAAGATGAATAATTATTTTTTATTCTAAAAAGTAAAAATGATAATTTGCTTTTGAAAATAAAAAATTCATTATAACTACATGTAAAAAACATAAATCACTGTAGTGATTTAATGTTTAAGCAAACTTCTAACACTTTTCATATGAAACAGATGTATATAAATTTTAAATAACTTTTTATTATTTTGAACAATATTTATTTGTCATACATTGTACATGACACAACTAATATACATTTAAAATTTTTAATTCGTCCAAAGTTTCAAAGATTCGATATTATTTATGGTTTTTTTTTAAAGAATAATCGCAAAAAATAAATGAAATAATTAAAACTAAAATACAACAAAAAATCAAGAATAATTAAACTTAAGGTATACAGATTTCATAAAATTTAAAAATTTAAAGCATAAACATTTTTATTTAAATATGAAAGGGCGTTGTTTTTCTTATAAGTTAACTGACGGAAAAGGACTACACGAAGAATATACGAATACTTGTTGTCATACGTCTGAATTTAAAACATGAAAAATAAAACTGAATTTAAAACTTTTACATTCTTTACAATATTTAGTCATTTTCTTTTCAATATTGTACTACAAAGTGTTATTATTGAAATTTAAAAATAACAAAAAAATATAATTTTTAATACATTTTTATAATTCTAATAATGGTTTATTATTAATGGAATAAAACAATGTTTTGAATTCATTGAATTGTTTATAAAATAATGCATGAAAAACTGAAAATCACTACAATGTTACTGTTTAATTTGATATAAATTGATTAAATTTTTTTAAAAAAAGTTCCAAATTCTTTATTAAATTATAAGCAATTGAACAATGTATCATATTAAAATATAAACAATAATTAAAATTAAAAAAATGTGCTACAATTTTAGAATCATATTTTTTATCATACTTATATTATGTGGCTTGATTTAAATTTTAAAATAAAGTTGCAATACTAACTCTCCAAAACAGAACATTTTTTAAAATACAGTTATAAATATATTTATTTTATTACGTAAAATAGATCAAAATACAATGATTAGTTAAACTTTCTAGTTAGATTATTCATTTATTAGTTAGATTTTTATTATATCATAACTCAAAGATGTTTTATATCATACACGAAAATTCAATAAAAAATATAATAGAAATGATAACTTTATTTTCAATGATATTTTTATTTTATTTTATTTGCGAAAAAAAAATTACACGTATTTTTACTAAACTTCTTGTTTAAATTTGTCGGGGTTACAGAGATTTTTTTCCTGATTAATTTTTTTCGCAAGGAATTAAGTTTTATAGAAAAAAGTCCATTAAAGTTGACCATTATTTTAAGCATCAATGATTTCTTAAATTTTATTTACCTCCTTTTATCCCTTGTCATTTTTACGATTAGTATAATTTTCCTAATATTTAAGCTTTTATAATGGAAAATTATCATTTTTCATTATCTCCTATACCATTAAAAAATTTTTTTCAGACGTAATTATTTCTTTCATTATCTGCAATTAATTATCAATTATCAAAATTTAAGTATATTCCTTATAATATTTATTTAAATTATCCGGTCATTTATTAGATGATTACAAATATCGAAATACGTCATTAAGTGTGTACGTTATGACAGTTACTAAAATGTACATCGTAAAGTATATATCCATACATATATACGCTTGGATGTGTACATGTGTTTATGAATAAAAACATATATATAATTTTGTTATGTACTTAAAATGAAAATTCTGTAAATCTTAATTTTAGCATTATAATATTTATAAAAATTTAAATTTTAAATGAATCGTTAAAATAACCATTTTAATAATAAATAATTCATAGACAATATACATATTAGGATAAACAAATAGGATGCATAAATAAAGCGACTGTTTGTCTCTTATTTTGCTTCTCGTTATTTTCTCTGTCACAATGTTTCTCTCTATATACTACCCAGTTAATATTTTGATTTCTCTCGTTTTCAATTATATTCAATTAAACTACTTATCCATGCGTAAAAACATGCTACAACGATTAAATTTCGTGGTCAATGTCAATGTTTGATTATTCATGTATAACAATATATAGAAACAGAAATAGAAGTATTATTATATATTTTATTAGTATATAATTTCGTTAAAAATTTAATAAATAATTATGAAACTTACAGTGATCAATTCTTGAATGCAATAACGATCAGAATATAAATCATTTTTAAATATTAAAATTTTTTAATGTTTACAATTTTATTTTCAAATAAATATAGATATTGTTTTATTATACGTAATAAAATAAACAAATATATTATGAAATACATAAACATGTTTATATCAAACATAAATAAAAAATCAATCATATTGGAAAAACAATTTTAAAAATATAAATATATTCAGCTTATTATATTAATGAAAAAACTATGAATTAATATTAACCATTATAGTAAATAAAACATACTGTATTAAATGATACCATAAATTTATTTATTTTATTGAATATTGTCTATTGAATAACATAAATATTCGAATCTGCTTTTTAAATTTATTATTAATTATTAAAAATTATAATTACATTGTAAGTATTATTAAAATATAATTCCAAAAGAAAAATTTTTATAGAAAATTATAAAAAAATGAAGCAATTAATAATAATGAGAAAATATGATATCAATATAAAACGAAGATAGTTTGAAATATACAACATTTAAAGCAATATAAGAAAAGTCGTTAATGGTAATATTATCAATTATTCATATATATATATATTTATAAAGTACAAAATCATATGTTAAATAACATTCAAATCTATTAATTTAAAATAAAAATAAAATTCAAATAAATTTTCTAAAAACAAACGTAAAGGAATGATTATATTTACACGTATTCATTTATTTACGTAATTTGTTAATTTACACATATAATATTGAAGGAATAAATGCTGTCCAAATAAATCACAAATTAAACCATATTGATGGACAATCATGTGACTGTAAAGCATAATTATAATAATATTAAAATATTGCTAGTTAATTAATAAATTTTGGTACTATATTTATTATGAATATTGTAACACATAAATAAAAAAAATTTTTAAATACAATTATGTATTTTACATAATTCTTGATGACTGCAGTTTATTTATAAATGATCATGTGTTATTACGCAAAAGATTTATATCTTAATTTCTCATTAGTATAATTATTATTATATATAAATATGAATTTAAAAATAATATCGATTATTTGAAATAAAATAGATAGTACATACAATTCCTATCATGAATGAAGATATAAAATTTTGTTAAATATAGTCACTTTAATATTTAACATTAAATTAAACATAAATCGTAAGATATATTTTTATAAAATTATTTATAGACATTTATTTATATTAGGTAAGTAAAAAAATTTGCTTATTAATGTTAAAATATTAATATGTCAAGAAATAATATATAAATAGTTAAAAAATATGCATAAAAGTTTATGAAGTATGTTTTATGCAATGATTTTAAATTAAATTAGATTTTAAATGGAATCTATTTATATATTTATGAAAGTGTTGTTCAATGATTATGCAGTTAACTTAAATCTTCTACGTTGATAATATATAAATTTTGATTTTTAATTATCCCAAAAAGAATTCAATACTTTACTAGAAAGCAAATATAATATTTAATAGAAACGCTGTAGTCCTCACATTCCAGAAAACTTATAAAGAAACTCACTAAAATGTAATTATACATATTTATCATATTTATTTACAAAAACTAAACTGAAGTTTGCCCTTAGAATGTAATTTAAACTCAATAAAATGAAATCTTAGTAAAAATAAAGAAAAAAGAACACACAAACAAAATTGCTATCAATATTTATCGTACAAAACTGTCAACAACAGTTATGTGCTACATATTGAATTTTCGACCAAAGCTTCAAAAGAGAAAAAGAAAGAATGCCTCGTCAAATTGGAAAATTTAATAGTCCTGGATAAATCGTATATAAGTATTAGACGTTATAGAAATCATCATATTATTGTATTTTGGTTATGAAATAAATTACTAACATCATTTTATAAACCAAATATTTATTTTTAGTACTATACAATCTCATGAAAATAATTTGTTTTATATTTTAATGATCTTTCTTTAAATTTTGATCTCATAGAATCTTCTTAATTATTCCGATTTTATGTATTTATTTTTGTTAGAAATAAATATTTACAATAGCATTATAATAGATAATATGAATTGATAATATTATATAGTATCGTATTAAAAAAAGAAAATGTTACATGATACATCTATTTTAGAATATTCATTTAGTTTAATTTAGTAATAATTAATAAAAAAACTATTTAAAAATTTGTTATTATAGGTGAACCTATTAAATATAATATATTGTCTATACAGAAAACGTATAAAGTATATTATTTTGTTGAAAAACAAAATAATACAATTAATAAATTCCAAGACGAACCTCTCACGAGTGAAATTTCAAATTGCCCTTCTAAAACCCTTTTTGTTAAATAAAAAAAAACTACAGTAATACCTGTACTTTGAATAATTCAAATTAATATTATATTTCTTAAAGTTTATTAGTTAAATAATACTATTTTAAAAAGTTAATATTTGATGTAATTTTTATTAAAGAGATACCGCTTAATGCAAAAGTAAAATTGTTATTGGCTTATAGTATTATAATCATAAACTAAAATGTTAAAATATTCTAAGAGAGGCCAATTGTATCTTTTTCAATAATAAGTCAAATTTCACACTGTGAATATCAGCTAATTTTTTAACAATTAAGTTTTCTCAATAAATAATTTTGTGTTTTCTTAATGTTCTAATCTATTAAAATATTTTTAACCTTGAATGTTAAATAAAAATAAATTTTTATTAATGTACATTCATTTATATATGTAATATGCGAGTTGTGAATCAAAGATAAAAATTAAAATTTATTTATCGATTATTTTTCTCTGATTTGCTCATATTATTTATATATTAAAATATTTAATTGTATAAATCCATAAAGCATCCTACTTTGTGTTATGTATTAAGAATAACAAAAACCAAAAAAAAAAAAATATCATTGTAAAAATTCACCACTCGCGCTAATGTTCGATATTGTGAATTGTCGTTATCGTTGCTGCTATATATTAATATAGTTAATACCCACGAGTCGATGTAGAACAAGAAATAACAGCGAATCATGTACTTGAACGCTTGCCTCTAATGTATCTCGCTGATGCATTTCGCATAGTTAATATGCAATTAAATTTTTTTAACATTATCCGATTTAATACCCTTGTAATAATTTAAAAATTTTAATTATTACACTTATTTTATATAATATGAAATTTTATTATACAAAAATATCAATAATTGTAATAATACCACGTGAATTATTATATACGTACATTCGGGAATATTATTAATCATTTAAAATTTTAGTCAAAGTAATAATTTGAAAATCTTTTTATTCAATATACTTTTGATTTTATCTATAACAAAAATATTTAAAATAATCCTCTAAAATTTTAAATGAAGTGAACAAATTTTACAATTTCTCAATTAACATAATATAAATGTATCAAAATAATTACAGCTTTCGGTAAATTTAATACATTTTATTACGTAATACATTTAACAAATTTATTTTTATGCTCATAAAAAAAATATATTCAGCTAAAATGAAATATTTCTCCAAGAATTTTAGTAACTCATCATCCAAACTTCTAATATCCATCACTTTCTACATCTGACTAATGCTGCAGTAGTAAATCGATCGTGGAATCCTGAACGAAACTGCACAAGTGTATATCCACCACAACTATCGAATTCTATATCCCCTTTTTTCCTATTTATCTCCAGTAGTCCAAGTCTCCTTTTTCTCTCTCTATCTCTCTCTCATTATCCCATTCCATATTAGATTATTTACAATTCTCTTTATCTTTCTATTTTTACTTTCCCTTTCCTAAAAAAAATTCGATAAAATTAATAAATTACATCCATGTATTATTCTTGCAGCCACATGCTCAGTATTAATGATGTGTGAATGAATGATAATTTCATTCCCTCTCGACATAGAAACATTCAGTCACAACATTTCTTAAATAAAACGAAATAAACGGGATAAGAGAAAAATATTTAAAAATAAAAGCGAGGTACATATACGAGGCTATAGTTTATAAATATATTTCGATATTTGTATAATGGATTTAAAGAAGAGATAGTGTGTTCGTGTAATAATTGTGTGTACATGCGTGTTTGTTAGTAGCGATTTGATAAGCCAAGCTATTTCCATATTTTTAAGAAAAAATAAGTAATATGTATTTTATTTTGTTAATTTTTAATGTAAAAAATTTGTTAGTGAACTTATTATTTATAATAATAAAACCATTTATTCGTGATCATATATAAAAATAACTTTTTTTTATATATGTAACTTATAAACGTAAGCTTAATTGTTCTTCAAACATCTGAATTCGTAATTTAATAAAAATTTTTTAAAAAAATATTTCTAACAACTTGTCAAACGCTACTAACTCTACATTACGTATAGAGCTTAGAACTGCGATTCGTATAATATAAATTTATCTACACAATATGGAAATAAATAAAAATAAATAAATAAGAAATGCGTGTGAAGTCTGTAAATATTACATAAAATTATTTGTATTATATACAAGCAAGAAAGCGTAGCATACTAGATTTTCCCCTTAATTGTATAAATTTCGTTTTGACAAGAAGTCTTTTGATATAGTGCAACTCAATTATGACAATCCTGGTAAAAGCGATGATGAATTTTTAGAAAACAAGTTGAGATAATACTATTCTCAATAGAAAAGAATTTCGTCCGTGTCAATGTTCATTTTTTCAAGTTTACTTTATTTACGATCCTTCCGTTTTCCTCTTATGCAGTTCATTTTTTCTCTCATGCATGATTTAAAAAAAAAAAAAAAAACAAATGCAAAAGAAGGAATAGACAAGTGCATCGAAGGATCGATATATGTATAATAAAATGAGATGTCTAAAATAGTAAGAAAAGCTTTGATAAAGAAATTTTACAATTATACATACGATTTTATTATATAACTTCGCGTAGAACTTAATACTCTTTTATGAATGAATATCCATGAATGATGTGAATACACTAGATTATATTATGTGTAAAAAAACTCGAAACAAAATAATTTTCATCGCGTTTATTTTCAATTTGATTTGTCGTTTATCAAAAAATTTTATTTCGTGATATACTCCTCTCGTTTATGTGCTACTAAAGTTTTTGAGGTAAACGCTATGTGCTCGAATTCAGAAATAAATTTATGTATAATATGAAAATATAAGAATAAATTTTTTGATTTAAAAAAATAATATACAACCAAATATTGAATTCTTTTTTCAAATTTAAAGCAAAAAAGTAGAAATTTTTGTCCAAATATTTATAAATTTTTAATACGATGTACAAAGTTTGGACATTTATTGTACTTTATACGTCTATTGAATTTTTTTCATTTAATTGCAAAATAAGAAATCTAATATATAATAGTTTTAAACGATAAACTATAATTAATAATATTTACAAATTTGTTTTTAAAAATATGGAAATTTCATAGAAAATGTAAAAATTCTAAAACGTTGTCCAAAAATGAAAATACAAAACATGGATTTTCATGTATAAAATCACAATCTCTTTAATAAACAAAATCAACACATTTTCTTATATTAAGAGAACGAGCGAGATTTTTAAATGCAAATAAAAAATTTCCTTTGCAAGTTTGACAATTTAAAATGCAATACAAATTTAAAAACATAATTTAATAATAAAATATGATAATTAAAACCTACATATTAATCATATTACGCAAATATATATTTTTCATTACAAGAAAAACCTTTTATATTTTTACTTCGTTTACATATTTTCTATTAATGCTTATATAAATAATAATAATATTAATGATAATAGTAAAATTGTTACTTATACTAATATTTTTTAAACATGTTTTTAATCTTTAAATTGTTTTTCCTCAGCTCAAAATAATTCATACAATTTAAATTTCAAGGAATTAAACTGATCAAACACGAATCAAATTGACGTAAAATACCTCAAATGCTTATTTATTAATTTACAAATACAAAAAACTTCCTTATTTTTGAACCTACGCACTTCATACGAGACCTCCCGCGCACTCTTTAGTTTTTAGCGGTTTTTAGCATAAAATAAATCGCTAATTAATATACATACAATAAATAAAAAAAAAAAAAAAATAAATTAATTGAAAATTAAAAAATGGAGCAGTGTCTCTGTTCGCACGAATTTCTACCGGTCGGGACCATTTCGCGTCACGTATGCTACGGTACAATACTTGTAGTCAATTATATTAATGATTAAATATATGAGTCGATTGCGGTCTTTGTTGAACTATACCAAAGAAGCTACAGAAGAAACAATGAATACCCAATAAACTAAAACAACATTAAACATTGAGTAAAATACTAAAGAATTTTTATTAACTCTGTCCGTCGGGATATGCGTGCTCACGGTACTTCCATGTGTGCGTGCCTTGATCCCTCCTTATGTACGTATGTGCGTATGCGTACTCGTCTCCATGCCCACAGGATAGTTGGATCGAGCACAAAACGAGGCTCGCAGTAGAGTTCGAAGTTTATTGAATCTCACGCGATATAAGTGGCGAGCTGCGTCGCAAATTGTAAACAAATTGTGAACAACAACAACAACGCGCTCGAGGACAACCACTACACCCAAAGCTCTACTGCTCAAAATGCGTTGTTTGCAAAATCTGCCGTGGCAAAGTCTGTGTTCGTGCTTCTGTGCGCACTGTGTGTGCGAAGGTAGACGCGTACGTATACGTGCACGCACACCTCCGTACCCAATTGCTGAGTCTAATGCGATCACAGCAAAATCCAAAAAAACAACTTCTGTTCAAATAGATGGGAAAAAATATAGAGTAAAAATTTGACAAAAGTATGCAATTTAGTCTCAGTTGCTCGACATATTAAACAAACATTGA
This sequence comes from Eupristina koningsbergeri, assembly GCA_018907245.1. Lineage (NCBI taxonomy): Eukaryota > Metazoa > Arthropoda > Insecta > Hymenoptera > Agaonidae > Eupristina > Eupristina koningsbergeri. The sequence goes on along the minus strand of JACCHV010000057.1, from coordinate 1,120,771 downwards.
TAGTTTTTTCTTTGATTATCATTAGGATACAAAGCGAAAAATACTGTAAAGCAATGACTTAACAGACAATTGTTAATTCTGATAAGTTTATTTAATATAATAAACATCGGATAAATTAGAATTTAATATTACAATGTATTTTCTTCGATTCTAAGTATACAAAGTATGCATTGAAAACTCATTGAGGCATGTTCAATTATTTGAATGCAGACCAAATGCATTTGAGAATATATTAATCTTAATAGGTAAACGCTAAATCATTCAAGAACGTAAAATTTAAGCAAATACGTATTATATTTTATTGCAAAAATAATAAACTTATAAGGATATAAAATTTAATTGTTTTATCGAGAGGTATGCTGCATAATGTAAAATAAATATAACATTCCATCAAATATCTCAATGTAAAATATGAAAATCTTAAAATTGCATCATCACTACTTTCTGCTATTCATGATTAAATCATTAATTGTATTGAAACCAATTACAGTTAAATTTCATTGTGTCTTAGTCATCAATATCCCAAACTTGAATAATAAACTAATTAAAGAGATTAACGTTAATAAATAGATAATCGATGAAGAGGCGATCGAAGTAAAAATAAGGGTAACCTCCAAAAGAGAATCATTACGCTGGGACAATCTCTGAATGATAATTTTATATCTAAAAACAAATAAAAAAAGAATAGAAGGACAAATAAGCGTAAAGGTATAGTGGAACAAAATGGACAGTATTATTGGAGTAAATTCAATTAGGTAGACGTCGATCAATTTTGCCTTTTCACATTTTATGAACATAAAATATATTAAAATCATTAAAAAAAAAAAAAAAAAAGGGTGAAACAAGAAATTTCAAACTAGAAAAAAAGTTAAAAGGGAGCATGTGCATATTGTACAAGGCAGATAAAAATTCTGAGAATCATTAAAGAAAGTTACAATTGTATCTATTGATATTGTATTTGTGAAAGGTATTATTTTAAAGTTCCCGTCGGTAAAATTATTGTGTATGTGTATTATTATCATATACATGCAATAATTAAAATAATATTGGTATTGCTATTTCTCTTCTGGTAAATTATTTAAGCTTGGCTTTTTTCAACAAGCAATGGTTTATAATAGTATACGTAGTAAAGTCGAGAAAACTGCGGAATAAGAGAACTTCAAATGTATTAACTACAATTAATGAGCACATGATCGAGAGAGATTTTAAAAAAAAACGTTTTAAATGAACAAAACAAATTTGGTAAATTTATTTGTTCTTGATACAAAAATTATAAACGCGCATAAAGGGTGTGATTGCAAAATAATATAATAAATATTAAAGAAAAATAATTATTAAATAGCATGAAGAGTAAAGAAAGAAATGATTGTGATCAACTGTAAGGTAGAGTGTGAAAATATGTCGAGGTAATAATATATGCGAAAATAATTGCATTATATAAATATAGATGGTAGGTATTACCTTACGTACAATCGGTATGTGCATACGATTAAAAATATATGTGCGTACACAATGAATTCAGCGTAATACGTTAAATGTTGTTAGGTTATACGTAAAAATATTATAATAAATGTTACAAAACGTTTTATGTATAAATATAGCGTACGAAAAAAATAAGAAAGAACAGATATGTGCGTAAGAAATATTTCTGTAGCTAAAAAAAATAAAGAATTAAACAATCAAATCCTCTAAATAATTATTTAAGTCCTCTCAAATGTTATCCAAACGTCCTTTACAACAAATTTTTTGTAATTCATTTTATTAATTTAATTCATTATTGATATTCTAATATTTATTTTTATTAAATATTATTATTATATATAAAACTTTCTATATAATTATCAATATTTGTTATCAAACATTCAATACATATTTGTAAGAGCAAGATAAGTATTTTATTCTATAATATTGTGAAATTATTAATACAAATATAATTTTCAGTGTATTAATAAATTTATATCTAAGTGCAATTTAAAAAATACATTCCTCAATAGTTCTAAGAATTTATTTTATGAATAAATTAAGTATTTATGAAAACTGTAAAATAAATAAATATTTATTTGGTCGTTTCATTATAAGAGACATTTTTGCCAATTACGCATTGTACATTATTTAAAGGTATATTTTTCTTTAATCCTATGTTTGATAAAATATTTTAGATGCACGAAAAAATCTTTTAATATTTATGTAGTATGTTTTAATATTGATAGATATTCATCATTATGTATTATTTAAAAAATAAGTTCTTTTTTAATGGAACAGCTTTAATAAATATATTATTATTTTGTATTTGTAAATAAAAAAATTATCTATTTAAAATATTTATTGTTTTTATTTTACATGAAAATCCATTTTTAAAAAATTTATTCATACTAAAAAAGATCTATGTAAATAGAGAAATAATGCTGCTTCGAATATCACAAATTTCTGTGCATGAATTAATACACCAGTAAATCCAGGTCGTACTATCAAATAGAACTTTTTAATTCAAATAGGTCGGGCAAAAACCTTATTATAAGACTACACGAACTATACTATCAAATGTTCAATATTTTTACCAAATATTGAAATAAATTAGTACTAGTAAAGCACATTAGTCAAATACATACATATCTTTGAACACTTGATAAATTTATTTTGGATTAAATCTATATTAATGCTATAAAAATTTATATTATTGAATACAAAATAAGAAAAATAATTATAACAATGAAATAAACACCGAATGAAATAAGAAATAAAAAAGTTAATGAAAAAATATTTCGTTTTTATCATATAGTAACCACGTAGTGGTATCAACAATAGGTTAAAATTGAATGAATCTTTTTTATTTTCCTGTACATTTACCTACGCAGAGTATAGTAAAATTTATTATCAATGCTATTGTAATATCTTTTAATAATTTTTTACTTATTTTTAGAACTTGTAAATCCAAAAATTGATGTTATTTATTTAAGTTTCATTAAGATTTATTTTTTTTATAAAGAATCATATATTAAAGTGATAACATTTATTAAGAGTAAATAGACAAATCAAAATTTTTTTTACTTTTCAATAATTTTAATGCCAATAAAAATGGAATGCTTTATTTTTTCCCTTGGAATTTGGTCTTCCAATTTATATCTTTGCAGTACCTGAAATTATCCATGACCTGTAATGTTCAGAATTCTCCACGTAATATATCCACTTTTTATCATCTATCATAATTTTATGTCAGAAATAACTTTTTTTTATTTAGTAAGTAATACATTGCAAGTATTTTATCTTTCTTTCAATCCATATCCCGAAAATTTGTCCCATAACATTCAAACAAATGAAATTGAGTTTCTATATTATATTTAATTCTTGTTGTGTTAATAGGTTATTTTAAATATTATTAAAATAAAATTTATTATTTAACAAAAAACTTATTTATACAACGTATATGAGAAAATATATAATATATTTGAATATTATTATTTGAAAATAAATAACTTTTTACTATTGTATTTTTAATACCTTTAATCTATATCATTAATACATAATACAACTGTTAAATATAAGGTTTAAATTTCAATAATTTATAAATAAAATTCGTTAATAATTCTGACCTCGATTTTTCACGTATTTTCTTTTTGCCCATTCCATGTTTCGTTTATTTCGGTACCCTATACCATGGCTCTATATTTTTTTTTTCTCAAGTTTTGTCTATCTCTTTCATTCAGTTATCAGAAGACTTGGAATTGGAAAACGTACCTCGACATTCGTTAGAATATGCAAATGACTCGTGTGAATCAGATCGTTCTATAAATGTGCAAATTTCGATACACGTGCTTACAACAAAGATAGAGTTATACAAAGTCCAGTGATCTGATACTAAATAACAAAAAATAATCAGTGATATAACAAAGATATATTTATTAAATAAATCAAAGCACATAACAAAAAGAGTACAAATACTAAAAAAAAGAATATAATATTTAAAAATCAAATGGTCATAAGATTATAATAAAAATAAATATAGTTAATTTTTCTATTGTTTCAAAATTTTAATTTTAAATTAATGTATATTTAAATTATACGTGTGAAATTTATATTTAATAATTATTTTAAAATATAACAAAAAATTGACTTTTTAATACTCTGCATAAGTAACAGAAAAAAATTTTTCAAAGGTAAATAAAAAATATAATTACAAGTAATCGTAACAAAGAAAATGTATGACTTGGATTCATTACTGGAAAAAATTTTAATAACATCAAAATTACAAAATTCAGAATTACATCAATTATACCTATTCAATTTTTCGCTCACACTTTATTAAATATGTAATGAGTTCCTCGTTATTTCTTCGTCAACTGACCATAAACTTAAATTTAGTTAAACATTTTTAATTCTAATAATATTTTTTCTAATTGAACTTTAGATTTATTTAATCTATTAAATCATTCCTTTAATAATCATATATTTCTTTGAAAAAATATTATTCTAAATTATTATCATTTTATTTTTATTTCCTTGTTTTTACGAAAAAAAAAATTATTTACGTAAAATAAAATTTCAGTAAGGATATCCATCAACCTTATTTTCTTCTTCAATGAAGATACTTTTTTTTAAATCATAAATTTATATATAATGACTATAATTAAATATAATAAAACTATTAATAGTAATTTTCTTTATAGTCCTATTTATTTATAAAATAAATTCAAATGATATATATGAAATTTTTCTGTATTTTATAATTCTGTATGACTATAATTATATATAATTATAATTCTAAAATTTTTGAATTATGATTGTAGATTAAATAAGTCTTATAATCTAATTAAATAGAATTATGTAGTGCAAAGAATTTCAATGAATAAAGTGCAATAATGCAAGTGCGATAAGTTAATTAAGAATTATGCTAATATAATAATGATTGATGCTACAAAAAAAAAATTTAATGAATTTTAATTAAGTTTCAAAAATTTTATTCATTATCTATTCAAAAAAAAAATAATTAAAAAAATATAAAAACTATCTGAATATAGTATAAACAAATTTTTAAGATTTACAAAGCTTTATCCGAATATCAAATTTTTTTGATTTCTGGTGTTCCTCATTACCAGTAACCGATATTCCTTCAATTTTTCGATAAAAAATAAGTATTAGGAATATAGAATATAAAAAAGGCATTCATGAATATATAATGCATTAAAAAAGTTATTGGGAACGTATAAATTGAACAATATAGATTCATTAAAGTTAATAATTAGGTTGGATAAATTAAAAGTATGCAATACTAACAAATTATTCGCTTCAACCCAGAATAAAATAAAATCAAAATATTATTGATATTATACTATTTATATTACTATAAATTTTGAGATCTAATTTATCAAAATTCTGTATTAATGTAAATATTCAATGATAAAATATAATAACTACTCGTAATGTTGTGAAATCGAAACAAAAAAATTGATAATTAATTAAAAAAACATATTATTTGAAAAAAATTAATTTATTTTTATTACCTTATATTTATTTGCATGAATTTTTTTATTATTTAATACTTCTTAGTGAGATATTTTATGAATTAATAAAAATAGTATCCAATGTAATTATACATACAGTATAATATAGAATAGTATTTATTTAATTTAATTAATTTATTATTATATTTATTTACTTATTTAAATTATTATAAATAAAAACAGCCGTTAAAAAACGACCTTATAAAATAAAGCAATAATAGATAAATAATATGAAATAGTGAAATTTTTAAAATAAAATGTACGACAGCAAAGCATATTTTCAATTTATTTGATATTGTATATGTATATATAATGTGTGTGTATTTTTTTTGTTTTTCTTTTAAAGTAACAATGCTTTATTTATTTTTTTTTCGCTATACTACATAATATTTAGTTATACCATGTTCTCTTCGAGTTTGTCTAAGAAGGTAATAATAATAAACTATAAATTATTAAAAGGCATAAAAATGACTTAACAAAAAGAATAAATTAAAAGTGCTACAGGCATGCATATCTCGTTCTTTTATTAGAGTTTTATTAATAAATTATGAAATATTTAAAAATATAATTCATTAGATAGCAAATAAAATGAACCCAATGAGACATCAATTATAAAATATGAAAGTTTCAAATACAAATATACAATATCTTCAATATTTATATGATGTTTATATTCTGCATAGTATTTGTATATAAAGCTAAACGTAGTACTCACTTGATTAAAAATGTTTGATAATTAAATTAATCGTAAGAAAATAATTATTCTATAAATACTTAATGATTGCTATACTAATAGTATGGTATTAAATATATACAATTTATTGAATCAGAATATATGTATATATTTTTTTTTATAGAAGGAGTACAAATATTTAAATAATTAATAAAATATTTGTTCGGGATGATAGCAGCGTAATTTCTTTAGTTGACTGCTAACCCTTGAATTGCAGCAAAGACCTCGTGCGTGCGTCGTTTGAGATCTCTTGTGCGCATTTATCGAAGTAACGATAAATGCATTTAATAGATAAAGGCGTTGAATAAAATTAAGTATAACATTGCTGATTTGATTTAAATAAAAACTGCTTTATTATTTACAAGATTGATGCTTCTTGAGCAATGGTTTGAGAGAAAGTGCTTCACTTACATTTTTGCTCGACACGTTACCTCTCGTTTTATATTACACTCTCATACGAATTTGTACGGGTCATTTCTAAGCTTAATTTACGGAATTTCCCGACCGTTATTCTCTAATTTTACTCGAAAATTATAAATCTAAACTTTATTTTTATTTGTCTCGTCTGCGGCACAGACGTACCTGTCTCAAAACGGCCCCAACCACTCATATACACGAACAGTCATACGAAACAGGTACACGAAACAAGTACACGTCTAAACATTCCGCCCCCCTTGAACTAACAAGTTCAAGGGGGGCGGAATGTTTATTATGAATCGGATTTTAAACCTTTACGATTAATTATTACAATATAATATTACTGAATGTCACTATCCAATACTCTTTAATAATATAGAAATTTTCCTATTACCGCAATATCGCATACATCACAATCTTATTACTAATTACATGCTATGATGAATTTTTGAATCTAACACTAGTTACCGTTAAAACATATAATACAAATCGTATAATCTCTCATTACTCGTCAGCACACGGCAGCGGCGACAGCTCCTTCAGGCCTCGCATATACTCGCCACTCATTGTCCTTACGGTTACAGTTCTAATAATCCCATCGTTACCAGGATGTATTTTTGTAATTCGTTCTAATTTCCAAAGAAGCGGCGGCAAGTTGTTGTCCTTGAGCAGTACCATGGTTCCAATATTAACTGTCTTCTCATTGTTACCTTGCCACTTACTTCTGATGTTTAATTTATGTAGATATTCTTTCGACCACCTTTTCCAAAAATGTTGCTTTATCCGTTGAATACGCTGCTATGTGGATAATTGGTTGATCTTTATGTGTATTAAATCAACGTCTGGAACTGTAGTAAGTGACTCGCCTATGAGAAAGTGCGCGGGAGAAAGAGCAATTAAGTCGTTGGGATCAGAGGATAGGGGAGTGATTGGACAGGAGTTAAGTATCGTTTCAATTTCGATTACGTAAGTGTTTAATTCCTCATACGTGAACAAACTCTCGCCTATTGTTCTGAAAAAATAATGTTTAAATGAACGAACGGCCGCCTCCCACAATCCTCCAAAATGAGGCGATCGGGGAGGTGAAAAATGCCAATTTATCTCCTGATTTGCCAAGAAATCATGAATCTTTTCACGATGACCCAACGATGATGTCGCATCCAACAGCAACTTTAACTCCCGATTAGCTCCGACGAATTATTTTTTCGTTTATTAATTATTATTAATTCTTAATTATGAATTATTAATTATGAATTATTAATTCGTCGCGTTATCGGAGTAAATGTTGAGGGCCAGTTGTCAGATCAGACACAAGCTCAATGTGAAAAGCCTTTTTCGTTAAGCACACGAATATCGCGACGTATACTTTGATTTTATTGCGGTTTCTTTTTTCTTTTCCTTTCTTCTTTTTTCCTTGATGAAAAACGGACCACAATAGTCAACACCGGCATTAACAAATGGTCGCGATTGTGTTACCCGATCGCGAGGAAGATTACCCATTAAGTAATTAAATTCCTTAGGTTTCACACGTGTGCATATTAAACAGTTTTTTAAAACTCTTTTTATCATTTGTTTACCTGCGATCGGCCAGTAATTTTCTCTGATCTTATGCAGAGTGGCTTGAATGCCCTTGTGCAGACCTTGAATGTGAATTTCTTTTATAATTAATTTGGTGATGCAGTGGTTTTTCGGTAAGACTATTGGGTGTTTCTGATCATATGGTACATCGGAATTATGTAAACGGTCTCCCACGCGGATTAAACCATCGGGGTCGACGAAGGGATTTAAAGATTTTAATTCGTTTGAAACTGCATTACGTTTTTTATTTTTTCCTGTGTTTTTTAACTCGCGCACGTCTGGCTTAAAACATTCGCCTTGTATTAACTTTATTATGCAAGTTACTGACTCTTTCAACTCACTTGCAGAAAGTTTACCAGCTAGTTTTTCGCGTTGATTTCTCGTATTATGTATGAATCTCAATATATACGCCATAACTCGCCTCAATTTACTAAACTTTGAATATTTTGATAATAATTTCAATAATTGTTGGGTTTCGGCAACTCGCAACGATATTGCTGGCCGTAGTTCTGTCATAGGCACTTTCTGCATAATTTGATTTGGCCAATGCATTTCTTGTTTTTTAAGCCACTCCGGACCCGCCTTCCATACTTTATTTTTCAGCAATTCTGATGGACGCTGACCTCGCGATATGCAATCGGCCGGGTTTTCTTGCGACCGCACGTACTTCCACGCATCAACCTCTGTTTGATTTCATATTTCTGATACGCGATTTGCTACATAGGTTTTTAGCCGATGAGGCTGCGTTTTTATCCATTGTAGCGTGATGCACGAATCCGTCCATAGATTTATACTTTCGATGTCTTTACACCAAGAGGACAAAACTGTTTTTAAGAGCTGGACTAGTAAAAATGTGCCGCATAATTGCAACCTCGGCAAAGATATAGTTTTCAGCGGTACCACTCGCGTTTTTGCGCATAATAAATTCACTTCTATCTTATTTTTTATTTTTACAGATCTGATGTATATACAGGCCCCGTAAGCCTTTTCTGAGGCATCCGAAAATCCATGTATTTGAATGGACTTTGTATCCTTTATTATAACCTTTCGGTCGAACTCAATATTGTTTAATAACGTCATTTCGTTTTTTAAAGTATTCGACGGTGAGTATAGATCCATTGGGACGAATTCGTCCCACTTACACTCGCATGCCCAGAGCTGCTGCATAATCAGTTTCGCCGAAACTATCACTGGACCAAGCAAACCGATTGGATCGTAAAGCCTTGCGATATTCGACAAAATATTTCATTTTGTCACGTCTTGTCGTCGATTTTGTCCACAGTATATTGCAGAATATCCGATTTCGAATTTCATTTGACGCCTAGAACGCCCTGAATATCGCCCTTCGTATACAAATTATTATCGTCATCGCTATGTGATAATGAATCGATTATATCGCAATCGTTTGCAGCCTATTTTCTTAGCGAGAAACCTGCACTTTTTAGTACTTCTATTAACTCATTTTTTATTTGTATCGCGTCGTTTATAGAGTCTGCACCGGTCAAAATATCGTCGACGTAAAAATCCCGCTTTATTAAACTTGAAGTTCGTGAAAATATCGACGAAACGTCGTCGGCTAAACAGAATAACGTCCGAATCGCTAAAAACGGCGTCGATGCGGTACCGTAAGTGATAGTATTCGCGCGATATATTTTTATCGGTTCGTTGGTTTTGCCGCGGTACAATATCTTTTGATAATTTGCATCTCGCTCGTCAACTAAAATTTGCCGGTACATTTTTTCAATGTCGGCGGTCATCACGTATTGATGCGTTCGAAATCTTATTAATATTTGGAATAAGTCCTGTTGTATCGTAGGTCCGACTTTTTAACAATTATTCAGTGACACATTTGTGCTTGTCTTTGCCGACGCATCGAATACGACTCTTAATTTTGTCGTTTGACTCGAGTTTTTTACAACTGTTTGATGCGGCATGTAGTAACCCGAATTTCTCGCGGCGTTCGGCAACTCTGTCATATGTTGTAGCTTAATATAATCTCGCATAAACGCTATAATGAATGTTTTATTCATTATTGAATAAATATTTAATTGACTAAATGTTTGTATTAAGTCTAACCTGAAAATAAATAATGCATAATATTAGTTATTAAGTATATGTATATATATTTGTGTTATTGTTTAAAGAAATAATATAAATAAACTCCCTGTCGATGAAAATATTGTAGTGTGTCCCTGCATTGATGAATATATATTTTCCTGAGTTATATTGTAATAATATGTTGTGTTGATAAACTGTCACGTGTTGCTTTTATGAAATCTAACATGAGGCCGGATGTCTTTGCGGTATAGGCGGCGTTGGTGTTCGTCAAAGAGACAAGGACAGAGATACGCGGGAAAGTGTATTGAGTGTATATATATGCATGGGGGGCATTATTAAAGTAGTGTAAGTATGTAAAAAGTGTAGTGTAGTGCCGCCGTGAGATGGCCGATAATTGTAGTTTACATAATTATCGGCACAATAGTGTATCTTATTATTTTCGTGCCCGATTTAATATTGTGTTTGCTTAGCCAATCACGATGGAGAAACTGCGGCGCGAAAAGAAAGATGGACTACATTTGCTTAATCACCAATTGCGAATTTTGATTTTCGCATAAAGAAAATTTTGAGATTCATAATTGGTGAAAAATGTAAAGTAGTTCAGTGAAAGGGGTACAGTTTTCTAGATAAGAAAATTCTACCATTATTATATTGTTACGTTTTGTATCAACTTGATCGAATCGTATATTTATAGTTAAATTAAATAATTATTAATATTGTTAAAATAAATAAAATTTATATAAAAATATTATTATTATTGTAATTAAATAGTGGTGGTATGTGGAACTTATAATATTATTATTATAATATAATATTATTTAAAATTAAGTAGTGAGAGAGTGTGAACAGTGTGATATTATTAAATTATCAGTGATAGATATATATATATATTATTGATCAATATTAATAATTAAAACTATAAAACAATATATTAACAACAATAAAAGGAAATCCAGAACAAAATATAAATATTAGTCAGGGAAGGATTGGATAATAATAAAGCTAATATAATATATTATTGAATAAATAAAATAGTAAGTAATATTTGAAATATTCTTTTAATATTGCCAAATGAAATTAAATAAACAGGGAAAGAATTATTACTGCGAATTAATAAGGTAAGATTTTATTTATATTTTTCAATAAATAATTTGTTTAAATAATTATTTAAATTTCCGTTAATGATATCTATTATAATATATTATTATATCTATATTATATAATTCCTTTAGTAGTGATGGAAATATTTAATTTTATATTATTATTGAATTGATTTGTAAAGTGAATCAATTATAATTTTGTTTAAAAGTGGTGTGAGATAGAATTTTAAATAATCAAAATTCAACGGAATCCCCTCATAAGATAATGTGGTAGTGATGGAATAATAAATTAATTAATTATATTAAAATTATTAACGGTGATGGTGAATAGTGTTTAAAAATTGAATAATCATTAAATATTGAGAGTGATTTGTAAATAGTGGAAGTTCAGAAATTTATGTGGATAAATTTCATTATATTTCTCTACGTTACAATGCATGATATTCATTTAATAGCTCAGGTTTATGCATTAATTTCTTTTCCAACGTTATAAACCGGCGTTGCGCCGCACTAAATGATTCGCATGCGGCAGATATTTTCTCATTGAACGGTAGTCTTACAACATATCATCCCGTTTCGCTGTCGCGACGCGTAGTTTTCTCGTAAAATTTTTCTATTTCGGCTTCTTCGTCGGAAAAAAAATGTTCTTCGGGAATTTCTTCTATCTCCCAGAATTTCTCTAATTATTTATGAATATAATCGAGGGCTAACGTACATGATTTTGCGTGTTGTTTGACTCCATCCATCACAATGCCTGAAGCTATCCACCCTAATTTTTTTTCGTTATTTTAACGAAATTTAATTTAATTTGCCCTACACATAAAAGATCGTAAAATAATCCAACGCCGATCAATGCGTCTATCTTGGAAGATTTGTAGAATTCGGGATCAGCTAGTTTTACATTCGGCGGGATTTTAAACGCGTTTTTATTCAATGTTACGCTCGGTATATTGCCGCACATGCTATTTATCATAATAAAGTTTAATTCTTTGTTAAAATTTAAATTTTTCGAATAAACTTTTGCTACGAGATATTTTTTAAAATTTGTAGACATTTCGTCTAACCATTGTACGGGTAGATTAACCTTTTTATAATCAATTCTCAATGATTTCGCAAATCTCTCCGACATAAAATTCGTTTGAGGCCCAGTATCTAGAAGTACGCGAGCGCGAATTTTCCGACCGTCTCTACTTTCTATATCGACTATCGCGGTGGACAGCAGCGTTTCGGTCGCTAAAATCGCATTCATCGCATGTCACGAATCGATGTTTACCCCTTTTTGGTCACTCGCGGTTGATTCCTCGTTGTCGGCGGCTGCTTCATCTTTCCTTTATGGTTCGGTCTTCTCGTAGTGCAAAGGAGAGTTGTGGTTTTGCTGCATTTCTTACACCCTTACCATCTGCATTGTTCATTACGATAACCGTCGTTAAGACAATTAAAGCATAATTTATGTTTTTTAACAATATCAACTCTTTCCGATACTAATCCTTTTAAAAACTCCTTACATGCAAATAACTTATGATTGTCTTTGCAAATCACGCATAGTAATTTTTCGTGTGAAGCTATTAAACTCTTTTGTTTGTTTTGTGTAATGTGATTTTGTTTACCTGAATTCGATTTTGCATTATAGTTCGCGCTTGATGCAGTAGACTCGATGATGCTCCTTCGCTTATCTAAGAACACGATAAAATCCTTTAACTTCGGCAATTCCGCGTTGCTAAGAGAGCTTTCCCATTCTCTTATTGTGTATTTATCCAGTTTCTTTATAATGATTTGTATCACTATAGTGTCCCAGTGATTTACTGCTTCCCCTAAGTTTTCCAACGCTCGCATATGTGTTCGCACACTTGTTACCAATTCGCGTAAATCGTTTGCGTTTTCTTTATTGATCGTATTCAAATTGAGAATCGCCCTACAATGACTTTGAACAATCTGTCTTTTATTATCATATTGTTCCTTTAATAAATCCCACGCCACCTTATAATTTTGTTCAGTTGTAGCTAACGATGCGATTGTTGCTGCCGCCTCGCCTATCAAGGATGAGCGCAAGTAATGTAACTTATTAACGTTTGAAATATTTTCTTTTTGATTGATCATAGAATTAAAAAAATCGTAAAACTCGGTCATTTTTCTCATATGCCCCGTCGAATTTAACTAAATCAATTTTTAGGAGTTGCACATTATTTAAATTAAACTGCGAACTCGCCTACAGCCTAAACGTTTGAGCTCGTATCCGAATTCGATCTTAACTTTTTTATTATTTTCATAACGCGACTTGTTTCCTTATAAAATAAATTCTCGAATTCTAAGAGGATATTATCTTGCTCGTCGCTTAATTCTCCGATTCGATTTTGAATCGATTCGAATTGATTTAATATTTCTTGCGCTGAATTTAATCGACTTTCGACTTCAGTTCCGTCATCGTACAAAGACTTATCATTTAAAAAATTAACAAATCGCGTAAATTTACCTTTTAATTGCTCTCTGGCTTTCACTAAGCTCGTTAATTGTTCTTTTACAGACACCATTATAATATTACAAATAATAAAAAACGCATAAAAGAGAGCAGGAAAGGGAATTGAACGACTTAAGACTCAATCTCGCACTTTTACTCACTACTTGAATCGATGAAACTCGCTGAGGCCTCCTTCCAGACGATTTCTTTGATTAGAGATTGATTCCAATGAAGTTGGTTCTTATTTTCTCGTTTCTAATGGTGTTACAATTTGAGATCTCTCGTTGTATCCATATGCAATTGAATGATTTGATTGGTTTGTATTTAAAAAACTTTGTGTTTTCACTTTATCTTTAAGAAGTTTGATGGATGTACTTCTTAAATCTGACTTCTTGACTTGAATTCACGTTGGACGCTCAGTTTGCGACAATCTTTAAATATTGCAGCATAAATACATAATTTTTTTTACTTTGATATTAAAGAATTGCACCCTTGACACTATGAATATTAATCACAATTCACGTTTGCAGAGACACATGTTTTTCTCGTCGAAAATCCGGCTCGAAGGACCAATGTTGGGAATGATAGCAGCGTAATTTCTTTAGTTGACTGCTAACCCTTGAATTGCAGCAAAGACCTCGTGCGTGCGTCGTTTGAGATCTCTTGTGCGCATTTATCGAAGTAACGATAAATGCATTTAATAGATAAAGGCGTTGAATAAAATTAAGTATAACATTGCTGATTTGATTTAAATAAAAACTGCTTTATTATTTACAAGATTGATGCTTCTTGAGCAATGGTTTGAGAGAAAGTGCTTCACTTACATTTTTGCTCGACACGTTACCTCTCGTTTTATATTACACTCTCATACGAATTTGTACGGGTCATTACTAAGCTTAATTTACGGAATTTCCCGACCGTTATTCCCTAATTTTACTCGAAAATTATAAATCTAAACTTTATTTTTATTTGTCTCGTCTGCGGCTCAGACGCACTTGTCTCAAAACAGCCCCAACCACTCATATACACGAACAAGTATACGAAACAGGTATACGAAACAAGTACACGTCTAAACAATATCCAAACAAAATTTATTTATAAATTTTCTAACGAACTTAATTTTTATTTTTAATTTTTTATTTCTATTCAGCATATTTCTAATTAACTTAGCGATAAAATTTTCTTTTTTAATTACTAATTATAAATTTTATTTCAATTAAAATAAAAGTATTAAATATTTATAACTTATTCATTTATTTATCTAATTTACCAATATTATATAATTTTAAAACATCATGATATCACAAATTAATCTGTGGTTTTCTCAAAATTCTATGCATTTATTACTTATGCATTATAGATTCACTTAATCAAAATTTCTTTATTTCAAAAAATGTCTCTGTAATTACAATAATTTTTTTCAAAATTTACAAGTGAAAAAAAATGTAAACTGTACTTACAAACGTGTTTTTAATTTGTGCAATTTACATTGTTGCAACGATATTAATAAAAAAAGAAGTGTCCAACATTTAAGGTTGAATAAAAAATGAATTTGAATATCATTTCCAATGGTTGACATTCTCAGAATTAATATTAAATATATAAATTATATTGTAAAAGGAAAAAGAAAAAAAAGTAATTGAAATATTTGTCCAGAATGTATTTCCCAGTTTTGATAATATCTTGTAATATTTATATATATCAATAGGCAATATTTTTAAAATCAAAGGTAAATATGAAGATCTAATATTATCAACATAAAATTTATGAACAAACAATAAGTTATATACTTATAATGCAATAATAATCTTGAACAAAAAACTTTTCTTATAACAACATGATTGATTTTTTCAAAATATCCAAAGTAATAATTTACATAAAAGAATACAAAAATTTAGAGAATTTCTTAAAACATATATTAAATTTTTATTATTTATATAAATTTTTATAATATAAAATATTTAATATAATCTAATAAATAATTGGTATTTAAATATTTAAAATTAGATATTGAAATTAGTAAGTATTAAAAATGCCATGAAATGTATTCTTTGTTTGAAATATTTTTAGGCTCATAAAAATAAATCTTATATGATTAAAAAATTACTATAGTGACATATACCTTGCAAGCTATAATTTTCACCAGTAACGCATATTTTTGTTATCAGTACAATTAACAACAAAATAATTAACGAAATGACACATAATTTTGTTTGAGTATTATTTAAATAAAATTAATAGTTAATAGAGTTTGCCATGCGTTACGTCCATTGTAAATAATCAATATATTCATATACTTTATCAAATACTACTAAACACCACTTTAACTAATAATCCAAAATCAATTATTTTAGTGACATAATAAAACAAATTAATAAAAATGCTGAATAATAATTTTTGTTTACTTTAACAATAGTTAATATCAGCTAAATATAGATCAAGGAAAATAATTCGTACCCTTTTCATAATCCCTCATTTGAAATGTTAAATACAACAAAAAAAGAGTGATATCCAAGGTAAATAATAAAAATCACTGTAAAAATAGTTGAACAATAGTAATCCTCGTGCAAAGGACTATTTTGCGGGTTGGCCAAACTATACGTTATCATCTAAATTTGAGAAGTTCGGCGTGTTTCTGACAAAAAGACATTTCCAATCATTGGCTACCGTGCAGTTGCACTAACTGCCACATTGCACGCGTCGACCTAAAAATTACAGGAACTTGTAAGTGCGATATCGCAAACTTTGTGTAATAAGTTTGATCTGTCATTCTCGAGGTGCAGTTTATATTGTATTTTCAGTGACCCTTATGGGAGCTTTAGCGTTCGGGATTATCATCTCACGTTCCAAATGAGATCGACCTGCTGATCCGATCTCCAGGATGCCGGAGTCCAGACCATGAACTCTGGAAGAGCTCCGAGATACAACGAACACTACGGAGTGTCCAGATGAAACTGCCGCACCCGCACAGTCGTCACCCATCATCACCAGCACGAATGCCCGCCTCACCTCCCAATTACACGTGAGAATAATAAATACATGAATCCTCATGTTCACTACAAGTTACAGACCTTTTAAGTCGGTTATTCAAAACACAAAACCTAATCTCGAGAAGCGATTCAATGAAATAAAAATATATTGTTTCCCGATGTCCCGACACAATAAAACTCGATTCAGATATACAAGAAATATGGGTCACTCCTTAGATAATCTAGGAATTCCATTCCTCGTACATTTATCAAGCAAATCATTCTGTACTCTGCTTAAAAACTTTCCATGGATAAATAAAATTAGATAATTGTGTTTAAAAGTTCTAATTTATTTTTAATATTTAGCAAAGAGGTGGCTATACTTAAACACTAAAAAACTCACACAGACAACTCACGAGAACACTAGGAATTTATTTTATTTGAATTATAAAAATGTACATGAATTTACAAATTTTTTGGAGTTCACCCTGTCGGCATACTATCAAGGCTAAATTATGATTGAATTGAATTTTCGTTCAAGGCAGCACTCCGTACCCTTCAACCGTCATTTTTAGACCAGTTGATTCCTGTTTTAAAATTCTGGAAAATATAACGCATAGAATATTACAAATCGGTAAATTTATGCACGCAAATCGGTCAACCACGCCCATGTCTAAGATGTACACCAAACCCCGCTAAGTACCTGATAACGGTCAAAACGACAAAATTCTATATATTTCTCAAACAAATTGAGTAATTCCGTATCTTGTGATCAAATTAATTGTAAATAAGCACACTCAAGATACGTTATAGGAAAATATTCCTAAAATTTATATTTGTACAAAATAAATTAATAATTTATTGCAATAATTTTGTTTCGGCTCATTATGTTGTATGTATTGGTAAGAATTCAATGTAGATGCATTTTCCGTTTAAACATGTTTCGGGTGGTCTGAGATTTGAAGCTTAGCGGCTCCGCTCCACCGAAACTTAACTCATGACGGCCTTTCAGGTCCAGACTTTCATGTATTACGGCTTACGTCACCTCACCCTAATATGCTTAGAGACGTAAACATTTTCCGAATTGTCAATGGGAAGAGAGAGAGAGAGAGAGAGAGAGAGAGAGAGAAGAAGAAGAAGAAGAAGAAAGTTGTGAAAAGTAATTAAATAAAATAAAAAGGCAAAGATTGGTTTTCGCTACGACATCCAAGCGATCTATTATATCGACAACATGAAAAGCACAAGATATTTCCATATCAAACTTTGCTTTATGTAAATAAATATTTCTAATAATTTTAAAAATATTTGAAAACCAAACATTATATCATGACTTCATATCTATAAAATATATTGTCGTAATACATTCAATTATAGACAAAATTATTAATCATGATTCAAAAACTATTTTAATTTGTAATATGATAAAATGAATTGCTTTTTATTAACTAGATGAAATTACAGGAAATTAAATTTTTAAAAAATCAATTTTATTAAGTAGTATCTTCTATCCGCTGTATTATTAATCGAAAATATTATTGGATTTTTATTATATTATATTCAAAAACTAAGATTGATTACTAAGATTATTTTTACTATTATTGATATTATTGACAATTTGTATTGTATTGTCAAATACAAATGAAACATAAATTAGCTATGCCAATAAATTTATCACTAAAAATCTAATAGAATAGATTATCATCAAGTTTGAGAAGTAATAGTTTTAATTTCGTATTATAATCGCGTGTTCGATCTAAATATGTATATTTATAAAAATAATTTATATATAAAATCAAACCATATTGGCATATCCAAAAAACACCAAAGCACTAATTACTTTAAAAAAAATTAATTTACCGGCTCAGCATTGTAAAATACAAACATAAATAAATGATAAAAATTATTTCAAAATTAATAACATATGTTCAATTACTTCACTTAATTTAGTAACAAATTTCAATTTAAAAAACTAAATTATAATACAAATAAACGTACATTAAAGAATCACTATGTTTTTTTTATTTAAAGAAAATGCGTTCAATTATTCAAATCTACAGAAGGGCACCCTTTTTCGATAATTAGATTAAAATATTTAATTAATAATAATTAAACACAGCTCATCACTTAATGGATTTATTAATAAAAGATATTTTACACTTTAAAGTAGTATGAGCGGTTTATATATGGTCTCATGTATTGTGCACCTAAATATAATCAAATAAATACGTTCAAAGTCACTTCACAGCATAAATTCTCTTATACCTTTCATATTTTATTATTTCATTGGTTTAATTAAATACTGTACATAATAGGAAAATCATTTAATTCGACGATACTATATCAAACAGATAGATAATTGACATCCAAGTGGGCTTGTGTTCATTAAAATATTCAGTACACTAATTTACAATAATATATATTTAAACTATATATATTGTTTATAAAATTTTTTTTAAAAAAAAATTTTTAGAAAAATATTTATAAAGTTAATGAAAAAATAAAAAAAAAAATGTAAAAAGTAATATTTAAGAATCAAAAAAAAATCCAGACAGACTTGAGCTGTAATGTATAATGTACAATAAAAAAAAGAATACAACAATAAAAGAGAGAGTTAAGAAGAAACCCTTTTTCTTGTCAAATAAAAGATGTAAAAATAAAAGTTAGTATATCTCTAGCCCTCTTAAAATTAGGAGAATTCAATTAAGTTAACTTGAAAATTAAACTCAAACTCAATGGACGGGAATTTTTTATTAAAATTAGATACATCATTTGATTTATCAAGAGTTTTATTATATTTAATAAATAAATAATAACAATATAAATGATAAACTTCCAATACCCCAAGATGATTCGAATGAAGACAAGACATGCTTGTTATGGATAGAAAAATAACTAAATTACTATGGTTGGCGATTCATAATATTTTTTACTACTCCCTTGTCTAACTTAAGTCATTATCTACATAAAAAGTTTGGTTCAACTTATATGTAGAACTTATAAAATAGTAAAACTATTCTATCAATTCTAGTCCAAATAAACTCTGTTGTGAAAAGAAATTTCCTTTTACAAAGTATAATAAAGTTGCTAATTATGACACTTATATAATAATTAGACTTCTATACAAAAGACTATGATACTAAAATTCTTGGAATTTTATGATCATGATAAATTTACAATCTCAATTTCTCATCTGTATTAGCTATTGCAAATAAAACTCTAATTAATTCTCTCTTAATTGGAAAAATGTTTAATCCATATAATTTCGCTGCAATAATAAAAGTAAAAATATTCCTGGAAGGGTTTATTTTTTAATATGTTTATAATTGGATTCAAATCATACATTGTCACAATATTGTATATCAAAATAGCTTATCATCATAAAAAAACTATAAAGTTTAATAAATATCTCAATCCTTGATGATTAAGTTTCTAAGTGATTCAGCTGTTAAAATTTTTCATACCACTCAATTTACAATGTCGTTTATTTACTGATTCATTAACCGTTTACACGAGTTAGTTTCAAAAATTTTCTCAACTACAGAGATTACATCAATTAAAAAATTAATCCCCTGTGGCTAGAAATCAGAACAATGTTATTATTCTTCAAACTCATTAAATAACTTTGCAGTATTTTAAAGAGGAACATTTCTAATATATTCTGATTGCATAAATTTACTAAATTTAATATAATTTTTTGTGAAGTAAATTTTGAATAAAAGGCTAAATTGAGACAACTTTGACATTAATATATTTGTTTTTTTCTTATAAATAAATTAAATGTAATAATATTACTAAGAATAATGTTTTTCTTCTCTCATAAATATATTAAGAAAAATTAAAATTCTCTGTAATATTTATTTACGAATAAAAATTAAAAATTTTTTTTAGCATTATTAATACCTAAATTATAAGATTTAATGTCAATATATTAAAAATTAATATAGTAAAAAACACTATCAAGTAAATGTATATACCTTTATAATATGTAAGTAAAATTAAAATAATCTGAAATTATAAGAGGAAGTAATATTATAAAAAAAATCGTTAATAGTAAATTAAAATTAAACATAAAATTGGGATTTCTTTATTATTTATTCTTAGTTATCCAAATATTTTTGATATAAATTTAATAAAAAACTATTATTATTCTATTTAATGATTTTTAGCTAATAATGTTTGCTGCCTAAAAATTTGAAAACTAATTTCAAAGATGTTAACAAATAAATTTGAACACTCAGAATAAAATTTATTATCCATTTTTCAGATTACTAAGAAATAGAAACTTCATTAGCACTTAGATAGTATAATTTATGTTCAAGTATTAAAGTGTATGGTTTTTTATTAAAATTCTAAATCTTATTTTTTTAGTAGACGCTATCATATCATAACTAATATATTTTAATTTAATTATTAATTGAAATGTTCAATAAATACTGGTATACAAATAATAGTTCAATCTTTAAATTAAAGTTTTATTCTTTTATTCTATTGTTTATATTGTCTATGTATTAAATATTTTCAGCTGATATTAGAATATAAATATGTTCCGAAAATATAAATATAATATTTAAGTTTTGTGTTTATAATACACTAAAAAATTTGATCGGTACATATTGTTAAAAATATCAATATTTTGAAAATACAAAACTTATTCAGAAAAATTAAAACGCTACACAATTTAACAAAATTTTAATCATTTAAAAAGCAATTTCATAATTTTTTAAATTGTAAACTTAGACGATGAACAACAATAGCAAGAAATCATGCTCTAAGCTGATTTCAGTAAATGCAATGAACTATTTATTTTATTTAAAATATTTAAAATATAAAAATTTTTAAAAAAATATAGTGATAAAAGAGAATAATTTTTTTTATTTATTGTGTTTTATCACTTCAAGAAGTTTCATATTATATTGATGTCTTTAATTTCCCTATCTTCCTAAAAATCCTTCTGACGTGATTTTACTACTCAAATTACTTACATTTTCTTTTATTACAGATAATATAATTTTCACATCAATTATCTTAAATATTTTGATAAAAAAAAAAATTAGTGATTGATACATAGGAAATTGGTCTAAAGATATTCAACCAAAGGATCCATCCACTTCAGTTTAGAATGATTAATCGATAAATTTTTATGTCAAGACGTTCGTAATCTGACTATTATACATAATCTAATAAAATTCCTGTAAAAGTTTAGATACATGGATATTATTTTTTCAAAATAATGAAATAGATTAGAAAGTTCATTATTTTTTAAGCTTAAATAAATAAAACATAAAAATACTAAAAAATGTATTAACTGGAATAGACTTTAATAAAAATACACTTTTTTGTAATATTTCAATCATACAGAAATAAAAAAAATTATAAATTATATATATGAAAAAATTGAAAAAATATAGAATAATTAATTTACTTTATTATTATCCATTTTTATAAAATCGATAATAATGATAAATGCTTTGATATTTAATTAGCAGGACATGAATAGAAGGTATGAAATATACTAAAATGTATAGAAATATTTAATTGTAAACTTAATTGAAATTATCGAATTTTAGTCAATTTAATAATGAAACTTTCATGTTAAAGATTAATATATAATAAAATTACTTTTATAACAAAAAACATTATTGTACAATTAGAAAAATTTAATTTAAAAAAATAACAACTTTAGGCAAGGTTTTGATATTAAAATTCGGATATTGAAGCAAAAAATATCAGAATGCAATAAATTCTATTTTTAAAATAATTTTATTAATTAATATTCTGAGTACAATTCTGTAGTTATTTAATATACCCATACAATATTTGATAAAGTTAAATAAATATTTCCTTAGTTTCCATATTTTTTATATATTATTTTTTATAATATATAATAATATATTCATGTATTAAACCATTTTTCTTTGCTGAATAATAAAGGTGTATTTTTAGAAATATTTAAGAAAAAATATTGCAAATAAGCACGTACTTGTTAAAGTTCGATTAATCGTCATACTGTTTTGCGTGTCGACTTGTAATTACTTCTTTCGACGTGTAATTCACAGTAATTTATATCCGTGGCAAGTTTATTTAATTATAATCACATACTATGACTCAGCATGCATACTATATAAGCTCTAAATACTGGTAAAAATTTGAGATCCGACTCGATGTCATTGTCTCAAGGTACACTACCTATATCTTTGTTTTTTCTTTTGGCTAGTGTAACATAAATTTCTTTGTGAATTTAGTACAAATACCTATTTTTTATTTATATTATTTATATGTTAATAATAATTAATTTGATCGATTAAAATTATTCATTACTTTAAATACACATTAAAAATCAATATTTATCAAAGAAATATTGGCATTTCTATAATTTTATTGATTTTTTTTTTCATATTTTATTTTTTATTTCTTGTATATTTACTTTTGAATATCTTTTTTTATTAATAATTTACTACTAAAAGTTAAATTTTTTTTTAAAAAAGCTTTAAATATTACATAATTTTAATTATAAAACTATTTTACTCTACAAATACTAAATTGAATTAAAAAAAGTTTAAAAATTTATAAAACAAATAATTATAATTTAAAATTCAAGCTGTAAGTGTAAATTGTTATGATATATAATGATCTTTAATATACTAATTTAATAATTTATATTTAATAATGCATTGAAGAATTAAAATTAATGTTTTATACTTATCATGTACAAAAAACTATTTCACCAAAAAGTATAGTTTTTATTCAAAAATGATTTTAATGAAAAAAATAATCGTTTAATACTTAATACTTGTAAAATACTCACAATAAAAATAATTACTCAATTATTCTTAGTATTTCTATCAATTCCACCGCATAAACTATATTTTATTTTATATTATTATATATAAATTTATATATTATATACCGCTGTTAACGATCAAATCTAAAAAGATGAATGAATTGTAAAATTCCTGTTATAACATATAGTAATAATGTTATTTAATATTGTAATTTAATACATCTCTGTACATATTTAATTTATTTCGTGAGAAAATATAAATTATGATATAAATGAAAGAAGTCAAAGTTACAATCAAAACAATTTTCAAAAATATTGACAATATTTTTTAAATGAAAGGTAATATAAATCGAATGAAAATATGATGAAGCCTTAAATATATTTTTTATCGACTTTTTAGGAATAATCTTTGCAACAGTAAGCTAAGGATTAATAATTATTATTATTATTAATAAAGAAAAGCAATACTATTGTATGGTTACAGAAGTCACATGATAAATGTGTACAATTAGAATATTCCATTCTTTATTGACATTTAATAATAAATAAATTAATAATAAATTTATTAAATACAGTATAATTTTAAAGAAATGCTTATGTAGTGGTGATCTGAAAACCCTTTCAAGGCCTGTAATTCTTATTTATTCATTATAGTATTAGAAAAACTGTTTGGTTCCATTCTGGATTCTTTGACAAGTGTAAAATCGAATAATCAAATAATATATTAATATTATCGAATATTTGATTTATTGATGAATTCTTCTCACTGATTTGTATCTTACATAAAAAGTTAATTGACTGTTGCTGTTTCAATCAAAACGATCTGTATAAATTAAGATATTTTTGATGATTTTTCTGAATTGCTAGTCAATCTTTTAATTATAGTTATCTTGAGATTAAAATTTAGCTTAAATGAATTTATTATGATATGTAATAATAGCAATGGTTGTAATAATAGTAAAAATAGCAATATCAATAATTATCATACATTACAATATATTATAAAGTGATGTAAGTTTTATACACAATAAAGAAAACGGTAATATTAAATAACAAGATTTTAAAAAAATGAAATAATACATAAATTTTCATTGCATGACGTATAATAGACTTATATGTACACTGATATCACTTTTAATTTATCGGAACATAAATTTTCTTTGACACAAATACAATAACGTCTTTACTCTTTTGACTTTTCTTTTTATCGTCATTTCTACAAAAATTACTCTCACTTTTTAAATAAAAAGTATTTAAAATGTATGATGTAACAAAAAATTACCTGAAATATACCTCATTTCATATTCAACAGAATTTAAAAATTAAATTACATTATAAATAACTGTAATATAAATATATTTTTAAATAAATTTATAAAGTTTAATTTCATCTATAAAAATTTTTTAGTAACGAAATTTAATTTACACTTATTTTTATTCAAGATTTTAAATAGAATTTTTTAAACTAGTTAAGTATGAAATAATAATAACTAATAATTGGTGTAGTATAATTTATAGTTTATCACTTTGTATCGTTTCAGCCAAACCTACATATTGATTACAAATTTTGAAATTTATGATGTTTTGTTATTCCTTTGATTATTACATTCTGTTAAAATTTGTGGTTAATCTAAAAAGTATACTGTTTATAAGTATTAATTCAGCATTATTTTTTACACATTCGTCCAGTAAAATATTAATTGACTGTGAATTGAAGAAAATCAAGTTTTATATCCTTTTTAAATCTCTGGCTGAAAATTCTCTAATTAAATAATCACTTTTAATACTAATCAATTGATGAAAAAATAAATGTAAGCAACCTGCGGTCAGCTTTAGTTCAATCATAAAGAAAAAAAACGACAACCCACAACCGTCGAATAATCTAATAGGTTTATACCTACACATGTCTAAATTGTGAATGTTTGGGCTAATAGTCTCTAGCACACAACCAGTAATCCTGGAGAATATAAAGCGATCGAATACTCAATTCGACATCAGCAGTCATTTGAAATTGTAGTTCCGAAGTTGAGCTCACTCTCTACGATCACTGTCTTTTACAAATCTAATCTTCAAGTCCATTCTCAAGTTTTTTTTCTTTTTTTTTTTCTTTTTCTTTTTCTTTTTCTTTTTCTTTTTCTTTTCCTTTTCTTTCTTTCTCCTATTAATATTTATGCACGTTTGTATAAGTGAAGGTATCGAAAAAGCAAAGATATGAAATCGATGTCATGGATTCTCTTGGTGCCAGTGCTCGTCCTTTTCGCGTTGATACGTGCACCCACGTCTCTGGCCAACTGCATAGGGAAAACCTTGATAAGTGAGTGTTTATATTAAATTACATAGCTTCAAATTTTATACTTTGATTTTACGAAAATAGGTTTTCACAAAAGTTTGATCATAAAAAATAGAATTTCTTGAAAAAGCTTTTACAATTCAAAAATTCTTTATTGAAAATTATTTCGTATCACATTTAGGTTTTTACTATTGCTTATCGATTATTTTTATTAAATGTTAAAAAATATTATATTATCAATATTTTAATATCCATTACTTTGTACTAATAATCTAATATTCATTATAGAAATTTCAAAATTGTCATAATAATTTTAAAATTAAAATATACTTCAAAATAATTATGTATTCGATAACTGAAACACTTTGTTCTTTCATCTTACGAATAAATATTTTTACAAAATAATAAATTACATAAAATAAAACTATAGTTTTATATTTCCGATTGTTTTACTATGTATTAAGTGCATTAGGTATAATATTTATAATATTATAAATTTATAATATGCATAATTACTATAAAATTACATTTTTTACAATTATTTAAATTTAATTCGTATTTTCATGTTTGTTTTAAAAAAAATAAAAATATAAAATAGTTTTGAAGAGTATCAAAAAAAATTAAACATGAATAAAATAATTATTTAATATTTACAAATATATAAAAAATATATAAAGTTATTTTGACATTATTACAATAATATCATATCATATTATTTTAGTATTAATAATTTTATCCAATATTAAGGTCGATAATCCAAATTAGATTGACGTATAAAGTCATGGATACTGAACATGGTTGCTTATAATCACATTATACACCCCTCTCTACAATCGTTTTTGTATCCATATATTTATTTATTATAGTCGTTAAGATGAAGAAGAATTCATAATGAAACTAAAAATTTACATAATTTAAATTTAAATTCATAAAATTTCGGTATATACATTCAAAATACTTTCAACATGATGAATTATAAATGTTTTTAACGAAAAAAGTATCAGTAAGCTAATATAACTAAACAATTAACATTAAATACCCCAATAATCTATCTAATAATTTTGAGTTTTGTATTTTACATTTTTTTCTTCATCTGTACTTACATTTCTTAAACTTATAGTTTTTCATTCAAAATAATTTTATTTTATTACTCTTTTTATTCAATATTATAACTTCATGCATATATGCATTATACACATGTACATATATCATAATAAGTTCACTTATTGCAAATCTACAGCACAGTTTTCAAATTTGTTCATCTTATAAAAAGAAAAATCTAGCCTGAAACAATAGTTGACAATTACATTGGTTACAAAATTTAAACTACAAATTAGTATAAATTAATTATTTCTATATCAGTTTAATAAATTGATTTTTTTTAACACGATTGAAATAACTTTTATAAAAACTATGTTATAATAATTGTTCCATAAAATAAATATATTTAATGCATGTTCAATAATAGCTATTATTAATTTTTGTATTTTAACTCATGTTTACTTTTTACTTAATTTCATTATCTTTAAATCTCTTATTATCTAAAACCTTTGTTAGTTTATTAATCAATATTATTACTAATTTTTGTTTAGTAATTCTTTTGTTTTTAGTATTATTCACTATTTAGTAATTCACGACTTTTATGGATTATTTCAGTCGATTTCATATTACTCATTATTATCTATTTTTTTTTCTTTAAATTTTCCATAATATTTTTTTATTGATATTTATAATAAAAATATTATTTATTAAGTGACATCTATTAGATATCAATATTATTGTGTGTGTGTAGTATTTTTTAATTATAAATATGTGATATACCTAAGTTAAATATCATTAAATATAATACTCTTCGTTAGGTATTACAAAAATTAAAATCTTTCACGCTATTAATAATTCAATAAAAAAATTTATATTGTAGATTCAGATTTAGAGTTAAAAAAATTGACGATTAATGTGTATAATATTATATCCACATAGATTGATGCATGAAGTTTTATTTTCAAATTTCCATTCGAATAATTAATGAGAATAAATGAATTACAAAAGTTGATTCTGCTCCCAAACTTAATCATAATATCATTTAGAATTATTTATGAAACTATATAATTTTATTTGAAAGTATTTTATTCGAGAAAATAAAAAATAATAAATAAGAATTATTAAGAAATCCAGAATTCTATTCCAATGCATTTTTTGTATTATATAAAATCTACACCAATACTTGCCAAATATACAATAATACCTGATTATTTTAAAGGTTAAATCATAAAAAATTCAAAATTGAATTGATTGAAATTGCTGATAATAAAATGTATAAAAATTCTTAATATAATAAAATTATTCAAAAATATTTAAAATGTTTCTAAATTACAAAAAAAATATGATTCATGTAAATATTTACAATATAATGATTTTTGGATAAAAGTAAGAACAAATACTATTTAATATTGAAATTAGCAATATTATTTGTTTAAATTATAAACATAATTAAAGAATAATATTTTCAGTTATAGAGACAATTAGTCAAAGTCTAAAAATATATACTGAAGAAATAAGTCAAATTTCTAGATTATTTTTGCAATACCACCGAATTTATTGAATTAGTTCAAGTGCATGCGTACATAAATACACAAAAGTTTTAATTATTGTTCAACTATTGTTCGTGTATGATTGGAAACGTCAGTTTTAATTTATCGGTCAGGCCGGAAAGGGAAAGGGCTAGGCCACGAATAGCACGAATAGGTATGGCCTATTTACTTTTAATTGTAAACTACTAGTTCCACGTGTATCATCGTGAGAAAAAATATTATCTCGAAACCTTGATTTATCCTATGTAACTCATTAATTCGTATAAATTTTATTGCACTTTATTCTTTATTTCATAAAAAGGCTTATTACTTATAATACGTAATTTTTTACGCATTTTTTTTTATTTTAATCTATTTCTAAAGTTTTATTTCAAATGCATTTAAAAAAATAGATGTTATATTCTCTAAAGTTGAAAATTGGAAGAAAAACTCTTTGAATTTCATTACAAATAATATGAATAATAAATTATAAATACATTTAATACAAAATTATAATAATAAAATTCAGATATATCATTTTTACAATAGTACTTACTATAAAATTTGAACTTTCTTCGTTACAATAGAAACAAAAATTTTTTTTAAATCATTGCATATTTCATACATTATTGAAGTAAATATACTTGGAAATTTAAGCATATTAAATTAGTATATAATATTTTAATATGTGAATATAAAAAAAAAAATTAAATAGTAGTAGTAATTTTATTTTAATTACATATTTCTATATTTTAAAATATATTACGTTTTGAATATATTCTGTTTATTGTTATGCTATTAATTTATTCTGGATGTTTTATATTCAAATTTTTTTAATAGATATGAATTTATATGCTAAGTATCAATATTACTTAATTATACATTAAAGAACTAAATTTTTTGAATCAGATTGTATCTCTAATATTAATGGGAGATATTAAATGAATCTTAATTAGTTATCAGGAATACTGAATATTCATTAACGATAAATTAAAATTTTTCAAAAATACATTTTTATATTCTTGGATAAGACAATTAAACAACATCTTCTTCAATTCATTAATTTTAGTTTATTTAATAATAAAAATAAAGAAAAAAATTATTTTTTATACAAATTATGTGTAGTAATTAAGAAATTTACGTTTATAGAATAATGTAAAGAGAGCACAACTAATTTTATATGTTTTTAAGTATTACATGTTAATGTGATATATAAAAATTAACTAATCATCCAAATGAGAATCCCATTTAATTTGTATAAATAATTTATTAAATAATGCTTCTATGCTTAATTTAAATTTCATTTCTCCATCCCAATTATTAATTAGAAATTTTAATTTACCCTAAAATAATTTAAAAAATATAGTACATTGTCTTATTCTTATAGAAAATTTATTGCAAAATTTTAAATATATTTTAATCATTCATTATAAATATCATTATATTCATACATATTTGATTCAATTTTTAGCTCGAATTTGGATTAGCTGTATTATCCGAGCTGCAATTTCATAATGACCACGAAAACTGTTTCTACTCAATCTCGTTTTTTCAAAAGTACATAAAAAGAGATGGTTATTTTATTATATAATTATGGGCCGATCTTTTTGCACTATTATTTTTTTATATATAGAAATTATACATGACTTAATCTTGTGAAAGGCCCTGTATAAATTGAATTTTAATATGGTGTATTAACAATATGATCATTATTTCGATCTTTCTCATTTAAAGGGACAGGATTATCCTGTCAAGAAAAGAAAATTATCTTGGATGAACACAATAAACTGAGACAGCTAGTGGCATTGGGGCAGATACGCAAACAGCCCCCGGCAAAGTATATGATGGAATTGGTATGAAATACGACTTTTTGCTCTTCACTTTTTAGCTAAAACAATTTAAATGATCTTAATTATTTTCAGTTCAAGTATATAAATGTATAATAATTTCTTAAACAATAACAAATTATTCCTTAAATTACCTTGCATTGCTTAATTAATATTTAACATTAAACTATTATTATTACATATTGCATATTACATATTGCATATTAAATTGATATATATAACGGACATACATAACGGATATATATATATATATATACACAATGAAATGTGTATATATGCAGCTTTTTATGTCGTGAATAGCTTAATTAACTGATTTCAATGAAATTTAAAAAAATATTATATATCTATATATATTGAGCAGATGATTTCATAGCCATATTTTAGTTGTATTAAATAAGACACAGGGTAAAAAATCGATTGTTAAATTATGTTTACATAAGAAATGACAAAATTTGATTATACAATGTAAATTTTCTCAACATTTAAACAATATTATATACTAGTTCAATATAAGCCAGAATTTAAAAATAACCTTAGTATAAATAATTTATTCTAAGAAAATGTCTACGAACAAAGCTCATATATAACTATAATTCTATAATAAATGTGTATATATATATTTAATTTATAACGTATGTAAATAAATCGTAAAATAATATTAATATTTGTTTCATCTAATAACTGCTACTTCAATAAGAATGGTAATAAAATTTTCTAAATATATTTAGAATTAATAATAAATAAAATATAACTTCAATACTATACAAAATTGATTTTGAGCAATTTATTAATGCATTTAATACTTGCATCCATCTAAACTATAAACGCTTTTTTACAAACAATATTTAATATTTAATGTACAGTAAAAAAGAAACTATAAAGAATAAAATAATAGAAAGAATAGTATGTGAAAAGGATAATAAAGATAAAATATATTTATTGCTATAATTAGACATAGGTTTTGTGACAATAATTGATCAAAAGTTATACATTAGTGATACCAGTAAGTAATTAATAATTAAAAATTTTTTATAGGTTTGGGACGATGAATTGGCACTGGTAGCTCAGGGTTGGGCAAGTGGTTGTAACGAATACCACGACAACCAACGACATGTTCGTAAGTTTAGATATGTGTTGCAATATTCCTACTACGTACAAAAGCAGATACTCTTAAAATTCAATAACTACATTATTAAGCGAATAAAAAAAAAAAATTCTTAAATTTAAGCCGTGCTTTCCCAATTATCGTGATTTATCGAAAAAAAATTGTAAAATTATTATTTATAATAAATAAGTTTATGCTTTTTCATCATTTAAATTTTTATTGATGTTCCATCCTCAAGTGATGAAAGATGTTAAACGGAAGGCCTGTTAACGATCTTGGTATTTTTCTAATAAATATTTGAATATGAATTAATAAATTTCTTTGCAATTGATTAAAGGTAGATTCAACGTTGGGCAAAATATCGCGCGTTCGTGGACGCGCCTACAATCGAGCTTTGATTCTCTACCTGCATGGAGGAAAATTATTGTCAAGTGGTTTGACGAGGCTGCCTACTACCGCTACTTCGGGGAGCTAAGCACCAGCACCGCCCATTACACCCAAGTATTTATTATATTGAAAATTCCGTTGCAAAATCTTAAGAATTCGAATCATTAAGTATTACGAATTAATTTACATTTTTAATTAATTTTATTAATTTACATTTACATTTGTATCCATAGATTGTTTGGGCAAACACGAAGTATATAGGTTGTGGCTATTCGTACTACTACGATCCCAGAAGAGGTAATATCAAGAATTACGTTTGCAACTATGGGCCCAGGTAATTTAGATTCATTATTAATCAATTACATACAATTATAAATATTGTTTTTATAAAAATATAAATTATTTTTCATTTCATCGTGTGCTTTATATCTCAGTCTTAATTACTGATTAATTACCAATATCCCTAGAACTACATATTATTTTACAAATTAAAAAATATTATTTATCCAATGTAAATAATTCTAATACAGTAATTTATATAAAAATTGTTTAAATTTTTAAGAGCTTCTTTAACTAATAATGTATCATATTAAATTTATTGTTTTAATGCCTATAAAATATATATAGAAAAATGCATATAGATGATTCGTAAACTTTATGAATTTGTTATAGGGGTAATGTTCTGACCTTTAAGCCCTATCCATCTGGCACACCAAACTGCAATGCTTATGGTCTTAATTTCTCTAATAGATATCAAGGACTATGTGGTAAAAAAACAAATATGCTCTATTCGTGTTCTTCGTATAATAATATTAATATCTATAATTTTTATGATTTTTAGCACCAGTCCAAACTGGCTACCCTCTTGGCGCATATTGTCCGCTTTTATAATTACATTACTCGTAACTACTTCTAAAGCAATTACTATCGGTAAAATTTTAACAGAAAAAAATAAGGTATTATTAAAAAATTAAAAAATAAAGCCAAGTTAGAGAAGAAGAAAAAAAAAAGAGTTAAAATTGTCGTGAAACGGAAACCCATTGTATTGGGTAAGAATTATATAAAACTAGTGAAATTTTACTTACGAATTACAATAAGAATAATATCTTATTTTGTAATTAAAAAAAAATAATCACAACTTTAATTTAAAAAAACAAAAAAACAATAGTTATTATAAAAATTTTTATAGATATTATTTTCTTATAATAATTTATAACTAGTAATCATTTTCAATAGTATATGTAATTCTTCTACATATCAAACAAACTAGAACAAAAAAGAATAAAAAAAACATATTAAATATAATATATTTTATTAAAAATACAAATATATCTTATTAAAAAATTAGAAGACGTATCCAAAGATTATAATTATACCAAATATCTTAAATAAAAAACTTCCTTGTATTAGTTAAATAGTTTAGAATTTATTTTATAAAAATTAAGTGTTCGAGAAACAAATTTATATTTCTAAAACTACGTTAATTTGAGCTACTACTTTAATGAATAATAATACAGCACAATATATATATTGGTTTTTTCAGTGAATATATTTAAAAATTATTATATGTTCTTTAAATTTTTTAAAATATTAATAAAAAATATAACATGATTTTTATAATTTTAACCAATTAAATCACTAATACTGTAGAAAAATTATTAGCCTACCGAAGTTTATTTATTATTCAAAATTTTTTTAAAGCTTTTATATATTTATTTAATAAAATTTATATTTAATATATATATATATTGCATTCGTTGAATAATTCTTTAAAAATTTATAATACTCGAAGTTTAGAAAAAAAAAAAAAATTATTAAAATATTTATTAACATTTCATAGAATTCTAAATATATTTTTACTTTAATATTAACAAACTATTAATATAAAATTTAAAAATGTATTATATTTTTGTTTAAAAAATCAGTATATAATGAATATAAAATTATGAAAAATCACTATTCATTTAAAAACTATATTTCGTTAAAAAGTAATTACCAAAAATTTCAACTAATTTTTTATTATACTCGTTACTAATAAATTAGGCAATGCTCTTTAATTATTAATAAATATATAGTATAAATATATCATATAAAAATATATTATAAGTAAAAGATTCTGAATAAATGTTATTTTTTAACATTAAAACACTAGTAAATGTCATAGAATTTTTTCTTTTAAGTTCTTGAAGTCAGAATGAATGATTTATATTGTTATAAGTTATAAGTTTAAAAATATTTGTCAATTTATAAGAAGATTTAGTATAAATTTGATTGCAATATAGAAGAATAAAATAATTATTAATTGTTTAAATTAATAATTTAATATTAATAGACTATTAACATTCATAAATTTCAATATTAGAATATCATGTTTAGTTTGGCAAATAAAAAGACTTCTAGTCCATTGAGTTTTAATAAAATAATATTTTTAATGTATCTGATAAATATTGTCATGGTTTCATTAGTGCAATATTGTTAATAATCTTAAATATTATAATCAATTCTTAAATACTATTTTTATTAAAAATAAGTGCTTGAAAACTATATGTTATTGACATTTTTATATAAAAGCGTTTTAAAAATATATATGTAAGTAAATTTTCACTGAATAATAGATGCGTATATATACATATATATTCAAATGTAAATCTATATTATAATTATACATAAAATTTGTTTTTATTTATTTTAATTTTAACGAATGTACATGTTAATCGGAAATCTAGTATTATATCCACTCCCTATAAAGAGAATGAGAAAGAGAAACATATATAAAAACAGAGAGAGAGTGAGAGAGAGAGAGAGGGGGGGAGAGAGAGAGAGAGAGAAAGAAAGAGTGAATTAAATAATGTGAAAAGTTTATATAATTTACCAGTTTTATATAAAAATATAAATAATAATGTAAAGAAGAAATGTAGAAGGATTTTAAAAAATCGTGTCAAGTTAATAATATATAAAAATATTTTTAATTCAACAACGTAATATATATTTTGAAATTAAAATACGTATTATTGTCGAGCGTTCTTTAATAATGAAAAATTGAGATTGATTGATTAAAAAATTTTCAGTCAACTTCAAAGGGAAAAATCTCCTCCGAACATATTACAATTCGGCAAATGCTTATAAACAATCGACGATGAAATACCTCAACAAAACTAAATGAAAACTGTTTCAGTGTGTACTTACAGTATTAATTAAGAGCAAAACATATTTTTTACACTAAAACAATAATTATTAGCTATAAATAGTAATGAAAAGAAAGTATACGCTCTTATTGGTTAAGCTTCTACTCGTGAACTTATCTATTTGTTCTAAAATCCAACGTACAATGAGGCTACTAAAATATTAAAATGAAAGTTCATTGCGATTTTGCACAGTTTTCATGTAAATTCATTTAATACGAATACATTTATTAACTCATGAATGTCACATGCAAAATTAGTTACTCTATCCCAGCATAAATCTATGTATCAAGTACCTCTGGAAATGAAGTATTAAAGTGTAGCGATGAAAGTTTTAAAAAAAAAATCTTGTACTATCTATAGGTGAACATCAGTAAAACTCATTTATACAAACATAATTATATAATCCTTAGAAGCTGAGTTTTCCCATTCTTTAGATAAATGATGTGAAAATAAATCAGCATATTTTATATCTTTGGGCAAAAAGGAAAAATTTAACACAGATCGCCAAGAAGAGATCATTTTATTTTTATCTTGGTTTTCTTTACGTATATACGACATGTGAGGCATGTTCTAACTTCACTTCTTGCAACTTATCTAACTCTTATAATCTAATATTCTCTTCAAAGTATCATTATAACCAGATGAACGGTAAAGGAATGAGCTTGTTGAATAATTAAATTATTGAAATGGCTTACACCAAAATTTTTTTTTAATAAATTATAGTGCTAGTAGGTCACATAAAAGTAATATCAACAGATTTAAAGTAGAACAAAACGCGATTCAATTCTAATTCTGAATTAAATTTTGATTTTCAACATATCTGTTGACTACAAAGACAGGCTACAAAGGTATCTCAATAAATAATATAGGATAATCTGATTTAGATATATTAAAATACCATACACTTCGATCTTAGAAATGAATTCAGTATATGAATTTAATATTTTGTAACAGATACTTCGTACGTAGGATAACTAATTTTGATTTCAATAAAATCACTGTTGATTAAAAAACCAACTCAATCCTTTATCTAAGAAAGAAAAAGAAAAATAAATTAAATTTAAAAAGAAAAAGAAAGAAAAAAGAAAATCAAATGTAAAACAAACAAAGGGAAATTTTTATTATGAAATAGTTGAATTAAAATTTTAATGAAATAGGACCATTCGTTTTTCGTTTTTTACCAAATCTAGAAAAAAATGAAGACTTTAGAGTTGTATTTGGAAAGATCCGCTAAATCAGTCAACCTTTTTCGAAAACGCATTCACCCTGCCTTAAAATTTTTTACAAATATAATTTACGTCGCTAATTATTCATAATTACCCTGGAAAATTAGATATTGTATAAATTTCTCTGACACTAGCACGAGAAATTACCGATACCTCAGTAATATCTCTGGAGTGGAAATATGCGTTATTATTCATTAAGTGCTAGTCATGAACTTAACCATTTGCTTCATACTTACCGCGGATCACTTTATAAAAGTTTAATTAAAAATGTGGAAATTACGGATTTTTAATATATTTTTTATGCATTCAATTCTCATACTTTTATCCATGTTTGTATAAAGGATGTGGCAGCTCATTGATTTGATTTTCAATAGTAAATATTATAATTTAACTTATTATATTAAAAAAATTGCATTATATGTAATTAAATTTAAAACAAAATATTAATTACATTGCGGATTTATTGAAATTTTTCTTATTAATTATAAATAATATTTTAAATGTTAACAGAGATATTAAAAATTACTAGTTTTTTAATTCATATAATGATACGGAAATTATCTGTTTTATTTATTTAAAAAATAATTATCGAAATTACAATTATGAAAAACTTGTATAAACTTATCCAAATAAAATTCTACTATGGACATATCTTATTATATATTATTTTAAATTATTTTATTATAATATTTTAGTGTTAAAAACGTGATTCTTACAAACATTATCAATGGTTTATTAAATGAACATAATATTTTATCTATTCTTTCTTTATAAAAGTTCAATATTCAAAAGAGTTCAATATTTTTATCTATTTTATATCTATATCTTATTATGTTATAAACATTCTTCAAACATCATAATATTATTAATTCAATAATCTTATATAATATATATTATTGTTATTGATATTGTTGTTGTTGTTATAAATATTAAAAACTGTTGAAAAGATACAATATTATAATACGTAAAATTGGATTATCATAAAAATCTTCAAAATATACCTCTTTAGTATAAATTATATTTCATTGTGGTTTTGAGTAATGAACCATCTTTCGTAAAATATTTACACAACTCAAGGTTATTCAGAAAATATTTGAATATGCGGTTGCAATGTCATATGCATTCAATCAAGTTCTTCTATAAACAAGTAGAAACATATCTACATCTATATTATAACAATTACGCCATTGCAAAATGAAAAAAAAATGAGTTTATAGCAACAGTTAATTGTTTTTATTGCACGACTGGATACCTGTTAAATAATCCACGTGCAATCTCATTAAATTTCATCGAATAATAAAAATTATTAACTAAACAATAATAGCATGAACATGAAATGAGAAGCTGCATTATTTTTTAAAATACAACTCAATCGAGTCTCATTTTTCCATCATAAGCAAAAGGTAAAAAATAAAAAAATTTTAATTGTGATTGAAATTGCTCACCAACGAATATTTACATAATACAAATCGTGAAGTAGGTAGTACACACCTACATTTTTATTATTTTGACAATGAAAATTCCATTAAGAAAGTTAATATTCAAAACTGTTGATTGTAATACTTACAGAAAAACCAATCATCTGTTGAGAGTAAAAAAATTAGTTGTACATTGACTAAGTATAACTACGATGATGTCAGAAAGTATTTCAGTGTTAATGCTCGTAATCTTTTTTACAAAAAATACATACATACATGGAGAAAATTCAACGGAAGGTTGTTCAAAATATAAAATAATGGGTGAGAAAACTATTGTAACCAAGTTACTTGTGTATTAATAATTAAAAAAAATTTTAAGGATCATTCGTAAGTAAAGAAATTTTCTTTATAAATAAAATTATTAAATATAATTTTATTTCTTATAGTTTAGAAAAATATATTCCTACAAATAATATATTTAATACGATAGTAAAAGAAATTATTTATAACATATTATAGTCTTATATAACAAAATAATTATTTGATGTTAATATCATATATTATTCTAATCTTAAATTGATAATAAACAGCATAAAATTAAATATAAGCTTATCATTATCATAAATTCGTAATATATATATGAATAAATACTTGTCTCCTTTTTTAAAATTACTTTGGTTATTTAATTGATTATTTGAAAAATGTAGAATACATTACTTTAAATACTTGTAAAATATATATTCAAAATTAAATATATGATGATTACAATTGTATTTATTTAAATATTATCTTTTCAATTTTTTTTAACTGTTATTCTTTTCGAATTATTATACTCATTTTTTTTTCATTTATATATAAATATATAAATTTATATATAAAGTACTTGTTAAATTTTACGTATAATTTATCTTTACCTTTAAATTATTTAAATTTAAAGAAATATTTTCTACTTTAATTTTTAGATTTTAAATTTTTAAATTATAAAAAAAAAACTTGGTTTATTTTAAGAAAATTTCCATTTTGATACTATTAAATAATTATCAAGTACTTGATATGAAAAATAATTAAATCCTTGAATAGTTCATATTATTTTTGTGAAATTAATAAATTTACATTTTTATTTTTAAAACATAATTGTTGTTTTATACATTTTTGTAATGGTAAAATAATTGTATTATAAAGTTATACATAGTTTGAATTTTTTTTATAAATTATGAAGAATAAAAAAAAAAAAAAAATTCCATTTTATGTCATAAATAAAAGCGTCAAAATGTCAAACTTAAAAACTAATTTTTTTTAATAAACATTACTGTAAATTTTTTTAGTAGCTTTTTTATATTTTTAATTTAAAATATATTTTTTGAATGAAAAAAATATTTTCCAAGATTTTATAAAAGAACAATTTATGATATAAATTTTCAAGATTAGATTTTACTTATGAAATGTAAACAAAAAACATAAATTTAAAAATTTCAATTAAAAATGTTGAATTGTTTTAGAATTTTATAAAATGTATATTTATACTATACAACATAATTATGAAAAGATAATTTATTATGCAATTATACTTAATATTAATATATTCGAAATCATAAATATCAACTATCTATTAATGCATTACATAATAATATTTTGCATATAATTTGTTTCATTTAGTAGATATGGAAAGTTTATTAAAAAGTAATGTAAAACAATTTGTTACTCATAATTTATAATTTGTAATTTATAAAATTCTAGTTTATTATAATAAAATTATTGTTCTTGTTAGCCTGATATAATTTAGTGTATAAAAGTTTTATTTTTAACAGCTATTTCAATAAGTGCACCATTAAATATTATTTTACAGATAATAAAGAATTACCATGCGATATCATTAATGAAATTGTTAGTGTTCACAACAAATTTCGAGAAAAAGTGGCCCAGGGAAAAATTGCTAAACAACCTGAAGCTTCTAATATGCGAGAAATGGTAATGTGTATTTAAGATATCATGATGTCGGAATGAGGAGGAGAGTACGAGGAAACTTTAATCTTGCTAGTTGAATCTGAAAAGATATTTCTAAACCATTATCTTCTGATCCATTTGGCAAAAGAATTTGTATCAAATATAAAATGAATGTTTATAAATAAATAGAAAAAATAGCGATATTAATTAAAACAATTTAAATATATTAATATAAAAATAGTATCCAAAGTATGTAATAAACAAATTTAGTAGATAATGCATTAAAAGAACTTAAGCAGTCCTTAATACTATTAATAAATCTCACGTTTCATAAGTATGTGATTCTAGATCGGAGAAAAAGATTGGGCTCGAAAGGGGCAAACTTTTAATGGGTTACTGTAAATGTTAAAGTTACATTTAATAAGGATCATAGGAATAGATAAGATCGGACGGATTCTTCCTTGTCGTACAGTATTGCAGTACACACGCGAATACCTGGAGATCCTTTGGGATTGCCGCTCTTGGGACAGATCGAAAGCTAAAGCAATCCCTTCCGAGATTGCGAGCTTACACACATCTATAATAATAATGATAATAATAATAACAATAATAATAATAATAATAATAATAATAATAATAATAATAATAATAATAATAATAATAATAATAATAGTAATAGTAATAGTAATAATAGTAATAATAGTAATAATAGTAATAATAGTGGCACACCAATCGAATTATATTCAAAAGCTCGTACTTTTTGCAGCAGAAGGATTTCCGGGAGATGATTATTTTTTCACGGCGTGCTGCAACAAAATATTTAATTGGCAATATGTTTGTTAAAATTTGTAATAAATAGCATTTTAAAGTATCCTCAAGCTGCTAATAATTACTTTTTCCCAGAGAATAATATTTTAATATTACACAGTACAAACTGATAACTTCTTTTTTTATTATCAGCACACATCTCGTTAATATTAATAATTACAATTAGTATAATTTCGATAAATTTGGGTTAAAAAGCAAAGTATTAGACCCGTACGAATCATTCGAATAAAAAGGAATTTTACTAAATAATTCAAAATCAATTGTAGCAACTTGCAGGGTGCAGGGTCGAATTTAATCACTTAGTAAACCAAATATTCATAATGAAATTAAATATAAATAAATGAAATGTTTTGTTTGCTTGCGTAAACATTCAATCAACATAGTATTGATTAAAATTTCATTGAGTATTTAATGTATTATTATTCTTTTAATTTTATCACATAACAAGAACTCTAAAATTGATTTAATAATTGATCTCTGCTTGAATAAAAATGACGTTTCTTTATTCGTTAAACATCCTTTTAATCAGTAAGCTAAACTCAATTTTATATAAAGGAGATAAAATTCACAAGCAAGCATTGAAAATGATAAAAGAAAATAATTTTTGTTCGAGTCAAGTACTGGGATGAGGAGCTAGCTGAAGGAGCCCGGGAATGGGCGAACCA
The DNA here is from genome assembly GCA_018907245.1 of Eupristina koningsbergeri. Taxonomy (NCBI): domain Eukaryota; kingdom Metazoa; phylum Arthropoda; class Insecta; order Hymenoptera; family Agaonidae; genus Eupristina; species Eupristina koningsbergeri. Next base: position 1,079,718 of record JACCHV010000057.1, on the reverse strand, counting down.
ATGCACTTTCGGTCACAATAGCCCAAAGGATCGAGGTGTCGGTAGGTGGGTTGGTCTGAATTATCAGCCATTATCACTATTCAAAACCACAGCCTCCCTCATTATTTTCCGATGCCATAATTTTGTGAATTTATTTGTCACATCAACAGGGAGGTTCTCGGTAGGACAGAATCTTGGAATAACCGTCACCAACGACAAATCCTCCGATAAAATCGAGTTCGCCAAGCAGATAAAAGCCTGGTTCGACGAACACAAATACTACACTTTCGGCCCGACTCCACCGACTAAATCAAAACAGCAGACTGGACATTATACCCAGGTAAGATTTTCGGGGTGAGAGGAGCAGTTTCAAGGTATTGTTCAACATCAACATGTTCAATCAACACGTTCAATTAATACCATTGCGAGAATTTATAATGTTACATAATAGCGCTGTCTTAATATTTTATTTTATTATTTTTAGTTATTTTTATGTGATCGAGTTTTCTTTCAACCAATTACTCAAACTTTCATTCAAAACTCTTACCCTAAAAATCCGATAAATCAATCGTCGCGTAATTATGTAACTGCTTTTATTAATTAGCATTATTAAAAACATATCAAATATTAACGTAACAATTTCTAATATTCCATCTCTGCAAAATTTTATGCAACACATTAAATTCTCATTTTTAATGATAATTTTGTATTAATATTTCATGTTCTAAAATTCAAAGCCTAAATGCACATTTTTTTAGAAAATTTTATACTTGTATTACTTAATATGCAGATTATATTCAACGACATATGTATTTATAATAAATAATTATTAAAAATATATGACAAGTAATATTCAAAATATATTCATCATTCAAAATAATTTTTTAAATCCCTTAATTTTGGTGAAAAAAAAGAATAAAATTTTGTATGTAATGTTATACTTATTAAACTATTAATTCAATATAATAATTCTTGCATATTAATTTTTATATTTTGCTTTTAATTAGTAAATTTAATTACATTTCATGGTAATATATAAAAAATAATTATCTCCAATATTAAATTATTCATTTTTTAAATTGTTAAAATAACTATAAATTCTATAAAATTATTCTGCTATAAGTAAAATGTTAAAAATAGCACAAAGACTAAAATTATAGGTTTGTTATTATGTAAATACAAAACAAAAATAATAAAGAACTAATGAATTTCATTATTTGTGTTTAATTATATATTTTTAAACAAAAAATATCAATTTCAACTTATCGAATACATTTTATGATATAAATCTTATGCTATGAATATTTTATTCGCGCATATGTATACTATCTTTTATAAAACACTCATACTTATTTATTACAATAGAAAAATTTTAATTAAAAACAAGATAACATAAAAACTATATTTTATTATATTCAATTATATTGGTTCAATTGAAAAAAATAGATAAAAAAAATTTTTAACAAACCTAGTAAATTGAAATTCTAAAATAAATATAATAAAGAATCATGCGAATTAAAATGAAATTGTGTTTTAAGTCGAGAGATGTATAATATAAGTTTCTCATTATATAACATAATTAAAATACTATAAAATTCTATTTCTTTTATTTTCCAACAATGAAATACATAATTTTCTTACATACCTTAGTGTCTTGTCTATACTAATTTAAAAGTAGTTTCCTTAAAAGTTTCTTTAAAGTTACAAATATACTTATCTCAAAATATAGAATTTTGTTAATAACTGACTTCAAATAGCTTTGTGTAAGATTAACTTTTTATTAATAAAATTCCGCATACAAGTTTGAGAAATCATGCAACTTATAAATTAATTTTGAATTTACTTTAGCTCTTTCTAATAATTTTTTCTGTTTGTGATAAAAATCTTCTCAAAATTTAAGTTTTAATTTCTATTTTTTGTGTATATTAAATATCATATATATAATATCATAAATAGTAATAAATCAAATTAAAATTTTGACATAATTTATTATTTTTTTACTATGTATAAAAATATTAATTCAATACTATTATTTAGACAATGTAAAAAGACTTCAAGCTTTATATAGACTAGAATTATTATGATTTTTTTAAATTATTTTGTGAAAAATTTATTAAAAAATTATTTTAATTAATTAAAATATATTGAATAATAAATAAATGAATTTTAATTTAGTAAAACAAATAAAAAATAATTCTAGTCTATATAAAGCTTGAAGTCTTTTTACATTGTCTAAATAATAGTATTGAATTATTATTTTTATACATAGTAAAAAAATATTAAATTATGTCAAAATTTTAATTTGATTTATTACTATTTATGATATTATTATTTATATATATATTTATTTATATTTCTCTATTTATCATAATAAATAAAGAAGAAAAATACATAGCAATTTAATAATGAATTGAGCTAAGGCCAATGAAAAAAGTTCATGTAATTTATGCATATAGAACAATCTCTGTTTAGTATATAGAATTTTAATTTCATTAAAAAAAATAGCATTTGTTATAAAATTTTCTACAATTTTTAATTAAATAATGATCATATATCGTTAAATATATTTAATCATAATCTATATTTCTTAAATTATTTTTTTTTCAATGTAATAAATTACAATAAATAAAATTTTAATTATATCACATCATTTTTTCTACAGTGTTTATAGCATTTATTGATCGTTATAATTAATAGATGATTGTAGATAGAAAACAATAGCATAGTAAAACAATTTTAAATAAAATAAAAATTGAAAAATTTTTAAATCAACATTTTAGAAAATATAATAGAATTATGCAATAAAAAAATTGTAATATAAAATTATTTTTAAGTAACAAAGAAAATTGCGTTTAAAATAAATATTTTACTGTGTATTACGCATTTCCTTTATTACACAAGAAATTTTATGGATTTTCAAACTATTAAATTTTAACAATTTTATTTTCTAATGAAATATGAAATCAAGATTGAAAATATGAAATATGACACGAAATTTCAAAGCATTTAATCATAGATACAAGAAATATTATATTCTTAACGCAAACTACTTGAATATAAAAAATTTAATAAATTTCTTGACAATAATTATATAAAAATCATTATAATATACTAATTAATAATAATTTTATATATTGCAATTGTAACAATATAGGTACTATATTCTTTTTAAAGAATTTATTTGTCTGAATTTCTCTAAATTTAAATTTGTGAATTTTGAGATAAATAAATTAGAAAATAATAATATTTAATTTATACATTTAATTTAAGAAATATTTTTTTACCATATTATTAGAATAATATTTAAATATTTATTATATTATATTAAAAATTATAATCAATAAATATCAAAGGATAATGAAAAAGCAATTCAGGTTGATTTAAAAAATTACAATTAAATTTAAATATCATAATAAAATCGAATAAAAAAAAAAAAATTTTATATGATTTAAATTATATTAAATTTTTTTATTATATAGCCATTAAATATAAAATAAATAATTGATACGAAATGCTATTTGAAAGAACACACTGAATATTTTATTAAAAATTTGAATTTAAAACGTTTTTTACTACACCAAACATTTGATTAAAAAATATTTCGAAAATAATAGTTATTACATTATGATTTAAATTAATAAAATAATTTATTTTTCATTTCAAGAATATTGATTCGTATTAATATTTTTATTTTTTATAATTACTATAAAAAAATAAATACTAAGCCATTATTTGATACTAATTGTTACGCAATTTATTTAATAAATACGCAGTCTGTATAAATATAATATTTCCATATTTAAAAAATATGTTGCAATAATTAATTCTCTTGAATAGAAAAAGTAATGAATAAAAAATATAATTTTATCTAATCTGGAATAGCTCTTTATATTACATGAATATTTGCTTTTATTTTTTATTAAATATTTAATTGGTATGTTTTTGTTTACTTTCTTATTAAAGTTAAAGATATTATTAGTTTAAAAAAAAAAAAATTTGTTGCTTTTATTTACATCTTCACCTTAAAATGAAATCAAAAAATACAAAATCACTCATTTTTCACTGACGCTTTTCAAATATTTACAAATAATAGTTTATTTTCTAATAACAACTATCAAACTTTCGTAAATAAAATCCGCGTATTAATGAATTTTTAAATGTATGATTAAATTATATATTTAGTATTGAGTTTACGTATTTTACAATTTTTGATAAAAAATATATTTTTTTATTTATCATTTTGAACAATTACAATTTTCAATTTCAATTTACTATTGTAAAGATGAAATAGATTCAAACATTTTTATAATAACTTCAATTGAGATCAGTGCATTGGTGTGATAAAAAAATAAAAAATAAATTTTCATTAAATGTATTTCGGTAACCTTTTTATTAGCGTTCCAAAGGCTATTGTTTATTTAAAATAATAAAATATACGTGTAATAAATTTTTTACAATAAATAAATATGTACATTACAAAAGTATTATACCTTTTTTCAAATCTTCTATCAAATTATAAATTAATTACATAAAATCTTAAACTGTTTATTTGTTTTTTAAAACTGTTTATAATTTATAAAATATACTTTGTAATGTACAAATATTACAGGTAATTTGGGCAAATACTTACTTGGTTGGATGCGGTTATATTCGTTTTCAAACATTAAAGAATATGATTAAAAAACTCTATGTCTGCAATTATGGTCCAGCGTAAGTATTTATTATTATTCATTATATTATATAATAAACATTTTGTAAAAAAAATATATTCAGTTAAACTCTTCGAAAAATAATTCTATGTAATCCTTATTTTTAAATTTATATATATTAATTTACTTTTAGTGGTAATTATATAAATAAAAAACCTTACTCAATGGGAAAGTTCTATTGCGATAGCTCATTAACAAAATCAAATAGCTATCCCGGTCTTTGTAGTAAGTAACTCAATTTTATTATAATTTTCACAATGTTTAATAAAAATGAAGGGGTAATATACTTATATAATTAATTATAAAATTGACTAGATAAATAAATAAAGTTTACTAGATGAGTTTTCAATATTTAAAGTTATCTAATATAATCTTAAAATGCAGTATAAAAATTGTTTATAACTTACTATGTACTGAAGTTTTTAAAGTATGTTTTAAAGTATGTTCTTGTAATCGTTAAGAACCACAGAACAGATATTAAGAGCTCTGGGAATAATCATTTAAACAGCCACTTAGCTTCATTTAAATCTCATCGATAATAGTTAATTTAATTATTTATCTGCTGCTGATTAGTTTTCTCATTCAAATATTAGTTCACTATAATTACTTTTTTGTAGTTTTAGTAAACTTCAAACTTACTGATCAAAGATAAAAGGTCACGTACTTTCTTCTTTTGTATGATATTTCCATCAAGTTTCTTAGATCGCTTAAATTATAATTCGACCTACTTACTCAAAGATCTCGGTAATTTATTCTTAACCTGCTTAGGTATTAAGAGCCGGCGTATTTATCCTAATTTCAATACTAATAATCTCGATTAGCACTGAGCAGAAACAATCAATTATGGTCATCAACTTTAATAAATCTTACAACTAATCTCCTCTCTATAATTAAGCGTCCCATGTATTAATTTGAAAAAATATTGTCATCAATTAACTCCTTCGCACTCGGTATTACCTGCGATATACCTTTATAAATCGCCAAGATATTTGTTCTTTGTGATATTAAAAATTTTTAGTAAACAATCACATCTGAGCTAATATCCTCGCAACTAAACATTCTTCCCTGTATAATTTTTTGAAAGAAAATAGCTGATCATCTGACTTCAAAGAAACCTTTTTTGCACCATTTTCAGAAATTTATTTATAAAAATAATAAAATTTATAAAATAAAAATTATAAAATTATTAAAATAAAATAATTTTTTTTATTTCTTATTTTATTGTAGCTTTTTTAAAATCAAATTACAGTAAGTCATACAACAAAAATATTCCTTCAATATTTAATAAATCTTTTACATAACAATATTTTTTTAAATCAGAATTTAATACCGATTAAAAAAATATTTTTAATTAAAAAAGTAATATTGAAATTTTTCAAAATATACGCATTAAAATTAATTAAAACATTATTTTTTAACGTTTTATGAAGGATTAAAAATTGCAAAATATTTACTGTAAAATAATAATAAAAATAAAATTATTCATGAAAACTTTTTTTAAGTATTTTTTAAATAAAATAAAAATTCTATTATATTTAAACGTATTAAATGTTATATATAAAATTTCTTTAAATAAAAAATATTTATCAATATAATTTAAAAATTTTGGAAAAGGTATGAAAAATCCACCGACATATAAATGCAACTCCAATAATACTAGTGAACAGAATGCAGCTGCAACCCGTAATTCGACTCCAATTTTTGAAAACATAACGAAGAATGCTAACATGTGTATTGGGAAGAATTGCATTACATACTTAAAATCTAATGATAAGGAAATTATTAAGAAAATAGAACACAAGAAATCACCAGATACTGATTTGAAAAAGTTTTATTATTTATTATTAATAAATATATTTAATTGAAATTTGAGTATGATTCATAAATTTTTAGTAATATCAATTTTTCGGTAAATCTTACAATTCTGATTGTAATCACATTTTAATTATAGTTAAAATTATATTCTTATCCAGTAAAACTCTTTTTTTAAATATATGTTGTAGATAAAATTTTTTATAAAATTTACTGAATTGTTTTAGTTACAGTTAGTTTTACGAATATTAATTGTGTAAATAATTTATGTGGTCTAATTAATCATCGTATTCTTTTTTATGAAAGAAAATATTTGTTTGAAACAATAAAAGTAGTGGTCTCAATTCCAAAATTTTAATCTGTTACGTTTTCATTTTCATCTTGTACACCTTGTAAACAATAATATGTGAAGATATCAATACAGTATATATGTATACAATTTAATAATAATTCCTATTTATAAGAAATAGATTATGAATATCTGTACAAAACAATTGTCTAATTAAGAAGTATTTATAAATTGACTTATAAGATGTAACAACTTTCAGTAAAAATGTATATATTTGATGTTATATACAATAGCATACAACTCAGGTAAATGTCAGATTGTTAATACGGTAAGTTCATAAAACATTTCATAGTATTCCTTCTTTAGACTTTCCATTTTACTTTTACATTCTTTTATATATGTATATATATTTCAAGAAAAGAAACTTTACAAAATATTTGCTAGTATTATTTGAATATAAAAATAATATCAATGTCGTATATATCGTGTAAAACCAAATTTTACAAATTTACGATTTGAAACTTTTCAAAATGATTATATGCAATGATAATATTTGGTACAAGATTATGAAATCTCAACTGTTCAATTTTTTATTATTAAAATAGTCAAGTATTATCTAAAAGGAACTGAAAAAAACAGTTTCTACATGGAATGAAATTACATCTACCGTATACTTAAGTAAAACTTGATGTCAAGAGAGAAAAGAACCAGCTTTCAAACATATAAATACATAAAACTTTAATATTCTATGTTTACAATCAAACAACGTCCCTAACGAAATACGGGAAAAATATTTATATTTCTTTGGTCACAGCATTCGTTCTTCATTTTTTCGTCAAGTACGCTTTCATTCTTTATCTCAGTCATTCTTACTTTTCTCTCTTTTATACGAAAGTAAATGTGTAACATCCATTTATTATACATTATACATATGTACAAACTCGGAGGTAACAAATTCATATTTATATATATTTTCTATCTATGTAACGAGTCTTCATTTTATATGCTTGTTTCGGAGGTTTATTTTTTAAAATGAAAAATTAAAATCGATGTCGTCTTCATACAAAATAGGATAAATTAAAGCTGTCATCAAAAATAATTATTTATTTATTAAATTAAAAAAAACTCAAATGTATCTTCTTGATTATTCCTTTCATTGTATAATTTTGTTTCTTCAATTCCATTTCTTGTTTATCTTTAATATCTCCTGCGTGTTCCAGCCACAAAAGAAGAAGTGTTTTTCAAGTTTTTTAATACTTCTCAAAGATATATGAAGTTTGTTTGCGATTTAGTTCATAATCAGCCTTAAAATAATCCATTATCGATGATGTTATGGTTTCGGTATTTGGAACTTGGGGAGACACAATCCGAACTTGCTCTCGATGCCGGTGAAGATGGGTAGAGCCACTTGGTATCCGCCTATGTGATCCGGATTTCTTGATCGCATGTCGTCGCTAACACCCACAGCTGGTACTTGATGCTCTGAACCCGCCGGTCGTCTTTAAAATATAATTCAGTTAACTGCTGGTCTTATAACAATTTTCATTTTTCTATTTAGAATAAAAATAAACTGCAATTTAATTTTTAGTTTTAATTATCTACACTTTATCAAGAAATGTGTGGAGATTGTCAAAATGTAAAAAAACTGTTTTTTTATATTTGTATGTTTCTTAGCTGTACATATTTACATAAGTTAAAGGAAAAAATTATATTTATCTAGTTTTTTCTTCTATATATCACGAATTAAAATTTTATTCCATATTTCACTTTTGATTTTAATTCAATGAAATTGAATAATTAAAATACAAATATAGATATGTAACAATACTTACGATCCTCCAAAATCAACGAAAAATAACCTTTGCAACAGCTCGTAGGTAAAGAGAGTAACACCAAACTGAGGGGATGATCTGAACACTCGTGCTGTGAAAGATTTAAAAGAAATTATTTATGTAATTTTTTATGATAATATCAACTCACAATTTCATCTATTTAATCATAACAAAGAATTGGAGAACAATCGATGAACTTCATAAATTTCAAACTTAATTATTTTTTTTAAACATGTTATTAAATGTTTGATAATGCGACTATTAATATATCAGTAGATGAATGAAGTTTTGCATGAATGGCTTGATGTTTACCTAATAAATGATTTAAAAATTAATACATGAATTTTTAAATATTTTTCATAATTTCACCAAAACATTTTAGTTAATACGTTTTCAGTAGCACGATAATAAATTATTAAAAAGAAAAAACTGAACACAGCTACACAAAATTTATTAATTATTTACTTACTGACAATCAAAGGTCATCGGGTCATTTTAGGAAGATTCAAGAATCGATTGTTGCTCGGCATCAGTCAGCCATTTTTATATTAAATTAAATGAAATTAATCTTTAATAGACTATTGAACATTTTAAAAAATCTTGTTCAAGATTACATGGGATTGAACGAAGTTCAGTATTTATAAAAAGAAACGATAAATATAAAACTTTTTAAAATCAATTTGAAAACGATATTGTATAATTGATACGACACAAAAATTACTCTTTGAATTTTTAAAACGATAAACGATAATAAAACATAATTTTGGCATTTATATCTAATGGATAATATTAAATGTCAATAATTTAATAATATTCTCATCCAATGTTGTATTTAATAATATAATTAATGTGAAGAATTTAATTGATGGTTAAAAATTGTAATTTATGCTACATTATTGTATTAATAATTTTTATGTAAATAGTAGTTTTTTGATAAAAGTAAGAAACTATTCCTACTGTGACATAAACTTATATTTCATTTTTTAAATTATTGTAAGCTTAAATATATTTTATGTATTAAATTCGTTTAAAAAATACATTATTTAAAAAATATTTTTGAATGTTAATATATAAAAATAAATTATATTCCTAAGGATTATATGTTAAACTAGCAAAAGAAGAAAAAAAATTTTAACAAAAATTAACTTTATATAGTTTGAGTATTTTTTACATATATTATCAAATTATTTTATTTAAGCATATGATTTTTTGTCATTAATGACAAATGATTTTTTCTAAACTTATGAAGATAATGTTGAAATGAAGCACGTTGTTTTATTAAGTGCAAATAAAATATTGACTTCAAAGTGAAAAATATAATTTATTATTAAATGTATTAAATGAATTATTAATAAATATCATTGGATGTAATATTATTAAGATAAAAATATTGATCTAAGTTATTGTTTAAGGGAATAACAATTTTTTATTTTTTGATAGAAATTTATTAAATATTGTTTTTATAATTAAATTAATTATTAATAAAAATATTCCAAATAAAATAAATTAGTTTCTTGAATTTTATTAATACACTTATTAATAAATATAAATTACAAAATAAGTTTGTATGTACCCTAATTTTTAAAAATATATATTAAAAATACCTGTTGCTCCTTTCCAGAATGCTCTTGCACCCTCTTCTTGGTATATTTTACGTGCACAATCCAATAAGCCATTGTACGTTGTTTGACCCTCACGCGCGACAACCTATTTTACATTTTTTTTAATTAGGATGAATTTTAATAAAAAATTTTATTTGTTAAGGATTATAAAATTAATTCAAAAAGTTTTAAAAATAAAAATTTTTTTAAACCACCAAATTATTGATAAATGATGCATTGCAGACAAGACAACTTAATATTTATAAATTGTAAAATACTAGTAGTAACTTAGTATTAGAAATTAAATGGTAAAAATCAAAACAAAAAATAATTGAAATGGAAATAAAATATTATATTAGAATAACATTCACACCTGTAATCTAGTTTTTATGACGTCTGCTGGAGTGACAAGAGCTGCAGCTGGAACTCCGGCAATCGCTCCAGCAAATAAAAGAGAAAGCGGTGTATTATAACCTCCTTCGTCAGCAAATTTTGTCTTAACATGAGCGTAGGTAGGGAAATAAATAGCACTGAATGGAACGTCCCTTAAAAGGCAAGCTCTTGCACCCTAATAATAATTATCAGTTATCATTTTAATCTTTTAATATTTATTAAATTCGCTTTATTTGGAAAAACATTCCTATTATTTTTGTTGGTATCGCAAATTAAAAATAATGTAATTCAATTTAATTAAATCCATGTGATATAAAAGTAAATTTACATTTAAATTAAAACTCAAATGAATTAATTGAATTATTCAATTAAGTCATTTTTCAAAACATAATATATTTTCAATGATCCTTCGAATATACTTAAATTTTATATAAATGTGTAATTTAAATTATAAAAATATAATATTCTCAGTTATGAAGAAAATTATTATTTTTTTACAAAACTGGAGTTAAACACAATTATTAACTTTATTTTAATTTTATATAATTGAACTGAGTTTATTTTTAATAAAGATAAAAAAATAAAAAAAATAAAAATAATTAAATATGAAATATATTTTTACAAAACAAAATTACTGCATACTTTATAGAGTCCGAAAAATCCGAGCTCCTTAACAACGGTCCATGCTCTAACTTTCTTGCTTCCAGCTATTTCACCAGCTACTTGCAACCTTATCTTTACAATTTCTAAAGGATTGGTGAAAATCATTTGGGATGCACCAGCACATCCACCAGATATTATTTCTCCGTAAACTGGAAGATTACCATTTTTATCCATAAATTTATCACGTACGAAATCATTGACTGTGAGCTTGATAGCTTTTTCTGGAGCTACACCCATTAGCTGAGGTAACAAACCTCGGTACAAACCAAAAAATCCTTCGTGACGAATTACCTATACAAATTAAAATTATTCAATCTGTAATTATTATGTATGAATAAGCTTTATTTCACAAAAATCTTGTAATATATTAGAAAGCTTAAACTTTTGAATATATAAGTTTTTCATCTAAAATAAGTTTTATTTGTATTGAGATAATTAGATGTGAAATAAATTTTTAATTAAAATCGTTTCATAAATTATACTTAACAAAAAAAATGTTTTTAAAATATAAAATTTTATTAAAATTCATATTATAAAAAGAAAAACATTTATTTTTATATATTTTATATGGAAAATAATGATTTATAAAAAATAAACCTAAATGCATTAATATTCATATTAACCTTTTTACAACAATCAAAACTGTTACGATACATAAGTTCACCAATAAATGAACCAGTACGTTGATTTTGCATTCGAGTCTTCACCAGATCAATTGGATAAACTACTGTAGCTCCGACAGCTATAAAAATAAAATTATATATCGATTATTATTAGAATTTTAAATACTAGACTAAATATAAATTATAAAAAAAAATTGATTAAAAATTTATTAGTCATTTAACATATACATACCACCACCAATGGAACCCAAAACGAATCGATAACCACTTTCCATAATTTGTACCAAAATACCTCTTTCTTCGGGGCTCTAAAAAATTTATAATTAAATATATAGAAAAAACTTGTAGAATCATAATATACAATATACTTTAAGTAGCTTACCGATACAGCTTTAATTTCTGCAACTCTTTTATTAATCTGTTTAAAATACTGCTCAGGAGTAATTGCAACTAAATCATTATATATGATTTTCCTGAAATTCGTCGTGAATTATTATATATATATATATATATATATATATATAATATAAAATTTTTTATCAATAAAAATTCAAATGAACATAAATGTGTATTCGTTACAACTAATTGGTTCAATATCAAGAATGTTATGAATACCCGAAATACCTGCATGCTAATTTGTGCAAATAGAATAAAAAGTATACATAAATCACATAATACTATTATAAAATAATTCAAGGTATAAATAATTATGTGATTAAAAAAATAATAGTATACATAGGCGAAAGAGCAATATGTGTAAATATGAAAAATGATAAAATATAAAAACAGCAATAATAAAAACGAAAACTCAATACATAATTTATAAAAATAAAAAATGCAGTGAGACGCACCCAAACCCTGTTACAATCGGCTGCGGTTCTTCGTTCGCTCTGTTCTCGATAGCGTACACAAAATTAACATTTTTAATACTCAAACAGTATTAGATTCAGTGTAAAGACTATGAAAACATTCTATCTCTTTTAGAGAATTATAGAAAATAATTTTTTTTTTTAATATTTTATTTAAAAGTTTTGTCAATATTATTGAACTATTTAAATTAAAATTGAAAATTAAAGTTTACATATTTTATTTTAAATATTGTAACTAATGTAATTATACATGTAATTATACATCATATAATTAATATATACCATATTTATACATAGCATACTTGTTTTTTTTTTATTTTTATTCGTAATGAGTTCCAAGGTTTATTTCATGAATTCCAAATAAATTAAAATACTTCGCCTTTGCTTAAATATAATATTCATAGAAATAAGAATACAAGTAAATTGAATGAAAAATATACAAATAAAAAAATATAATCAGGATAAAACTTACACACAGAAAGCCTGAAATTATAACTTTTTTGTGTATTAATTATTAGCTTATATTAATTATTTAATTACTTAATAGTGTATTTACCCAGTATGGTGTAAAAGATCACAAAGATGAAAGAGAATATCAACTTCAAGGGGTGTAATTTGTGACATCATTTGTGCCGAATGTAAAAACTCCTCTAAAAATTTAAAAAAATCTTTAATGATTTTAAAAACGTTAGTTTTCAATTTAAATATTTCAATTTAATTTGAAAAATAATAATTTTGAAATAACATTTCTAATTTTTTATATCTAAATTTTTTTCTAAAAAATTATTATAGTAGCAAAAACAAATTAAAATAATTTCTTGAACAAAATTTAATTTATATAATATAAATAAGTTAAATAATTTTATAATTGATAAATTCAGAATTGATTCCAAAATTTAAAAAACAGACCAATTTAACTAAAAAATGTTTATATATCTATTATTATTTATTAAATTTAACTATTCTTAGGTCTATATTCTTATATAAACACTTCAATTTGGATGTATTTATTCTTTTTTAGATGTGTGTTTACCTAAGTTATAAAAATTCACGAAACTAGAAAATTTAGATAAATACAGAATCATAGTTAAATAAAATAACAAAATCTATTCATTTATGGAAAATAAAAAATCTTGTTTTAAATATTTATATTACTATTATTACAATTTTTTATTTTATTCAAAAAATATAATGTAATACGAATATTATAAAGACATTATTATCTCTCCTTATTTTTTCCATACAGAAAAAGTATCTGTGTGTTTTTTTTGGAAAATTTCTATACAAGGGAAATATTTTAATTGTTTTATTCTTTCTGATTATATGTTAGATCGTTTTATTTATTAACTTATTTATTGTTATTACTAGTTATTTATTTAATTTTATAAATTGGAAGTTTTTATACGTTTACCTTTTGTTACTTCTTGAAATCTGTGTCCTTGAGTTGCATTGAGGTAGATTCGTTTTATAAGTTCCATGTTATTGAGTAGTGAATTGAAGGCCATGAAATAGGGAAAACTTACTTTTCTTCCTGTCTGTCCTGTACTTAAAGCCTAGAATAAAAAAAAATTTAAACTAACTATTCTATTTAGTACAAATAATTAAAAAAAAATAAGAAAAAAAACTCACTGCTATAAGATTATCCTTTACATCCTTCGTTAATAGATGGCTTTTTATACTCAACATAACATCTTGTAAGTCTGCTGCTGAAATAAAACCAGTACCATCTTTGTCAAATTTCTTAAACGCTTCTGTAGCATATTCTTCGTGAAAATCCTATTAAAACAAAACAAAACGTTAATAGTTAAGAATTAAATTTCAACTCCGATTATTGTCAATCAAAAAAAATATTTTGTAGTACTTTAACAAACATTAATATTATTGTGGCAAAATTCTGTCTATCTTTTAAATATGAACAATAAATAAACTATAGGATTGTATGCATTAATTAAATGTAGTTTATTTCAATACATAAAAGATAAAAAATAAAAAAATTAATTAAAATGATCCTCATTCTCTATTTTTAACAACTAATAACATTAAGAAAAATGCTTTCCTAACGTTTTACAAATTTTAATACCAATACATGTCCCTATGCATATCATATTCTTAAACTACAATTTTTAATCATATATCAATAGACTAAAAAAGATACGAACGTTTATTATTGTATATTACTCACTAAAATTATTCAGTATATTAATAAATAATGATTTATTATTATTTGTTAATTAAAGCTTTTATAAATAGATATTTTTATATTTATTTCAAAAGTATTTTAATTATTCATACAGTTAACTCATACAATTGTAAAAATGAATGATAAAAAATATTTAAAGACATATAATTATGTTGGTATAAATATTATTGATAAAAATTATTTAAATACTCACGTGTAAAAGTTGAGTAAATTCCCCGTAAGTAATAAGTCGTTTTTTATCTTTTCCAAAGTACAATTTAATAAAATCGCTGTCCATGTTAAAAGGCATCCTTTGATGAAGTACCGTTTTACGGATTACCTCATCGAATTCGTCTGCAAATCACATCGATTAAATTATTTAAATAACCTTGAATAAACATTTTTATTATTGGAAAAAAAAAAAAAATTACAAAAATAAATACATACCAAACGCAACCATTCCATTTCCATTAGTGTCGAACAATTGAAAAGCTGTTTTATAAAGAGCATCTGGCACACACAGCAAGCCCTCAAATGCTTGAAACTCAGCAAAGGATATAAGCCTGAAATTGAATCATTATAATTATAATTTTTAATATTATACTATATTATTATTTTTAAATAATTTATAATAATTAATTATATTTATTGACATATATTTATTTATTGAGCAGGGCTTATAATTCTTTTACAAATTATCACCTACTATTTCTAAGAAGGCTTTTACCTTAAAACTTTTAAACTAAGACAATAGTCTTAACTTTTTATTTGTGCATTATGGAATTCCTCATAAAAATAATTTTAATAAAATATTTTTAATTTTTATTCTAGGAAATAAATCAACGAACTTATTTGCTAATCAATGTTCTTCATGATAAAATAACCGAGAATATAAAAATATTAATCAAAATTAAATTTAATAATTATTAAGCTTAAAAATAATTTTTATAATTCGTATATATTATAATAAATAATTTATTCTTACCCATCTTTATCGGTGTCAACGATTCCAGCAAGTAAACCGACAGAGTCTGGATTAAAGTCTTGATCAACGTAAAGACCAAGGTAGCTCCGAATGAAATCACTTGGGGTCATGTAACGCTCCCCATCCTTTTGAAGGGTGGCATACTAAAAAAAATTCAAAATCAGCTATAGCTATTCATCAATAAATAAAAACAAATATTTTGTAAACTTTTTAATCAAATTTAATGATACACCTCCTTATATTACTTTAAAGTAAAAAAGAATTTCAACCGAACTTTTAAATGAAACAATGATTTGTATATAAAGTATGAAATAACTTTTTGTAGTTTCGTTTAATTTAACAATTTTCCAATAAATATTAATATGCATTTAAAATAAACAAAATTTTTATCGAATTATTTTTATTATTTATTATTTAATTATTTTATATTACCGATTGTTTAACATTAATTTACCTGATTGAAGATTTCATGAAGACGTTCGCTGTTGGCACGCTTCAAATATCCGGGACCCTAAAACACATCGTTCATGGATTAAGAAATATTAATTATACAAATAATAATGAATCATTTGTATAAAGTTAGATTATAATTAAACAAATTAAAAAAAAAATTAGAATTAATTACAATAAAACAACCTCGACTGTAGTTATGAACGAAAAATCATGTAGCATTAATTTTTTAATAAAATTATGAAATATGCGCAATTCAAGCTATCAAAATTATTTAAGACTTTTAATAACTTAGATTAAAATTAATAATACATTATATTTCAAATTCTAGATATATTTAACCCATATATATATATATATATATATATATATAATAAAACACATGCAATACTTAATATAGTTTTTTAATAATCCCTAATAATAATATTTCTTCATTAAATTTCTTTTATTCTGAATGAAATGACTACATAGGTCTATTTAAACTTTATAAACTTTATAAAATTTATTTCATCCGCAGTAGCTACTAACCTACTTTTTAAATCTTATTAATTTCAAAAGATCAATACTCATAACGTTGTACCAAAATTTTACAAAAAAAAAATCTTAATTCAAAAATTGGTTTTCTAATGTAATCATAATAAATTTTTTCTCTTTTCCTTTATTATTTTATAAAATATATATAAATCTATATTTAATTTATCACAAATGTTCTAATTTTTTGTACTTTCTTATTATAAATTCTACTTTTATTCGTAAATGAAAAACTGCTTACTATTCCATATCAAAAACATTCATAAAAAACTTTTTTAATAATATAATATTTTATTTGTTTCTAAATTTTTTAATTGCTTAGATCTAGTAATAAGAATTATACTTGAATTGACTAAAATAATAATATTCCCTACATGTTTGAAATGTCTCCAAAAATTATTAGTAAACATAACTAATTTTTTTTTAATATTTAGATAATAATTAGACTAATATTTCTTTCAATTACAATATAGATGGTGTAATAATCTTATTTATAATGTTAATCTTATTCAATTATTTGAATTTTAATCATCAGCTTAAGAAACTATCTTCTTAGTATTAAGAATGTATTTACCCTTGAACTTGTATGTCAAATTTTTTTCTTCAAACTACGTATTTTTCTTATACGTATTTTTCCTATACATATTTATAATTCTTAGTATATATTAAATATTAAAAAATGTATAAAAAATACAGATATATATGTAACAATACACATAATTGCTCATTACAATTTATAAAAAAATTATAAATAAAATAATTCTCTAACAAAGACCCATTTGAAAAAGTTATACTGTTCCAAACTTTTCCCGTGAACTGATTAGAATCAATTAGAGTAATTTATCATCTAAATATAATGATTCTTATTTTTTATATTCATTCAATTACTTTCATAATATTGAATAATTAAAAAACAAGTAAATACTGGATTAAATATTATTTTTATTTATAATTTTAAATTTTTAATGTAAAATTTTTATTTACGTCATTTTTTAAACTATTCTTTATATTATAAAATAATATTTAATTATATTTTACAAATTTTTTCATTTAAAATATTTAAAAGATTTATACATTAAAAAGTTGTTTAAATTAAAATATTAATATCCATTATCGATCGATTATTTTCTTGAATCCTTTACAGTTAAATGATACAGATCATAATAATATATATATGAATAATAAGATTAATTTCTAACATTAAACAGGTATTCCTTCATAAAGAACTTATCCAAGAATTTTAAATTATCAATTAAAATTTTTACTACAAGTTGATGAATGAAATAAATGAATCTTTATGTAAGATCCGCACTTTGTGTTCACGGACAAATAACATAGTCGTAAATATATAAATAGTTTATGTGTTTTACATTGACAGAACATGCAAAAAAAAAATAATATTAAAGAATCTTCAAATATTATGAAATCTGTTATAAAAACTATTTTTAGAATTTTTGAATTATTTATACTTATATTGATTTGATACTGTTAACTTTAAGAACATGCTGTTTAAAAAGTTATCGTGATTTTATTAGATTAAAAAATAAAAAATTAAAGTAAGTATAAGGATAAAACAAGTACAAATCAATTATCTATCATGCAACACGATTCTTGAACTGTGATGACGTAGGCCTTGACCTTCCTAAAATCGACCTTCATCAGTGATCACTGATCCCGTAGATAAAAACTTCACCAGCAGTTACAAAGAAAAATCTAATGATAATCATGGAGCGATTAATATCATAAGTTACCTCCACGTGCTAAGTATTCCATTATTCTTTACATTTATCAGTATAATTTCAGTGGTAAAAAAGTTTTTTTTTTGTTATTTAAAATTAAAATATTAAGTTCAAAAGCTACTTTAACGACTTTTAGATAAATTAATCTTCAAACTTTATAATAAATTATAGCAACAAACCTAGCAAATTAAAAATTATGGAACAAAGAGCATACTTATTTTCCTATTTTATTTAAATTTAAATATTTATAAAAAAAATTGCTCCCAAATTCCACAAAGTTTAACCCAAATTTCTTAAGGAATGCAACATATTTACTAAGGTGCACTGACCAGTAAATGATTAATAAATATTAGCACGACTAACTTAACGAACGTGATGTGGTGTGGAGATTAATCACGTGACGATCGCGTGGGCCCGTTCCGCCACCTCACTCACGTTAACGTTAATCACTCCAAACGATCACGCCTCTCTCTCCTTTCGACAAGACTCACACATCTCTCTCTCTCTCTCTCTCTCTCTCTCCTGACATCACGATCCATACACATGCTCACACATAATTATATTACGTATCGTCGATGTAGCCAATTGATTATGTAATCACTCAAAACTCTAGGAAAACTAGATTTTTAACTTGGACACACAACTTTCCCATAATGATCCATACTCTTGGCCATCCAGTGGAACTGTTGCTCAGGTCTACTCTTGCTCTTTGTCTAGCGAATTACTATAAGCGAAATATCGCCTTTTATCTTCGTCCAATTCTTATCCTTTGGTCTCTCGAAACGCATGACCTCTCTTTTACTTAAATTTTTACCTCGCGCGTTTTTAATTAATTACTCTGATTTTAGTCATTTTTTTTTTTTTTTTTTTTTTATTCACTTTTAAAATATTTTATTTTTTACCCTACTTTTAAATAATAAACATTAATTGTATTAATTATTGATATGAGCAATATGGCAAGAGCTGTATCCGTGTATTTTAAAAAATTTTTTTAGTCTTTGGATACCAATTCAATAAATATGATTAACTTATATTATCATTTAAGATTTCATAAACATATACTTCTCGGTATTCTTTTATTTATGTATTATCATAGATTTTTAATTATACTCATAAAATTTACTTATTATTTTAAAATACTTTTGTAAGATAATGTAAAATTTTTGCACAGATCTATAAATTACAGTTTGTTAATATGTCATCATAATTTGCAACTGATTTCACAAAATATGAATAAACGTGTTTTTTTTTTTAATTCAGTCTCTTAAATTACATGGTATAATACAAAATATAATCTGAATTATCCTCAATTATAAATAAAAAATAAAATTTTAATCCTATAAAGTAATCTAATATTTTAATTGAACAAGATTTTTTACAATATGGATATAACGTAATATTAAAAATTATCTATATATATGGATTCTTCGGTATTTTCTTAATCATAAACTAATATAAACTTTACAGTTGTTGATCATCTGGATTTACTTAGTTACACTGTTAGATCGCATTAAAAATTATACTCGTATTCATATTTACTTACAACCTGACCAATTAGAATAAAACTATTACCTGAACTTTCAATTTATTCATTAGCCCGCATAAGTTAATTTATAGAAATAATATTTTTAATAAAAGATAATGTTTAAGTAGCTAATGTTAAAAGAAAGTTTTTATCTCAATAATCTTACGGAAAAAATATAAGATTCCCCAATTTTTCAATTAAAAAACATTTCCCATTCCCAATCGTTAACTAATGTGTTTCCGTACTTTTGAAAAAGGCATCTCCGATCAGGTTATCTCTGTATTTGTATTTTTCTATTTCAATCTCGTCTCCACTTTCTTTCGTCAGCAGCCAATCGTGCGAAAATAAATCTGTACGCTATCCCTAAGAATATAAAGGAATTTACCTGTACCTGAACTTTATCGGTCAAACCTAAAACTTGTAAATACCGTTAGAATATGGAATATGAGCTGTAATATATATGTTAGCACTTAATATTATCAATAATTTATTTAAAAGTACATCCAGATACCGATATTTCAGCCGATATTTGGATATAAAATCGTAAATCTGTCCTTGTGGTTAGCGCGAAAAACACATGTCCGACACTCGCTAATTTTTAAGTCGATGGTAATGCAAACGACGCGAACGAACTGACTAAAAATGATTACTATAAGCTTGATTTCTGCTAGATGGT
Source organism: Eupristina koningsbergeri (assembly GCA_018907245.1). Taxonomy (NCBI): domain Eukaryota; kingdom Metazoa; phylum Arthropoda; class Insecta; order Hymenoptera; family Agaonidae; genus Eupristina; species Eupristina koningsbergeri. The sequence continues at coordinate 1,058,863 of JACCHV010000057.1, read as the reverse complement.
AATGTAACTCCAGTCGTCTGACTCTCTCCCACTCACACGCATAGCATTTGCCATACATAACAGTAATCTTAAATATGACGATTATTTTTCTTCGGTTATGAATGATTACGACAACGAGCAAGATTCGAGAAAAATAAGAACAGGAAAAAATTTTTTACGACTTCTGCTTAGTCTTTTACACACTTAATTTTGTTTTTAATTTTTCTTTTTTCATCTCTATTATCTATCACCACAATGAATATTTTTATTTATATACAATATTTTATTTATTTGTAACCATTTTAGCAATTTATTTATTTTTAACATATTTTTTTTAGAAAACTAAAAAACTATATATTAGAATATTTTAAACTACGCTTTATTTATGTAATAAAAAAAAAAATATCTTCCATGTGATAAATGTTAACTATAAATATTCTATCACATAATATTAAAATGTCTTCTTAGGCTTAATTAATATTTTAAATACATGACATGTAATTATAATTTTAACATGAAAGATATTTTATACCAAATGTAGATTAAATCTCTTGAGTAATGCATACGTAAATGAACATAGATTTTCAAAAAATTTATTGTTTGTGAACTCCTATTTTATAAGAAAATAAATGTATAATAAGTAGATAGTGCTTAAATTATACTTTTATGCTTAATTTTAATATAAAATATAAAGATAAATAAAAATATGATATGATTTTCAAAATAAAGTATATTCATTTTTAAAAAAAAAACTTAAAATTTATTAACAATAACAAAAATATTGAATCTCAATATTATTAATTATGAATTTAATAAAATATCTCAATGATACATTCACTATAACTTATATTCAACATTTTTTTCATAAATGTAATTTTTCATAATGACTATGGTTTTAATATAACTTCATTAATACCATATCATTATTTTTATAAATAAATCAATACATCGGTTAGAAATTTTCTTTAAATAACTTTACTTAAGTAACTTTGATTTACCATTAAAATTATTAAACTGTACTTTTATGAATTTTAGAATGAAAACCGTACTTATTAAAAATTTAAAAAATCATTACAATGAATACAAATAATAAATCAATACAAATTTAAAATTATATTTAACATATATTTTTATTATAAACATAAATTGGAGAAAAAAATAAAATTTCATTTTTATTTTAAATATAAAACTACTAATTATTATAATTACCTATTCGGCTACTTTATATAGTTTTTACCCAATTTATAATATTATAATTAATGTGTATTATGATCTTATATGCTAAAAAATGTAAGTTTAGTTAAAAAGAGTAAATCGCTACAAATTATAAAATATATGAACCAGATGTAGACGGAATGTTAAGCACGTGTCCATTATATTTGTACATAACACGATTAACGTAGATATGTGACACTTGTCGCTTTTTTCTTGTTTGCATTAAAATTATATTGATTAACAAATCTTATAGAAAAAAAAAAAATCTTATAGATAAAATACTTTATGCTTAAATTTCATAAATACGTACATATATTGGTATATAATGCTACCATGAAATCATGAAATTTATGCAATTGACATCATATATGTGTGTGTGTGTGTGTGTGTGTGTGTGTATAATACTATGGATATGACATTTGATTTAATAACAAATTTTTTCATTTTCATATTTTATATTTAAATGTGTTAAGATCTTTTAAAAGTCTACTATTAAATTCACAATTAATACTTAATATATAAATTAATAATATAAATTTAACCGAATTTTTCTTTAAATATACGTTAGTTGAACAATTAAAAATAATAAACATCATTCATTTTTATAAAATTATAAACAATATAGACTATTCTTATAGTTATAAATAAATTTAAATAACTATATTTTTTTATCGTGTTCGAATGTCTTTCAAAAAACTAAATTTAGCTCACTTAATCATTATTGTTAATGTTAAATGAATAATTATAAATGAAATATACTATAAATAGCTTAAGTTAAATATAAAAGCTTATTTAACATTTTTAAACTCTGTTTATAAAATAATCATAAAACGTTATTATTGAAACTTTTTTAAATATTTCATTTTAAATTTTTTTAATGTATTACTTTTAAAACTTTTTGTTTTTGCTTCATTTTAAAACTTTTCATTAATTTCAATTTACAAATTTCTAAATACTGCTAAGATTTTTTTTTTAAAATATCGGATAAAAAAATAATAATGAAATTTTTAAGCCAAATAATAATTTACAATTTTAATTTGATGCACAAATATAAAGCTAAACTTATAATTTAATGATAAATCACATGAATAATAGATTATAAATAGATAACATGTCATTTATAAACTATTATCCGTTTTTTTTTTAATTATTTAACCTGTTTGAATACTCGTGAGAAAATTATTTGATGCTACTATCTACTAACTACTATCCGCTTTAATGCTAATATATTGATGCATTAAATGGAATTATCAAAAAAAATCATTGAAATTTATTTTTTTTAATTTTTATAATCCATCACAACAAAATACATTATCATGCAAATATAGTAATACAATAATATATATATATATATATAAATGAATCCTGATAAATAAATTATTATATTTCAAATTCAATATCTTTATGAGAAAACTTAGTAATATCAGTAATATTTTATTTTTTAAATCATAAAATATTCAATTAATTTCAGATGGAATTTATATTGAAATATGAAAATTAAAAAAATTACTATTTTATTTTTTTCATACTGCACATATCGAAAAATATATAGAATTATAATTAATATACTAACTTATATACATATATATATATATATATAAATCATTTAATTGATAAATAAATTTTACCAAAATAAATATATTTAAATTTAAGATTAATTTAAAAATTGCTAAAATATAATGTTAAATTTATTAGCCTAATTGATTTATTATGCATTTTTATGAAAACATAGCATTATACAGAAAAAATTATTATTCTAAAATTTTTATAAATTTCATTCAAAAATTTTTATATAATATGCGACGTAGCTAAATAAATTAAATATTCAAAGGGTTTGAAAAATTTTATATTAAAAATACTCTGTAATTTATTTTATTTTAGTACAATTTCTGATAAGATAATTTCAAACACATATCAATTTTTATAAACATTGACCTAGTTTTCAAGGATTTCAATAAAAATACAATGTATCATTACAAATTTATTGTAATCCGATTATTTTAATTTGAAAAAATTAAATTTCTAAAAAAAAAATTCCATTTAATTATTATCATAGTGATCGATAAAATAAAATGTCATTAATATAACATTAAATATTTGCAATTACTTTTTGATTAAATTAATAATTCATAAAAGAAATGTTTTATAAATATCTGTACATTTTTTTTTTGTAAAAATCAATTTTCAATTTAATTTAATTTATTTATATTTTAATAACCATTTATCTCAGTCACCTCAAAACATTTATAGTTTGTCAAATTAATTAATTAATATTTCATTTTTTTTTTTAAATTTTTTAAATATTTTACTATTATTAAAGTGTATATTTTGTATTCGCAATCTTGATTTAAATACATTGTAAATGTATATTTATAAAAATTTTATTAGTTTGATTTATAGGAAAAATAAAAGCTCAAACGTATTCCTTCATATTGCGTAAACAAATTTAATAAATTAAATCAATTTAATAATAAATAAAAAATATGATCGGTCAATTAATCTTATAATAACAATATAACTAATAAATATATAAAAAAAATTTATTGTACAGAACTAATTTTAAAGATAAAAATATAAAAATATAATGTATATATAATTATATTAAATTTTTAATAAATAAATTTTTTAAATTACTCGAGTTATGTATAATATTTTAATATAATTAGCTACAAAACTGTATTAAATTACTTCTACTTTAAAAGGCATTTAATCAATACGAATGAATAAAATTTAGTAAATGAGAAGAATAAATGATTTTAGTATACAGCAACATTTATACATATAAGCAAATGAGCTCATATAATCTAATATAATATTATAATAATATTAATAATATTAATTTTATCAAAACTATCATAACGGATTTTGGGTACGTCAAAATATTCAATCGATATAATTTATTAGTTTGTAATTGCAAAATTAAATATGTTAAATAATTATTAAATGTTCTTACGTATAAATTAACACATAAAAGCTGCTAATCTAAGATCACAAAACGTTTTCGTTCTTATTTTATGATTGCCATACAAATGTATAATTCTAAAACAAAATTTTAAATTAAACAATTAAATATTCATTTATTTCTATTTGGAATACAATTTATTAACGACTCTATTCTATTTCTTACTAAAATGTTTATAATTTCACAACGTGTAAGTATTAAAAGTGGAATACCAAATTATCAATTGCCATTAAAAAATATAGAATAAAATAAAACTGGTGAATATTAAAAGCAAATTTTTATTGTCTATCAAATACAATAAATAATTAACTTCCGAGTGTAAAAAGTTTTTTTTAACGCGCAAACACGAAAAGATAAAGCGCCTAAAAAAAAAATCTATTTGTAATAAGAAGCAAATTTTTAATTCAAATAACGGTCATGTCATAACACGCGTGTTCAGTTTGGATGCAATCATAGACAGACCTTGAAGAAACATCGCTACCTCGTCTTTAAAATAACCGACCAGCTTTTCTCTCTCAACCATTGTGTAATATTTATGTTTGTTATGCTCTCACTATTCTTATCTTTATTTTTTTTATTTTCTTTTTCTTTTTTTGAGGGATGTTTTTCAAATTTAAAATTGTAAATTTAAAGCTCAGTGGGCTCCATTACAAAACGTATCTTTTTATTTCAGCACAATAATTATTAATATTTATTTCCAGAAGCATTTCCATTCATGTAAGTATGAATGGATTGTATTATCATGTACGCTTCCGCATTTTTTGAACGACACTTTATAGATTTATAGAGCAATTGCTGTTAAGTATAACTTGATACAATGAACAGAATACTAGTTTTTTCATATTAAATCATATTTATAATCATGTTACACTTGCCAACAAAATTACTGGTTATAGTAAAAAATCGAAAATACCACAATGGTATATTTGGTATATTTGAATTATAATTTTTTCCCCTTGAATGTTTTTAATAGAGGACAGGAAACTTTTTATCAATTTTACTTTATTTTTTCAACTTAGTGTATACGTCATTTCAAAAATTACTTAAAAAATTATCACATCCATTGTGGCTTATCAAAATATTTTTTTATAATAAATCTAATTTTGCTTTATTTAAATTTTTGTACGATAATATATTATGGCAGTATTAGGCTAATTACAATTATTATAATTCATAATAAATACATATTATAAAATGATATAAGCAATTTATCATACTTTTTATTATTCATAATTACCATATAATTAAATCATTTTTAATTTATTAGAAATTATCAATATTATATTTTAAAAAACTATTAAAGTTTACGTATTTAAAATTTATCTACAAAGTAATAATGAGCATTCGATTTTTTTTTTGAAAAATATTATTTATATGTACAAATATTAAATTATATAATCTCATTCATTGTTTGTTATATTATATGCATAATATAATATTAACTAGATTTTTATTGAAATCTTAAAAGAAAAAAATTTATCGAAAATCTAATTATAAATTTTTCGACTTCGTAACATAAAATTTCATATTCTATTTATGATTGCAAGTAATGTAGAAAAATTAGGTCCAACACTATTGATTTTAATGTCTTGCATTTAGTTATGAGCGTATTTTGTAAATGTATGTGTGTATTCACTTTTGTGCGTGTTTGCGCAATATACTTAATTACATTTTTATAATCAAACAAAATATTTTTTGTAATACTTGATGTAATTATAATTTTTCTATAAAAATAATTAAACTACAACATTTATTAAAACTTTATGAAGTTTAAAAAATACATAAAATGAATTGATAAAAAGTTTCTGTATGCAGAGTGTTTCTGCATGTAACTTAACAATCGACTTACACTTGTGTTATTTTTTATGCGCTTCTCTGACTTTCTATAAAGTACAAAAAAAAAGTTCAATTTAACTATTTCAACGTTTATTGTTAACATCTAATGTGAAAAATATAACATGTCAATATTTATTGTTAATAGCACGAATTCTATTCGATCTGAATATTATTTCACTTTATGAACAATATTTTATGTTTTCCTTTAATCAAATCTTTTTACAAAACAAATTTCAACGAAAGATTAAGTTTATAATAAAAATGTTAACAAGCAGAAATAATAAATATTTATGAGTCTTAAAAGTGTATATTTTATTAATAAATATTAATTAAAAATAACTATGAACATAAAGATTTCATTAAAATTTAATTATATTCTGAGTGTAATAGTATCGTATTACATCAGTTTGATCAATATATTTTAACATGTTTACATGTTTGTATTGGCTTTATTATTTAACGCTTAAGTATAAAAGTGTAGACGACTCAAATGGACGAGTTTTTTTTTAGTATATTTTTTTCTGAATATTATCAAGAATGTTCTGCTTGTAATAGGTCAAAAAAACGTGTCCAACAATTGATCAAATTTAATCAAGCATTTCCTGATATAGCAAGATATTCACAGATGGTCAACATGTACGTAGTTGCAAATACACCGACGTGTAAACGTATATTTATATATTTGTGTGTGAAACATAATACAGATGTATTGGATCTCTTTTTGGCTGGGAAACTCGTAGGAATAAAAGTGTCACTCGTAAAATGATTATTAAAGCAAATCCAAATTCGTGAAAGGGGAAATGAGAGAATCGACACACCAGCAGCTGACGCTTTGGAAATACTTTGAGGAATTTGAGAATAAAACCCTTCCTGCGCTACATGACGTTAATCTTTATTGTTTTAATAACGTCATCCGTCAGCGACTAATGATCCGACAGTCGCACCCCAACTGGAGTGAACCTCGTCTCGAAATATCGCCAACGAGTGCGATGATGATTTACAAATGATTGCGAGATGCGAGATTCGGCCGACCCTACGTGGATGCGAAACAATGCGGGCGGTACATGTGAAGTAGTGGAGAGAAAAAAAGCAGAGCTACCCTAACCCCCGCTCGAGAGAAAACTGAGTCAGTGCTTTCCTCGATTCCACACCCGTGATCGATAAAATTATTTATATCGGGCACCATGAAAGTGGAAAGTGGAAAGTGGAAAGTGAAAAGTGCCGGTCGGTCCACTCTTTCACGTGAGATTCATTCGCTCTGGGTCTCGTCTCATTCGTTTCGGCATCGTTAATGTCGACACTCTACTCTACGCCTATCTCGCACATAATTATTGCCGATAATTTTACGCACCTCTTGACTGGACGCGCCAACGACGAGCAGGTCTCTCAACATTCCCGAAGGTAGATTCGCCAACTTTTTCTTCTATTTGCGATTGATAACAAAAGACACACTCGTTCTCTCTGGAACAATATACGTGTGGCGAACCGTCATGGATCACTGGATCCGGGCTGAAACACCTTTATCAGCTCTCTTTTTCTCAGCCTCTCTCTCTCTCTCTCTCTCTTTCTCTCTCTGACCGAGAAGCGAGATACAGGGGAATGAATAGAGAGAGGGGGAGGGGGGAGAGAGAGGTGGAGAAGAAGGGGTAAGAGACGAATAAAAAGTTCCACAGCACGCCGCGGATTTTCAAACTGATTTGTGCACTCGGGCCGAGAAATTTATGTATACTTTTGGATTCACCGCGTTCCCTCCCGCGCACACCCAGACTTCTCGAGCCAAACAGAAAGAAAGATGAATTCATAAGTGTATATACCTGCTCGCTTCCGGCACACTGGCGCTAGTGTGCGAACCTTCCCCCCCCCCCGCCACACGCGACACACACGCCAGCTACGGGCTCATGTGCGTGCTCACATTTGAACTTGAACTAGGTAGCAAACTCGAGTGCTGACCGCCCCCGGACGAGAAGTACCCTGGGCCAAGTACGGGTGCGAGAACCGAGCAAATGCGACCGAGAAAATCGCGCCCAGCCGACCCAGGCAATTTGTTCGTCTCTCGCCTCCAAGAAGGAGAGAGAGAGAGAGAGAGAGAGATGCGAATGCGTGCCTACAACGTGTGCCTACAACGAGTCAAACTGCGACACTCACTGACTGCTACTGCCGCGTCACGTGACGCGCGATGGAGCTGCGCGACTTGACAAGTGTGTGCGAGTGCACTGGCTCGTGCCAATTAATGAGAGTAGAGGTCAAACCGAACTCCAACCCCTGAGCCGTCCCTTTTTCCCTTTGACATTCGAGTCCAACACTTGGGAATTAAATTTTGGGTTTTTCTCCCAAAGAGACGCGACGTCCCCAAGCGAGACGAACGCCGAGGAAACAGCTCTGGCCCCGGGACATAAGGTCGGTTCTGACCATTTCCAAGAGTAAAAATACCTTCCTTTAACCTCGTGGAAACTCACTTGCTAAACAATTGCACTCGGCTTGGAGTTTCGAGTAATTCGAGGCTCGACATCATTTCGGCTCGATTGAATTTCGGAGTATTTGAGAGCTCCGTTACAGCGCTCCACACATTACACAATTGATTACTTTCTCTTTTCTGCATTTTGTGCAACTTTACTCTTTGCTCGTTGAAAAGAGAGGCACATACTGCCTTCACTCGTCGTTCGAGCTTCACCACGACCGACGCACTCTTCCCTCTATCACATGCACTTAAACCTTGCATTAAGCCAACAGCATTTCATTTCCATATCGAATTAGGCTCTTTGAAAAAATCAACCACATTGGATTTTATTTTTATCCTCGTTCGAAAACACGGAATTTTTACTTCAACTACGAATTTAATGTCGTAGCAATTCTTTATTCGATTAACTATTTGCTCATGTGAAAAACAAATCTTCAAAATCTACATTTTGTCTTTATACTATCAGCTACCAAAATATAATTACATGTACTTATGCTAAACAAAGATGCATTCTTTATAAATATCATAAAACTTTTATTCAAATGTCTAGATCGCATTGAAATGAAGAAAATTAATAAGAAGGAACGAATATAATTTATAAAGTAATTGTTAAAAAAAATCTCAATTCCATTATTCAATTTTACACTAAAGTATATTTATTGATCCTTTTTTTAATTTAATAACCATTAAAGAATGATAAAACAATATCAATTGAGGAAACTTTAATTTACAATTTTTCTAATTGTTAATAATTTATAAAACACTTGTACATATTATCTCGGAATTTAAAAAAGAAATTTCATTGAATTATGTACATAAAACTAAAATTTAGAATGAACAATATACATTCAAATGAAAAAAAAAAATTAATCTATTTATTTGTTATAAATTTATTTTACAAATATTTAAAAACAAAAATTTTACAAAGATAATTAACTGCAATAAACTACTTATTAAAATTTAGCCCTTTTCATCTTCAATTTTGGTTAATAATCAATGTATAAATTATTGCTTGGTTAAAAATATATCCAATATATTATTTTATCAAACTAAAAATAACTTATAATTAAAACAAATATTTAATAAATTATTAGCACTTTTAATTTATAAATACTTTGATTAATATACTCCATAATTAAAATTCGCGGTTGTGGTTTAGAATCCAAATTGACGTTTCAGTTTCCGTTTCTAATACAAAGTGATTTAAAAAAACACATGGTCAATAATCAGTACTTTGTTTATTTATTTAAAATTTTTTTTTTTATTAGTTTCATCTTTAATTTTTAAATATGCCGGCTCAGGTTAAAAATAATATTTTACTGTATGAAGGATGTAATTATCTGAGATATAGATTAATACTATCTACATTATCTGGGAAACCCGTGAGAATTTCATGTATAAGGCCTGATCATGATAATCCTGGTCTTACAGGTTAGATTTTTCTAATTTATTATTAATATATGAATATGTTTTAGTAAATGATAATTTATAAAAAATATGTATAAATAATTTCAGAATTTGAAATAAGCTTTATAAGACTATTGGATAAGATTACAAATGGTTCCAGAATTGAACTTAATGAAACGGGTACAAGTTTATATTACAGTCCTGGATTATTAGCTGGAGGAGAATTGGAACATGATTGCAACCCCAAAAGAGGACTCGGCTATTATCTTGAAGCAGTAATATCTTTAGCTCCATTCTGTAAATCTCCAATGAGCATAAAACTTAAAGGTGTTACCAACAATAATGAAGGTAAATTGCTGTTATTTACATTAATGAAATACAAAATTTCTAAGATTTTATAAATGGTCAATTTTTTTTTTTTAGATCCAAGTGTAGATAGAATAAAAACTTCTTGTATACCTATTGTTAAAAAATTTTTGGCTGGAGATAATGAAATTATATTTAATATTAATAAAAGAGGTGTAGTTCCATTAGGAGGAGGAGAAATTTATTTTAAATGTCCTAATAGTAGATTTCTTAAATCTGTTCAGGTTTTATACCTAAAATTTTGTTTTATTTTATTTGCTTTATTTAAAAAATTATTAACCAATATTAAACAAATTTTAGTGTTTAAAAAGTGGTATGGTGAAAAGAATAAGAGGAACATCTTGCAGTTTACGAGTCTCTCCTGCTATTTCTAATCGTCTTATTGAGTCAGCAAAAGGGATTTTGTTAAAGTTTTTACCAGATATTTATATACATTCAGATGTTACTAAAGGAGCATCTAGTGGACTTTCTCCAGGTTTGTGTACAATTAAATATATATTTATTAAATTTGAATTATTTTTTCTACAAAAAGGTAAAAGTTTAGTCATGTAAATTATTTAAATAATTTTATTAGTATAAATAATTTATAATATATTATAAAATACTTTTTTCTAGTTATTCTAATATAGTATCATCATATATTTTTATCTTATAATTATTTCCAATTTTAAAAAACATGTATTCTTAATAATTAAAATATTTTTTTATTAAATAGGATTTGGTATTAGTCTTACTGCTGAAACAACAACTGAAATTTTCTTTAGTGGAGAAGCATATTCTCCATTAATGTCTGCAGGATCATTGCCATGTGTTCCAGAAGATTTAGGTAAAGAAGCAGCATATAAACTCCTAGATGAAATTTATAGGTATGTTTTGAAATTTTAATAAAAATTCATTAATTAAATTCATAATAATATAAAATAATAAATTAAATTATTAAATTAAATAACAAAAATTATTTTTGCTATTTTATTTTAAACATTGATAATTCTTACTGATGAATACAATACTAAATAGAAAATTGTCTACTAAATATATATGAATTTTAAAATAATTTATGTTTTAGAAATGGTTGTATAGATTCAGCATTTCAAAGTTTAACTGCACTTTTTATGGCTCTTGGTAAAAAGGATGTATCAAAGATTGTTATGGGTCCACTAACTGAGGCAACGTGAGTAATAAAACTAAATAAATTAATATTTAAACATAAAAATAATAAATTGATTTGTTATAGCATACAATTTTTAAAAGATTTAAAAGATTTTTTTGGAATTACATTCAAACTAGAAAATGTTAAAGATGAAGAAGATACTGAATTACCTCAAATACTATTCACCTGCGTAGGAATTGGTTATTCTAATTTAAGTAGGAGAGTTTTATAAATATTGATTTGTAATTAATCAATCAATTTTTTCTTAATTTTTATTGTAATTGTAAATAAAGTACTGTACAAACTGAACAGTGCAATTACTCTCATAAAAAAACTTTTTGTAAATATTAACCATTGTAAACTATTTATACCAATGCTTATACTTAAAAAAATAAAAAATTTTACTAAAATAATGTAACTCTTTATTATATTTTATAATTTTAAGCTATGATATATTTCATACTTATATTTTTTTCATTGTATATTTTTATAAAAGAGAAGGATATTTTCAGTATAAAAAATACAATATATGATCACCTGTCATTTTTTCGACCTGTGTTAAACGTTAATCGACAAGAACAAGATATTTTTGTTAATTTTTAAATTAAAATAATAAAACTGTACAAAATCAAAAAAAAAAAAGAATAAAAATAAATTAAAAACTCTGATATATTGTATTTAAAATAAAGTCTACAATAAATAATTGTCAGATAAAGGCTTTCAAAAAGTCAATTGTAAACACGATACATACATACTGATTAAATAATATTTATAATTAAATTCTTATTCAGTATTTATATTTTGTAACGATGTATTTAATATTAATTTTAAATTCCAATCACTACAAATAATATGCAATATTTTTCACTACCTAACAAATTACTCAGAGGGGATTCTCCTAAAATTCAAAATAAAAATCTCAAAGGTTCACTTCAATTAATTTATAAACTACAAACAAATAAATTTAAAACTATTATGTAACATAAATTAATTAATACTAATTATACCAATCACTACCAATATTTTAATTTTAATTTATGAATAGAATTTTAATATAATATAATACAAATAATTATAATATAAATTCTTACCTAGTTATTTGATGATTTATATGTGTATAATTTATATTACTTATTTCAATAATTCTTCCTCTTTTATAAATTTCTTCCAATAATTATTTAGTATTATTGTATATCCAATAATTATTTAGTATTTATTATTATAAACCCTTATTATTGTACTTACTTTTCTCTAATATTTAGTTAATTATTATTTAATCAGAATTATCCAAAAATTATCAAAATATCTATTATTGAATTATATTCAATAAATCAATAAATTTATTTATAATTAATATACATAAATTTCCAATACTACACGTCAAAAAAAATATTTGTTTTTTTATTATATATATTAATAATATATAATATTACAATATATATATCACAACACTACTTTAATTAATTTTACTTCACTTCTATTTTAAATAATTAATAATCAAAATTTTAATAATATTATTAAAATAAAATAATATTAATTTTAATAATAATAATATTTTTAATATAATATCCTCTCACTATCAGAGATAATCTGTTAATAATAACTATATATTTATGATACAAAAGACAGTTTATTAATGATAACTGGTGTATAAAAAAAAAAACTTAATAATATATTAAATATGAAAAAATTAAATATTAATTTTTTGTTTCTATTTATTTGTTTTTTTAGAAATTGTCATATTAAACAATATTTTTATTTCTGAATGTAAAATTAAAATTGCTAAACAAATTTTTTAAACAAATAATTCATATAGATTTTATTGATAAATGCATAAACATTTTGTTTTAACTCTTTTTAAATTGAAAAATTTCTTCCTTTCTATGTGGTTCATTTTAACAATTCTATTATATATAAGTATAAGCAAGGTTACATATTGAAATAAACAATAATAAAAATATAATTCACAAAAAAATTATTTATCTACAACTATTAAATGAATAATGGTCGATTTATTTTAAAAAATAATAATAGTAATAAAAATAATTTTTATTTATAATTAAAGCTATTATATATAATTGTGTATAATAATTATGTTTAAATGATTTTTTAATATTAAAATGTATTAAAAAGTTATGCATTCTTGTAAATACAAAGGTTTTATAGGCCACGTTTGAAACATTTTTAATGTATCTTTCCATAAGTTTTGATAGTTAAATGAATATTGTTTATAATGATAGTACATTAATTTTTTTGGATGTTGTGAAAGTTGTTTACCATCAATAAACAAACCATAAATTTTTAAAAACATTTTAAATATTTCTTTTCGACTAATTAAAAGACTAGATGATTTTTTTGTCTTCTTTGTTACCCCTTGTTTTAAACCATTAACAGCTATTTCAATTGATCTAAAAAAATTATCTATGTATTAATTAGTCAATGAATATATTATTATACTTGACACTAATTATACCTTTCTGGTACTGCACACCAAACTATACTCGAAGGACAAGGTTTACTTCTTAACCCTCCTTTTGTTTGTTTAAATAATAATTTAGATTGTATAATTCTTGGATGTTTGATATTTAAATCAAATCGTTTAAATATTCCACGTTCCATTGACTCAATAGAATAAGGACAACTTCCACTAATAACTATACTTTCAAATCTTATTGGTGGTATCATTAAGGATAATAATGCACCTTGAACTCCTAGAATATTCCATCTTAAACAATTAGAAAAAACTTCATTATTACATTTTTAAAATAAATAAATTTTCATAAATTAAATAGCATGTGATGCATTTATCTTAATTTATTTTATTCTATTAAAAATTTTATATTTATTTTTTACAAATAAATCTTAAATTATTTAAATAATTTTAAAAAATACTACCTGTAAAAATATATTTATTTATTTTAAAATTCAAGTATCATAATAAATTTTAAAATTAATATTTTAAGAAATTTTAAAAAAATTATTTTAATAGTACAGAATATACAGTAAATTGTTTATCTTATGCAATAAAAACATTTAAAATAATTTAATTTAAAAAATAGTACAAACTTTGCAATTTTATCAGAGCATGACAAACTAAGTGTTCGATCTCCTCGACCTGGTTTTGTTCTCAATGGACCAACTAAATGATAATTTACACCATCTTCTCTCAAATCTTGTTTGTCATTTGCTACACACTTAGCTCCAGTTCGATAAACATCTATTACTTCCAAACCAAATTCTGATTCAAAATCAATATTTGTTCTTTTTATTTTTTTACAAGGACTTACTAAATCATCAAATTCCTCTTTCAGTTTTGGAATTATAGAACAATCACCACATGGTGTATGACTTGAAAAAAAATGAAAAGATACATCATTTAACTTAATATTGTTTCCTTCTAACTGAAAAATATCACTTTGTCCATTTTTAATTGTTAATTCAATTTGATTATATAAATAACGAAGAAATGCTCGTCGTGCAAGTACTTCTGCATGACTATCACTTAATCTACTGCCACGTTCTTGATATTGAATATTTTTTAATTCTGTTCCACTCAGACACTTAGTGCCTGTTGCTAAACTTATTACACATAATTTTTCAGACGTGTTTCGTAAGACTATTCCTGAAAGAACAGTCCATTCATTTTCAGATGGTTTACCAGTTTTTTTTAAAGAAGCATATTTATCTAAGCACAATTTTGCAATTTTATCCTCTAAATTTTGCATAATTATTCTCAGTGAGTAAAATAAGAATTTAGAAGTACACTACACTTAAAATGCACAACTGCACATTTTTTTTATACCTTATACACCATCAAAAGAAAATATCTTTAACAAATAAACTATTTTCTAGTTTTTAACACAATTTCATTTTCTATGCATAATTACAATATTGCAATAGCACTAAATAACAATTTTATAACTATTATAACTACTTTTATACTAAATATTTACCAATAACAAATATTTTATTTAAAAATTTATGATATAATGCCAAAAAATAATGATAAAAAATGCACAGGATTTATGTTTTATAAAACATTTTCTGGATTCCAAGTATATTTTTTCTGGCCTAAATTTGACAACAATTTCATTTGATCTTTGTTAATTTCAAAGTCCAAATTAATATTATTTTTCATATGTTCAATCTTGGTGGTTTTTGGTATAATTCCTGAAAATATAACCAAATAATAAACATTTTTAAAGAATAAATTAATTAAATTGATTAAAAGAATGTAAATAAAATAAAAACACAAATGTAATAAAAAATGAATAAAATATTTGTAATAAACTAACAAAAATTATTGAAGCAATATCATTTAAATTTGATAATCATCAATTGTACATACAAAATAAAATATATACCTATTCCTTGTTGTACAGCCCACTTTAATAAAACTTTTGCAGTTGAAACATTTAATTCAGAAGCAATTTTAGTAACAACTGGATCTTGCAGTAGTTTAATATTATCATTTGCACCTAATGAAGAATAAGCTTGAACATGAATTCCATGTTTTTTACAATAAGCAATCAGTTCATCTTGTCTATAATGTGGGTGACACTCAACCTAGGTAAAAGTATATATTTTAATAATAATTATTTTTTATTTATGTATAAAAAATTAAAAAAAATATTTTTATTTATTTTAGGAAAAATATATTAAAAAATAAATAAATAATATATTTTTTATGTTTATGTTCTAAAAAATAATCAATGTTCAATAATAATGTTAATTTTAATTTAAGATTCATTTAATACATGCACGTATACATACATATATTCACAATTATTAGTGTATGAATTTAAATTTTGTATAATATTAATATAGAATAAATTAATTAATAATGTTTGAAATATACTTGATTAACATCTGGTTTAACATCACAGTTCTCCAATAAATGTTTTAAATGCTTAATAGTAAAATTTGAAACACCAATAGATCTACATGAACCTTCTTTCTGAAGTTCAATTAAAGTTTTCCATGTGTCAATTCGGTTTTTAGGAAAATCTTCTGGTTTTTGTTTTTTCCCAGTATTTCCTGGCCAGTGTATTAAGTAAAGATCCAAGTATGAAGTATTAAGTTCTTTTAAAGAATTTGCAACAGATTGGCGAATTTTTTCTGGATTACCATTATCAATTGGACCTAAATTGTATAAAATAATTTTTATTTATATTGTAAATCTTTTTTATATTTTATCTATTTTATAAAATATAATTCTTAGCTTTATAAATGCAAACATAAACTTAAAAAATATTTTCAAAACATACTGAGTTTGGTAGTCAAAAATATATCTTCTCTTTTCAAATTATATTTTGGTAATAATCCTTTCAAAGCTAATCCAATAGATTTTTCATTTCCATAAACTGCACCAGTATCTATAATAAAATTTATACCAAGTTTAGATCAATAAATACATTTTATAAATATTTAATGAACTTGTTTACAAACCAATTGATCTATATCCAGTACTCAGGCCTTCATTAAGAATGTTTTTAATGAGTTCAATACCGGTTAGTTTGTAAGTTCCAACTAAAATATAATTACACTGTAATAATGATTGCTACAACTGAGGACAAACATTTATCATTACTATGTGCAAGCCATTCATAATAATTATCAATAATAGATTCATAGATACAATTTTAAGCTAATTTTTGGAAGAAGTAACTGTTCACATAAATCATATTAGTTTTAAATAATCGCAATAATTGAGGAGGACTTACTACCAACAAGTGGCATATCGTATCCACTTAATAAACGAATATGCTGAAATGACATTTTCTCAATGTAGAATATGCAATATTTATACTTTTAATAGTTAATACAAAGTAAAGTAGCTAGTAGAATGTAAAAATGGAAATTGTGGACGAAAGTAGGGCAGCAGGTCTTGTGCTTTTAATAGCAAATATGCTACTGCCTCTTGTGGAATTTACCCAGAAACAATACGATAAAATAAGATGGTGGGAAAGAAAAAAACAAGAATTTTAGCAAAGAAAAATTAAAAGGAACTCCTAAAGCAAAAGTGACAGAGTCAAACTTTTGTTCTATCTGTAAAAATCTTTCTTTATTACAAAAGAAATTATGTTTACAATGTTTATTATCTTTTTTAGTTATGCATAATTGCATCGTTTATCGTGCGCAAATTATTTATTGCTTAAAGTTATTATATCATTTACGTGATTCCTAACTTTTGTTTTTTACGGATTAAATTAAAAAAACTTGTAATTGTAAATAATTGTAGAATGCTGGGTAAAGTCTTTCTTAAAATTTTGTATTTTTTATTTTTTTTGTAAAAAAATCTCAAATAGAATATAAAAAAGACAAACCAACCCTGCATGTGCTCATATGTACTCATAACTATGCTACTCTATTTTCTAGTATAATTTTAGTTAATATTTTTTTCTTAATTATATTTATTAATAATATCAAAATAATAATAATAATAATAATAATAATAATAACAACAACAACAATAAATTTCATAGTAAAATCCTGTAAAACATCCATTAAGTTTTAAGAATTCAGTTATTAAATTGTAATATAAATGTGGAAATATAATAAATCATAATACTGAACCGAAAAAAATTAGAATACTATCACATTGACTCGAAATTTTCATCGTAAAAATGTATATTTTTCTACACGAAAGTTGAATACCAATGTAATAGTGAAAATTATTTTTTCGTACAATACCAATTTTCATTTCATCTCTGATCAAAAATGAACCTGGGAAACAACATTTTATACAATTCAAACATGCACTCACTTATTCAATTAAGAAAAAAAACAATTATTTATTAAATGCTACTTTTTATAGCTTATTGTTTTCTATAAATTTTAAATATACATATTTTAATACACACTTCTATTTTCCTTAAATTGAATTTAAAAAATTTAAATTAAGAAAAAAATTTAATTTATGGATAAGCCAAAAAGCGATTAGTACACAAAAAGTTAATATGTATTGTTAAGAATATTATTATAAAAAATATTTTAATTAAAATAACTAAAAAAAACACACACACAATTTTTCAAAATATTCTATGAAATAGCATTTGGATTTATTAAACATTAATTTTTTGTTTATTTAATTATATCAGGATAAAAACATATATTTATAAATATAAATTACGAGTATTCAATGAATGTGATATTATGGAATCAATGTAATTACATAATTATTATGTAATTAAAAAGAATCGATGTATTTATATTTTTTTAGTAACAAACTTTATTTTCACTTAGGAAAACTTATACACGTCATAAACGAGAGCGGATATCAAATAAAAGAACAATGTTCAACTTAAAACCCAGTTATTTAGTTTTTACAATAATCATTTTCATGTCGGCATACTTATATTTTTAAGTACGTACAGTATGTAAAAATAACTTTTCATTAATAAAAAAAATTAAATATTTTGTATTAATAATATTTAATGTATATTTTTTACGCAATGTAATTAATATAAAAGATAAAAAAGGTGATATAATAAAATATATATATGAAAAAGCTCTTGAAGTACATAATTTAAATAAAAATCAATTATAAAATACAAAAGTAACAAAATGTATATAAAACGATATAATTATATACATATTATTATTTTTTTGGTAAGTATTTTATTTTTTACACATTTTACTTACTTAAGAAATTAAACAATTAATCATATAAATAATTTTTTTTAAATAAACATTTTAACATTTAACCATTTACTTTGAAATAAATTTTCTATATAATAATAATGAACAAAAATAGAAATTAGAGTAATATTACTTTTTTATATTTTACCATGTAAATTTGAAAATATACAAATAAATATAGTTGTCGAGGTAAAAGTTAAAACAAAAAAAAGAAGCTTTTTTTATTTTAACTTTTAGAACTACCCCCGACAAAGTAAATGTTCAAAATATTTTTTAAGATAATTTTATGTAAATTTATTTTGTTTTTATGAAGGAATATAATAAATGAATACTGAATAAATACTGCAACAGTTGTCCATTATTTAAAAATCCACTATTACGTCTGATTCTGTCGAAATGATTAAATAAATTAAAATATTAATATTTTAATATTAATATAATGACACATGCAGGAGATTATAATCATCTCAAATATATTTTGTATCGATTTGACAAGCAATTTGTTTATCAATTATATTTGACATATTAAAAATAAAGAAATTCTTTATATATTTTTTTAATTGAGTTTTTTTGAAATGGTAATAACTTAAATTCAAACTAAAACTTAAAAATGTGTAATGAAAGAATCCTTCAATTATACATTCTGAATTTATAATAATGTGATAATTAAAGAATATGACTTTTAAAGAATATCTTTAAACAATTCATATATATGAACTATTAAAGTGATGTACGAACATAAATTATGCAACAACATAAAACATTGTATTTTGAATTAAAAACATATCATTTAAAATGCTGCGTCAGAGAAAAGATAGAACAATTTTTTAATTAACTAAAATTTCTGATTAATTGAAAATGCAAATATACACTTTATAACATAATTTCTTATATTTTTTTAAGTTTATCATGGAAATTTTTCCGTTAAAAACAATAGATGGTTCAAAAGTATCAAAATTCAAATTACCTCAACGATTTGTTGATAACGAGCTACCAGTGATGTAAGTATTGGAAAAATAAAAACATGTTAATAAAAAAAATATTTAAATGAAAAATCTTTCTATTTTTAGGATAGAATATGCTCAATTTGAGGAGAAATATAATTTAGTGAATCTTGCACATGGTATGCCTGATTTTCTTCCTCCAATGTTTATAAGAAATGCATTGTTAAATATATCAATCAGTGACGACATTTCGCTAAACCAATATTCGAATAATTATGTAAGTATAAATATATAAATAAATACAACTGTAAAAATAAATATATTTTTATAATATCTGCAATATTTATATATTTATAAACCAACAAATTATAAGCATAATCATTTTTTAACACAAAGAAATAACAAAAATATTAGTGTACATTGATATATTACATAATATAAATTACAAAATTAAGTATTAATATGAAATATAAATATATACTAAATAAATAATAAAAAAGTAAAACTAATTAAGTAAATATAATTTATGAAAGTAAATATCATTGTAAAAAATAAAATTAATTATATTATTATATAATGTAATAAATAAAATTAATGCGAATTATGAAAATAATGCGTGAGTGTTGAAATTTCTTCAAATATTAATTATTTTATAGGGTCATCCGTTGTTAAGGAAGTCAATAGCGCAGTTTTATTCTCAGCTTACAAATCGTAATTTGAATCACGACAATAACGTAATTATAACCGCAGGTGCAACCGAGGCTTTATACGTCACCATACAAGCACACACATCTCCAGAAGATGAATGGATTATAATAGAACCTTCACTTGATCTTTACGCCAACATGATAAGGATGTCGGGTGGCATACCTAGGTACATACAACTATATCCGGTAAAAAAAAAAAATTATTTTTTTTTTTGGTTTAATCTTACGTAATCCAGTGCTTACTGTTTGTAGTAAGTTTGTAATACAATTGCATAATAACAATTCTTTACTTCATAAATACTCGATTAAGGATTTGTCAAACATACTTATTACCAAAGTACTTGTACATATAACTGTATTCGGATATTATTTATTGATTCTTCAAAAAATATGTTGATTATCAAAGTTTTAATTAAATATAATTCGATTATATTTGTTGATTAAAAAAAATTTTTTCGTATTAACATTTTTTATGAATAATTACGTTCGATTTTCGAAAAAATTCGGTTCAAAAGTAATTAAGATTCGTGATCTTTCAAATAAGATGATTAAGTATTTGTTTGTAAACTCCATTCAAAATAATTTTTAACTTATACATAAACATTTTTTTTTTTTTAAATATTTGGAAAATTAGACATAATTTACTTAATAATTTGATAGAAATACACATTATTTTTATAATATGTAGTCTATATATTAATGTAATGTGCTTAAATTTCGATAATTATTTTATTAAAGATTATTATTAATGACTTATTCTATTAATATAATTCTTTAAGGAAAAAAATAGTAATGTTTAATTTTATTATAACAATAAAAAGGAAAATGCTTTTATTATACATTTAATAACAATAGAATTTGATAAAAGATAAATGTATTCAGTAATTTTTCAATATTTAAGATAAAATTCGATGGTAAAATTAGTTCAAAGGATTGGATATACGATAAAAAGGAAATGGCAAGAGTATTTAATAAAAAAACCAAGGGTATTATCATAAATAATCCTCATAATCCAACTGGCAAAGTATTTACCAAAGAAGAACTCCAGTTCATCGCAGATTTAGCAGTAAAATGGAATACCCTGATAATATCAGATGAAGTATACGAATGGTTTATTTATGATGGAAACCAACACATTCGAATAGGTACCACGATTAATTAATTTATAAAATTAATAAAAATAAATGCTTGAGTGAAATAATTTGAATCAAATAAGATTGCATTTCATACACTATACTTTTGAATTAAATTAAATTATGAGTTAAGAAGTAAAAAATTTGCAATTTAATAAAAACATTAAATATTTCTGTTACAATGAATTTCAATAAAATTTATAAAAATTGTTTGATTTTAATAATAAAACACAAATATTGATATAAAAAATAAATTAAAAAATAATAATGCTGTTATAGGTGCATAAAGGTAAAACATTACACTAAAAGTTATAAATTTTGATACAAGTACTTTAGAGTTGGTTGACATAAAAAAAATACTACAATTTTTTTTTAAATCAAATTTGTTCTTTTAAGCAGCTTTTAAATTTAATTTTTAAATTCATTCCCTTTAATAAATTTTACTTTATGTGAAAATATCTGACATTTGATAAAATAATTTTCATAAATTTGTTAATAGCAACATTGCCAGATATGTTTGGACGAACTATCACAATAGGTTCGGCAAGTAAAACATTTTCAATAAGCGGTTGGAGAATTGGCTGGGCCTATGGACCATCTCATTTATTAACCAATTTAAAGGCAGTGCATCCAAATATAATTCACAGTAGTCCAACTGCAAATCAGGTACTAATACTTTTAATAAAATGATTTAATAGTATCTCCTTGATATTTTTGAGTTCTTAAAAACCGAATAAGATATTTAAATAGCGACACAAAATAGTCCTAAATTAAGTTAATAAGTTAATAATTCTTTAAATTCTTTAATAGTCAATGTATCTCTTTGGAAAAAAAAGTTGAAAATTATATTGCAATTCGAAGTATCTCAATGGAACAGATTTTCCATTGAATTCAATGGACATGGTGATAGGATTAACTGCCGTTTAATTTTAACATACCTAACACTTAAAAAATAGACTTTTATTGATAAAAAAAAAAAAAAAAAAAATGAGAATGAGAAATATAGATCATCTTCTTTAATCAGATAGCTGTGGCGGAAACAATCAGCGATTCTCTCCATAACTTAGGCCAACTAGACTCATACTTAGTCAATAATGGAAAATGGATGGAAATGAAGCGAAATTTCCTATTGGAATTACTCATGGATATAGGCATAGCACCAATAATTCCTGAAGGGGGTTACTTTATCATGGCCAATTGGACAGGTGTAATATTTCAAACGAAACTTGAAAATGAAGATGATGAATTCGTCGATTACAGATTCACTAAATGGTTAGCAAAAAATATCGGAATACTATCGATGCCAGTATCCTCATTTTATAGTTACGAAAACAAATATTTGGGAGAAAGCTTTATCCGATTTTGTTTTATCAAGGTAAAAGAACTTCATTTTACAAATTAGTTTGATACAAATTCTAAAGAAAATTATAACCGATAGGATTTTTAAAAAATATTACTGTGCTGATTAAAAATATTTAATGTACAAATAGTGAATACATGCATTCATATATCGTTGAAAATATTTTATGGTTAATGTAATGTTAATTGAAATAATTTTGAATAATTATTCCAATAAAATTCCTTGTTTTAATTAAATTTTAAATTATAATAAAGTTTTTTAGATTAATAAATAGTGAGATTAATTTAGTATAATTTTTAGTCTTATTTAATTAATTAATCTAATTAAACTTATTGTACATAATATCCTTAATTAAAACATTAATTTTTTAAATATTTACAAATTTTTTTTTAGAAAAATAAAACTCTTGAAAAAGCAGCTAAATCAATACTGGAATGGATACAAGTGTGAAACAAAAATTATACTTCAAGAATATTGAGACTGAAATATTTTCCTATTTGTTTGTAAATATTAAACAAATATATAAATGTTAAGTAATGCTCAAAAACTATAATTTAGAAATTTATTTTGGTTTATTTTATACTAACGACTGTATATTATAAATATTTTTTTAAATAGATATAACATTTTGATAAAAAAGAAAATTTTAATAATGTTTTGTATTTTGTAATTACACCTACGTTTTTATTATTGGTAACTTTTTATACCATGATATTAAACACTTTTTAAATAAAAAATAAATATAAATTGTAAATATTTTTTTCACTATTATTATTTATATTCAAAATGTAAAATATCCAAAAATAATTATATGAAAACTGTAAATTTTTTTAATTTTGAATTTAATATTGAACAAATAATTGAATATGTATATAAAAATAATATTTCTAAAATAATGTAAAATCACATGTAAATTTGTAATAAAATGTAATGGGTAAAGCAAGAAGATAATACAAAATAATATACTATTCCGTAATATTTAATTTTATTACAAAATGTCCGTGTTTAGGCTACAACATGTAATATAATAATTGCGTTTGGTCTAGACCTTTACCGAAACAAAGAGAAAAAAAAAGAAAGCTGAAGTGCATCACGATTTCATTTTATTGCATGATTAATAAAATTGTAAAAGTAAAGGGCTTGAAAAAGTAGCGCTTTGAAAAATCTTGTATTTCCTTATATAAAATTCATTAAAAATGTTCGTATTTCAATTTTTGGAACATCATAAAAATCACCTAACATGTTATAAATGTAAAAATTTCCTTATATAGTGTTCATATTTTAATTGTTTATTATTTTTAGCTTAGTTTTTAATAGTATAGTTCATTATCAAATCCATTTCAAATTTTATATTTTCATCTTAGAACTTCGAAAGTAACGAGGCTTTATTTATTAAGTACCAAAATTTCATCAAAAAAAAAAAAAGAAAATAATCATGAAATAAAAAGTAAATCAATAAAAGTTTTCCAAAATCTTGAAATAGTCGCATCAGAACATTTCAAAGCGCTACGCAAGTTTCACAAAGAAAAATACAGAAATCGCTTCCCATACGGAAGAAAAGACAAAACAGAAATTGAAGACGGATTGCATAATATGCGATATACAATCAAGAATACAGTTTAATAAAGTGTAAAAATAATAAAATTAGCTCTAATAAATCATAACCTTCTCGCTTTTCTCTTATAACTGTCACACTTGCATAATATTTATTTAATTTTCTTTCTTTTTTTTTCACCACTCGTAGTTCAAAAAGGAAAGAAATTTTATGCCAAGCAATGCTAATCCTAAGATAATTGTAATATCTTTTTTGTTCATATATATGTATACATATGCGTATACATGCGTATGTAAATTTACATACTCACGCACTCATTTGAATATATCTTCGTATGATTACATACATACATATATATACATATATATTCTCTATTTATATTAAGCATGCACTTTAATGCATGAAATAACTAAACAGACACATGATTTTTTTTAATGTTTCTCTGTGGCAGCATAACACACGTAACTCCATTCAAATATGAAAAAAAAAACAATTCACTGGCAGTCGAAGATCAGGAGATAGCCATGCAAATTTTCATTTTAATTTTTTCTTATTTAGAAAGCCTTTATCAACGACTTTATTTTTTTTTTTTCATCATAATTTTTTACTACTACATAAATTTTTAGCTTCATTTACTTTAATTATCTTGCGTATAAAATTGAGATAAATTGTTTTAATTCACAAATATTATGCATAATTTGAACTTAAAAATTTAATGATATACAATTTACTATTTCAAAAATAAACTATTTTAGGTGTAACTTTTAATTTATTATTGCACCATAAATATTCATAAATAATAAATTATTTTTACATATCAGACTGAAACATCGTTATGCAAAAATATGAGAGAGTAGTGCATAACGATTAACTGCAAAATTATTAATGAAAAATAGATCTTAAAATCCGGATGACCTATTTAAATTAAAAATTATAACTGAAAATTTATTGAAAATATAAAAAAAAAAAAATGTAAGAAACATATTTTTGATCATATTTATTCGATTTTTTTACACAGCACTTTGATCTTGAAAGATTATAAGCTATTAACATTTTTTTCATTTAAAAAAGTAAAAAAGTAAATAAGTAAATATATTAATTCATATTTATTTATATACTACATATTCTAAACATTTGTTTAGATTACATTATCCGGAGCTGAGTTCAAATTATACAGTTTACATATATTTAGTTAATCTGATACACAAAAAATGGGATAAAAACATCTTTCTGTTGCTATTTAATAAATTGAATATCATTTTACATTAAAAAGTTTGTTACACTTAAATTAGTTTTTTGATATTTCATTTAAATATCTCTTCTCGCGTAATATATTTTGATTAGTCGTCGACAAGAGGCAAGTCTCAAATAGATCAATAAAAGCGGCATATTGCACAACAAGCAACCTCGTGCTCTTCGACTCGCATTCGTTCGAAATTTATTTTTATATATATTTCGCTCTCTCTCTCTCTCTCTCTCTCTCTCTCTCTCTCTCTCTCTCTCTCTGTGATCTTGATTTATACGTTTTATAATCTTAATCATTAATTTTATCTTATCATCTTCATACATCGTTTACATTTTTTTTCATAGTATATCAAGTAAAATTTGTAAAATACAATATACTATCGACTATTATAAATTCTGAAATCTTCATTTTGTTTCTTTATAAATAATTATCATATAGTAGTAGTCTTCACACCATTTTTTGTTAATTTATAATATTATATTTATAATAATAATTATCATCGTCGTTATTTAACACCATCATCACTATTTCTTTCGTTATCGATCCTCTTTTCAAAAGTCTCGTCTCTTTAACCTTCATTTATTTTCCATTTAAATATTACATTTGTGCCCGTTGCACTATATCGCATTATACGGTAATTTTTTATTTTCTTAACAAATATCTTTTTATCCTGCTTGACTGTATGTATACAATACATATACATAATATATAATCTAGAGGACTTACTGCATTCTATTTACATATATACAAGCGCTTAAAAAAAGAAAAAAAAACGGCGCCTTGTCGAAGAATTTCTTTGATACTCGTTTCTTTTTTTAATAACATACAATTGATATTACATGTCCTTTACAAAGGAAACCATGTTAACTGGTAAAAGAATTACTAGGCAACATCGCTTTAACATAATATATTTTTTCGAAGGCTTTGGAAGCAACTCTTTAATTTCTCTCTTTCGCTCTCTCTCTCTCTCTCTCTCTCTCTCTCTCTCTCTCTCTTCTCTTTCACACTCACTCGTACTCACTTTCTTTATCCTACTCGTTCGTAACTTTTTCGTTTTAACTAAAAAAAATATACATTTTCATTTACAAACACTTAAGAAAGAAAATGAAAGAAAGAACAGAGATGGTAATGATAAAAGAAGAAAGAGCCATAACAAAAAAACATTCACATTAAATTTGCTCATAAATTCCTTTGCCAGCTCTTGAAAAAATCTTTATCCTTAAAAAATAACCAATCTCGACTCGAAGAAATTCTTCTCCGTGCATGATTATTTGAAGGTGACAGATATAAGACCCAGCCAACCATCTTGTCTCCTTAATCATTTCTCAACATTTTCGCTAATGTATCGTTTCTTTTCTCTCACTAGGCGTCGTCTCCATTAACGCATATTTGTTCACATGATAAAAAATTCTGACCGCGTGTAAAAAACGGCCATTGGTACAAGAATCGCATGCTTTGTCGAACTTCGGTGATTACGCGCATTATAAAAACTGTATTAGAAATGAGGATAAGACAAAAATGTATCTGTTTAATAACAGGGCTGCTAAATTTCTTCCCTTTCTACGAGAGAATACAAATTCTGTGTAAAAATGTTTATTATGGTCGACATTTATGTTTTTAGCAAAATCACAAGTAGTTGATTAATCTTGAAAGTTTACGTTTATTCATCCAAAAATCTACGTTTAAATTCTGTATTAAATTTCATTATTTAAAAGTACTTTCCATAATAGGTAATATAAAATATGATTCTGCTTTTTAGTAGCATTTAAATTAGTTTCTTGTACAAACATCAATCCTTGTAAAAGCCTTGAGTGACAATAAGAAGGCATTTTTTTTATTTTTTTCTTTAAAAATGATGATTATACAAAATATTGCACAAAACTTCCGATTTAAAGAGGAAGAATCGACGCGCTGTGATTTCAGATAAACATAGGAGAATATTAAGAAAAGTTCAATGATCTCAGAGATCGTCACCCCTCGAAAAAGGAAAAAGATTCCAAAAAATCGAGACAGACTGGAGCTACACATTTTACTCGCTCAGCAACTGGTCATAACCCCGCGGTTGGTTAAGGCCTCATTCATGCTACGATTCTAGGTCATCTTCGCGTTGACTACTGAAGTACGATACGAGGCCGCCGAATTCGCCACTACCTTCCTCATCGTATTTTCCACTCGGATGAGCATGCGGATGTGGATGACCTTCAGGGTGTCCCGGGTGACCGGGATGCGGATGACCGTGAGGCGAAGGTCCGGGACCGACTTGCGGCGGCTGTGACTGCGGTGGGCCTGGGGGCGGTGCCTGGGTCTGAGGTGGCTGCGGAGGAGGTTGAGGCTGGGATGGTGGACCCTGGCTGTCGGGCCCTGGAGACGAAAAGTGTTGTTCAGCGGAGCTCGAGTAGGGCGAACTCTGGTAGGCCGCAGCGTCATCGGCCGTGGACATAGGCGGTGGAGGCGGGTAAGCTCCATAATGGTAGTTAGGTGGCGGGGGCGGATGATAAGGTGAGAAATTTCCAGCTCCGCGTTGCGTCGGTGGAGAAGGCTGTTGCATGGCGTGATTTACAACAACAGGCGAGGCATTAGTGAAAGGTGGGAGCGCATGTCGCGGACTCATCTGAGAGCCGTCACCAAACCGCGACACACCCCGCACGTATGGCGGTGGTGGGGTAGGGCCACCCTTGGCGAGGGGGCTACCTGCTGAGGGTGGGATCATGGGAGGTCCGGGCGGACCGTGTCCCAGGGGCGAGTTTCGATCGCCACCGCGACTGTTAATGGAAATCGGGCCACCCCCGGAAGGCGAAGGATCCATGGGGTGATGGGGTGTATGATACATTTGAGGTGCAGGTACGCGCAAGCGCATTCCCGGGGGGGTGCCTGAACGGACAGCTGCGAAATGCGGCGGTATCGATTGTGGTCCTGCTTGACGGTACGGCGAGGGTATTCGGCCTGGAACATTAAAAATATATTCTCCGTTACATTTCTTTTATTATAAAACTCATTGATTGTTAAAATTAAAAAACAAATCATATATAATGCTTACAAGTACATGTACTTATAAAAAAATAAACATTAGTAGTGTTAACACAAAATGATGTATTTAAATAATTATTAACTTTATCAATTGACACATTGATAACTTTAGTAATAATTTAAATCAAAATTTAAAGTTTCAATAAAAGAAGTTTTTTACGTTTATTTAGCAAAAAAATGTATTTTTATGAGGCAAAGTTACAACATATGAAAACTTTAAAAAAATAAAATTTTCTTAAATTAAATTAATTAAATTTTCCTTTTTTTTAATTCATATACACTAAATAATAATAGAATAAATTCACATTTTTTTTACTTTTTATTTTGTATTATTTTTTATTAATAATAAATTTCTAAAGCAATAATAATATTAAAGATCATTAAACAACTATCGAAGAAAAATTTTTAAACTTATCAAAGATTGCATATAAAAATAAAATAATCCACTATAAATGATTGATCATTAATTAATAGACTTTACTTATTTCCATGGGCAAAATTCGGTTTTAAAAACTTTATAAATATTATACTGTAAATTAAGTTTATTTATCACAAAAATCATTCAAGTTATATTCAACTCGTAATTAAAACTTTATTTACAATGAAATTTTTCAGGAAATGTAATGTAAAAATTTATTAAAAAATAATTCTACTGGCATTGTAAATAATAAACTTAAAATAGAATAATAATACTGAAAATAATATTTAAATACAAATTCATCATAGATATTATAAATGATTAAATTTTTACTAATAAACATATAACAACATACCTACTTTTATTATTAATCAATAAGTGATTTATTAATACAGATATAATAAATAATTTTTTTTAGCAAATGTCTCGTTAGAATTTAATTAATAATTTTTAAATTTTTATGAAAATTAATTTTCAATAATAATAATAATAATTTCTAAAATAATTCTTTATTTGTTTTTCTGTATGTTTCTTTACTTTAATACTGTTTCCTTTAAAACACCAAAATATTTAATAAAATTATGAAAAATATTTAAATATTAAATAATGTTTTTAATTTATTAAATTAAGTTATTCAATGTCATTAAAAGTGACTAGTCAGTATACAGAAAAGTAAAAATTCTTATATATTATCTTGTATACTTTTACAAAAGAATACAAGAGTTTCCGTATTTATTTGAAAGTATTGAATAATCAGGAATATTAATGAGATGAAAGTTACCTCTGCTTTGTAAGTCGTATCCTGGCCTCGGACCAGGCATCATCGGACCGGCAGCGTTAGGTCCGCCGAAGTATTTATGGCCCATGGCTGCAGCGGCCGCCGTGAACGACTGTGGACTATTGGCTACCGGTTGGGACTGCAACATTCTCGTAATAACGGAAGACTGTTGCTGTGGCGGTAACGAGGGATACACTGGCTGAGGATTCGTTGGTTGACCGGACGGCGGTCCCCCCTGAGAGGTCACGCTTGCCGGAGGCGTCGATGGCGCAGAACCTGAGGTACTGCTTCCTGGGGTGGGCATTATACCTGATTGCATTTCTTCGAGTTTACTAAGCTCGGGATTGGAATCGCAAGGCATTCCTAATAAGCCAGATTCTGCTGCTGCTTTTGCTGCAGCTTCAGCTGCACGTGCCGCTTCCATTGCTAGAGTCTTTTTTCCTTTGCCACGACCTCGACGCTTGGGCTTTATAGGACTCCCATCTGGATGAAAAATGGGCTGTTGACCTTCCATTATCTGTAATTTTAAACAGATTGTGATTTAATACACAGACTTCAAGAGTATATTCATATTTTCAGTTATTAATTAATTAAATAAGTCATGGTCATAAAAAAACTTATGATTATTCCATACAACAATGTTTAAAAATTTCATGTATATAACTGCATGTATTTTAGTTTTAAAAAATGTTTATAACTATAAATATTTTATAATGTAGAAACTGCTTGTATATCATGAATACGAAAAAAATAAATTATATGTATTTGTTAAAATGATAAAATATCGATCTGTTAGCAAATTAAAAATCAACTAAATAATATACAATGTCAAATTTGATTTTATTGCAAACTTCACTATTTTTAATCATAAAATAAAATAAAAAGCAGCTACCTCATAGTCTCCTACCTGCGGAGTCATCATAGGCATCATGGGACTCTCCAGCATTCTTTGATCACACGGTTCCATCATCGGCACCACGGGTATACTTGGTACAGCCGCAGTTAAAACATCAGTACCTGGACCCATTGGCGGAGGTGGTCCAGGAACGAGACTCGTAGACATTAGTTCGGGTGGCACTCCCGATGCATCTCTACGCATTTGTTCCGCTAAAATTTCTGCTTTACTACGCCTACCACGCTTCTTTTTCTTCGGTATTTCACCGTCTGTACCCTCGAGATTCATACTCTCCTGGCGCTCGGCTGCGAGAATTTCGAGAGCTTTCTGTCTTGCTTTCTCCATTTTTTTCGCCTCACGCTCTTCCTTTTTCTTCTTTTTTGCTATTTCAATAGCCGCTAGCTCTAGTTGCCGCCTACCATACTCCTCATCCTCCATCATCATTTGCTCGAACTGATCTTCATCGAGGCCTTCGAGTTCTGCTGGTCCGAGACTTGCTAAAGAACCTAAACAAAACACAAAAAATATTTAATTATTTATTTTTTTTTTTTTTTTTTTTTATTACGCATTAAATCTCAAAACAACCGATTATATTATATATAAATTAAAATTACCTTCACCAGTAACAGTACCGGTCATGACGGCTTGGACAGGATCATCGACTTGTATTCCCGTAAGCATATCTGCATCGTTGATAATGCTCGGGTCTATACCACTGAGATCCTCACCAGGTCTACCCAATCGAGGCCTGTTCTTACTACCAGGTTTCGGTCCAGGCTTCTTGCGCTGTTTTGGCATTCCATCATCCGACATGGATTTTCTCTTTCCAGCGGGACTCTTTTTACCTCTGCGCATTTTTGGTGATTTATTCTTAGCTCGTAGTGACTGTTGTTTCGGCGAATAAACATCTCCTAAAAACGTAATATTTATAATATTATTTTTATTATATATAATCATCTATACTGAATTCAAAATTTAGCATTATACCATATAAAAATATATAAATTTTACTATAAAAAATATTTTAAAATTGGTTAGGAAATTAATTTTTTAATTAACTCGTAAACAGCCATACTTTTTTACATATTATATCTACTTATTGATCATTTTTTTAAAAAAATGCAAATATGTGATTTCTTTTTAAACATAAATTTAAAATTAATATTCAGCTATTGGACATATTAAAAATATGTAGTTTTTACATATGTATTATAATAAATATTATTATTTTATGTATGAATAGTTTTATACATAATTATTGTTACATCACTTGTTATGATATGCATAATTTATAGTATTACCAAAAAAAAAAAGATTTTAAAAACATTTTTAATTAGTTTATAAAAATAGTTAATTGAATATTTTAAATATAAAAATTTATTTTAAAAAGTTTACCAGAATCAGAGTCCTTTTCAGCATCTTCATTTAAATCTTCATTTTCATGAACCACAAATTCTTCTTCAGTTTCTTCCGTTTTTCTTAAAGCTTTTTTCAATTCCTATAAAAATTAAATTTATAATACATATTAGTTTTTAATGTTCTGTGAACAGAAATTTTGATACAATTGAATAAATATTAAAATTTACCTCATCACTATCAGATGGCATAGCATCCAAATAACTAATTTTTCTACCACGTGTACGTCTTCCAAGTGTCATTTCTTCTTGACTGATTTCATTTTCATCTCGAATTCTACCATATATTACCTAAAAATAATTTATTAATTTTTATTATACCAATATTTTCAAATTCTAAATTAATAATATATATTTAAAAAATGTATATAAATAAAAAAATATTTACTTTTCGACGAATTTTCTTTTGTTTAGGTTGTCCATTCTATAAATATATCATTTATTGTTTTAATTTTAAACCAAATAAATTGTAAATAAATACAAATATTTATAGAAAATAATTACCCTCTTCTTTTTTCTAAATTCAAATTCTTCAGCAAGTGGTGGAATATATCCCATAGGATTTTCCAATAGAACAGGTGGTTGTGGTTCTATCACCTCTAGTGATTTTGGTTCTTCCTCTATTGGAGAAGATTCATCAATAGGTATTTCAGATTCATGAGAACCTTGTAAACTTTGATTTGAAATTTCTGGATTAAGAAGTTCTGTTATAGGTTCTGATATCGTTACTGGTAATGGTACAGATGCTGATATAGGTGCCGATATAGGTACCAATACAGGTGTCGATATAAGTGGCATAGTTTGAATAGCTGTTGATGTAGGTACTGATAAAGGTGCTGGTACTAATTGTGGCTCTGGTTCCGGATGTTGTAATATCTCTTCATTTGGAACTGTTTCTTGATTAATATCATCATATAGCATTTGATGCTCATCATCATCATCATTGTCGCTATCATTCGTGATAATACGTTTTCTTTTCTTTTTCTTTTTAGCAGATTTTACTTTTGTTACAAATTTTCTTGAAATTGATGTTCTGCGGCTAATAATAGTAAAAATAATATAAATAAGATATTTTATAATATATATATTTATTTCAAATAATATTGTTTTATATAAAAGTTACCTTTTCTTTTTCTGTCTCCATGAATTATCGCTTTCTTCACTTTCAGAGTCTCCACCCCAACTAGCTCTAGATTTCTTTTTTTTTGGTCGATCACTGTCCTCACTATCATCGTCAACTAAAATATGTTAAAAAATTAATATAGTTCACTTGTTAATAATAAATCTTTTTATACTTTATGTTATTTTAATAAAAAACCAAAGATTATGAATATTACTTTCATATCATTTAATAAAAATAAAATAAATCACATCTAATATCTTTAAATTATTATGTATTACGATTTAGTTTTATTCCAATTTTATTTTTACATCGACATCTAATATTAAATAAATAATATTAAATAAAATCTAATACATCGACAGCTAATATTAAAAATCCATTTAACGTTTTATTTTTTAAAAATAAATTACAAAAATCAAAAAAAACTTACTAAAGTCTTCATCATATCGTGTCATTCTTGCTCTAGTTGATCTTCTCACTGCCCTGGGCTCGCCTCTCCTTCCACGCCTTCTTGCAGCCATATCACTATCATCACTTGAGCTTACTTGATCGTCTAAATCATCATCTTCTTCGTCTGAACTCGAGCCCTTGAAATCTTCGTCACTGTAAGCATCGTCTTCGCTACTGATATCGAGGCTATTTAGTTTTCGATGCTTTTTCCGTGCTAATAATTTTCTTCTCGCAGCAGCCTTATCGTTTCTATCTCCATCATATTCATCGTCCTCAGCATCGTCTTCTTCCTTATCAACTCTATACTCTTCATCACTTTCCTTTTCAGATTTACGATCATCTCCATCATCGTCTTCTTTCAAATCTTTAAAGACTTCGGACTGTGCTTTTTCTTCCTTCTCCGCGTTTACTATTGTTGTAATATCCTTACCACGACCTTGATTTCCGGCACCCTGAAAACAATACCACTAATAATAATATAAATATTCTTATTATTAATTTTTTTATTATTAATTTTATTATTATTAATTATTTATTTATTATGACGTAAAATAAAAA
Source organism: Eupristina koningsbergeri (assembly GCA_018907245.1). Classification (NCBI taxonomy): domain Eukaryota; kingdom Metazoa; phylum Arthropoda; class Insecta; order Hymenoptera; family Agaonidae; genus Eupristina; species Eupristina koningsbergeri. Next base: position 1,024,240 of record JACCHV010000057.1, on the reverse strand, counting down.
AATTTTGTTTTCACTAAATAAATTTTTTGAATTAATTAACTCAATATTTATTGTTAAAAAATTAAAAATAACTCACCCTTACGGCATCGACTTCATCTTGGATTGCTGCATTGATCATATCATCGTATTCATTGAATTTATAGGTATTAGCACATCTCCTTTCCCTAAGCTGATAAACTGGTTCACTTTCATCAGTACTAGTTTCATCAGAACTTTCCTCAGTACTCGAACCCATAATGCTCGATCCTTCTTCATCGTCTTCTCCGCTGGAGCCCCTTGAATCCTTAAGACTGTCGTTCTCAGTTTTCAATACGTTATCAAGGCTAATGCCCACGTAAGCAAGCCTCTTTTTTCGAAGCAATTCATTTTCATGCTTCTTCGTAAGCACATCCAGGGTTTTAAGTCTTTCTTGAAGTTTTTCTACGAGATTATTGTGTTGACAAGGTGGACAATACCAGTCACCCTCTGGAATCAGCATAAGAGCCGGACGCAAACATGAGCAATGCCAACCCTTGTCACAACCGTCACAGAGTAATATCCACTCAGGATGATCGACCTTGCTGCATTTTTGACAAGCGTATTCGTCCACGGCATCTGTAGGCTCCTCAACCCCTTCATCTTGTTCGACAACCTTCGATTTCTGAGCTGTTCTTGCACGACGTAGAGGTTCTGCTGTCTCATCATCTTTCTCCAGATCGCTCTCGGGCGAGAATTCGTGATCGCTCTTAAAAACGAGTTGATCACCGTCGCTCTCGATTTCTTCGTCATCATCATCTTCGTGATCATTCTCTTCAGTACTTGAAGAACCCGAAGAACTTTGCCAAGGATTGGATTGATTGAACTTAGCTGCAAGCTTCTTTTTCCTACGTCTCCGACGCTTCTTCTTCGCAGCTTTTTCTTCCTTTTCGAGATCCTTAAATTATAAAATTTTAAAGAATTTCAATAAATTTAATTAAAAAATAAAAAAATTTTTAAATATATAAAATAAAAAAATTGGTTTACATAAATTAATCAAAAGATAATTCGTTTTTTAATTGAAGTTTTAATTATAATTTCAAAATCATTAAGCTTTTACGCATCGTTCAAATTTCTAGTTAAGAATCAGATTAACGATATTTCGTAAATAAATGACAGTTATGGTTTACTAAGAAGTTATAAGCACCTTCATTAGGGCTGCATCATCTTCGCTCTCCTGACGTTTCTTTCGTTTTTTCTTGTCGTTTGCAGATCCGAAAATAAGTTGACCATTTTTGTCCTTTTTAAAATGTTTCTTATCGAGCACTTCCTGGGCTTCATCTTCTATACGACTCTTGTCCGCCTCCTTTTTGATTCTTAACTGAGCTATACGTCGAGATGCACGAACTGGGGGTTCGTCATTTGTTAATGCAGCATCTGCGGAGATCTCAAGACCCAAAACCATATTACGCTTTTTCCGTTGTTTCTTTTTTGGTTCTGCTTTAGCGTCAGTTTCCAACAGTTCTTGGTCCTCATTTTCGAACTTCTCAGATTTAGTACCGGACTCGTCAATGGACCCGTCATTTAATTCCGTAGATTCATCTGGTGCGTCATCCACTGCTTCGCTATCACCAACTTGCTCTGTACTTTTTTTTATCACGGATCGACCAGCTGAAATAGTAAAATTCAAATATATTTTTCGAATTTTTATAAATTTATTTAAATTTCATCACAACAGAAAATTAAAATTGTTAACAATTTATAATAAATATTAAATTGAATTGAAGAACAAAATTGTTTTTTATTAACAAAAATTTAAAATTTTTTGACAGATAAAATTACTCAAAACTTGTTAGAAACATTTTTTTATAAATAATATTAATAAAATTAATTACAAATTATCTGGTAATTAATATTTCTAAAATTAGTATATTATTAATTTACTACTATATTCTTTAAAAAATTATAATTTTTTATGAATTATCGAGTAAGTATTACTAAGAAAAATATATCACATTTACATTTAGCAAAGCCACCTTTGCGTTTGCGTCCTCTAGGTCTACCTCTAGCTTTCTTCGAAGCTGCAGATAAATCATCGTTTTCTTCCTCCTTCAGCGGTTCTTCTTGTGACCCTTCATCTGCTGCACCAATGGATGGCGGTCTCTTGCTATCATCTTCAGAACTTACGCTTATCTTTCTATTTTGTTCTACATTCTTTCTTAGCTGAATATCTGGTGCTCTTTTAGCGCGCAGCTTCATTCTTTTAACAGCAGACGATTCCTCTACATCACTTGTAGCTCTCGTAACACTACTTGCATCCTCAGAATTAGAGTCCTGGGCACTATTGCGTCTTTTACGTGACTGTCGTGTTATTCTACTTGGCTGCTCCGGAGGTGGCAGCGTTGAATCCTGTTCCACACCACCTTCTAACTGCCATCCACCGTCAGTATTTACAAGATCTGTTACAGTTGTCTTTACTCGAATATTATCGCCACCTTCATCCAAGCCTGATTCATCCTGTAGTACGGCATCAGGTTCAGATTCGACGAGAGTATCTACATCATCGGTTGGCGGTGCGTCAAATATACTTTCATCATTATCGCATCCCGATGAATCATCGGACTGTTCATCTTCGACCTTGTCTTGAAGAACAGTTTGAGCATCATTAGATTCATTTATTGATGAAATTAAGAACTGATGGGGTTCTTTCTCTTGTTGTTTCACTTGTTTACCCTCTTGCTCAACTTCAAGATTTACCTCTTGAGCTAGATTATATTCTGCTGATTTTTCAGGAACCACTGGAGCATCACTATGTTCTTTTATTGATAATTGATTATGTTCTTTCTCTTGCTCTTTCACTTGTATATCTTTTTGTTGAACCTGAAGATTTATCTCTTGAGTTATATTGTAGTCTACTATCTTTTCGGCGACCATTTGACTATCATTATGCTTTTCTGTTGATAAAGTTGACAATTGGTTATGTTCTTTCTCTTGGCTATGCTCTTGCTGAACCTGAAGGTTTACCTCTTGAGTTAGATTATATTCTACTGCCTTTTCAGGAATTATTTGAGCAACATTATGATCTTCTGTTAATGCCTGATTTTGCTCTTTTTCTTCTAATTTTTGCCCTTGTTCTATAATTTGATTATCTTCTTGCTTAACCTGGAGATTTATGTCTTGAGCTATATTATAGTCTACAGCCTTTTCAATGACCATTTGAGTATCATTATGCTCTTCTGTTGATGATTGATTATACTCTTTCTTTTGTTTCATAGCTTGATTATCCTCTTGCTGAACTTGAAGATTTATTTCTTGAGCTATATTGTGTTCTACTGCCTTTTCAGCAATCATTTGGATATTAATTTGTTCTTCTGTTGATGACGTAACATGTTCTTTTTCTTGTTCGTTCGCATATTTATCCTCTTGCTCAATCTGGCGATTTACCTTTTGACTTAGATTGAATTCTGCTGTCTTTTCAGTAATCATTTGGGCAGCACTATGCTCTTCTGTTGATGAAGATAACTGATTATGTTCTTTATCTTGCTCTTCAACTTGTTCAACTTGAAGATTTACCTCTTGAGTTTCAATATATTCTACTGCCTTTTCAGTCTTCACTTGAGCATCACTATGCTCTTCCGTTGATAATTGATTGTATTCTTCCTCGTGTTGTTTCATTTGTTTATCATCTTGGTCTTCTTGAAGACTCACCTTTTCGGTTAGGTTGTCTACTACTGACTTTTCAACAGGTAACTCACTTGGCTTGATTTCTTCTTGAAGCATTTCTGTCTCTTGTAATGTTGATAGATTAATTTGTGTCAATTCTGGATGAATATTAAATGATTTTTCAATAACAGACTCATTTTGTAGACTGATTGACTCTTGAATATTCTCAGTTTCATTTATTGCAGTATTTATTTCTTTAATATTAATAATCCCCATGGATAAATTACTTGAATCAACACTTTCTTTAGATTTTACTGGTTCTTTTAACTGTATTTCATATTTTTGTGGTTCTAATTCTGATTCTGATATAACTTTTGATAATAATTCTGTACATGGTATATTTTCTAATGCTTCTGCTTTTTCATTTACTGCAGATACTTTATTACAAATATTTTCTTGTGAGTCTGGTTTTTTAATTACTTCACTGTTACAATCTATAACTGGTAGTTTTTGTTTATATTTCTCTAAGTCTGATAATTCAATTTTTTCTGAAGATGCATTTGAATCTAAGGATTTTATATCATCTAACTTTGAAACTTCTATTTCCTTTTCATTAATCAATTTATCCATTGGTAATTCATTGTCAATTTCCTTCAGTTTATTTAAATGAAGCTGATTGTTTTTTAAATTACTTGATTTATCTGGAAATAGCTTTTTTTCTATTTCTTTAGAACTATTTAAAGAAAATCCACCCTCTAATTTCTTTACCTTCTCTAAATTCTCATCTTCAATTACTTCATCTAAAACTGACTTAATCTCTGAACTTTCTGCATTACTTATATCTGAATCAATCTGAGCAGTAATTTCAAATAGATTCAATTTATCTTCTGACGTTTTTTCTTCTTCAATCTTTCTTACCTCACATGATGCAATAAACTCCATATTATCTAAATCTTCCTCGTGATCTTGTTCATTTTGGAAAATTTCTTTATCTTTTTTAAAATGGTCCCTGAATTGCTCACTTGCTTCCATTTTTGATTCAATTAAAGGCTTAGATGTTATTTCCGCTGAATCTTGAATAGTTTCTGAAAGTTTACTTTCAATAGATGTTAAATCCTCTATTTGTGAAAACTTTTTTAGTGTTTCTTTACCTGACTCGCTATCAATTCTATCTAGACTCTCATCTTTGAAATTTGTTTCGACATGGGATGATAATTTAGAGGAAAGGTTATCCTCTTTTCTTAACAATTGTTCCTCATTGAAATCTACATACTTTGATGCTTTTAATGATTTTTCACTATACCTATAAGTTTCATATAAATTTTCTAAATTACAAGAGTTATTAGGGCCTTCCATTTGATACACTGACATAATTTTATTTTTTGGTAAAACTTGATGCATGGCATCATGAATTGTATTAAGTAAATCATTTGTTTCATCTGTATGCTTCTTTGCCTGAATTATTTGATTGCCATCTTCATATTTTATATGGAGTTTATTTTCATAAGGATTCTCATTTATATTTTGTGTGGAAAAATCTTCTATTCTATCTATAGAAGAACTCTTTATCAGAACATCTCCTGATACAGCTTTTGCTTGCATTTCTTTTGCATTGTCTAACTCCAAGATGTTTTCTTTTACAAACTCTAAACTGTTAGATATTTTACTTCCAATACTATCTTCTTCATGATTAACACGATTTATTTCTATGTTAACTTTATTGCTCAATGGTGTTACATCTTCATTACTGTCAATTACTTTTTCTTTTTCCAAATTTAGCGATTCAGATTGTTTTTGTCTTACATTATCTTTTACTTCGTGAATGTTTTTCTCACTAATTAGTAATGTATCAGTATTGATATCATCTTTTTGATTTTCCTGGTCTTTAATAACATTAAGTTTTGATTCTGATGTCTTAATTGTCTCGACAACTTTTTCTAACTGTTCACTCTTTTCTTCATCAACAATGAAACAAGGTTTTTCTTTGCTATCATTTACTTCTTTTGACGAATTTATCTCTAAATTCTTCTCAATTGGTAAAATTGAAATTTCTAATTTATTGGTTTCTTCTGCACCTTTTGTAACTACATTAATTTCATTATTTTGTACATCATTTTCAGTCTCTATTTGCACCGAATTTTTTACATCAATATCTCTAACATTATCACTGTCAGAAAACATAAAATTATCACTATCGGGAACCTGGATTTTTTCGTTTTGAAGATTATTAGTAGTTTCAGTATCATCTGAATCACTATTGTAATTGGCAACCAGAGGCTGAAATCCTGGTGCAACTACATTATCACTTTCTTGGTTTTTGCATTCTAAATTAACAGTCATTTTTTCATTATCTATGAGATCCACGTTTTCAGCACTAATTTTTTCTGGTTCCTTAGAGTGTTCCTTTGTAACATCATTAATTATATTTTCTTGAGTTTGTAGTTCTTGCACATTAGTCTTTTTAGGTTTTTCATTGTCAGCTTCATCATCAGATAATTCACCTTCTTCTTTATCATCATCAATTTTACTTTCTTCCAAATAATTTTCTATAGGAGGTTTTACAGTTTTTTCATTCCTTGATTTGTCAAAAATCTCATCATCACCTTTTTGCATTATTTTTTTTGTAGATTCAGTCTTGCTACTATCATTAGGTAACTTATTTTTTACTATATCCAATGATATATTTTGTTCCAATTCTTCTCTTGAATCACATATATTATCATTTGTTGCAGTGACTTTGCTTAAATTGGTTTTTAAATTATCCCCACCTGAATCAGTAGATTTATCTGTTAAACTGAAATTTTCTACAATGTTATCTTTAATCTTTGTAAAGTCTGTATTTTTAATTTCTGAGTTGCTACCCTCTTTTTCTACAGCTTTTGAAAGAACATTTTTATCAAGCATATCAGATGATGATAGAAAAGTACTTTCTATTTGTGCGCTTTCTTCAGAGACATCAAGTTTAGAAGCTTCTTTAATTGTAAAATTTAATGATTCTTCTTTCGTTATTTTATCATTTGAACTGATCGTTGATTCATTTTCTGGTTTAATAATATTTTGATTCAGCTCAGAAATATTTGCAATTGAAGATGTACTCTTAATACTTTCTTTTGATGGAAAGTCATTAAATTTTTCTGAAGACGAAAGGTTTATTGATTCACATAATCGTGAAGTATTTTCTTCAGAGAAAGTTCTTTCCATTTCCACTGTATCATCTAATTTGGAATCAATTTCCTTTTCTAAATTACTTAAATTGCTAGATGTATTTAATTTTGAATTTCCTACAATTGCGAGATCTGTCTCTAACTTTTCTGTTTTTTCGATTGAGTCAACTTTCTTCAAATCTGTTGTCAAAACACAAGATTCTTTTTGTTCACAAACATCTTGGTTCGAGAAGTTTTTATCAGCTTTTTGTTCTGATTCTATATATTTTTCTTTTTCTGATTGTGATATATTGCAGCTTACTTCTATCTTTTCATTTATTTCAATATTTCCACTCTCCATTATCATTGGAAGATTTAATTCTTGTCCTGACTTATTTTCTAACTCATTTATAATGTTATGCTTTTTCAAATTTTTTAAAATGTTTGATATTGGTTCAATCTGTTCCTTGACTTCTAACATTGATTCATCTAATACGTTACTTTTGTTTTCGGATATCTCTGATAGTTTACTACTTGAACAGTCTACGAGATTTGATTGTTCAGTTTCAACTTTTAAATCCATACTTATCAAATGTCCATCAGATCTCACTTCTGCACCTGATATCGTTGTTTCTAAGTTCTTTTGCTTCTTTTCCAAACTAAACTCAATTTTCAATAATTCATTGTCTAAATCTTTTTTTGGTTCATTGGTCTTCATTTCTTGTTGTTGATCTATGTTTCCTTCATTTTTTACATCAATAACTGCATCATTAATCGCAATTGTTTTTTTCGCTTCATCTTTAAGATCACTTAAATTTTCTTCTAATTTCCATTTTACTTCTTTTGAAAATTTCTCTTCAAGCTCATTATGAATATCAACAATATCATTATCGGATTTTAATGATTCTGTAACATTTTCTTTATTGAGTTCTTCAGCATTTTGATCTGTATCACATGATTGTCCATCCAATGATTTATTTTCTTGACAAATTGAAATCATTAAAGACTTATCTGATGCACTTGTTGCATCTTTTTCCAAACTTTTATCATCTTCAGATTCACTCAAAAATACTCCTTGAAATTCACCTGTTTCTTCATCTACTTTCAATATTGATGATTCAATGCCTTTCTTAGTTTCATTAAAAATTTCAATATTTTTCTGTAATTTTAATGTACTTTCTTCAACTGATATATTTATATTATCAGTATCATCTTTACTTTTTATTTCTGTAAGTTCTTCTTTTTCTTCAACCATCATATGTTTATTGCTCAAAATTTCTTTTTCTACAACTTCATCTTTATTTCGTACATCTAATATAATTTGATGATGTTCTTTATTACTCATATCTTCTTCTGTTTTGTTTTCATTTTGTTGTTCTATTTGTATTTTATGATCTGTTTCGGTAAAATTGTCTGTACATTGAGTTTCCACTGACATCTCGATTTTCGTTTCCACTAAATGTTCGGAGTGATCATCATTTTTCAATGGTTCATTCACCTCCACGCTTGTAGTACAGGTTTTTATATCAATTTTAAATCCTGCTTCTAAATCTCTTTGTTCTAACTGCTGGGGATTGTCCATCTCATTTGATTTATTTTCTTTTTCAATACTTTCAGGAACATTTTCATACAATTCTTCTGTTTTATTTTTTTCATCCGACACTAATCCATTATTGTCTTCTTGGTTCGTTTCATCAATTCCAATTGATTGCTGCTGTTTTGGTTCCTTAGAATTTGACGTACCATAAGAAACACAATTTGGACCAAAGAAAAATTTAGGTGGTGATTTAGCCTTCATTTTTTCCTCCTCTAAGGTTGATATGTCTGTTTTAGTAACTGGAGCACCAACATCCCACCTTGAAGATCGTTTGGTGGGGCCACTGGAAACCACAGCAGGTGCAAAAACTTGCACTCCCAATTTAAACTTTGGCTTAGAGGTCCTTAGATCTGAACTGCATGCTTCGTTGGTATCTCCCTTATTGTTTCCATTATCCTCCTTACTCTGAGACGTGTCATCGACTGGATTACCGGTATCACACTCTGTACCCGCACCCTCTCCATAAAATAACATCACAGGATCTTCTACAGCATCACCGAGGAGTGGATTCACAGCGTCACAATCGCTACCCGAACCTTCCCCATGCACCATCATAAGAGGCTCTTCGATTGCCTCACCAACATCATCTCTCCAATCATGCCTCTGTTGCTGCTGCTGCAATTTCATGGGATCCATAGCACTTCTCATGGGGAGAAGATCAACACGCATACGTTTCAACATTTCGGACTCGTGTTCCATGGAACGTTTTAGCGGTGCACCCGACATACGAAGAGCTGCGAGTTTACTCGGATCAGGAAGCATTGCATAACTTGGTAGACGTTGCTGTTGTTGTTGCTGCTGCTGATCCAAATCCTTAGGATGCCTGGAGGACTGATACGTTGCAGCAGGATTCGGTGGCAAGTCGTAAGCAGAGTACATTTGCCGTTTACTAAAATCAGCTACCATCGCACGATTACGCATCATAACTGAACATGGATCGTAAGCTGATTCATAAACGTTCTGTAAAGAAAATAAATGTTAATTCTATTTACCTAATTTATTATACTCATTTTCTCTTTTACTAAACATATTTAAAATTATACAAGAAATGTATATCATGTTTTAAAATGTATTACTTGATATACCATCTTTAAATTTTAATATACTACATACTTTTTATATATTCTCATGTCATAAGTAAAAATTGGCTTTATTTATTATAAAATCACCAATATAATTTTTTTTAAAATTCAAAAAGTTCAAAATAAATATTTTTCAATTTAAAGCTTTAATAATAATCATGATTAATAAATCAATAAATTTAAAACAAATAAAAATAAAAGTTCATTGCATTATATTTAAAAATACATTATTCAATAATTAATAATTACAGCTATGAGATCTGAAAATATGAATATAATGTGTAAATACTATGCATTAAACCTTTTTTTTTTTATTAATAAATAAATAATTTTAAAAAATTTAAGTAAAATTTTTAAATGAAGAGTGAATGTTGTTTCATAATTTATTTATTACTACACAATAAAATATCGAATACCAATAAAATTAAAAAAGAATTAGTTGCAAGCAATAAAAAAAAAAATAATTTAAAAAAATTAAATTATTTATAATTTAAAATGCTTCTTCATTTTTCCAATTAGTTTGAAAATAATTGATTAAAAAATTATTTTATATGGAATGCATCTCACCAAATTTGGATGGAGCTTATTCGTATTTTTTTTCGTGCTCAAATCCATTTCTCTGTGCTGCTGATGATGAAATTCTGGAGGTCTGTAGGCAGCCGGAGACAAGAGATCACCCGAACTCTTAGGTATCTTCCGACTAGACAAATCCATTCCTGAAAAATCAACTGGTCTGGAGCAATTGACACCACTACTCAGATCACTAGCACCCGTCTCCCAACCGCGTGGAGACGTCGATAGATCCATGCCTCGATGATTCCTCTTCTCTTGACTTCTAAAATCCTGTTGCTGCAGCCTCACATCCTCCTCACCATTAGGCAGGAGAGCATTAACAGTATGCACACTCACCTGGCCCTTAGCCAGATTCTCTGCAATTTTTTCAAGCTTCCCACTCGGCTTCTCGAGTTTCTCCGACTGCAACCTCACGAGATTAGCAGCAAGCTGATCGATCGGCTTAATGGGTAATTTATTGTGACCCGTACTAGTTTCTATCGTGGTTGCATACGGTAGATTGTTTATCACTGGTACTTTGCCTAAATTAAAAATAAAGAGCTTTTAAATAATATAAATAATAACTATAAATGTGTAATTATAAATAATACTAATTGATACAAAATTTGAATTTAAATATTTCTTTCTATTTAACAGTCTAATAATTTTTTCCCGACTATTTTACACTTTTTATTAAAAATAACGAAAATAATATATTGTATATTTTTTATATACGTGTTTTTATATATTTAATATTTATTTTTTTAATTTCATTTTTTCTCTAAATTATTTCCAACATTTTAATATACTAATAATTATTAATATTTAAAAATAAAGTATTATTTTATCTTAGAAATAAAAAAATAGTAAATTAATATTTACATATGAAAAAATATAAATTTATTAAATTTTATTTGTAGTAAGTATTCATTAAAAAATATGAATTTGACATTTATAATTACTTAAATAAATTAAAAAATACATGTTATATATTTTTAAATACATATTATTAAACACATTTGTTTAATTAATTTAAATTTAAATATCAATAAAATCAATAGATCGTGGTATTAATGAAAATAAAATTGATTAAAAACCAAATAAGTCAGATCTTATTAATTAAAAAAAAATAAAAAAAATTATAATTGTATATATTTTTTAAAGGCTTTTTTGTATGTATTTTTCAAAATATATTTCAATATCAGGTAAAAAGTAAGAATTTTTTAATAAAACTATTAAAAAAATTCCACTACTAATTATATATATTTCAAATCATGAATTCAATGATTAAAAAACCTTTCTCACCAGTAATTTCATAATGTTTCTTTTCAGGCGACTGCTTTAAATCCACAATATTAACAAGTTTGAGTGGTGAAGTTGTAATTACAGGTGTCTCGATAGATTTTACTCCACTACCAACAACATCTATTACCGAACCATTTTTCATACTTTCAACTGGTTTCTGTTCAATTTGTGGATCCTCCCTCTTAGCAAATTGTTCAATGATAATTGTTGGTTTCTCAGGTTCTTGTATAGGTGTTTGTTTGGGTACTTGTACAGGTGTTTGTATAGGTGATGGATTGGCTATTTCTTTTCTTATTTTAGACTTATTCAGTACTAGATCTAACTGCTGCTTTGCATTGATTTCTACATCTTTATCATTCTCCTCATCAATATGCCCTTCTTCACTTTCTTCTTCTTCTTCTTCATCTTCCTCTTCATCATCTTCATCCTCATCATCCTCTTCATCTTCATCATCTTCTTCATCCTCATCCTCTTCTTCATCTTCGTCTTCATCTTCAACTTGTTGAATGTTGTTTTGTGTGGCTGAATTTACGTGATCTACTTCCTGCTTAAGAGATTCACTTTCATCTTGTTTCATCTTTTCAGATTCTATAATTTCACCATTAGTAACAACATAAGGTTCGTCTTGACCCGTATCGATTGTCGGCTTCTCCTCTTCATCAAGACTATTACCATCATTGCATATCGGTACAGAAGTAATTTCACCATCCGTTAAAGTGGTTAATAAAGAAACGACCTCATCACGGCTTCTAAAAACAACATTTAATAGTAGGTTACTATCCATAATATTAATTTAAAACAATACTATTCTATTTTATCACAGAAACTACATACTTAAATTTAAATTAAAAAATAAATTAATAAAATAATTTACTTAGCAATCAATTCCCAATTTTCTTCATCTAAATCCTCACGGTAAACCCGTATATTACAATCTTCGTCTAACTGACACCAGTAAGATAATCCAGACTTATCTCTTCCTAGTGGTGCTAATCGTAATTCACTAGCTGATAATTTGTTCACTTCATTTTTGAACTTTTGATTCATGTCAAACTGTGTCTCCAAAAGTGCCTATAAGAATTTCAAAAAATAATATAATGATAATATAAATTAGGCTAATGGACAAATTTGTCATATAAATATTTTATATACCTTAAGAAGACGCAGTTTTACAGCTACACGAGCTTTCTTATAACCAATACGTTCAAGTTCCCATCCATCTTGGTTGGAGTATGTGTGACAAAATTTGATGAGTGCTTTTTCCCATTTTTCTGGGACAACACTTTTTCTCGCTTTACGAAGAAGCTTTATGTGTAAATCTACCAGTTCTCTTGATACTAAAAAGAAAATATTTGTTTATTTCATTTGAATAAATAAAATTAAAATAAATAATTTGTAGTGATTTTTTTGATATACACATAATTAATATGAAATATTTTTTTCTAATAAAACCATGTTCAAATATTGCATAATATATCATCTTTAATCCTAATATCAAATAACTATTTATATGTTGTAAAAAAACTTGATTTAAATAAAAGTTAATCAACGAAATAAATATTAATAAATTAAAATAAATTATGATATTAAAGCATATAAATATCAACATCTGTGATAAAATTGTAAAATAAGAAAAAATACGCTATAAGAAAAAAAAAAAAAAAATTTCTATTAATTCTGCAGTATTTAATTTTGAAAAACTTGATTCAAAGTAAAAAATGGTTTAGATTGATGTTAATATTAAAAACTATTGCAAATAAAAAATCTAATTTAAGCAAATATTGATGTAACACACTGTTACAGATAAAATATTGTAATTAATATTTTTTATTTTAGAGTTTATTCATCAAAGTGTTAATTCAAATATTGAAAGATTCCAAACTCACACTGAAAATATTACTGCAATGTATAAATAATAAAGATATTATATGCAGTTAAAATAAATACTTAAAAACAATTAAACTTATAAGTAAAAAAATAAAACAAACACAAGAATAGAACATGTGCAATAACATTTAGATACATAAAAATACATTAAATGTAGAACAGGAATGCTGTTCACAACTGATTTAGACAAAGAGGATAAAGCGTTTTTTAAAATTGTCACGTGTCACCATCAATCCATGCAGCTATCACAAACCGCGCCAAAGAAAAGACCGTGAATAAAGGATAAGAGAAAGAGAGAGATGGAGAATATAAAGGTCGCGTGAGACGAAATAACAACAAGAAGTTTCGATTCTCATCTGTCAATACGCGGCAGCGCTACCTGTTATATTATCGTCTTTGACACATTAGAGAACTCCGGAGCTCTCCGAACCCGCGGGAGAAAAAAAACAAAAAGCCGCCGCCCCGGCACAGAGGAACGCTGGATAAAAGATGAAGAGTGGCGCGTCTCATGAAGTAAGCAAAAGAGCGAACAAATACGGGTAAAAAAAAGGATTCGAACAATAGTGGTAGGATAGAGCTCCACCGTGGAAAAGCCTGAACTAGGGAAGAAAATCTGAAAAAAAACGATACAGGAAGCTGGTGCGTTACTGCGCGTCTTACCTCTCCGTGTGTACGCGCGAAATAAGGATGCAACCCGAGCAAACACGGGCGGTCACCGCGAGGATGCACCCGGAGGCAAAGCATGAGACTCCAGGGAGAAGCAATAAACGTAAATCGGAAGATGCACGTCAACGGATAAAAGTAAAGGCTGGAGAGAGATAAAACTAGCGGTCCTGGACTCGTGTAGGATGTGTCCGATCGAGAGAAGGACAGGAGCAACCAAGAGAGACGGAGTTAGAAGGAGAGAGGGGCGCCGCAAATACGCGGAGTCGCGTAGGTGCGAACTTTCGGACTTACCTTCTTGGGCGTTCTCGAGCATCTCCTGGAGCCGGGCAATGTCCGGGTACTCGAGGCCGCAGCTCTTGCCAAAGCACTCGAGAAACGAGCAGATCACCGCGAAATTTGGGTCAGTCATGCAGGAGGCTTCGTTATCGGACGCCATTTTTACTCTCCGCCGCCGCCACTTTGCACACACGCACACACACAGAGGCCAAAGCACGCACTGACAGTGTGGGAGAGAGACAGGGACACGACTATACTACGCTAGGCGGCTTGGCGACTGTTGCGGCACCCGTAACTCCGTTTCGGATCTTCTTCGCACTCCTTTTACTTTTATCTTAAAACATTAAGAAATTCCAGACATTTTTTGATTAGACAAAGGTGTATAATTAAATATCTTATGGCACTTGTGTGCGAACCTCCTCTCATTCTTACAAGGTATTCATAAATTCAGAGCGATTGTTGAATTTTGTTTTGGCTCCAAATATCGTATATTATTGTGTTGCGTCTGACTGACTGAGTGCTAACTTTTTAAAACACCGAGCTTTATGCACGTTCACAATGGCTTTTTTAAACATTTTTGCGCGCTTGAATTTTTTATCTCCAACGATTTTATCAGAGTTAATGAAATTCCATTGGTAATGTGCTCGAGCCCCGACAAAACTTTTCTCGACCTTGACCCATGAAACTCGATACTAAAACAAAAAGTTCCCGCAGAAATGGTATTAATATTATACTGTCCCGGTGGAACTTAGTCCATTTTCGCCTTTAAAATTCAAGCGTATTATACTCGCAGATTTGTGGATTTCAGATTTTATCAGAGTAATGTTACTTTACATTAAACTTTAGATAATGGAAATATTAATTGCAATGGAAAAATTGTAATTGTTTATTTCTTTGTAAGCGCAAACTTTTATCCTATTTAAATTGAATTCACTTTGTGACCAAATAAAGCAAGGCTTGGAACTTAAATTATCGTACTATGGTCTCCTTTTCTAAGTAATAGCTTACAAAGTTCAAATTCAAATCAAAGTTCGATAATTCTTGTAAAGACCTTTGAAAATACCAATTAACAAATAGAATTTATCATAAAAAAATTAAAATTAACAATAATTACAAGTTTCGAAAATGTTCGAAAAATGCCAGTGTAAAAGAAACACATGTAAAAAAAGAGCCTTGCATTCGAAACAATAAGAATGTGCTCGCAGTCAATTGTTAAATTAAAATGAAAATTTTCATTCACCGGTTTTTAAAAACATTAAACCGCTGAATCAATGTGCTTGTAAATATCTTGTAAATATTGGCCTTTTTCATAATAGAAAGTCTTGATTACAGGCAAAACACGCGGGTTACGCTGTACATTATATACCTTTATCAACCAATGAAAAGAGGAAAACGCGCGCGGAGGCAACGGTAAACGTACTATCCGAATACACACGGTAGCACTAAAAAATTTGTTAAATATCAGTGAAAGAAGATGCGAGACTAATATAATTCGTCCTAATTCCGTCTCGAAGCGACGGAAAAACAACGAACATGTAAAATTTAAATTCACGATGACGTTAAAAATAAACTAGGCGTTGAGTAACTTGAATTCTTACTACTATGGAGATCAACATTATCTATACACATTCGCAAATGGAATGTACGTTTACACATTGCCAGGAAAACTCGCTATTCATGAGCATGGAACCAAAACAAAACACATACACACACTCGGACGCCAGATTACGAATCTCAACACTAGAAAAGAGTCTCACTTTTGGATCTCGTACTTGCAGAGCCAGATGGACAGACTTGGAGCATTAACAACACCGTCGATGAAAAGGGGAAAAAAAAAAAGAAAAAACGAGGAAAAACGCGAAAAAGAAGACTGCACTGTACACTCTCGCACCAACACATTAACGCGTATACGGGCGCGCGCTCTCACGGTGCACTGCGTAAACACTGAGGAGCCAGTGCCAGAGCAAGAGAGAGAGAGAGGGAGATAACACGAAGAGTGCAAAGAGGATATATAGTTTTCGGAAGAGCGTTCTATCCTCCTCGTAAGCACAGCGCGCACGGCGATCCTTCACAGCGAGGGAGAGCGGGGCCCCAATAATCGAGGTCCTCGGACGCGCGAATTTCGTCGTCAACCCGACACAATTGTTTTTAGGTTATACGGCGCCTCAACTGCGGCACCCGCGGCGCCGCTGATGGTGACGTCCTCGACGATGGCACGGACGACGAGGAGGACGACATGGTCGCGCGTCGCCCGCTCGCTCGGTGCGCTGACACACCCGCTCCTCAAGGGACTCGGCACCTGAGTCCTCCAGGCTATGCTGCACACAAACACTCGTCTCCACTTCCAGTTGCAGCTGCGCGCGTCCGCATCCACACACTCTCTACCTTCCTCGGGAAGCAACTCTTTATTTTCCGCCGCGGCCACTCTTCCTTCTCGCTCTGTTTTCCTTGCTATCCCTTCCCGCGCGGAGACGGAGGGACCGCCCCACGCGTGTGTGCTACGCGCGGCGCACACCGACCTGGCACATGCACGCGGTCGAGCGTCGCCGTGGAGAAGTTCCCGGGTGCGAGGGACGACTCTCCTCCTCGGCAATGTGCGCGCCAAGGGTACGCCTCGAGTACTCGTATCGAGTCGAAAACGCTCAGCGAGCGCACGACCTTACGTGTGTCGATGGGCGCGCGGCCACCACATACGCGCTCTTCCCCTGGACTCGCGCACACACGCACGCACACGTCGGGCGGAGGGAAGGGGCCGGGCACTTTGGGCCTGCGGGGGTAGCCGGGGAGTCGGCGAGAGAGGAGGCACCCCCTCCTTCGCCCGATTCGTCTTCTCGCGCGCGGACACACACGCGCGCCCAGGGTGTGGGTGGGTGTGCGCCCGTGTGCGTGTACGAGCCCCGAGAATAGTAGGAGGAGGATGTGTCGATGTGTGCACTATGCCTTTTGCCTCACATGACGACCGGTCGCGTCGAGGCGGACTCGGCCGAGAGGATAGTCGAATAGTGGAGAGGAGTCGACGCTACCTTCACTACCATTTCACCATCGCACTTCCACACTTTTACTTTGCGAGAAAGTTTTTCTCTTCGGAGATGATCCTCTGACAGCTCCTGACGCGCGCACCCCAACACATCCACCCAATCTCATTTTTGTCTTCCCGGCCGTTTTACCTCGAGAAAAACTAATTACTAATTGTTCAATTATTTCGCACCTAATAAACTTTTTTACCAGCAGTTGTAAGTTAATCTAGACAATGGCATATCTTTTAGACGCGTTACCGAAAAATTACGAGGAAATTCAAAGGATTAAGCTGCTGGAGCTTGCAAGCACAATTCGTTTAATTGCAAAATTCGAATATACTCGATTCGAACCTTTTTCTTTTATCTTTTACACAACTGAAAAATTTTACTACACAAATCAATAAAATGTTTGGAAACATTCTTTATACATTAAACAAAATATTATATTATAAATAACAATTGCCCAATTGTAAAGAAATAAATAATTATTTATTTGATAAAACTTTTGCCAATGTACACTTAAACTTTATTTTCTTGCTTTTTTTAGTTATTACAATAAAATTTAGAATCAAATTTTTGTATACATTGTGTGAATTGCTTTTCTTACACTCATGGACTTCTTCTATTTTAAATATGCTTAAAAGATAAATATTCAATGTATAATTTGGTTAATCTTTTTTTTTTACTCTAAGATTTTCTTGCAATTCCTATTCTTTAGTCGTCAAAGTTTTATTTTATTATATTTTGTTTAGTATATCGTAAAAAAAATTATCAAATATTGTTTTACATTTGAGTTACTAAGCACAATCTCCACAATCAATGTAAATTTGCTACTTAACCTATTATAATTTTCCTCATATAACTGACTAGTTCCGATAATTGCTTTTATTAAATTACGTTTTAGAAGAAACCACAATTATTCAATAATGACCAACAAATGGGTTGAAAATTCGCGCGAATGCTACAATAATAATACAACGGCAGTCCACTTTTATGCTGCAAAGCTAGCTTGAAAGTACATCTAAAATTGGTTGTGTAATTACATTTTTTCAATGCAGCGAGTGTTTAAAGTAACACTTGGTGTCTTTCTTAAAAAAAATATTTTGCAATTGATAAAACATGGTAAAACTTGCAAAAACATAACAATATGCAGTAGCCATTACACTTTTATTGATAAGCAGTAAGTTTTTTTAAGATCTATAAGCAGAAAACCTTTTTACACAGCGAGATAGATCTAAAAAAATAAGCATAAATTAACTTGAGAAAACGACTCATCTTGGTATACTTGAGGTAGCATGAGCATTTCTTCGAGTAGGTCGTAAAATTACCACGTAATTTCATTGAATAACGCATAAATAAAAAAATTTATAATGTGGATAAATGAATATTACGTTGTTCTCGGGTACGAATCGAAATAATGGTACGAGAAATCACAGTTAAAACATATCAGCGCGATGAAAAATTACTTTCCATTAAGAAGGGAAAAACAGTACATTTTAAAATAAATTATTAAAATAATGATAGAGCTGATATTTAAACAGATGTAAACGCCCCGAAAATCTCCGAGTGAACCCGAAGCGCTGCGACCAGATCCAAATCGACTTGGTGTGTTTATTGCATTAGCAAATAACGGATAATATGGATAGTCACGTGGCTGAAAAAAAGACGTCTGTTTTCACAATCATATGATACACAAAGTTCCTCTCTCCAGCTGTAAAATACAAAAACTTACAACAATTCGCCCTAAAAAATCTACCCAACGATACTTGTGGATAAAACACAGAATATTCATTTCTTAATAGTAAGCTGTAGGATTGAGAAGGTTTTTTAATCCACAAAAGCTGGTACACCGTACTCCAACTGTTGTCGAGAAGAATAAAAGGAACTGTCCATTTGACAAGAGGACATTTATAATGTCGGGAGGTAAAAAAAGGTGGCAGGAAGCCGATTATGGGAGGAGGAGGAGGAGGATTCCAGGAGGTAAAGTCCTAAGGGAGTGAATCCATTAGCGTTACATTTACATTTACAGAAAGCCCGTAGCGCCGGGTGATGTGCACTCGGTACAGCACACACCGCCACACCGATTGGCCCCTGCGGGTGGGTGTCCGTGTTGAGACCCACACGCGCGCAAAAGCCCGAGCCCCTCTTTACTCCTCGGCTTTTCTCTGTCCTGTACAACACCGGTAAACCCAGTTTGCATGTTGGTCCCTCGGAGCTCGCGCGCGCAGGCGCGCACAACTACACACACGCTCCGCCCGCCCGCCCGCACACGGGTGCGTCTACGTATAAGCAGTCGAGTCGAGTACGATCGAGAGGGGAAAGGACAGAGGCATACAAATAATGGAAGGGACAAGGACGCTTACAGAATGTTGCTAACAATCGTCGCCGAGGCGACATCGGCAGCACTAGCGCCAACAGCCCGTCCTACATATATTTATTTATGTAGCTTTAATTTATGCTAAACATATCGCTTTTAATGAAAACAACATTTCTTTTTCTTTTAAACAATCACTCGTAAAATATAATAAACCATTTTTTTCTTGATTCCAGCATCTAGTTTCATGGTTAAAGAAGATGTAAGTGTCAAAATCACTCTTTTTATGGATGATTTCATCCAAGACTTCAGTTTTTGACCTCAATGCCTCGTACGAACTCCAAATTGATCCATTCTATTGAAAATTTAATCTGACATTAATGTTTATACGATTATTTAAATGTTCCGAGTACGTGGAAACTGTTTTCTATACAAGCATTATAATCATGAGTATCGACAGTTTTCTTATTATAGAAAATTACACGAAACTGATCTTCATTTTTTATAACTATATCATTGGATTTCATTCAAACTTGACAATATTGTTAGTTAAATTATTTATATCAATTGATACTATATATAAAAGTAAATACCTTCTCTCATTAGACCTATTGCTATGAAATATAAGATACATCAAATATAAGATTTGTTTATACACATCAAATTTTTCACATTTATAATAATAAAAATTTACTTATCAAATCTGAAATTAAAAAACGCCTTTAAAGTTAATTAAATTAGCAATATAAATAAGCAATCAATTACTATAAAAAATTAAGGTTAAATTTTCATGAATGTTTTAAAAAATTTAGCTTGTTGAATATTAACAAGCCTTAAATAAACTGTTAATTGATTTTAAACAATTTCATTTAATTCAATAATAAATATATACGTTTAAAAAGTATTTATACAAATGTATAATACGATTTACAAAGATATATTTAATGTTATTATATTTAATGCATTGAATAATTCTTATTAGTAACAAATGTCTAATGATTTTAATTAAAATGATATTCAAATAAATTAGTTTTGTCAATATAAATAAAAACGAATGTCGCATTTGTTAAATACCCTAGCTACCTACAGTTTTTAAAAATTTTTATTTTTACAAATTGAAGCTTATGGAATATCTTTATCACAAAACTTTACCTAATATATACTACTATTTATTTATTATTATTCCGTAGTAATAGATTAATGACAAATCGATCAACATTTCTATTTCTTAATGGAATAACAACATTTAAATTATAGTTATTGTTTTGTTAATTAAATTGTATCAAAATATTATTTTTTAAATTTGAATATTTTTCAGCGAATGGGTGTATAGTGTGTATTTTGTAAAACTTGTAAGACCTATAAAAAATTTTAAGAAAATTGTATTTTGTAAGATGTAATAGTAAGAAAATAATTAATAATAAATACATAAATTGTGTGATTATAAAAGCTTGAAAAGAAAATTTAATTAATAATTTAGTGTATTAAATTTTCAAAAAGTCAATTATTTATCATTTGTGAGGAGATATATTTAACATTAATCATTTTTTTTCATGGAATTTAATGGAATAAACAGTAACATTAGTAATTCTGAACTTGTTGTGAATAAAAGTAAACTCAAAAGTTATAATGTTTTAAGAATACATAAAGCTATCCCTTATGTTGAACATAATGCAACAATTGTAAAAATATGGTGGCTGGAAAAAATTGATGAAGCTTTTCAGTATCAAAAGTTTGTGGTGTTGCTGTGGTCATTGGTTGCACATGAAGTAAGCACTTCACATCCCCTTAAAGAACGTGTTTCTGATTAAAAGTAGAATTACTGCCGCAGACTGTGGCGAAAAAAGAACTTCATCGCATTTTCGTTTATACGTAACTGGCTTTAACTGTTGAATATTAATCGGTGTTACTATGGTACATCCAACGTGAAGTTATTCTGACAAGAGCAACGTGAATTGGTTTTTGAATGTAACTCGTGACATATGTGTGTGCACATTACGACATATCCATGCTATATCTGACGGGTTAAATTTGGATGCCGATTCACGTTGTTCTTGTCAGAATCGTATCACGTCGAGTGCACATTACCATATTTTATTTTTTAAGCTTTTTCAAACAAAACGAATCGAGTACAATTTAAGTAATGCTTGTTAAATTGAAATTGTTTAAAGGAACTTTATTGGATTACAAAAGCTTTGATCGTTGACAAAATATGAATATCAAATGACTCGAAATTTTCAGCTATTTTGAGGTAATTTTTAAACTTTTAATGGAGACATTTTTATTGGTCCATCAATAGCATCTCAAATTTTTAATTTAAAATCATTATGTTTTTATTTCCCTTTTAATAATAAATAAGTAATCATAATTTTATTGATAATTAACGCAAAGGTGTAACATAAACCAATAATAATTTTAATATTTTGAAAATTGAGCTTATATGTACTATATGCTTAAATGTGCTTGAGTTGTACATGTATTCTTTCAATTAAAGCGAGAAAAAGTAATTAAAAAGAGTAAAACATATTTTATCTAAAAGAAAAAATTAAAAATAGGTATCTTATCTTTATGGCGCAA
This sequence comes from Eupristina koningsbergeri, assembly GCA_018907245.1. Lineage (NCBI taxonomy): Eukaryota > Metazoa > Arthropoda > Insecta > Hymenoptera > Agaonidae > Eupristina > Eupristina koningsbergeri. The sequence goes on along the minus strand of JACCHV010000057.1, from coordinate 1,002,206 downwards.
CTAAAATTAGTATTTTGTTGGCAGAGAAAGAGAGAGAATAATAGATAGTTTTATGGTTAGGGGAAGTGAGATGGACTCATACAGTAGAGAATGTTTTTATTGGAATCAATTATAAATAACTTGTTGCTCGGTCTATAAATGAACTCGTTATTGTCAAGTTCAGTTTGCAGCAAGCCCCAAAATTCAAACATGCAATTGAATATTAATCACACTCGTATATAACATGAATGAGTATTCAAATTTTTATTCAATTTTGTTCTAATCTCAAGAACTGTTTATAATTTTAGTAGAGAGGAAAGCGCAGCCGATGACGGGGTTAACTGGATGCAAGTTTGAAACTGGATTGCGAGTGCAAGCACACCCACACCCCCATCTCCGTGCCATCGCCCTGAGTGCGCCAACAACAACCTGCAACGAAGAACACAACGACGAACGGGATGGAACCCGTAACTTTTACCCCGTCGGAGCGCGTGCGAATGTTGGAGTTGAAAACCATAGCGAGCACCCGGGACAGCAGCGCCCCCGGTATCAAGCGGCGGCTCTTCAGACCTCCGCAATTACCGCGGACGAGGTATGTGCGCGTGCCCTCGGAGTATTGAGAACCGCTGGGGCCTCGTCTTCGTCGGCCAGCAGGATCACGATCTTCCATTCGCACTGTTCTTTTTTCACTCTCGGCCTCTTGTGAACCAAGTGCCGGCGAACCCTCCCCGCGGCTACGTACAATGGCTTACGTACTTTTTTTCACCTTTCCCTTTATTTCGTTTTTCTTGTTTGTTTGTTTGTTTTTCTGTTTTGTTTCGCTTTATTCGTTTCGGTGATGTTAAGAATTTTGGTATGATTCATTAGAACGATGGAGGGAATTATTTCACTTCTTCCATAGGGAAACGATTCTCCTCCAAATCTTTCAATAATATATACTGTTTTTTATAAATGATTTTACGCTTTTTGGATTTTTGAAGCTCATTTTATTAACATTTCCATAAATTTTTCGTACTTTTACGATTACTCCTTAAAATAATATTCAATTCAATTTTTTTTTCTTTTTTTTTCCACTCAAAAATCAATGAATAATTATTTGAAACTTTTGTCTTGATGAACATTGATGCATGTGTCTTCGTTTTCCTTGTTGACAAATATTACAAAAGTTATCATTAATCTTATTTTACATCATTTTAATAATTTACAATCATTACTTACATAAACTTTAAAGATGTCAGTAAAATTCTTTTAAAAGTATAAGACCATTGTTAGGCATTAAGTATAATTCAATTTAATTTCATATTTATTTTAAGAGCTTATAGTGTAATAATACAATTAAATAGTTTCAAGAATTAATATAAAATTTTAAGCATTTCATAAATATGGGTACATACCTAATATTTTTTTCAAAATATATTCCACACCGTAATTAAATTTATTGTGATCTTTAGTTTCTTCTAAATGCATTTGTAATAAAGTCGGAATTTATTGTATTTATTCCAAATTTTTGCTAATGAATCAATTTATTTTATAATTATCAGATAAAGCTATGTTACTTCAAAATAAGTTTTTTAAAATAAAATTTAAAAAAAAAAGATTAAATTCATTATAATCATAATTATTAAAGTCCTGAATTTATTAAATACTTATAAGATCGATTCAAAATTAATAAAAAAAATTACCATGTAAGCAATTTTCTGTATGTCATTTCAGAAAATATGACTGGTGATAGGGCGACGTGGTAAATCTTTCCGTGTTCAATGATAAAATTTACCTTCTTATATAAACATAATATTTTTTCGTTCATGTTTGTTTAAAAATAATTAGAAATAGATTTATGGATCAAATAGTGCGTATTAATGTAAAAAGTTATAGCGCTACAATAAAAACCAATATGTTTGAAATATTATTTACCATGAGATTAGCATGCATTCAAATTTTAAAAAACCAAAATTTATTTATCAAATAATGTGTATAATTAAATAAACATATTTCTTCGATAAAACAGATATAATATATTCTTGGTTTCATTATGTTGATAATATTTAAAAGAGAAATTTGATTTTAAAATTTGAATTTAGAAAGATTTTTATATAATAATCTAATATAACATATAGTGTTATCCTAAATAAAATCTTGCAATATTTCAATCTTTTCTGAACTTCAATCAGTTTTTTCCGTTCGCACAAAGGCTAACTATCTCAAAAAGTTAACTACATCAAATATGATAACACATTTAATAGAAAATAAATTTATTTTTTAAATTAATCTTAATTTTGAAAATGGATTCAGATATATTTTATCAAAATTTTAATTTATATTATTTACATAAAAAGTTGATGTGAACAAAAGTTTAACATTTTTGTTAACTGTGTTTTTGAATACTTTTAATCAATTTACTTCAATCAACTTTAATTGTTTTTTATAGTTTTTGTATTTCAATTTTTCTACTCTGTGTAGAAAGGCTGTAAAAGTAAAAAAAAACAAAAATAATAAAAACATTCAAACATATTCGATTTAATATAAATAGAACAATTGATTAAAGTATTATTAACTGAGTCTAACTTGTTTGGATAAATTTTTTATAAATCATTCATTAAAAAATTTATATTAAAATACATGATATATCGTGTTTTATGGTTAACTTCATTTTGAATGACAGTTTTGTTTAACTAAAAAGATTCGGTAGTTTACGTAGGAGTTTAATATTAGATACTTAATTTTTAAGATAAACTCTTGCAATTTTGTAAAAATATTATTTTTTTTAAGCACTAATAATTTTGATATGTCTCAATATTTGTATAGAATTCCTTTCAATTATTAATCACCATTTTTTCTATTATGAAAATAATTAAATTTGATTATTTTAAATTATAACAATATGCAAAATTTACGAATACATTATTAAATATTATAATCTATTGATTTTTAGAAGTTTAAGTATGTAAATATATATTCAAAATTATTTAAACTAATTTTTTTTTTTTTTTTTTTATATCAAATAAATAAACTTGTACTAGATTTTAGTAATACTTTTATACATTCTTCTTACTAAATCTTTGCCTACCTTCATAAAAAATTCTCAAATTATTCAAATAAAGTAAGTCGTTTTAATTATTATCCAAATTATCTTTATTATTTACACTTATAGCAAAGAATAAATAAACTTATAATAATCAATAAAAATAAAGTTTTTACTTTATAATTACTCATAATAATTATATTTTTGATACTTAAAAGATGAAGGTAACCTGCATTTCTACCTACAAAATGTATTTATTATCTAATTACTGATAAAGAGTTTATTGCATATACAAGAAATAAAGTTAATTGAAAAAATGAATCATCTACTGATTATTGATAATGTTTAAAAGTATAATTATTTTAATTATAAGTTTTAATTATAAATGTTAAGACTGATTATTTATTATATGAAAAAAAATTCCTCTTTATTGATTAATTTAATTTTTTTTTACATTCTGAGAATATTTTATACATAATATTATTTATTTTCTTATTAATTTTTAATTAATTAAATTTACAGATATGCAAGCATTATATTATAAAATTTTAATAAATATAATTGAGATTAATTTTTAAGTGTATTTTATCCGAGATTTATTATACATATAGTACAATAAATTTTCTATTTAAATTTATAGAAATCAATTATAGTTATCAAAATAACTAATTTTAACTAATCTATTATATGCATTTTTGAATAATTTAGAAATTACTTATTAAAATACGTTTGGGTAAAAGATAAAAATTTATTTAATAAATTGATTAACAATAAAACTTTTATCTCAATTAAAGTATTCTTATTGATGATTATTATCCAAATATTTTGTAACCATTCTTTAGAATAAAAATTTAGAAATGTATTTGATATGCACATAATACATATCATAAAGTATAAGAAGTGTAGATTTAATTAAAATCTACCTAAATTTTTTAATTAAAATTTAAAGCTACACTACATTTTATTATTTTTATTTATGTCGCATTGAGTAATTTATTTTTTATAAACTCTATTATATTACAATATAAAAAACTTTATTTAGTTTGCATTTTTTTAAAAGATAAAAAAGATTCCATTAATTAAAATATTTATCTAGTTTCTCAATTTCAAAATATGAATTTTTATTTGCTTATTTTGATACTGTTCGAATAATAATGTATCAAAATATTAGTGACGGGTTCTAAATATTTATAAAATTTACATCATAACAAATATTTAATTTTATAATATAAATATCATTATTGAAAACTATAAACGCATTTTTCTCGAAATTAAATTTGAATAAATTGCTGCACATATAGATTAAAGACAAATAATTCAATCAATTTAAAATTTTTAGAAAATAATATCAACATTTCTTCATATGCCTTAATAAGAACTTTTTTTAAAACATGATTTTATCAAATTTTAATATTTTATAAAATTCTAGATTACGGTATGTAGATTTTCATCTTAATTAATATGAACAAACTTTTTGGTTTTACAAGTATCTTACAGAGTACCGGTGCATAAATGTTTTTAAGAATTCTGGGGATCAATATTTTTAAATGAAATTTTGTAGAAAAGTGAATAAAAAGAATTTAAAAATATACTCAAAATTTTATCATTTTCTTGATTGTTTTTTTTTTATAAGTGCCGAAAAATATAATAGATTTTACGCACTAGAAAGTATCTAAGCTCTTAACGAACTAACCAATTGACATATTTTTTATGAACTAAATTATAATTACTAGTTAATAGAATAATCCATTAATGAATTAGAAATATATAATTTAATAAACTTATTTCTTTTAATTATAAAAGATATTTAATACAGAAATAAATTAATTAAATCATATAATTGGTTCGAAAAAATAGCAAATAATAATACATAAATAATTATAATATATTAAATATTACAAAATAATGATAATGTATTATAATAGAATAAACGATTAAATTGCTTATAGGATACAGTTAGTAAAAAAATATTAGAGTAATATTTAGAATTGATCTGGTTAAATATTTAAGTTTTAAAAATTAGATTTTTCTACTTTTTTTTATTAAGTAAATTAATATTTCCAAATTTTATATTTTAGCGTTGAAAATAAACTTGATTATAAATTGGGAATTTTTGAAAGCATTAATTATTTGTAATACAAAAAAAAAACAAATGTATAAAAAAATAAAGGATTATGTAACTAAAAATTAAAACGAAGAAAGCAACATAAAAAATATTTAGAGCTGAAATTAATTTTCATGTTTGCTTTAACAAGAAAGGTACATGTATTAAAATTTTGGATAAAAATACAAAACGTTTATTAACAAATATTTAAAATTACTATAAAAGAATTATTTGCTTTGTTTTTTTAAAAATTTTTTTAAAAATACTAGTCTCTTTAAAGCATAAAATGACTTAAAACATTTTTTAAATGAATAAAACTTGTTATTCTTTTTAAGAGCTTATACTTATAATTTAATAATTTAATTTGAAATAAAGATAACATAAATTTATTTATTTATAGTTTTAAAAATAAAATATTATTTAATATAAAAATTTTTTTTATTTTTGCATAAGCAGAAGTACAAACGTAGTCTTCTTGAATGAATATTTCTTTGTATTTTACATATTTTCTAACTGTCATCTTTCACACGCTATTTTTCTCAACCAGTTGAGAAATAGTACATTATTAATTTTATTTATATTTGAACATTGCTCAATTTCTTCATTAAGTTAATCTTCATACTTCATTAAATCAAATGAAATATATGTTGTCATTTGAATTTTATTTACAATTTTTATGGCTGTAAAAACACCATTTCAATTTTCGTTTCTTTAAAAAAATTGTTCTCTTTGTCTTTTTACAATTTTACTATAAATAAGCTCTAATTCTTTACTAGCTGGATATTTAAATGAAAAGAAATTTGAAATGCATTTGTTTTTGTATATATGTATGTATTATAAATGTATATACAGTTTTAAACATGTGTTAAAACATAATTTTGTAATAATATGAAAATTAAAACATCAGTAGGAAACATGAAAAAAAATAATTGGAATGCAAGTTCCTTGTAAAACACACTGAAAAAAATCCAAGAAAAAGTAATGGATAAAAAATTAATTTATTTTTTTCAGGCAATAAATAATGTTGAATTTCATATTAATAAAATTAATGTGAATTTTACAACTAACTTTATTCTGTTCATTCCTCTGATGTAATTTATATTTATATGTAATTAAATTTGTACGAATTCGTATATGTATGTATATATATAAATATATATATAACAAATTATTGTATATACATAAGACCGATATCAAATATTTGTAGAAAATGCAACTTTGTTTTGTTACAAGACACCATATGAAAACACATTTGACTCTTCAACATGTTCCACAAATTCACTATAAAAGTTTGAATTGAAATTTGAATGTTTTGGAACATCAAGAACTTCTTCTAAAGAGTTCAAATTTGTTAATTTTTCAAAATAACAGGCACTGTTAAAATCACTTCATCATAGTTTTTTGAGCAGCAATGTTTTTTAATTGTTGCTTGTAGATTTCAGCTTCTTCTTCTTTTATTTGTAGTTGCCTACGATATTCATCGGCTTCTCTTCTTGCTTCAGCCAACTTTCTATTCAACTCTGCAACATCCATCATATGTGTCTTGTTATTATCATCCTCAAATATTTCTTCAATTGCATTATCCAGATGTAGAAGCATGGGTTCTGTCTTTGGTGTTATTATTGGCTTCTAAAAGCAAAAGTAAAGTATTAAAATTCATCAGTGAATAAGTAACATATAAAATATATATATTATAGTAAAATAATATTTTATATAAACTACATAATTAATATTAAAATTATTTGAAAAATTGTTCATTTATAGATACTTAGAACTTATAAATATTGTTATATAGCAAAACTATTAATGTACAAAATAAAAAACTCTAACCTTCATTTGAGAAATATTTGCTTTAGCAGGTGCAAGTGTTGGAATTGCTGTTGTTGCATTTCCAATTGGTGTAAGAAAAAATTTTCCAGTACTTTTTCCATCATTAGTACTTCTTTTTAAAATATTCGGTCCTCTTGATGCTATTGTTGGTGAATTTTGTCCCAAAATTTGATCAGCTCTAATTGTAATAACTTTCCTTGATTGGCCTTTTTTAGAACCTACTTGCAATCGTTTGATGGGTGTTACATTAATAGGATTTGACCTTGTGAGATTTAATGCAAGCTTGCCTGCTTCTAATATAATGAAAATAATTTGGTATTAAGTAATTACAGATAACAAAGGATATCTTTATTATATTAATTTGAATTATTAATTATAAATAAATAAATTAATATTTATTTAAATTGCATGAATTAAAATACACCACTGTTTAATAAATAAATTACAATTAGCAGTTTTTTATTTATACCTGTAAGAACAACAGTTTGTCCACTTTCCATAGCATTTTCAACTATAGTTGCATCATTATCCATAGGAATCATAGTAATACCGTGAGCTTGTAGTAGTCTTAGTGGCTGTTCCACTCCTGCTAAATTTGTAACGTCTCTGTGTCTTTTTTTCTCTATGTGAATAGGTTTTTCTTCTATCCTCTGAATTCCTTCTTTTACTTGTTCAATTTCATTCATCGGTTGAACTCTTATTTGTTGAAAGATCATTCTTTGTTTTTTATTTGTACTTACTAAAATTACATAAAATTTCAAGTGTAAAACAATTATACAATGTTAATACATACACATTTTGATAATGAAGATTCTTACAATTAGCTGGTTTCTTTTTTTGTTGCTGTTCTTCAAACTGAATTTGTTCTTGATCTTCCTTTTGTCTTTCAGCTTCTAACTGTATTAAATTCTGTGTAGCAGCTTCAATTTCCGCAGAATTTAATTGATGTTGTTGAAGATTGATGATTTCTCTTTCTTGCTGAAGCATATCAACCAAATCTAATCGATCATGTTCTAAAGCAAGACTTATTGGGGTTTTATTAAATTTACTAGTGCTATTTGGATCAGCTCCATGTTCTAGTAATACTAACATAACTTCTGCATACTCTCGCTCAACTGACCAATGTAAAGGTGTCATTTTAAGCTAAAAATATAGAATTTTCTAATATTTAATAATTACTATACATAAAATAATTGCTTATTAAATTATTTTATATAGTACTTTAAAACTTATTCAAATATTTTTTATTAAAAAATTGTATTAAGGACTTAAATAAAACAAAGCATTATATAAATCTTTAACTTTTGAATAATATAACCTCAAAATTAATAACACATGCACAATTTATTTTTATACATATACCATAGAAAATTTGAAACTTATTATAATTTATACAATGTAATAACAATAAATAACATACCATATCTCTGCTATCAACTTCTGCACCATAATTGAGAAGCAACTGAGCCATTTGATGATGACCTTCATATGCAGCCATGTGCAATGGAGTTCTATCAACTTTTGTTCTTGCATCTCTAGAAATTCCTGCTCTTAATAAGACTTCTGCTGTTTCTGTATGATTATTTTGAGCAGCAAAATGTAAAGCACTTGTTCCAAGCTATGATTTAAAGAAAAAAATTTTATAAAATTTTTCTTAAAAATAATAATTATTTTAAAATATCACTTACCCAGTCTGTTGTGAATGGTGCACCCCTACACATAAGGTCTCGCACCATTTCTGTATCTCCATTTTTGGCACTGTGTAACAATTGCTTACCTAATTCAACAATTGATAAAGCATCTGTTCCTCTAGTTCTTGGAGTCACATCACAAGGGAGTATTTCCACAGGTATCAACGTAGTATCAAAATCATCAATAGCGCATATTCCTTCTGTTTCAGCCTGCATTTTTTCCAATCTTCAATAGTAATCCGTCTCTCCAAACTCTTCCTCAATGAAACTATAAAAGTTCACATAGATAAATGAAAAAATATTTAATACAATTTTAACATCAATCAACTTTTGTAAAAAAATGAATTTAGATTAATTACTTTATAAATTTAATTACATGGTTTAATTTGAATAATGACTACATCAGTACAAAAAGAAGTATTTGATTATATTTCAATAGCTACATTTACTTAATTTGTTTAAATGCTTATGTTATTGATAAATAAAATCAATTGATTCTTAATGTAATCATAATCAAGTAAGTTATTCATTATCTTGTATGTTAAAAACTGTATTTAATTAGCGTGCCACTTTTAGTATTACTTTAAAAAGTTTAATTTAAAGCTTATTATTTATTCATCAAAATAGACAAAACTAAATTTGATCACATATACAATGATTAATTTTTAAAATTGAATTACAAACAATGTTCATAAACTGATAATTAATGCAATAAATACATAATTATATAATAATAAATAAAATTTCTTTAAATTGTAAATCAAAATATTGTAATCTTTTAAATTATATCCAAAAAAAAGTATCGAACTTATGTACTATTATAAACTATCAGTTGATCAAACAATAGATTACTAATTTCAACTTCAAATGATACAAAGTACTTTCGATTATAATAATAAATTTAAACATTGAAGGTGAAAAAGGATCTATTGAAAAAATCTCAATAGTTGCTACTATTTACATAAATCCCTGTATAAATTAATAATAAATCAATCATTGTGTAACAATGCAATCAATGTGAAAAATCATTATTAAAGCATTTTATGTTCCAAGGTATACTATTATTTTGAATCGTAAGAAAATAAAATCCAGGGATATTAAATCACAGCAGACCTCTTTGGTTGCCCATCATTGATGCCAAACTCTGGCCTTGGCTCACCCAGGCGAAGGTAAGTAGGTCGAAACTTCAATCGCGTTTACGCCTCTAATACCCTTATCTTTTGTCGCGTGAAATGAAATTTCGCGATCTGGTTTTTTGCCACGAGATTTTAGAGAGGTACTGTTCCGAGTAAATATATATGTGTAATTTTCGAGAGAAGAGAGCAGCGCGCGCGCGACAACGAATAACATAAACTCGCAAAGACTTTGCGAGGGAACTTCCTGTTCCTGTTTCGGCGCGCCGTGCAAACGGAAGTGTGTTTCGACATGAGGTGCTGCATTCTCGCGCACTTCGAGACTTCCTCTGTCCACGTGGAGGTACTTACTCGGGGCACATCGTCAACGCCGAAGTTCTTGATCCTCTAGACCCTCGCTACGAAGATCGTCGTTGTTTTCGTCCTGGAATCGACGAAGCTGTCACCGGGTTACACGAGAGCTCGTGGTTTCCTTTGGCTGCGGCTCGTCGTCGGGTCAGGCACCAACCACGGGACAACATGGCGGCCACGCGACTTGGCGCCATTCTTGACTCGACTCTGTTGCTTTCTTTCTTTGTTTGAATTTGCTCGTGAACGAATGCTCTTTATTATGTCGTGCTCAAGTATAATTCATTGTCATTTATGGATAAAGCTTATTTTTTAGTGCCTACAATGAGATTTTCGACTCATTTATACTATTTAATGGAACAAATTATAATTTTTTAATACGTTTGATGAAAAAACATGGGAAAAGCCTTGCATCCCTCTTGCGGGTCTTTCTGCAATCCAGCGTTGTTTGCGCTGCCTAAAACCGTGGAACGAACAATGACTCGCAACTCACCCAAAGTACGATTAGGACCATTCTACAATATTTATCGATCATTTGCAAGTTCCGTTCTACATTCGCAGAATATTCTAAGGTTAATCTTTGCGTGTTGTCTTTTACATTTATCAGCTTATCAGACTATCATATTATTATTGTACTATCATGCATGTGAACTATTTAATGTCCAGATAAACATTTTAGAAATAGTCTAAGAACTTCATGATCTTTGACTTGCTAAATATAATATTTTCTTATCTAAAATTTTTCAAAATTTTAAAGATAATTTGTTAATGAGACAATCATTGATTTTAAAATAACATGGGTCTCAGGGGAGCTAAGTGCGTTAGGATACGAAATTCTAGGGGTGAATTTCACCATTTAAATATGAATAAATATTTAAAATAAAACAAGTTTTTCTTTTACGCCAACATATTGAACAACATTTATCAAATACTTTTATCAAATGTCAATGCATTATCAGAATAATCCGAAAAATATTTTGCTTGTAATTTTATATGCCTCCTTCGCGTAATCAATTCAGTGTATACTCACTGGTCAATACAACTTTGGTTATATTTCATTCCATTACCACGTAAAAGTACATAAAATAAAATAAATTAAATTATTCAACAAATTCTTTTGAAAAATATTTATATGATAGTAGCAGTTTGTTACGTTTGTATTAATTCTATATTATAACTACGCTATTTGTACTTGTACTTAATAATTAACGGATGATGTACAAATAGAAAAAGTAAAACAAATGATTATACATATATTAAAATGTTAATTTCTATTTATTCTATATGCATTATGAACTGGTGTAAGAGTAACATTTGGGCAAGCTCTCGAGTAATTCCTCAGCCTCAGAGATTTTACATCCACTTACTCAAAGATATCGGATAAGCTACAGTAGCTAGCTATGGCTCCGAAAAGATCAGAACAATCTCAATTATTTGTTTAAACAAAACAAATATATTGCATTTGAAGGGAAATAGAGTTATTTTGCCGCTCAACATTAATCTATTTCTTTCCCCATTACACGCGTTATAAATAAATAAATAAATATATATAAATAAATATATATATATATATATGTATGTATAGTAACATAGCATATAGATATAGGATATGTGTAATATTGTAACAAGCAGGGCGGTGTTGTTAATGAGATAAAGTAAAAATAATGTAACAAAAAATAAAGCAAAATGTTATTTTTTATTATTTTTTTTTTTTTTTTTTTAATTTAATAAAAGTATTACACATAATTATTGAAGAAGTATTAAACATATAATATACAAAATATCACGTGTGCACTCATTAAACGACTTTACAAAAGTTTTACTACTGTTGTCGTTCAATATGTTGTATTAGATCGAGGGATATGAATGAAGTATACAATTTCGTCGCTACTACACCTTCATTAGCAGAAATGCATATTATTTACAGTGGAATCAGTTAAAGTAATCAGATTTTATTGTGAAATTATAAAAAAGAAAAAACGAATTTATAATACGTTTTATATTTTTTTATGTAGTAAAGAAATTTAATTTAAATGAATATTCAAAAAAAATTTTAACAAAATTTGGTTAAAACAATTTGCAATTTCAATCACTATTCTATGTTATTTATACATTTATATTGATTTTTAACATTTATATTAATATAATTATATAATATAATCATAATATATGATATAATATATAATATAATTTTTTTGATATTTAATAAAGAAAAAATTACTCACCAGTATTATAAGTTTAATAGTTAATGTTTTTGTGGTTTTTTTTAATTTATAGAGTATAATATATTATTTGAAAAATATTCACTATATAATTATGTTCTGAATATAATGAAATTTATCATTTAATCGAACAATATATACAAAAATGAAATAAATACAAAAATACATATGTTTATAAAAAAGACTATTTTTAGTAATAAAGGTTAAATAAAAAATAAAAAATTAATACGCTGCCTTAACTTTATTTCAATTGTCATCATTACAACAAGATGCTGTGTTCCGAAGGGTCAACAATATTTTTAAACATTTTGTGTATCGCTTTTATTCGAATACTTCAAACAATAAGATTATAATATTTTATTTGTTCTTGTTATTATTATATGTAATATATTAAAATATATACTTTTAATATTTTTCAGTAGGTAATATGTATATATAGAGTCTATGTACAATCCGTGAATTTTCGAGACATTTATATACAATACAACGGTGTCTATAAAGAACAAATTAATTTTTTTTTCATACATTTTACTCATCATAATTAATTTTGAATTATTCGAGAAAAGTTAGAGAGAATAATCTAAGACTACATACAAAACTTTCGGTTGCGTTCAATTTGTAGCATACGAATAATAGTAATAATTACAAATACATAATTAAGATAAATCTAATAATAATTAAAAGTGTATATTTTATGTAGAGTTAATATTAATTATAGTCATTATAAACTATAAAATAATTTAGCTAATCTTGCATTTTTTCTTGTACCTTTCTCCTGTTTTCTCTTTCCCTTATACCTTGAAATTTGTATCTTTGTATTACAAATAATACATAGCATATGCAGTAGTATTATACATTCTTTTCAAGCACACACTTCTAATTTCTTATTGTTAATGATTAAAAAAATAATAAATAAATAAAAATTACATAAGCATGAGAATGTTTCGTCTACTGCCTAAAGTAAAAGGCGTACAACGTTAAATAAATCATATACACAGCGATTTTTTCATCTTCCTCATAGGTACTGCGGTGTTTGCTCTTCACTTTTCTTTATTCAATACTTTTAAAGTTAAGTATATCGTAGACCATTAAGTAATTTATTGGAAGAAGAAAAAAATTTGAAAAACTATGAATAACCCGACTAAGGGGAACGTGCTATGGAGGTATATTTTGTTCGACTAGAGGCGCCGTTCAACAATTAATACTTGGTCGGTCTATGGCCAACGGTACATAATGAATCTATGTGCTTCAACTCCTAATTAATGTTAAATAATTCAGTTCATTATTCTTCAATTAATATATTTCACAATGAGCTATTAGAAATTTTAATAAAACTTCATTGTGATGGATGTTACGCTCGTTCTCAATGGGAAAAACGCAAATTTCGACAACGAATTTTATAATAAGCGCTACCGAATTGCCCGAGTTACAACACATTTATTTTCATAAACCCGTTGTTATACTTGCTAATAATAAATTAGCCGCTAAAAAATTTTAAAAAATACGAAACTACTAATTCTTTTACAATTTTTAATACAAAGTAAATTGTATATTATAAAACAACCTAAAAAATGTTGTGTTGCTTGGTTTATAATGTGAATCGGTATTTTCAATAAATCTATGGTTTTCCTGTCACGTACGAGATAATAGGAGAACTCATCTCAGGTGTGATAATTATTAAATCATTATCTGAATGTAATGAGGATAAGAATTAACTATAATTTGTATAATTATTATTAAAAAATGATCGTCAGTACCAAATTTGAAATAATATTGGTGTTCGGATATTTTTATTTGACTTATTTTAAGCCACGTTAATCCCAGTGAGAAGAGATTATTGCGAGTTTATTATTTTACAATAGATGTAAACTATGTTATATACGGAAAAATTGTTTTTGATCGATGCAAAACAAATGGTTTCTTAATATTAGATATCTGTATTGTTATGTAAAAAATTGAAACAGTTTTTATATGATAATTAGGCTTTGTTCTACTATTGTAACTTTGCAACAATTTTATTGTATTTAATATGAGTAATTCATGTCTTAAATTGTAATCAAAGTTGAAGATAGAGTTTTATTAATTTAAATTATTATGAGTAATATTTTAAAAACTATATTGCTATTATTTTCGTGTAAAGAAAAAACCCTTATAAAATATTCTTATTTAAAATAATTATTTCGGCAATATCTATGATGTTTTACTATATAAATAGATGAAAAGTATTTGTTTAAAATATACTTTATGAATAGCGGAATAATATTTAATAAATTGAAATATTATTGATAATTAAATAATTAATAATTCTAAAGTCTATTTATTTTATATATATTTTAACCAAAAATATATATTGTAATTAAAATTAAGTGATATTAGCATAAAAATGTCACTTTTAAATCTTTCGAATGTGTTGAATATTAAACAAATTCGTATTGATTAAATAATAGTGCATTTAAATTATTGTTTTAAATAATAAATAATATATTTCATACTTTTTTGTAAGGTAACTGATAAAATTTCTTATTGAAAAAAATTATCATTGCACAGTATACAAGAAATAATAACTGGATTATCTATGTATATATAAAACACCGTTTGCTACGGTACTTTCAGATTTTTTAATAGATAAGTGTATGTATGTATGTATGTATGTATGTATATATTTTTACATATGATATAATTAAACTTTAATAATAAAATATTAACATGACTGCTAAAAACAATTTTATAGTTATAGTAAAAAATATAGTAAACATAGGAAGCAATTCTGCATCCACAACAAAAACTATATAATTCAATACTAATGAATTAAAAACTATCTTGCACATCTATTGTGATTTTGAAGAACGTTTTTGTTTTTGCATCGATCATATAAAATGTGGAATACTGTAATGACAATAAATATGGTTGACAAGGCAAGGGACATTTTCATTGGTGTATCCGTATACTTTGTCCTCGACTCGACAGCGTCGTCAAATATTTTATTATTATCACCATCATCATCATCATCATCATCATCATCATCATCATTGTGTGGGTAATTTGCAAATGATAAAACAAAAAACATTATCAAACACAGTTTACCCGAAAGAGAGAGACAGTAAATAAATTAAAGGCATCGACACTCCGCGCTAAAACCGCTGAGAATGCAGATGTTATCTGTAAAATCCAACAAAAACTAATAATAATTAATATGGGTAAGAAACGATTTAAAGAATCAACATTTATACATTACATATAAAAAATAAGCTGTTATTTACAGTTTCAGATCTAAACTCGCTTTATACAGTATGTTTTTTTTTAAATAAGTTCTACCCGAATATCTTTTCGCTGAGTGTCAATGCCGCTTAGCTCTTATTATTTTCTGTTAATTTTTCTTCTTTTTTTTTTTTTTTATCATTCATACACTTTTCAGATCCTCGCGTTTCCTATGATTATTGCTTTGTACTTGATCCTTTTCCTGAATTCGAAGATATTTGTTGTTTCTTTCCACTACTATCTCTTTGTTTTTTATACATCGTATAAACAGAATACAGTGCGATTTCTCAATAATTACTTATTAATAGAACAATTGATGCATTCTGAATGTCTGTAGTACGAATACAATTTTTCATATTCTGCTCGCCTATACATTTGCACAGATGCTTTGAGAATGAAAAACTTTAGAATTACGTGTACATTATTTCGTAGTACGCGTATTTTTCCCGATTTTTATACCTACATCGGTGCCCAGAAAGAAAAGTCGTCTTATAATAATTACACAGGTGATACTTTCAGCATGGGTCAATTGGTTTTTAAGATTGCTTACTATCATTATTACTTCCGATATTATAAATTACAATATAATTATAGCGTACGTAGTAATCGTGTATTTAGATATATTTTTTACTAATTAATATATTTACATATATATACTATATTGATTTTGCATTTAAATTATTGTACTTTGCTGGATATTGGGGGATATTTATATTTTGTCATGCGGAAAAAATATATTAGACTTCTCTTACTGAGAAATTCAGTACAAGTACATAGAGTTAATTTAAAGAATTTTCACAATAAATTTTTATGGTTCTATACAAAAAATGAACAGTTTTCATATTTGTTATTTTGCATGCGCGCGATTTAAAGTCGGTCTCGAAAGGCTTCACTACTCGTCAACGGTTCAACGTTCATCCGACATTTTTTAAGGTCTATTGTTGTACGATTCAGGTACAAATTACTCTTTTGTATTTTTAATATTTTTGTTCTTGTATTACTCTTTTGTATCTTTGTTTTTGTCCACGATTTCAAAAACAAAATATTATGTATATCAAATTCTTAAAACGCACTCAATAGATATCTTTCACTTTTTTAAGTTGACAATGTAGAAAAGAAGTTCGAAACACAGTTGAATTATATTATATTGTGAAGAATTATGAAAAGACGTTATTTTAGTCAATCTTGTGCATTACAATCTTTTACACTTAACGAAACGGTGCACTTCGTCAAACTAACTTATTAAGGAATCGCGATGTACTCTTTTGTTTGTGATAACAGTAACTAGAAAAAATTTTTTTTAAATAATGCTGTACTATTTTTCAATAAAAAAATTTAGAACAACTATGAACAATGTGCAATTAATTCAACTATTGTAGTTTCAAAACGATATATTGGAAACCAATAATTTATTTTCAAAACTAATTAAATATTGAAATAATGTTTAACACATCTATTTATATTTTATTTTAAACAAGTGAAATAAAAAAAAATTGAATTAATTTATCTACATAGTATGTACGTATTTTTGGAATAAAAATAATATGTTATAAATACTGTAAGGTATATTAAGGAAGTGTAAAATTATATTTAAAAAATATAATAATAATAACAATAATAATAGTAATAATAATAATATTATTCATAGAATTATTAGCAATAAAATTAAACTATTGAATTAAATCAATAATAACTTTAAAATTCTATTTATTTTTTATAATTTAAATTTGTTCTTATTTATTATTTAATGTTTCTTTGAAACAACGATGTCATTATTATAAATTATTATTACTATTAAAATAGTTATTATTCGTTGAAGATGCCTTATTTTTCTAGAGTAAAGCTACTTTGTTTTAATTTTATTATTACTTAAATTCAACTCACTAATAATAATAATAATTATCGTCCCGCCTAGCTTTTTATAAATAATAACGAAGATTCAATGTAATTCGATTGTTTAATACTTTAAGTAAACAAAGGTTCTTAATACTAAAATATAAAAATTTAATTCTATATCAAATTTAGTAAAATTAAAGAATAATAAACCTTAATGGTTAAGAAACTAGTCAAATGTATAAAAAGCAGCTTTAACTAGAGGCACCTTTAACCGAATGCTAAACACGATATATTTTTACATTTTTTTTCTGCCGACGTATTCCACGAAATTATTATTATCTGCATTCGCACTTCCTTCTGATAAGTTTTTATCCAAATAATTTTATTTAAAAGGACTGACACTTATAGACTATTTTTTTTTTATACTTTCAACTTAAGTTTCTCTTTTTAATCAAATGATTTTACAAAGCGAAAACATTTTTATAATTATACTTTATAATAACTTATATTATTCACTTTTTATTTATTTATTATATAAAATAAAATTAGAAAAGATTTTAAAAACTTGCCAAAAAATATCGCGCTTAAATTGTATTTAAGATTTATAAATAATTTTATTTTGTAAAAAACTAATTATTATATTATTAATAATATTAATAATACAAACGTCTTATACATTAAATTACGAAGAACGTCGACATTGAAAAATTAAAAATTAAAGTCATGCACACTTCAAATTTTACATCTTATTTTTAATTAAAAATAAAAATGTCAAGAATCAGTTAGTTCATTTGATAGTAATTTAAAAAATAATGATAAAAGAATTTTAAATTTATCGATTTAAACTTAAGAATGTTTCTTAGTTTTTGTAATTAATAAACGCATAATTTAATATTAATATAATTACATCTCTTATGATTTTTTAAATTTTAATTTTAAAAACCAATTAAATACAAATAATATTAGTAGTTTTTTTATTCTTGTAAAACGTATCTTAATGTACAAGTCTATTGTAACTATCATTGAATGTACGAAGTAATAAATAACAATAATGGGGATATAGTAATAACATTGACATGCTTATGTCTCACTCTAAATGATATAACTTATTCTATCAGGTACTGCATTGGGTTTTTTCTGTATGGTAACATGCACCAGTTCGGTATATAAATGTGAATGTATGTGTCTTTTGTGTGAGTATGGCTGTGTGTACGTCGTGTATAAATACATGTTGAAATTCTTTTTTTTATCATTACTTCGTTCGCTGTTAAATCTATAGATGATTACGAGGTCAATTCAATCAGTAGATAATTTAGTGAAATAATAAAAAATATAAAAAGCTATCGAGCTCTTACTCATCACACTGCATTTTCCATATAAAATAAATGATTTTTGTGTGATAACTTAAAATTGAATAAATGTACATGTAAAAAATATTTTTAAAAAAGTATAAAAAAAAGAAAAAAAATAAGGGATCTACATTAAAAACACAAATGATTTAAACTATTTAAAAGTTCTCTAAGAACTTAAATTGTTAAAAGAGCTTATATGCAAATGGTTGTTCTATTACTCGTCTAACGAGTCTACAGTGTACCTATCACCTTAAGTATATACAAAGTAAAAAATAGGAAATATTCTGTTCTTAGATTATTAAAAATTCTATTGCTGTTAACTTTTTTTTACAATAACGATTTTAAATTCGTAGATATGAAGATTATTGATTTTTTTTTCTTTCTTTCAACACAAGTTTCAAGTAATAGAGGGAATTTTATTCAATCAAACTTGAACATTTTCTTTCTTTAATCATTAAACCTACGTTTTTCTTATATTCTCACTACATAAAAGTTCTAAGTAAACCTAGTTTAGGTTATATGCTGACATGTTTAATAAATAATGAGAAATATATTATGCAGTAGAAGAGTTAACCATTGTAATACGTCTGTATAAATATGGAGTAGAAAAAATCAGTCACCATTAAAACGCGTATATAAAAATGTTTAAAAAAAGAAATCGCAAATTTCTTAGTTCTTTTAATAAGTAAAAGGGGGCCGGAACTTATGGAATGACTATAACAAAGATTCTTCTTAAGAGTATAATTAGATTCATCTATTGTATGTATTAAATATTCATCCTACTTTTTTTATCCTTTACTTAACTAATTACCTCAGTCAAATTTTATCAGCACTTCAACTTTCGCTATTCATTTATTAAAAAAATTTATCGAAGAATTATTTCAACGAATTATTTACTAGTCAAAATACAAAAGCTTTCGATCTCGTGTAGTTTATTATTATTATCATCATCATCATCATCATCATCATCATCATTATTTTCCTTTTTTTTCTATTTGAGAAATTGCAAAACGTACGTTCAAATAAATTCACTTGTTTCTTAAATTAAAACATTTCTTGTTTTTCTTCTAAAAACATATTTAAATATAAAAACACAACCCTGTAGTAGCAAATTCGTTGAAATAGAGAATCTCGTAAAATCGACAGGCCAATAAAATGTATATGCAAAGTGTAACGTCTTAAGATTCATTTCATTACTTGTAAGATCCCTTAAATTACTTGTCTATTTGTCATGGATTTGAAGCTTTGGCTTCTCTTCTCATTGCTTTAAAACTCTTTATTCTTCGTGCTACCTTACACAGAATATTATCGGACGCATTCGGTATTCTGATCGGAAAGATAAAAAAGAACCCTCAACTGAGGTATTACTCGGTATACTTTACGTTTCGGTGGGTGGGGCCGGTTGACTTCACTATTCGGAAATTTCACCTCAACCATTCGGTTCTAGCACGGGCACAATTGTGGGGGTGATTTTTTGAGGTGGTAGTTCAGTTGCATTAATAGTGCGACTGGCCATGTTGTTGTTTATACTTTCGTTACTACCGCTCAAATCGTAATTCAAGTTAGTCAACTGCGTGCAGTCCAACTCCGAGGATTCTTGCTGATCCTTTGAAAATTTTTGTGAATTTTCACTCTCTTGTGACTTGTGCTATAAGAATATGCAGGAGTTATTTATTTTAATTATACATTACAACTCACTAATAAAATTTTTTATTATATTAACTCAATTTTTTTCTAATTATTAATATAAAATTTGAAATCATATTAAATATAACAAATCAATATTTAAAAAATAAATATGAAATGAAACCAGTAATTATATTTAGATATACTAATTTTTTATAATATAAATAAAATATTAAAATTCTTGCATTAAAAATAAACTGAATAATATTTGAAGTTATACTACTTTGTAAATACAATGCACTATCAATCTTAATTTCATTTAGTTAATATTAATTTCGGTACATTTTATTTTCATAAAATATTTTTATCAACAAATTTTTTTTTTAAATTAAATTTTATTATTAATAATACCTGCGGATTCTCTGTAATACGAAGATCCTTCCTAATTCCGTTCATTTCCCAAGGGGCCAAAAGAGGTTCTTTCGCACGTGATTCTATGATACCATTACCATGTCCACCCTTTTAATTATATGCGTAAAACGATAGATAAATGTTTAAGATACACGAAAATTTTTTTGTATAAATATAATACAATTAAAAATTTATTAAGTTAACAAAATTTTTAATACAATCTTGTAAACTTTACATACTAAATAATTTTTGCTTAAATAACTTTTTATAATGTCAATACGAATTTGATCTAAACTTAACATAAGAATTAATATGACCAATAAATTTTTAACTACTTTTTAACAAAGGTTTCTTTTATTAATTTTAATTTTTATCATAAGAATTTATTTGCATGAAATGCTTAATAACCTTGAATGTAATAAGTTAAATTTTTAGGGCGTTTAATAACAATAAAAAATTTTATAGTATCTTAGATAAAGATTAATAAAGTAATTATATTTCTCTTACTTTAGTATCACATAACGGGTTAGTTGAAATTGGAGTGTGAGGACAAAGTACAGCCAATTCCATCTCATTATTCGTCACAGCAGGTTGACTAACGGAAGTAGAGGACCTATCAATGCAACAATTATTACCATTTCTTGTCAAAATCCGACTTTTCAATGGCTGTGTAGTCTCTCGAAATGACCTCAAACTTTCGTATTTTCTTCTACAATACATACTACAGAGACACACGATAATACAAATCATACTGATGCCTATTCCCAAAAAAACTCCTGCAAAAATTAATTAAATATTTGTAAATTTAAAAAAAAAATATAATTAAATTTATACCATTAGACCATTTAAATCTTGCATTCATAAATTATTTATATTCAACAAATTTTAATTTCATATATCATTTTGTAAATTCAATATTTATTCCTATAATTATGTTTTATTTTGAAAATATATATTAAAACTAGCACAAAAAATGTAATTTCTTTAAAATCTAAATTTTTATTCAATTGTAATAATAAAGGAAATCTTCAATAATCATTTAATGTGATGTCTAATATATAAAATTTTCTTTTTTGGAAAATACTTTTAAAATTTGATAGGTCGTATTTAATTAACGCAACTTTGCATAAAATTTTCTCAAAAACATTTAAATTAAAAAAAAATTGATATTTTACCAAGTTTTTTATCTTCTTTTATTTTTGGCAGTGGTTTCTGTTCATCCAATGAGCTAGGTGATTCAGAAGCACTACCACCAGTCACGATAATAATTGGTTCTGAAGGATTGCCGAAACCAGCCTTTGTTGCTGCTTGAACAATTACAAAATATCGCTTTCCCGCCAGTAAACCTGGTAAACTTGTTGATGTTTTATTTCCTTGAATAGTTACGTTATTCCAAGCCGATTTAGGTTCAAATTTATCCATCGAATAAGTAACAAAGTAATTTTGAATAACACCGTTTATTTTATTGGGCTCTTTCCAAGCAATACGTACTTTCGTGCTATTCTCCAAAAACCATTCAATATCTTCGACTTTGCCTGGAACTGTTTTTTTTTTTATAAATAAAATATATTATAAAAATATGATAAACATTTTTCTAAGATTAAAATTTAAATAATATTTATTAAATAAATACAAAAAATAAATATAAAAAAATAAATAATATGGATTTTATTTAGAATCATTACAGATTGATGTATTTAAAATAAAAAAAAGTAAAAAAAAAATATATTTCAAATAATGTACAACAATCGTAATTATTAATAGAAAAATAAGTCAATATATTAATATTTAGAATAAAATCAGAAATTAAATTTACCGTCTTCATCTGTGTAACATTCTATAGTTTCACTATAAGGATTGTGATCACTATCATTATTCAGTGCTTTTACTTTAAATTGATATAACATAAATGATTTCAAATTGGTAATAATTGTTTGTGTTGAATTTCTGAAAATTATATTTTTATTTATTAAATGTAATTTTAAATATTATTAATCAATTAAAAAAAAATAATTGACAAGAATTTCAGTATTTACACTGATGTACAAATAGAAGATTCGTTAAAAAAATGTACTGGATGATAACAAACTTCAAAGGAATTTGATTCACTTGGTGTACCAGAGAGCCAAGTTAATCTTATTGAATTCGAAGAAGTTGGAATAGCTTCTAATGCTGTAGGTGCAATACTCACTAAAACAATGACAAAATGAGTAAATAAAAATATTTAAAAATTATTTATTAAAGAAAATTAAAATGTCAACGTACTTGAAATCTTTTTTAAATCAATTCGTTTGATAACACAGTGCACTATTTCATCAAAATTAAGAGCACACAATTCAAATGAATAAATAGTGTTGGGTCCTTAATTAATATTAATATTAAAGAAATTATATTTGCATTAATTTAATATATTTAATTTAATTTTATCATTTATATTTACCTAAATTAGTTAATATATACTCTGTAGCATTTCTTGTTAAATCAACTGATACAATAGTTATTCCATCTTCATTTTTGCAATAAATTTTCCATGATGTAAATTGTAGAATAGGATTTGCCGCAATACTCCATTTTACCTAGATTTACCATTATTCAATTTATTATTAATATTCTTAAAAACATTTAGGCATAAATACTAAAATTTACCTTTAAAGTAGTCGAATTGATAATTAAAATTTGAATTTGAGTAAAATCATTAGACGATGGCATTGTGACAGTGATCCAACCAAGCTGCGACTCGGTAACATTTGGCCAACCAAGAAAAGTTCTGGCAAGTACACGAAGATCGTATTGTTCGCCAGGTATTAAATCTAATTAAAAAATTAGAATAAATAACATTTTAATAATCGTAATATTACAAAATATTTATATTATTTTTTTTTTATTTAAGAATCAATATCTACCTGATAAAATATATTGTTCAACATTAGCTGGTAATGTGCGTACGCGTACAGATGGATGTTGAAAAAGTCGCCATTCCAGTTTATATTCAGTAATAATTCCTTGAGCCTCTTTTTTGTTTAAAGGTTTCCATGTAACATGTAATTTCGTACTACTAATCACATTTACCGAAATATTTGGAGCAGTTTTTGGAACTATAATTAAAATTATTTAATAAATATTATTAACATTTAAATATTGAACGAAAATTTATTTTCTAATTATTGTAATGATTTCATTTTATAAATTAAATTGTTTTATAGTAAAAATTGTATCTTAAAACCTACCACTTGCATTAGTAGAACAAGTAATAGTACTAGACTGATCACTAGCACCATGATTATTCCACAAACGTACATAAAATGTATAATTTGTAAATGGTTCTAAGAGTTTCGTAACTTCAACCGACGTAGAATTTCCAGGTTCAGGTGGAGAGACTTCTTCTTTACCACCTTCTGCAAAAAATAAATCAATTAAAACAACTATTAAACGAATTAGTTTCATAAAAATAAAATAGCATTTATTAATAATATTATAAGTACATTCAAAATAAAAAAACTCAAATAAATTTATATAAAAAAATTTTTCGTATTTATTTACCAACAGGTCGGTAGTGTACGGTGTATGCAGTAATATTAGTAAAAGGTAAAAATTTAGGTGGTTCCCATGAGATGAATATTTTTACGGGTGATCGGGCTTCACATTTAAGAGAAGTTGGAGCAGCGGGACTATTGCGAGATGTATTTACTTGTAACCGACCAGCTGCCCAAATCTCACCAGCAGCATTAACTGCCACACATTGGTAAATTCCTGAATCTGATGGTACTGTTGCTGAGATAGCCAATTCCATTTTATTGAATTCCTTAACGTACACCGTTTTTCGTCCTAAAATTTAAATTTATTAATTTAACGTAAAGACTTAAGACCTATTTCTTCTCATCAGACTACGTTTATAAAGTATTATTTTTAGATTTATTAAAGAAATAATTTTATTTGAATTTTCAATTTTTTAAGATGTTAAAATATTTACTTAGTTTTCTAAAAAATAATTGTATAAAAAATTTAAGAGTTTATCATAATTTCTAATCTACGTGTATTCTTTACTTTCTCTGATTATTTTTTATAAATGATCAAACATTTTAATGGTTCAAGAATATTGAAAAAAGATTACGGTAAAAATATTTTTTATAAACAATCAACAATTTAGTAGGATATTTGAACCAAAAATTTATTAAAATCATAGAATTTAAAAATGTTTGAATAGAAAATTATGGAATGAAATAATTTTAAAAATTTTAATTTTAAAGATATCGATAATCAAATGAATTCGAAAAAAAGAGCATTCCGTCATTTTCATTATTTATCAGAATCTTATTTTTTTTTTTTTTTTTTTTTACCATTAATAGTAATATTCTCAGAATTTCTAAGCCAGTAAATACGAGGTAGGGGGAATCCTTGAGCTTGACACTCAAATCTCGCTGTTCTTCCATTTGGACAAATTTGATTCGCTGGTTTTTTAATAAATGAAGGTGGAATGAGTACTTCCACGGTTACATTCTAGGACATACCAGATGCATCGTTCAATGTTTTAAGTAAAAAATATCAATAAATATTAAGAAGTTGATTACTAACTTGCAATTCGGTACTGTTGTTTGTCAAATTTTTCATAGAACATATATAAACACCTGCATCCATAGCAGTAATATTGTTTAGTTCAAGAACACTTAAACCTAAACTGGAATTGAAAAGCATTCGAGGTTGAACCGCTTCAGTATCTATGAGAAAATAAATTTTTGTTGTTTAACTATTTCATGTTATTTAAAGAGTATAATGTTACTTAAAGAGTAATGTCGATTTACCTGCATTCAGCGGTATGAAAGTCCACATAGTTGTCGGTGTCGGGTATCCAGAAGCAGCGCATGCCAGACGGAGGTTGGTACCATTTAGTGGAGAGTGGCTGTAGGAAGATTGTGGAAACAACGAGGCAGGATTTCGCGATTCCTGGACGTCGTGTCTCGAAATTACAGTCAATTTAGCTTCTTTGCTCTTCTTAATAACATTTAAATAATCATTGGCTGCTGCACATCTAAAAATCAATTTACAAAAGTAATCTTGCACAATAGTTTAATTGGGCATTATAAAATTATATTAAATGTTTACCTGTATGAACCAGCATCAGAAAGTTTCGTTTCTCTTATGTAAAGAACACCAGGCTTTATGAAAGCATATCTAAAAATTATTACCAATTATTATTAATTATTATGAATATTAAAAATTTTTTTTTTTTTTTTTATTGTAACTGGAATCTGTTTTTCAGTATGTGTTACTAAAATCTTATATTTATAATTTTGAATACGAGAAAATTATCTCAAAAAATTAAATTTTTCATATTTAGAAATAGTTATTTGTCTTTCTAGTGCAACACTTACAATTAAGATTGAAAACCACTGCTCACTTAGTTTAATTCGCAGATATAAACATATAGATAAAAGTAAAATGAGTCTTCAACGTACTTTTTATTATTATAATCAGTTGGTATGTTCTCCCCATCGTGTAACCAGGTAATGTTAGGTGGGAATGGTACACTATCAATAAAGCAAGATAGTCGGGATACTTCACCTTCGTGAACTGCTAAATCTTCGGGCGATTCTTTAAATACGTGAGCGACTTCTGCCGAGAAAAACAAGGGCCATAAGCTTTGATATAATAAAAATAATGTCTACGTTAAATATTTTAGGATTAGTCGGGAGATTTACCAGCATAAAGTACATTGGTCGGTGCTGATCTTAGAGATACTCCATGGGAGGTGTACGTTAAGCAACGATACTCATTCCTTTGAGAGTTTTTCGTGCTCAAAGTATCATTTCCTTCTCTACCCTTTCGCTTCTGTACTATTGAATTTTTCTTCTAGAAAATGCAACAAAACAAAATGTATTAATAAAAAAGCGAATAATTTTATTTACAAGCATAAAAACTTCATTTAAACTGTATGTGTTCTTTTTAAATATTGTTTACAAAGAAAAAGCTTTTACTATTGAATTGGATGTGACTGTCTAATACAATTTCCAAAGAACTAATCCTAGATATAATGTTACAAGTCAAAATAGTAAACATTGTAACTAATTGCTTAATGTATTTTTTATTTATTTCTCGTAATTGAATTTTAAATATGTCTTATGTGAGCTATTTATTTTCTATTACAATTGAAGGCAATAAAAATTTGATTTTAAAAAGTTTCAAAGAATATATAATGTTTTTTTTTAGTTTTAATAGTGAGTAAAATGAATTTTGAAATAATCACCTTTTTAACGATTTAAATGTAATTCTAGGGTTTATAATAAATTTGCGAATATTATCTACATTATCAACATCAACTAACTTACAGTTATATATAGTAAGTATTTTTACAATAATTAGAATATTGGCTTGATTCGATATTTTAATTTACTAACAAATAATAAAGAAACATAATTTTTTATATATAAATAACATTGTAAAAAAAAATAACTATAATATTATACATTGACAAAATAGATACACAAGGTATTTTTTATTTATACGAATAACATTGTTACCTATACGATACAATAAGAAATTGCAACGATGCAATATGTAATTTCATTTTTAGTAAATAGTTTGGTCATGAAAAGATATCATTTAAGCCTTGAAAAAATATATTATTAGTATCATCAAATTTAATTAAAAAAAAAGATGAATAATTATTTATATTAAAAATTTGTATAATAAACAAGATAAAATTATAAAAGCTAGTATAAATGGTAAGCTAAATAAATTATCTTGTGCTTATCACTAACATAAAATAAAATATTAAGTTGCTCCATTCAACTGAATTAAAGCAAACAATTATAATTACAGTGACTGAGACTTACAAAAAAAAATTGCAGCTACACACATACTTTTGACACTATCTAATTGGTTTTTAATTAAAATTTAAAGCTCTGACGAAATATATTTTAAGTAAGATTAAAATGTACCTATCAAATTGTAATTCAAAAACAGCCTGATGGGTACATTTGATTTTTAAAGGGTAACTAATGACCCCCACGTTCATTTCCGCTCTCGTTCAAAAAATTGACAATATCCGAGTATCCAACGGAGTATCCTGGTGCGAGATTACAAAAAAGGGTCAGGTTGGCTAAGGTAGGCGTAACTCACCTTGTAGATGCGGAGCGAGCCGTTGTGCAGGAGGTTACATCGCGCGGAGCCGCAGGGCGGCGCGGCCTCGCCATTGTAGAGCCAGGTGAACTTGCCGTGGGCCCCGGCGCCTGAGCAGCTGAGCGTGACGCCCTTCCGGCCCAGGATGACCTCGCCCCGCGGTTTGACCTCCAGCGTGAGACCCCCACCGCCGGCCCGCCCTGTCCACACCTCCGAGCCGTTCTTCGTGCCAACACCATTGATTCGAACACCTGCAACCAAACCCCGATTTTCCTTTGTATTTTCATTGGATTTAAAACCATGGTCCACTTTTGCACTCGAGAACACTTATTTATTTTGACATTTCTATTCCGTCTCTCGAGCGCCAAATAATTACCATTGTCAATGAAACATTTACCATTTGATGCATACATTTAAAAATGCATTCTATTTTTATTATTTATTTATTGCACTGTCTTTGTTGTCCAACTTTAATACTAGATGGAAAAATCGATTATGATATAAAAATTTCTATTATATCTCAGAGATCTTAATTACTTGGTTCTGATTCAACTCGAATCTAATTTTCTAATGTTGCAAAAATGTATAATGATTGAATTTACATATTTAATGAAACAACCATTAAAAATATTAAAAAAGCCAATTTTAAAATAATGTTCTTGATGCAGAACCAATAGTGAGCTTGGAAATATGAGAAAGCATTGTATGGCAAAAGTAATTTATCAGATAAAAGTTGAGAAAAATATTACAATGGGAAAAACACTATAAATATTACAGATAAATATTTAAATGATGGGAAACATATTTTATAGGTTAATGCAACATTAGATGCTAGCGACATCGTCTTAAATTATTTGAAATACTTGTTTATATATTTTTGCCCATCTAAGTACAAAGAATGGCACATTAAGAAGTCGAATTAAAATTCTGTAATATTTTTAAACGTAACATAATAAACACGATAAGAAGGTATATATTTTCCAACATTTATTCGGTTTCAAACATGAGACAGAGAGGATACTTCAGTTCTGAAAAGATTACTACAAAAAAAAGCTTACAATAGCAAGTTTTTTCGTTTCGTCCACTTACACACATGCAAATTAATTTATGAATAGCGCGACCAACTAAGAAACCCCGGACGTAAAGTTAACAGGTTGAAGGGGCGAAGAAAAAGTTGTAAAGTCTAATAGAACTCTTAATTAGTACAATAGGAATAATAATAAATAAAATATTACGCAATTTGAAAAGAAGAAAAAATAAATAAACAAAAGAAAAAAGAAAATGATAGTAAGAGAAAGAGTTAATCCAGAAACGGCGTTTACGAGACGCTTCGTGGAAGTGTAGTGCGAAAATATGTATGAGATCATGTGCGCAAACATAATCTTGTACACGAGGATTCAATCTACTGTTTTATTCTAATTAGAGTAAGATTTCATTGGAGGAGCCGAGCTGAAAAGCCCACGTACAATTGTAATTGCTCAATTCGTGGAGTATAGCGGAGCGGAGACTACGTACACTTTTCTCTCTTTGCGTAGGAGAGGCGTAGAAGAGTCGGATCGGATTGGATCGGATCGGATCGGATCGAGGGAGGAGAGGAGAGGAGAATGAAGAGAGGAGAGAGGAGAGAGGAGAGAGGAGAGAGGAGACGAGAGAAGAGGAGAGAAGAGGAGAGAAGAGGAGAGGAGGGACCCAAACCGGAGATGAAAGTAAGACAAGCATCGAGGAAACGAAAAAATCCGGCGAGCGACGGCCATTTCATTCTCGGCCTGTCGCGCACTTTTCTATCGGGGGAGACGCACGTCCAGGAAGTCGAGGAGGAAGCTAATGATAAATTGACGAGGGAGGCGATTGCTTCTCGTGGGACAGCCGAGGCCCGGTTTCCCGAAGACTACGAGCCCCGGTTAAATTATGTATCGCCGAGTCTCTCTCTCTCTCTCTCTCTATATATATATATATATATATATATATATATATATCTGTGGGTACGCTGCTCACGGGGCTAAACTTTCCTTCTGTACATTGGGGTGGTTAATAACCCTCCCACATTCACAAGTGCAAAACAACTTTTCTCTTTGTCTTTTCCTTTATCTTTGTATTTATCCATTAGCCACTCCAGGACCTGCTTCTTTATGATATTACACGTCGACCGGAACGTAAAAACGAGTGCTCGACTTTTTCCAATAGCAAAGAGACAAACCTTTTTTTATAATATCGACACACTTGAGGAATAGCTTATTATTTTTTTATTTTTCTATCGCTGCGAAGTGAAACCCTAAAACTACTATTTGCCATTCCTTTTTTATACGCTCAAACTTCTAATTAGTATTTACTTAGAACCCATCCGAATATTCGTTTATAAAACACGTGAAAAAAATAATGCAGTGCAGAAAAGAAATTTTTCCTTGTAAATCTTTGCACCGTATTATAGATTTTGTACAGTATTCTTGAAGTTTTCGACTCATTACTTATTACATTAAAGGAATTAATAATGCAATATTTAATTACTGCACATGAAAATACAACGATACATCTTAAAAATGTTATTCATAATAAAAAATAAAAGTTAAAAAATTTATTATTTATCACGAGTAACTTGTTTTTCTTACAGCCGTAGAGGACCAATTTAATTGATTGTATCATTTCATATGAAACAATTAGTGTTTTTATTTAAAGATTTTTCATGTTTGTTAGTTAACGTTAAAAGTTCAAAGACAAAAAAATCAACAACAAAAATCTACCAAAAATAAATACAATCAAAAAGAAAATCTAATTCACCTATATGTATAAATAAGTGTAAATATTAATTCAATTTTTAGAAATTTTAGTCAATATTTGTTAGGTATAAATTTATTCATAATTATATCAATTATATCAATTATGTGACAGGTAGTGAAATTAAATACCAAATATAAAGAAAAAATCAATTTGAACAAATAATTAAAATTAAAATTAAAATTAAAAAACATCTAGTATTTATTTTTAATTTTATAAATTCTATTAATAATTTAAAACGAAATTGATATTCTATTTTAAATGTTTTACTATATCTTTTAATGTTAAATAATGCTATATAATTAAAACAGACAAAAATTATTATTATTTTATCATATAATTCAAATAAAATATGAAAGATATTCAAAAAAAATTATTTAAATCAAATATAGCTTTGTGCAGTATTTACATAAATTTAGATAACAAGTATAAATATGAACAATAAATATTTATAAAAGATTTTTATTATGTTGGTCTTTCTAGATAATAAAATATGTACATAGAGTAGATATTAATTTTATGATAAAGATTAGCAGTTGACAGTGATTTCTGACAAATAGAATAATGTTGTACATGATCTTATTGATTTGATACGTGTAACAATAAATGAATAGAATACTTATAACCAGTTATAAATAATTTTTACTAATATCTTTGGATACATACTTTATGCAATAAAATTTTTTTAAAAAATATAAAATAATAAATTTGTCTTTGAATAATTCACGATTCGCGTGCATACATAAAAGTACATAAATTAATATACAATATTTTTTTAAAAACATGCACTGAGAAGTACATTAAAAGTAGTAAATACATTTTATGGAAAAAAAACTTGAATACTTTTTTAGTATTTGAAACTTTTACGATGCGTTTGAAAGTTATTTGCCAATTAGAGATTACTTTCTTAAGTAAAGAATTTTTAAAGTAATAAAATAATTTTAAATATTTAAGAAAAAATTTCAATTGTATATGTGCACTTATATAATATATTTATTACTAAATATCATATTACCGAAGTTTTTATCATAAAAACTTTTATTTTTCTTAATAATAGTTAAATAAGATGTATTATAAAACTTGTTTTACAATAATTAAATAAAATAATTTTTAAATTAATATTACTTTTGTAATTTTGAAAAAAGTATCCGAACAATTTTTTTTTGAATAAAAAAAAAATACAATATTTATATTTGTTAAATATATATATATATATAAATATATAGTCGACCATAGAAAAATTATAGTTAAACTATATTTTTCTTGTGCTATAGGAATAAGTTAAAAATGATATTACATATTTGAAAGAGTAGTAATTTTTGAAGAGCATAAATAGAAACGTCAAAGTATTATTTACAAGAGTATATTATAATAGAGGAGGAACATCCTACTACAAAGTTTCTCGATGGAAACCACAAGAATCAAGAAAATTTCAATCCTACTTCCATTAGGTTACAAAGATATAACTTTTGTATCATCAACATAGCTATTTTCGCGGCTCTTCTCTGATTTACTTTTATGGGCGTGTTTCCCTTAAACAAAAAAGGTATCAGAGTAAAACAAGTTAAAAACGGTTGAAAACGGAATTGGAGGTGAAAATCGCGTCGGACGGCAGAGAGTATGAGGAGAAATACCGGGAATTCGATGGCAGAAATGAATTCTCGATCAGGTATTTGCAAGCGGAAAATATGTTTATGGACGCCAAACTCCAGAGGTTGAATTCGTCACCGTAAGGTCTGGCTAACCGAGCCATGGACAAAAGTCATCGTCGCAGCCTAAATTCCACGTCCAACTCCCAGCACTGGTTATATTACCAAACAATATGAAATTATAAGAATTTACAACTTAATGAGCAGGTAACTCCCTACCGGAGGAGCACTGACATCGACTTGGACATGGAGGTCGGTGTGGCATAGCATGGCAACGGGCAGTCAGTCATCGATGCGATAGGCCAACGCGGCGACGTCGGTATCGTATCTTGGATATAGGGTATTGGCAAGGGCCCCTCACCGGTAATTTTCCGTACGGGGAGAGAGAGCACCTATAATTTGCGGCGGCACCAAGGAAAAAAGCCCTGCCGGCTAAATTTCCCGTGCGAGTCCACGGCATCCGCGCGCTGTTGAGAAAACGAAAAACAAAAGGGGAAAAAGGAAAGCGGCGCGCGTGAGAGAGAGAAAGAGAGAGGAGAAGAGAGGGAGGGAAAATCCTCTTCCCAGGCTCTTGCCCTCTTGGGCGCGCGTGTGCTCGGGCGCATCGCACCCGCTCCTCACTTCCGTACGTGTGCGTGTGTACCTGTGCCAGCAAAAAATACACTCCCGCCGTGTAGTGGTCCGATCGATCGCGCACGGCCTCACTCCTCGTGTTCGCACACACGGACACAGTGCACCCGCGCGTGCTTAGCCCTCTCTTGTTCGGTCTCGCGGAAGGAAAACAATCGCACACGGTTGCAGGTAGGACATGTGCAGGTAGGGTGCGGGAGCGGGGGTGGGGGCGCGAACAGTGCGTTCGCAATTTTTTTTCGCGTGCTCGCCTTGCCCCCAATTTACCCGCAAATTACCCGAGACCCATGTGCTTTCGACTCGTGGGCTCGGCGTTATTATTCCCGCGGATTCACCGCCCCCTCGTAATTTTTTCAGCCGATGGCAACTCTAGGGTGTGCAAATCAATGCCAAACGAGGGTGGAAAGGAATTCGTTGAATAATAACGGATAATGCGGTGTCTACTCGCTCGTGCATCGGGTTTCGCCATGGCGGATCGGGGGTGCACGTTTCATCTGCACTTTGAGTGAGTGCATCCCCCTCATCATGTTGACGTTTTGCCAACATTTCGTGTACATTTTTTTTAAATTAAATTTTAGACAAAACCGCCCTCGAGTCTCGGACTCGATGGATAAAAGGGAGTGGACCGAAATGCGCGAATTGAAATGTCGCGCGCAGTACCGAGAAAAACGCGCTTATTGAACAAAGAGCAATTTGTGAGAAATATATTTACACAGTCCGCAAGGCAAACATCAGGGTGTAATGATTGTGACGAGCTAATTAAGGGATAAGACAAAATGATGTTTTGACTAAAAGCTCGAATGCGTGGAGCTGAGTGTCGATGCGTTGACACAATAAAATAAATTGCCCCATTAAAACCGATGACATAAGATTGCGCAATAGGTCCCTATAAACTAAAGGGCACGTACAAAAGCGATTTCCGAGTGTGAGGATGGAGTGAGGATGGAGTGAGGAGGATACATTTTCGCACTATTCCGAGACCCGAGTTTTTGACGAGATTGTGCAAATTTTTACTAAAGGCTCGGGAATATATTCTCGGGGGCGACGTGGCGGACACTTGAGCGCTCCGGAATACATATTGCGTACTTCTCCTCGGAATCGCGCAAGGTCGGTGTTTTTTGACGGATGACGATGGCGATTCGAAGGTTCGCGATCGCGCACAACGATCTCATAACCATTGAGAGTCAAGAAGACTGACCCTCGTCTCTTACCCCTCCCCCTTTTCACCTCCCCACGAGCGGTAAGAAGCTCTTTAAGGAAGTTCCCCTCGTACAGTCCTCGGAGAAAGTTTTGTCTCCTTGATGCTCTCCAAGCCAAACAAAACTTGTGAACTCGTAACTTATTTCGCCCATTGCATTATATTTTATTACTTCTCTATATTTTACTACTTGTCTGCAATTGAATAAAGCGTAAATTTTCTTCAATTACGAATGCAGACCTCGAGCCAAATCACAGCGATCGATGTCGGCTTTTTGCTTTTGTCCTCTCGCGTGCTTATTCTTATTCCGACTCACCTTTAATCTCAAAATTTCCTACGTGACGAACAATTTTTTGCAAAGAAATTGAAAATTATCGACCCTTCAAGGCTGTACAAACTAGTTCCGAATGTTTCAAGTGCAAAATTCACGTCGCGTCATTAAAACAATCCCTGTACAATCCAAGGAGTTCTTTTCTCAGATTCGTAAAAGTTGGGAAAAACGATAACCGTGTGAGTAGCGCGGAATAAATAGTGCCACAGGCAAATCTCACAGCCACACAATTAAATAATAGCTGCATGGATTTCGCTAGGATCTTGCATTGGCCAGGTATCATATTTTTGGTAACCGGAAAGACGTGTCGCGTTTTTGCGTGCCCGTGGAAACGCGGAAAAGAGGACAGGTGCCCGAGAAGAGGAGGAAGGGGACACGTGCATCCGATGATCGGGACTGCGTAGTAGATCGTGGTCCCGTAGCCGTTACTCCAGGTACTCGGGTGGCGCGTAGTTTCCCGAGAAACGCAGGAGAGGAATTTCCTTCCTCTCCTGCGTCGTTGGGATTTTTCACGTGAACCGGCTTTTTACGTCGATCAGCAAATGCGCTTGGGAACCCAATTTAAACGACGAAGGGTATCGTATTTTAAAGAATTGTTTAAAAACCGGATGCTAATGTGCATAGCGTTTTAGTGTATGTGATTGCAAATAATATACGGAAGGGTAGAATAAATAATGAGGGATGGATTTAGGAGATTATATTTTCCTTTCTTTGCAATTAAAACAATGTGCATCTCCCGGGCCATGACTATGAAAAATGTTGAGGAATAAAATGGAGCACGACCCTACGAGAAGAAAAGAACGTTATTTGAAAGAATATCCGGGTAGTGCAACATGGAATGTTTATTGTGAATCGTACTCTTAGGGGTAAGCATAGAACCGAGCAAATAATTTATCTATTACATCGATACACAAAAGAACTCGTGTGTCGATAAGTAAGGCTTTGATGCAAAGTCCCCAAATTGAACGCACCCAGATCTGTTTGAATCGTTCAAGGATATCCATTTAGTTTAACTACACCAAGATGCACATGTATGGATTAACGTGAAAACTTGGATCAAACCAGCATTATTAAATACATCGAGGCTAATGGAGCCAGCCCTTTTTTCAATCGAGTTGTATTGATTTTACAAGTATAATAAATGGGCAGTCGGTGACATGGTTGTAATCAATTGACCAAAAATGTTAATAATCAATTGGTAACAAGGAAAAACACAGAAACATCGGTCAACAACAAAGGAACTCAATTACAAATGGTGCAATATGGATGTGTCTTGGGATCGCTGGTTAATTCCAGAGTCGATTGATTCAAGTGCAAAAAACGGAGTTTATCATAAATTAAGAATTATTGGTGCAATGATAACAATGACTGATCTCTGCCGGGTTTAGTATAATTCAAAGCGTGACGATAATAAAAATGTAGATAACATGCAGCAACAAATAAAAACTGGTGTTTACTGCAATCGAGCCGAAGGTGGACTCGAGATTTCCTCTGCAATACAAGTACATCCTCTGAAAGTGATACACCATCTGCACATCCACATCATCTACACCGTGCAATCAAGAGCGCCGCGCCAAATATTTCGAGGTACTTTCACTCTACACGCATAAACATGCATTATGACATTTACGTACAATCGGAGAGACAGAGGAGTGAGAGAAAGAAAGAGAGAGAGAGAGAGAGAGAGAGAGAGAGAGAGAGAGAGAGAGAGAGGCAGCGAGCGATTCCCCCATGAGAAGGTGTGGAACAGCGCGAGTGAAAAGCGTGTACGTTGAGCGCACAAATAAGTACGAAAAGCATTCCATTCTCTAATTACGAAAAACTGTCCAAGACCAGTAGCACGAGCAGGAGGAAAAAGAAAGAAAAGAAGGCAGATTCCGCTCCAGTCGGGGTGAGACAGGCAGGCAGGCAGGCAGGCAGGCAGGCAGGAAGAAAGGAAGGAAGAAAGGAAGGAAGGAAGAAAGGAAGGAAGGAAGGAAGGAAGGAGGAAAGGAAGAAAGGACGGAAAAGGAAAATAAGGAGGAAGGAAGAACAAAGCAGAGCAGAGCAGTGGTGGCGCACCACAAAAAAAACCACTGAGTGCTGGGTCAACTCCTCCGAAAAGAGCCGACTCCCGCGAGGATCCTCGTCGACGAGGCCCTCCCAGTGACTTTCCAGAAAGAACATTAACGCACACACACCTGCGGGGCAGACAGGCCTGCAGACTTCCGTAAACAAGATCCCGAGCAGGATCACTCGAGCCGCCATAAATCCGGTTGCTCATCCAGCCCGGGGCGACGTCCTCACTCAGCGTGGCGCCGCGGAGAACGAGGGCCACCTCGCGACCGCATGTCCGCTGCCGGTGCGCGCGCGCACCCGCGACGACGGGACAACGAGGTTCGGTGACGCGCACAACCGCCTCACATAAATGCCCGTAGTCCTGGTGCTGCTGCTGCTGCTGCTGTTGCTCCTGAGGTTGATCCCGAAGTCGCGCTCCGGCTCTCGACTCTTTTACAGGGCTGTCCTCCTCGGCACCCGTGAGATCCGTTACGCACAGCTGCCCAGGTGCGCGCTCCCCTCGCGAATGTCGCTAGCGGAGCCGGCGCCGTGTCCTCTTCGGCGGCATTCTAACCTCTCGGGCACCGGGGAGCGTTGCTCTCGCAGGTGGTCTCCCGCGTTCGGGTCGGACGCGCAGCCTCGCCAAAGGAGGGAGGGGTGGGACGACGCGCACTGCTCTTCCTCGGTGACTGTAGGCGCCTCGGAGCTGCGACGACGAACAGCGAGGGCAGGAACGCGTGCGCGCGGCTCAGCAACGACTGCGGCGGCGGCACGCGAAACCCCGAACGGCGGCGGACTTCGAGCGCGAGTCTGTGTGCGTGCACCCGCGAATGTAAACACGGGCGCGCAGATCGCGATGGGACGGGGTGCGGCGGTGTACGTGAGCAGTGGATGCGTGTGCGTGCGCCTCCGGTGATTCGCCGATGCGGCCGTGGTTCGCCATTGACGCACGTTGCGCGATTTCCTCGGCGCTTCCAGGCTTTTCCCCCCTTTTCACCCGTTTTCCTCCGGGCGGGCCTCATCCCGTGAGCCCCATTTTCCACGACTGGTCCCCGCCCCTCTTCCTGCACCTGAAACCTGAGAGGGTGCACGCCGCGCGGAAATTCGGCTGCTCGTGCACTTTCTCGCAAATTCATGCATGCTTTGGGAAATGCTCGCGGATCTACAGCAACGAGGGGGACTGGGAATCGTATAAAAGACAGGGAGGAGCTTTGCGGAGGGATGACGCCATGTTGAGATTCTAATTTCTCATACACTCGAGCGAGTGTGTGGTGGAAGAATGCGCGGACCGACCGTCCATTGGCGTTGTCTTGGAGTTCCAGTCTCCGCTCTTCGCGGGTTATTTCGAACTGCTCCGACCTCGTAAATCTAGTTTCGGTGCATTTCCCCCATACCCTACGAGACGTAATCGAGATCGAAACACACTCCTTTCGTTGTATTGGTGAAAGAACAACGCTACTCCATTTAGATCGGATTAGAAAAATCAGCTCCTCCCAGGAAAAACAAACATATACTCCTGGAGCTTACCTTTTTTCACCCCGATAGTTACGAATGAAAAGGGTTTTTTATCGAAACCGGTATGTCTTTGTCTACTTTACTTCGTTGGCCTTTTTAAAACGATACACACATAATAAGATCCCATGTATCTGTCATTATTTTAACCCATTGATACATGACATCGATAAATGATATTCGAAAAGGTAGAAAAAAATTCAAGTATCACAAATTTAACCCTCGGAAATCGTGCTTTTGTCACAAAGAAAAACATAATCTGGATTTTACCAACTTATAATTGCTTCGGCTTTATTCTATTGCTATGCAATAAATTAATTTTCATTTACTCATTTATTTAAACTTATTTTTATCTTAAATAAATTTCAGATAAAAAGAAAAATACTATAATGATTAATACCGCTGGAAAATATCAATGACTCAAAGATATAATTGTTAAATTATAAAAATTGACTTTTTTCTTAACTCATGTGTTGTGCCATTAATTCATTTTTACTATAATAATATATATAATAATACACTCTAGTGTATGACGTAGAAAGCTTAAAAAATAAAAAAAATACATTTCTTGAAACTGCTTTCCTTAATTAAATGTTAAAATAATTTATAAAAATTGAAATTGAAGGATGTTTCTAAAAGTTCACTTCGAAAAATATTCAACATTTTAATAATACTTTTTTTTAAATTGAACCTTTTCTTTAACTTGTTTAAAATTTCTATTTTATATTAATAAACAATAAACTTTGTTCTATATTTAATATTGTTGAAAAAAACAAAAATATCCATTAGAAAATTTTTGAAATTCAACACAATTTTATGTATCAATACTAAAAAACAAAAAATTATTTGAATTTGATATTATAAAAATATAAAAATAATCAAATTTTTTAACATAATAGGACATACCATAGTTCATATTAAATACATTTAAATTATCATAACATTTATTGTCCAATATTTATATTTTTAATATAATGACTTTATAAACACTTATTGATACACACAACTTAATCAATATCAACCTCGGTGAATTAAATTAAATTGCATTTTAATGCATATTTGTTATATTATGACTAAATTAAACACAATTATAAACAATAACAATACAGATCGATAAATATTCAAAAGGTATATATTACTGAAATCACAATAAAAAATAAATAATTGCAGATAAATTTATATCGATTCATTATATTCATTAGATTCCTCGTACACTTAAAGTGCTGTCATTGAACTTTCGTTCTTCTAAAGTTTAAATGTATAAAATAATAAATAAATAACAAAGGTAAATATGTAAAACTCAATTCTGACATTCATTATTCAATTAACAATGTAAGAATCCTTTTAAAAATAGTTGTTTGACATAACTATTTTTTACAAAATACAATTTTCTATAAACAAATTTTTTGAAATCTATTTTTATAAATACACCATTTAAATATAATAAGGTCCGTTGTATAAAATAAAGAATGAAATATATGAAATACTGATTCAATTATTTTAATACAACATAAAAATGATGTAAAATAATATTATATATTATATTATGATGTAAAAAACACTTTTTTAATAACTTATTTTTTCATTTATTATTTTGAAACATCAATGAATTAAAAATAATGAATAGTCTTCATTTGATTATATTTATTTATACGAAGACAAAATAGTTTAAATGGATACACTTTATAATTTATAAAATAATCTGATCAATATTAATAAATGTATAATAATAAATTTATATATGTATATATTAATTACTTTTAAATTATATTTCCCCGTGTATTCATTATCTCTTTCAATCCGTCTATCATGATATTTTTTTAGATAACACTTATCCAAACTGATTATTCAAATTTTACAAAATTAAATATAGTGAGTGAAACATGATTAGCGTAAAAAAAAATTTTAAATATAACATGTGATTATCTGTAGTACGAATTATTATTTCTCGACGTTGGAGATCTCGAATTAAATTACAATCTTTAAATATGTTTACACAATCATTATACAATAATTTGTTTTTGTTAATAGTAATCACATAATGTTACGTTAAAATAAATGACTAAGTTAAATTTAAGGCAAAAGCACTTCTTTTCCACTTTTACATTTTTTTTTAATCCTTTTTTTTTATTACATTTCTTTTTTAATTTAATTTGGCCGCGACATTTTTATCGTAATTTCGGAGTTTCACAATAGATGGCGAGATGTGCAACGATTAGAATGCGCAACTCGAGATGACGCAACAATCATGAAGATTAGAATACACTTGATATGGGATGACCATCTACACATTTACAAAAATGTGGGTAAGCAAAAATTCAGAACCACGTGATTTTCTTTTTAGTTCTCATGTGTAATATTTAAAATATGTAGATAAAAATTATAATCCTTCGACAGGAAACGAAAATTTTGACTAAAATAGTTACAACATAATAATTGATACAAAATATTGAAAAATCATTCAATACGATTTAGCCTTTTAAATAGTGCATATTTGGTTATATCGAGTGCCCGAGTTCAGATACCAAAAACAGCCGGTTACCTAATATATCGTATGGAAGCAATAAATTTTTAAAAATAAAAAATGGTAGATAAATTACCCGAATCAATTAATTTCCCAGAAGAAGAACAAATAATCTTAGAACTTTGGAGTAAGGAAGATGTATTCAAAAATTGTTTGAAACAATCTAAAGGCAAACCTCGTTATTCATTTTATGATGGTCCTCCATTCGCTACTGGCTTACCTCACTATGGTCACATTTTGGCAGGAACAATTAAGGACATCGTTACCAGGTATTATTTATTACATTTATTATTTATCAATTAATAAGAAAAGTTTTGGTTACATTATATCTAATCAATTTAAATTAATTAGTTTAATACATTATTATAAATGAATGTTTTATTTTTAAAAATTTTAAAATAAAATTATTAATTATAGATATGCTCATCAAAGAGGTTTTCATGTGGAACGGAGATTTGGTTGGGATACTCATGGATTACCAGTAGAATTTGAAGTTGACAAAGCTTTAAATATTAAAGGACCTGAAGATGTAATGAAAATGGGTATAGCAAATTATAACAAAGAATGTAGAAGTATCGTTATGAAGTATGCTTCTGAATGGGAAAAAATCATTGGTAGATTGGGTAGATGGATTGATTTTAAGAATGATTACAAAACACTATATCCGTGGTATATGGAATCAATATGGTGGGTTTTTAAACAAATGTACCGAAAAGGACTGGTTTATCAAGGCGTTAAAGTAATGCCATACTCAACTGGTTGTAATACACCTCTGTCAAATTTTGAATCTGGTCAAAATTATAAAGATGTTGTTGATCCATCAGTTGTTATAGCTTTTCCTTTATTAGATGAGCCTGGAGTACATATGTTAGCTTGGACAACAACACCATGGACTTTACCAAGCAATCTTGCTCTCTGTTGTAATCCAAACTTTGAGTATGTAGAGGTCATTGATAATGAATCAAAAAAAGTTTATATCTTATTAGAATCAAGTCTAGAATTGATATATAAATCAAAAGATTTATATACTATTCGTGAAAAGAGAAAAGGTTCTGATTTGTTAGGAAAATCTTATGAACCAATATTTTCATATTTTTCATACATGAAAGAAAAAGGTATTTTAAACATAAAATAATATTAACCCTTAAACAATTGCAATATAAATTATTAAATATTTCATCTAAAGTTTAAAAACAATTAATTTTTTAATTT
The DNA here is from genome assembly GCA_018907245.1 of Eupristina koningsbergeri. Classification (NCBI taxonomy): domain Eukaryota; kingdom Metazoa; phylum Arthropoda; class Insecta; order Hymenoptera; family Agaonidae; genus Eupristina; species Eupristina koningsbergeri. Next base: position 960,413 of record JACCHV010000057.1, on the reverse strand, counting down.
TGTATGAAATAAAACATTAATAAATTTTTTTGTATATTAAATTTCCTAATTAATACATTAATAATTAAAAATAAAGTAAAATTATAGAACTACATTATTTTATTTATAATGATAAATATATGTTATAAAATAATAATTATATATTATTATATTTTATAGGAGCATTTAAAATTTTAAATGACATCTATGTTTCTGCTGAGTCTGGTACAGGTATAGTTCATCAAGCTCCATATTTTGGAGAAGATGATTATCGTTGCTGTTTAAAAGCAGGAATCATTACAAAGGATCAAGAAATTATTTGTCCTGTTGACAGTTGTGGTTATTTTGTCGAGCCAGTGAATGATTTTCTTGGAAAATATGTTAAAGATGCAGATAAAGAAATTATAAAAAATATTCAGTTAAGAGGTAGATTAATTCATAGTGGAACTACCAAACATAGTTATCCTTACTGTTGGCGTTCAGATACACCATTAATATATAAAGCTGTGCCATCTTGGTTCATCAAAGTAGAAGCATTTAAAGATAAATTGTTAGAAAGCAATGTAGAAACATATTGGGTGCCAGAATATGTAAAAGATAAGCGCTTTGGTAACTGGCTTCGAGAAGCGCGGGATTGGGCTATTAGCAGAAATCGATACTGGGGAAATCCAATTCCATTATGGATTTCCGAAGATAGAAAAGAAGTGGTCTGTGTTGGAAGTATTGCTGAATTGGAAAAATTAACTGGAAAAAAGGTAAGCATAATGTATTTACAATTCATTTAATATTATCAAGTTGTTTATAATAAAATAATATATTTAATTTTATTTATAACAGATAACAGATATTCATCGTGAAAGTATTGATGACTTAACTATTCCATCAAGACGTGCTGATCAACCACCTCTTACTCGTATTCCAGAAGTTTTTGATTGCTGGTTTGAGTCAGGTGCTATGCCATACGCCCAGATGCATTATCCATTTGAACACACTAAAAAATTTAACGAGAGTTTTCCAGCTGACTTTATTGCAGAAGGAATTGATCAAACACGTGGTTGGTTTTATACTTTATTAGTGATTTCAACAGCTCTATTTGGTAAACCAGCTTTCAAGAATCTTATAGCTAATGGATTAATTCTTGCTTCTGATGGTCAAAAAATGTCGAAACGGAAAAAGAATTATCCAGATCCAACAGAAGTCGTAGATAAATATGGCGCAGATGCTTTAAGACTGTATCTAATCAATTCACCGGTGGTTAGAGCAGAAAATCTTCGATTTAAAGAGGAGGGTGTGAGAGATGTTATTAAAGATGTCTTTCTACCCTGGTATAATGCCTTTAGATTCTTAATTCAGAACATTGACAAGTACGAAATTGAAGAAAAAGTTAATTTTGTTTATGAGGACCTGGACAATCCTTCTCAACTATCTAGCAATATAATGGATAAATGGATATTATCTTTCACTGAAACTCAGTTACAGTTTTTGAAGAACGAAATGAAAGCTTACCACTTGTATACTGTTGTTCCTCGGCTCGTAAAATACATAGACAACCTGACTAACTGGTATGTGCGAATGAATCGTAAGCGGATCAAAGGTGAATTCGGCAAGGAAAATTGTCACTTTGCACTAAAGACACTATTCCGCGTACTCTATACAATGGCTCGAATCAACGCACCATTCACTCCTTTCCTAACAGAATTTATGTTTCAACGTTTACGAAGGTTTTTGCCATCATTAAAAAATGCAGGTAGTGTTCATTATCAAATGATACCTGAACCTTGCATTCAAGTTATAGACGAAAAAATTGAACATGCCGTACTCTGCATGCAAACTGTTATCGAACTCGGTCGCGTTGTTAGAGATCGGAGAACACTTCCAATCAAATATCCTTTACCTGAGGTTATTGTTATCCATCAAGATACTATTACCCTTGATGAGATTCTTTCTCTTAAGTCATATGTGTTGGAAGAACTAAATGTAAAAGATCTAACTGTCACTAATGATAAAACTAAATATGGAGTGACTTTAAGAGCTGAACCAGATCACAAAACCCTTGGTGCTAGATTAAAAGGTGAATTTAAAGCAGTAACTGCAGCTATCAAAGAACTAAACGATGAGCAACTCCAGCAGTTTGTCACCAACAAAGAAATCGAGGTGTTAGGGCATAAACTCGGAGAAAATGACTTGCGATTGATGTTTAACTTTAGTGGACCAGCTACAGAGGAACTCTCTAAACGTTATGAAGCTCACAGTGAAGGCGGTATTCTAATTTTACTCGACGTTACTCCTGATGAAACAATGCTGAACGAAGGTCTAGCACGAGAAATCATCAATCGAGTACAAAAATTAAGAAAGAAGGCAAAGCTTGTACCTTTAGATGAAGCTACTGTTTATTACAATATTAAGGACAATAAAAGTATTATAGCCAACGTGATTATCAGTCACAAGGAATTTATAGAAAGTACGACTAAAACGCCCCAAAAAAATATTTCTGAGAAACCTAAAAATATGAAACCAATTATTGAAGAAACACTGAATATTAAAGGTGTAGATTTGCACTTAGCTTTAGTATGTGAAAAGTTAAAATCAACCGGTGATACAAAAACACAATCTACTGAAACTAGTAAACTCACCACTTTCAGCAAATATGTAAACGTTGAACTAATTGGTTTAAAACCTAGATATGGAGCTACTAGTCTTTTAGGCACAATTTTACTAGAAAATGGTGATGGTAAAGTTATTAGTTATATTGAACTTCGAGATGAAATATCAAAGATATTTGGTATTCATGGGTGTCATTACGATTTGTATTTAAAAGGGGCAAAAATTGATGAAAAAACAAATGTCTCATCATTGAATAGTTTACTTATACATGCAATAAAAGTTGGAGAACCATTAGTAAATAAACAGAAATTAATTCACAACGAACCGATTTGTCGTTTTATAAATGCAGAAACTGCGGAAAAGAAGATTACAGTACTGTTGGAAAATCCAAAAGGCAACTATATACTAGATAATGATGCTTTAAGACAAAGGCTTAAATTAGCTTTACCAAATGCATCATTTTTGTTACCACCAATACCTAGTGTGCAATTACATGGATTCACATTACAAACAATTCATTAAAGATATAACAAAATTGTTATTCTTTATTTTTATCCCTAGAAATTAATTGTCATTATATATTTTTGTATAAATTATTCATATAAATTATTTATTTTGTTTTGTATATGCCACAATAAATTAATGAAAAGTGATTGTACATACACTTTAGCAGTATTGAATAAAAACATTGCATCGAATCGTGAAATTTTAAATATTAAATATTTTTAAATTATTATTCAACGAAATTAATGTGACAATTTAAATAAATTATTATTTTACAAATATTTTTTTGTCTAAATTAATTAATTATAAGACAGGAAATGTTAAATTGAATATTGACAATAAATTTTAATATTTTTAACATTTTTCTGGAATTAAAATTTGTATACAATAAATATTTTGTATGAAATAAAAATGTATAAAATTAAAAACATGAATACGTTTTATAGATATTTCAAACAAATATAAAATAAATATTAATAAAAACACTATATACTCAATATACTGTCATTATGAACTAGACATACTTATTAATAATTGATTTTAAGTAATATCAAATATTTAAAAATATCCTATATTAGCACTGGTAACGTTGGTGTAAAATATTAATGTTTATTTTTTGCTAGAAAAAATATGAAAACCATTTAAACATAATACAATTTTCCATAATATAATTATGTAAAATTGTTTGCTCGTACGTTATTTAGAATACTGTAATATCTATTTCTTTTAAGATTTAAAGAAATAAAATTTTGTTCGTAATGGTTAAGCATCTTTGCCATTGAGTAGGACGTTTTTAATACTTTTATTTTCCTCTCAATAAAATTTGTTAACCAAAATTTTTTGACTAGGTATCATAAATGCTTTGTAATTCTTTCGTAAAATGTTTTATGATTGTTGTGCAACAAGTTGTACTCTTTGACGAGGAGTTCCAATATACACAACGCGTCTTTTTTCATCAGGGTGTATAAGTTGATCGGTGTTTTTCCAACGATATTTTTTCTCGCTATCTTTAATACGTCTCTTATCAATATAACTAATTACACAGCTCGTCGGAATCCAAACAATGGCTGTACTTATAATCACAGCACCAACAATATTGTCTTTTAAAAAACGCATCACTTTATTAATATTTATATCTTCAATGATGTCCCAGAATCTTTCTACAACATCTTGAATCGTTTTCTCGCAAGTACCTTTATTACAGAAACCTTGTATACAGGGAGTACCATCTGGTAAGATATCTTGTGGATCAATGGGAAAACATGTGTCATTCAAGCCCATGCGGCAGCACCTCTTGCAAGCATCACTTGCTAAAGAATTAAATTAAAAAAAATTAGAAATTGTTTAAGAAAAAAAATTAAAAAGTATCTTAATTGCAGTCACGTACTTGTATCACACATGCAACTGGTGAGACCTTGAGTTTCACAGTATGGTATACATTTTCCTTGATGGCATTGCCCTCGCTCAAGGCATCCAGTGCCGTCTTTCATTGGCGGTGACCTTGGACATTCACTGGAAGTTCCTGTACAACGGGACTCCTGTTCGCAGGTAGCATACTGTGCATCACGGCACTTGACGCCCACACCCATAAATGCGCAATTTTGGCAACAAGGTGAATTTTTATCGCTGCAAACAGCTCCCTGACTCCGTCGTAGTTTACAATTTTTGTCACAACAAGAATCATTGTCCTCGGTACCCAAGAGACCGGCATCGCACTCCTCGTCTCCTTCCACTCGCAAATTACCGCAAAACGATTCTTCGGGCTCCGAAAAGCATCTGCCAGATTTTGCTTGTAGTACGTTTCGAATGGCACGCAAACTACATGGTGAGAATCGCTAAATAACATAGTAATTTCAAATAAGTATTTGTTTTCATTTAATTCATAATTTATCATCTTCTAATTTAAATGAAATTAATTTTACTATTTCTTTTGTACCTTATTATTCACGTCATATCCACTAACACTGTAGGTATACATTAAATATGAACCTCCTTGACTAGCACTGGGACTGCATTCCTATAAAAATTTGATATTAGAATTTATTTACATAGTTACCATAATAATAAATTTTATGTTCGTAGCTTACTGAAACATCAGGATCATGCTCCGAACCCCAATTATGACCAAATTCATGAGCTGTCACTAAATCTGCTTCACGAGTTATTACTCTTTGACCGTAGTGATTTCTACTTGAACTCAATCCAGAATTAAGATATAATGTATATCCATTTTTGAAGTATTCTGCAACAAATAATATAAATTTTTTTTTGTTTTTAATGAAACTGTAAAGTAATCATATATTATATATTTTATTAAATGTAATACTAACCTGGAGTACAAATTCCACCCACAGAATTTCTACGAGGTGACCCAACATATGCCAAACCCAAAATGCCACCTTCAAATTTTAAGTCTGTGAACAAGTGGGCTAGACAGAAATCTTTATGACTGTACTCTCTACTAAAAACCTTAAAAACAAATTAAAAATTATAATGTTCTATAAGGTACTCTATAAAAATATAAAAAATATTTTTTTATTAACTATTTATATTTACTTCGAGTAATGTGCGAACATCCCATTTTTCTCTAACCATATTATAATGTGTATCACCACCTCTAACACGTGTGGGTTCACTGTGCACAACTATTTTCTTTATAACAAATCCCATTCCTTTAAAACCATCTTGTTCTTTATGGTCTTGCCACATAGTGTCATTATAAATTTTATGAACTCTGTCGATTAAACTGATCTGTATGTAAAATAAATAGCATATTTAATAATTTTAATTTAGCTAACAATAAATAACAACTTCAAAAAAATCACCAAGTAATTAATTGTTGTTTTAGTACTACTAGCACCCATTTCTTGATAAAATCTATAATCAGCTACTAAAAGTAGTGGACATCTTGTTTTAGTTGGTGTGTATTCATACGTTTCTGTTTGCCTTTTTGTTCTATTACAGTTATGTGTGTCGATACTCTGTAAATTTCCATCATCAATTTCATCAGCATATGAATTTTTTTCTTCTTTTATATATCCACAAGTTTTTGGAGCACCATGTGTATGACCATTTCCATTTTGATAATGTTCCCAACTCAATTTTACATCAGAAACTTTATATATAATCATTGTTTGATTATCCAAAGTAGGAAGATGTCTCCATGATGGCTAAAACGATAAAAACACTATAAACATTTAGTATTAAATTTTAGTATTAAAAAAATTTTAATTGATGATAATGATTTTCAAAAGAATTTATTAATATTTAAATATATAAATATTTTCAATTTAATGTCTATCATGGAATTTTATGTATTATCTCTTCTTTCACCAAAACATTATTATAATAATTTAAAAATGATTTTACAAAGATATAATGAATTCATGATAAAACATGAATAATTGAACTAATTATAAAACTAGTTTATAAAAATTTTTTTTTTACTTTTATACAAAGTCAAAAATACTTTACTTCAATATGATATGTTTCATCTGATACAGTAATACTTCCTGTTAAGACCCCATCATCTATATGTACTTGAGCATGTGAATTTGTTTCACCAAATACTCGTCCATGATAAAAACTTTCATGATCTATAAATTTTTATAATTAATTAGTACAATGGAATCATAAATTTAATTTTATTATTCTTACCTAAGTGTATTGATTTTTCATGACCATCTCCATTTACTTCATAAGCTTTAAATTTAGAATGAATTACTTCTTTTCTAGGAGTTAAAATTAATCGAAAATGTCTAAAATAAAGATAATTTGTTTAATATAATTGTTTCTGTTTAAATACTTCTGTAAAAGTATTTCTAATATTTAGAACTATAAAACATTCTTTATTTTAAAAAATAAATTTTCTTGTTATTTATTTACTTACTTTCCATGAGTATGAAAATCCAATTCACTTATTTTATTGTATGGATTATAACTATATTGTGCACCTCGTTTCACAACTGTGTGTTGAAGATTTGAAGTATGTAATATTTCATAATACTTAAGATTTCTGTGCAATGCAACTATAAAAAATAATATTCCTTAATTAATGTTTCTATTAATTATTAAACATTCGCCATACATTTTTTATAACTAACCTAATAATTCAATTCTAAGAATTATAAAACCAATTAAAATTATAAATGATAATTGATGTTTCATACTGCTTAATTTCTTTAATAATGAAATTAAGTAAAATTCATAAATAACTTATGAATTTACAGAGGTAAATAATACTGTTATTTGATGCACTGAATCATCATTGTCAAAAGCTAATCCATTGTTTTTCGATAAAGTCAACCAAACACACACGCATTATGAGTCATCAGCTGGTTTTTGTTGATCTATGTTTAAGATTTTAATGCAACAATATCATCTGCTTCGATCATAAACTATTAAATGTATCCAGATTATCTTAATAATTTTTTTTAATATTTTCAAGCCTTTGATTGGTTTAAGTCTGTTTTACAAATATATCATTTTACTTTTAAATTACGAGTTGGACAAGAGTAAACTTTAACCTCCAAAAATATAAATATCATGAAAAAACAGGGCAAAATTATTTAAAGATAAAGTTTGTTTATTTTATAAGTTTATAATTAATAATTCAAAATAACAATGGAAAAGAAAGGTACAGAACTTTCAATTTTCACTGTATTTTTATTTATTATTTTAGTTGCTTAATAAAATTTGATTAAAACTAATCGTTATGTTTTTTAAAGAAATTTGTCATTATTTCAAAAAAGTTATTGGTAATGAACAGGATATATCTGCGGGTATGGCTGCTATTTGCACATTGTTAAAAGTTTTAGAAAAATCTAAATGTAAGTATTTTTGTATTAATGCATAATATAATAGAAATTATATATAAATAAATGTATATTTGCTATTAAAATTTTAGCGGAAACAGTGCAAGAATTACAGTATTCTCTCCAAAATGCTGTGGATGCAATGAGATCAACGGATCATCCTGTGACAGCTATTGCATCTGGCAGTGAACTTTTTCTTAGATTCATTACTTTAGCAACACTTGATACTCCTGTAATTATATTTAAAATTCATTTCTTTAAAGAATTCTTAGAATCTTATTTTATGTAGTTTAAAATTGATAAAAATATATACTTTAGTCTTTTGCAGAATGCAAAAAAATTATGTTACAAAGAGGAAAAATATTTTATGAAAAATTGGTAGCTGCAAGAGGAAAAATTGCTAAATTAGCATCTAATTTTATTACAGATGGATCAGTAAATAATTATATTTATTTTTAACTATTTAAATTATTAATAAAAAATTTAATTGTTATCAATTTATTATAGAAAATTTTGACACATTCACGATCTAGAGTTGTTTTGCAAACAATGAAAGAAGCAGTAGCTAACAATAAAATTTTTGAAGTTTATGTAACAGAATCATCTCCAGATAGTAGTGGGTATGTTGCACAAATAAAAACATCAAATATTTGTGTATAATATACACAAATTATCCATACATAATTGAATTTAAAATTATCAAATTATTTCTAAAAATATTTATATAATAAATAAACTTAGCTTGTAAATTTTTTTAATAGAATATTTAGTATTTTTTAAATTATAAATCATATCTTATATAAAATTCAATTGTATTAACTTATATTTAGAATAAATTGTATTTCTTCCATAAAGTTTTAATTATAAAAATAATGTATCATAGTATTATAATATATTTATTTTTTATAAATAATTTATATTTAACACAGAATAGAAATGTGTAAAAATCTTAAAGATCTTGGTATCTCCTGTACATTAATATTGGATTCAGCAATGGGTTATATAATGGAACAAGTAGATATGGTAATGGTTGGGGCTGAAGGTGTTGCAGAAAGTGGTGGAATCATCAACAAAGTAAATATCAATTCTTTAATATTATGATTATTTTTTTTTTTACATAAAAACAACTTTTATTTTAAAGGTTGGAACATATACAATGGCTATTTGTGCAAAGGAAATGAAGAAACCTCTTTATGTTCTTACAGAAAGTTTTAAATTTTCAAGAATTTATCCCCTTAATCAAGTAGATCTTCCTGATGAATTTAAAGTATGTATATGGTTAAAATATAAATAAAAATATTAAAAAAAATGTTTTAATATACATAATATTACGAGGAAATATAATTAAAAAAAGATTATTTAAACGAAAAAAAAAACTTGATTTTTAAATTCAAACATTTTTTCCAGTTTATTTAAAATAATTTTTTAAAGCAATTATCTAAAAATAAAAAATTTAAATATTTTTATAAATTATTTGAATGTATCATACTCATTTTTTTTATATATATATTAGATTTAGTTATTAAAAAAATATATATAAAAAAAAGTTTTAATTTACTTTACTTGGGTAATTCCCATATATTAAATAAATGTTAAAATTTGAAAAATTATATTTAAAACATTATTTTTATTTCAGTATACATCTAGTACATTACGAAAAGATCTTCAAAAAGAACACCCATTGGTTGATTATACACCTCCTCAGTATATTAGTCTTCTTTTTACAGATCTTGGTATACTAACACCATCAGCAGTTAGTGATGAGCTTATAAAACTTTATCTTTAATAAAAATAGATAAGAGAACTATTTGTTAACAATAATGTTATTTGTAATTAGTTAATAATATTTTTATGATTAAAATTTATTACAGAAGTTTTAGCTAGTACAAAATTTATTAATTTTGTAAAAACTATAAACAATGCAGTTTAATTTAAGTAACAGGATTTTAAATAATTATACTTGAATAAACTGATGTGTATATATAAATATATATGTTTGTGTATGTATATTTTTATACAAGAAATTCTTAAACAAATTATTACAATTTCATACATTTGTAATTGTTACTATAAGTAATAACAGTCAAGAGTATTAAAATATTGACAATTTTATTATAAATTTATTTTTAAGTTTATTTTAAAAATGTTTATTTGGAAATCAACTAATAACATGTAATTAAAAAATTTTAATTAAGGCAGTTTATGTCTCCAAATGATGCTGAATTTTTTCATCACAAAAACGAAAATTATAGTTCACTTAATATAGAACAATAAAAATTAAAATATATAATTTATAGAAATACATCTTTTTGTAAAATATATAACTTTATATAAATAATGGATGGCAAAAAACAATACAAACGACTTTAATAGAATATTCTAAATAATTAAAAACAGATGTAATGAATCTTATAATTATTGTAATACTTCTCTTAATGAACAACAATGTTGAGATTTATATCCCTTTGATAGTTTAAACTTTAATTTATTGCACGATTAGTATTTAAACTATTGTCAAATTAGACATTAAAAAATACTGTAATTCGTGCCATTACATGATTTTAAAAGAAATCATTAAATGCACAAAAGGATGTTTTATTTGCGAGTTTAAATTTCTTTTTTGTCGCTTAAAGGTAAGACATTGAGATTTTTCTGTAAAAATTAAATTAAAAAATACTATGTATACATTTTCGTTAAGCTTGTACTAATTTATAAGCTTGTGTTAAAGTATCAATAACAGAATATATTTGATCAAAATGTGGTCTTTTCTCTGGCTCATATTCCCAACATCGTAACATAAGATGATAAATTTCATCAGGTGTACCTTCAGGAGCTGGCATTCGATAGCCTAAAAGTAATGTTAACATAAGTAATTATTTCTGAAGACATTTAAATGTATTAACTTCTATAATAAATTAAAGTTTATAGATTTACCTCCATCTATTTTTTCACGAGCTTGAGAATTTGATAAACCACTGTATGGATAACCTCCTTTAGAAAAAATTTCCCACATGAGTACACCATAGCTCCATACATCACAGAGAGAAGTATATTTTCCTGTTTATAAAAAAAAAATAAATTTTATTCAGAAAAGAACAGTATTATATTATATAGTTATGATAAAAAATTTTTCAATTACCAAAATTAAGTGCTTCTGGCGCAGTCCATTTAATAGGAATTTGTTTCATACCATCAGACACAATGTATTCTTCTTCTTCTCTTGACATACCAAAATCTGAAATCTTTACTGTTGATTCATATCCTATAAAAAAACTCAATACAGTATAAGTATTTGTAACATATCATATATGTAAATATTATTTTCAATTAATTGGTATTATTAACTAAAAATAATTAAAATATTGAATTTTAAGCCACTTAATTTCACATACCAACAAGACAATTTCGTGCAGCTAAGTCTCTATGAATGCAATATTTGGCTTCTAAATAACGCATTCCTGCAGCAGCGTCCTTACACATTTGAAGTTGTTGAACTTGCGATACACTGGATGCATTTTTTCTTAAATATGTTAATAATGATCCACCTTGAATATTAATATTTAATTTAAGTTTTGTTATTAATAAAAATAAAGAAATAAAAATGTATTTGTTGATACCAGGAACTAATTCCATGACAATCATTATAGGTTGCTTTTGAACACAAATTCCTATAAGTTTTACAATATTTGGATGATCATATTGTTTTAAAATTCTACCTTCTTGAAGAAATTTTCTTTTTTGTTCATCAGGTAATGTTACCTTACAAGTTTTAACGGCTACTTCAGTCTTACAAGTCTTTAATAGTGCTCTGTAAACATCTCCGAAATTACCCTAAATTTAAAAATTAAAATTTATAAAAGAAATTATATAAAAATAGTAAATATCATATGAATAATAGAAATAATATTAATGTGATTACTAACACGACCAACTTTTTCTAATAATAAAACATCATCATTATTGAGTTCCCATCGTTCTCTTGAAATTGGAGTTTTTAATATGGCTCCTGATCGACTAGTTACTGGTAAACCAGATTTGAGTTGATGTGTTATAAGTTCTTGGATTGAAGGAAATGTAGGTCCCTCAAATCGAAAATGTCCCTAAAATATCAAGTAAATAAAAATTTATTATTTCTTTAATATTTTCTTAGATTCAATAATGACTTAAGAAATATTTTTATACACATGATAAATTTTATAATACAAACATACCTCTTGAGTTGTTTGAACAATAAAATGTTTGTGACCATCCCAACAAACAGATAAAACGATTTGGCACTCATCATTTCTGGTAGTTTCACGTACCAAAAAATCTCCTTCACTAACTAATAATCTTACAACCTCTTCTCGTGGTAAAACCCCATGAAACCATTCCTCTTCCATAAGTCCACCATTTCCATTTCCTTTTTGATTATTACAACTAGAAATTCCTCTTTGAGGTACCTGTGTGAAATAAAAATAAGACATTTAGTATATTAATACTCTTTCGTTTTTAAACTTCAAAAAATAAAATAAATTAAAATATACTTTTTAAACACTTTTGTTATATAATAGTGTTATAAATAATTGTTAATATTAATGTTAACATTAAAATGCATTAAAAGAATAACATAAATTTTATTATTGATCAAAACAAGTTGTTAAAAATATAAATATGAGTTGATTGTTAAATTGATTACAACTATAATAGCAATATCGAAGTTCGTTATTTTTGATATTTTATTGAGAAAACTTATATATATATATTGTGAAATTCATTTCAGTAAATTTATTTTGTTTTAATTTTCAGAATCATGCATTAAAAAATATAACTGTTATTGATGTACTACAAATAAGTTTTTTATAAATGTATATTTTTCAAATACTTGCAATTTATTCATGATAAAATAAATAAATCAAATGTAAACATTATAAATATAAATATATTTTTTTTTATTATTATTTTCATAATTTTTAAGCATTAAAAAATAATATAAGCAATTATTAAAGTATTTTATAATTTCTAATAATGAAAAAATGAAAACATAAAAACAGAAAATGCAAAAAAGACACCAATCAAATTTTAAGGACATACGGTTGGAGGGGATTCAACATTTCTAAGGACAGTGGAACCTTCACTGTTGGCTCTATAGAGACCATTTTTCTCAGTATGTATTGTTGGTAATGATTTAAAAGGTGATTTAATGATTGTCATTATTTTTTTATTTCTTCGTAAAGTAAAGAAACCATTTTCTGTTATAGTACTCCGCTGTAAGTCAATGTAGTAAATATTTAGTTTTTTGAATTATATTATAGTATGTAAATTTTTTACCAGGTGTATGCCATAACTAAAAATTATCATTAAAAAATTTTTTTTTGTATTTTATTATTTTCAATTTATACTAGTTTTATGTAAGTATACAACATTAATAATTTAGAATAATCTAAAAAAATATCAATTTAGGTTTCAATATAAATTTAAATTCAATATATTTTTCAAAGATTGTTGTATTTGTTTTATATATGTGTATACATACAATGTAACAAATGTAATAAAAAACAATTTTTTTAACCATAAATTTATGTATGAAACGGAACCAAAGAATCCGAAAAGATGAAAAAAAGATATGTATATATATATATACTCATAAATATCAAGAATTTGGTAATACTGATTAAAAAATTGGATATTTTATACAATAAATAACTTTATTTTGTGTATTATTATTTGTGTAAATGACTATACTGTGACATGATTGTTAGCCATAACATAAATATAAAAATATGATTCAATTATTAAGAGGTATCAATTATTTCTTTATTAATAATATTGATAAAAGTGTTAATTTATAAACGATGGAAAAACAAATAATTATACATTAATAATAATAAAAAAATATTATTATCTAATAAATATTTTATTAAATAAATAATAAAATTATATAATTAAAATTAAATAATTATATAATTTATGTAGTTAATATTAAAAGAAATTATTTCATTTTACCTTATTTATTGGTTCTGTAAATGAACCTTCCATTGAAAGATCACATCCAGAAGGCAATTCTTCACAGCCTAATTCATTTAATGCACCTCTAATCACTTCAGCTTGCCTTTGTAACTTTCTTTCTTGACAACGTAATCGAAGTTCTTCACGTTCTTGGGAATAATCTAAACTGGATCTACAAAAAACATTAATTAATATTAATTTAATAAAATGTAAATAGAAGGTAAATGTACATTAACTAATTTTGTACTTTGTATCGCAATTATTTTCTGTATGCGATTGTGTAGTTTGTCGACCTAACTGTGTTGTTTTTAAAGAAGTTTCTAATTCTGTTAATCGATTTCTTAACCAATCTATTGTTAAATTGTCGACCGTTAGCTTATTAGGTAGTAATTTTCCTGATGTGTCATCCACAAGATTTTCATCAAAAATAAACCTTATTGGAGAAGCTGGTCTAGTTCTAAATAAACATAACAAATTAATAAATATAAATTTAATAAAAAATTTTGAAGCAGTATTTAAATTAATACCTATGTTTTCCTATAAAATCTCTATATTCTTCTATTGGTTTTATAGTATCAACAGCCATTTGCATACGAGTGTGTATTTCCAAAAACTTTTCATTTGTAAAATCTGTATATTTAACAATATCTTGCAGTATACCTTTCCTACAATAAAATAAAATAATAGTTATTAAATTATTTATATAATTTTATTAAAAATTTTTTATTATATTTTACCTTAATTATCCTTAATGAATAAGCATGAAATAAGATTAAAGTTAAAAAAGTATGTTTACATTAATAATAAAATTAATTGTAGAAATTTTTTATTAATAATCTATTTATTTATTAAACTTACCAAGCTGTGACAAATTCTTGATGGATAGCTTGTTGTCTTTGAAGAAGACTTGGTAAATAGCAAGTTCGTAAATCATGTTCACATTCAGTAACTGCACCCAAGAGCAAAACATATTCATTATGGGTTAAATGTAATTTACGACATGCTTTTTGATATTTTTCTCTAACTTCGTCCAGTTTTCTTCCTCCTCGCCCAGCTATAATATAAAATATAAAAATATAAACATATAATATAAAAATTTAAACATGTGTCTTAATATGTATTACAGTCACATTCAAGGGTATAAAATTAAAATTAATCTTAAAAATTGTTTTCTTATTTTCAATAATAATGTTAATTATTAACAAATAATTTTATATTTAATTTATCTAAATATCAATTGGCATACTTCAAATTTGTATTTAATTTATCAATTGGCTTTAAATTAGTAAAGAATGACAAAAATATATTTAAAATCAACTGATAATCAATGCAATATTTTTTTACTGATATTAAATAAAAATTCCAAATTATTTGCAAAGATCAATATTAATATTAAATTTATTATATATATATTCTTATTAAATTGATGAAATATCAAATGATGATGTAACAAAAGATACAAAAAATCGATATAATAAAATAAATGGTATACCTTATTCTATTATGAATAAATTCATAATAATAATAATATATTGAAAATATTTATAATTTAATATTTCAGAAAATAAACACAAAATTATATATAACAAGTATGTATCATTCTACCAAACTGTAAATATGCACGTACAAATGAATATGTTAAATATAAAAATATTAATTTTCATAATGTAGTATAAACAAAATTCTATGGATTTTGAAAATTGAAAGTATTAAATCATTTTTTTAATTCAATTAAGGAAATTGAGCTGAAAATTATTCAGAAATATTAATTAAAATTAATAAAATAATTAGTTATGACTCAAAGTTCTGATACAACAAAAACAAATTTTTAATGCTTATTTTTGAATTTCACATTATTGAAGAACAATTTATGAGAATAAGAAATAAATTTATTATTTAAACTTGAAAAAAAAGAATCAATCAATTTTCATTTGATGGTAAAAAATAAATTATGAAAATTTAAATAATTTAAACACACAGTATTATATATTTTAATTAGATCTTGAAATAAAATGAATTTATACTATATATTTAATAAATTAATATTTAATAAAATACTAATTTAATAAAATAATTTTTTAAGAGAAAAGAAAATGTAAAAAATGTATAAATGCAAAATATATGAAATTATATTATCTTTTTTACATAATATATTCCATAATTATTAATAAAATATATACATATATTTTAAATTCATGATTATTAAAGAAACAAAATTTCAGAAGTTCAATCTAATTTTACTCGTTGAAAATTATTTAAAACTAAATTCTAATATTTAATAAATTTTAAAATATGAAAATTTAAAAATTTTTTAAGCTTAATAACACAAATTTTGTGTTTATTATGATCTATTTTAAAAATCAGTCTATTATAAAATTACAAAATATATCTTCTTGTACCAAAATTACTCTTATACTCTATTAAAAATTTTTAATTTACAAATACCTCACTCTCATTTAATCTATAAAAATAGTTTTTATAAAATAATAATGTTGAACAAATGTATTTTACATACATTTTACATAATGTTCTTCAAATCGAGATCTCATTAATTTATACATCTCAAGATTTTTTTGATATTCTGCTTTTTTTCGAGTCACTTCGTCTGTTAACTGTAAAAATATTTGTAGTTGAAAAAATTATTTATTGTGGAATATGGTTTAAAAATAATAATAAAAAACACCTGTTGAAATTGATGATTTAACCATATTTGTTCTTCTTGATATAATTTTTTAGCACGTCTTCTTTCACCATGAATAGAAGATATATGCTCTACAACAATGTTTTCCATAGAGTCAGCTTGTTGCTTTATTAATTTAGCATTTTGATCTATTGATTCCATTATTTCTCTCCAACTCTTGATTTTTAAAAAGAAATTTATAAAATGACTTTTAAAATAAATATTAGTTTTAAAAATTACTTTAATAAATTGTGTTGAATAATTATTGAAAAGTGATTACTTTTAAATAAACAAATTATACTTTTTAGGAGTAAATTACTTGAAAAATTTGTTTCAATTTTTTAATTTAAATTTAAATTTTAATGCCAATTATAATTTGATAATATTTTTTAAATAATAATAAAATGTATTATTCATTTATTCATTTAATAGTTCAAGATTGTATTTAACTTTAATTTAAAGGATATAATAAAATATGAAGTAAGCATTAACCATGAGTTAATAAATTTTGTAATATAATAATTTATGTATAATAAGGTAAATAATTGTATATAAAATAATAAAAAAAATTAAATTGATACAAAATTATAAGGTACTTTACTATACTAAAAAAATATGTGTTAGTTACCTGAGCTATTAAACTACCAACTAAATCTTCACTACGCTCAACTTTTTTGCCTTGAGTGCTCAATGATGAAATAGTTGAAGCATATTCTCTATCAGACTTGACCTTTGAGGTAAGACACCTTCGCATTGTTTCCAAGAGTTTAATCTCAGCATCTTGCCGGCCCAGTAAAGCTTCATGAGAAGCTTGGCCTTGCAAGCTGCTGGAGAAACCCATTTTGGCAAGAACACTTGGCACTGAACTTTACGACATATTAAACCTCAATTCACTCTTAAAGATAAAGAAATTGGGAATTTTATTGTCCATAGCAGTAGTTTTCCCTGTTCTCCAAATGACCAACTTGGCATCCATTAATTAAGAAGTACACCGACACATTCGTTCTATTTTCCGTTGGCTCCTCTGACGAGTTTTCAGTACTTGATCTCAAGAATAATTAAACGTCCTTATGCTGCGATATACCATTCTCGGTTGGTCTTAATTCGCCAAAAGGAGCAAGTAAAAAAAACTCACGACTCTTCTTAAAATAAAGAAATGCCAGGAGGTGAGCAAGGCGATACAGAAGCAATAAATTTATCTGCTAATCTCTTTCGAAATTGGAATCTCGATGATGCAGAGAGGCCGCGTTAAAACGAAAAAGTGAAATCTACTTGGCAGCGGCGACGTCGGAGTGTCGCACGTCACTGTGCAGGATTGCAAAACGTCAGCCGAGTCTCTCGACGCCGGAGCTTTGGTGGGTCGCACGAATTCGGATCCTCCCGGCAGGGCTGACAGCAGCCCCCAGCAGCTAGCAACAACACGTCCTCGAGCGTCGTCCAAGTACTGAGATCAGCATTTATATTTGTACTGGGGAGCAGTGCGGAGGCATGTGCGAACGCTGCACCGAACCAACAGTGCGCCTGCTTATTTTGCTTTTACTCCGCTTTTGAGTTTGCTTTCGAGCTCGCTCACCAGACAGACAGACAGACAGACGGGAAAGTAAAATTGCTTTTCCAGAGGTGCGACTCGGTCCGTGCGCCCATCCGTGTCTCTCTCTCTTAACGTTCACCCTCTCTCTCTCTCTCTCTCTCTCCCCGCCCCTCGCCAAAATACCGCCGCGGTGCGACAATACATCATTGAGCGGCAATTAACTGCTTTCGCGCTTTTTGGACAAATCGAACGTGCCGAGCGAGCGAGTTGGACTCTGTCGATAACCACCGGCTCAACCCACACCTCCCCAGCTTCCGATAAATATCTGCAATTAATGCAGGAGCAAACAATTAAAACAATCAAAACCACAGAAGAGATACTTAGATTAAAACTAAAACCAACTGATGCTCTTCGTTGCGAGTACTTTTAAGCACACATTATCGAAAGATAATTTAGACATCCTTGCGATCTCTGCCATTCGAGCAAGCACAGCCATTGAAAAATCAGTTCCAGGTGTTTTTTAATATTCACTTGAAGCCACACTTGAAACATTGATATCGCTTTGCATTTCGAGGAAATCTCAAATTTTCTCATAATACCCAATAATTGATCTGTTACTTAAACTAAAAATGACAAAAATAATTAAATTCATGAGCGAGAGCTAAATGTTAAAGGCACTCTTCACTACAATGAAACTTCAAAGCTGCATTCATTTTAGTATTAATTTAGAAAAAAGAAAGGAAAGAAAGTTTTTTTTATTTTTTTTTTTTTTTTTATATAAGTCATTAAAAATGATTATTCTGCTGCTTTAATTTAAATATCTGTAATTACAAAACTTTTTAAAATAAATTAAAATATAATTTGATATTATAATGCAGGTAAGAGATAGATTCGTGCTTGTTTATAAAAAAATGAAAATATAAATTAACATTTATATAAAAATAATTTTAATGATACAGGTAAATGTAAAATTACAAATTACAAATATATTTATCAAAAAAATTAATTTTTAAAAATTTATAGATTGTCGAGCAACATTTTTTTGAAAGATCCAAAAACAATGATCAAATATCGCCAATCCATTATTTCGTATTAATAATTTATGTACATATATTTTTTACATAAAATAAATCAAATATAAAACAAATAATAATATTGGAATATTTATTTGCAATGAACAAAAATTTATCGACACATTTAATTTATAAAATTATAAGATGTGTAAATAATCAATCGACATTTCTTCATATTGTCAATTCTATTGATAAAAATACATAATATATTGATTATGACAGCATTATTCGATTAAATATAACAACTAATTACTATCAATATATTAAAACTACAATATATTTTTAAAAAAATTCATTCATTCATTCGTATAGTTTATTATAAAAAATGGTTTTTTTATTTAATAAAATTTTTTTAATTTAATAATATTTTTCTCCATTAATATCAAATCATTTAATGATTCTTTTTGGTAAATTAATATTTTGTGAATGTAAAATATTGTTTATTGATTAATTTCAACAACTGAAGTATATAAATTAAAAAATGAACAAAAGTTCTAATATAAATAATTATGTACATATAATTACTTTTTTTAACAATCAATTTTAAGTAAAGGATAAATCAGACTTCAATACATTCTGCGCATTATTAAAGAATAATTGTTTAAACTTATTTAACTTTCAAAACATTTTATGCTGATAAATTTTTTGTCAATTAAGATTTTGCATATATATTAGGCTATAGCTCTTTTACAATATTACAAAGTACTGTTAAAATTACCTAACCTAAAATTCAGTATAAATCACCGTATGGATGTATAACGATAATTTTAAGTCTTGACCTTCTGTTTATAATTTTATGGAATAAATCGTATTGTTTTGTGCATAAAAAATGGCTCCACGATTAAAAATTCTATCAAACGTAATTGAGGTAAATGTCAACACATGTTTACTGGTTTTTACTTGTTTTCATTTGAAAAAATTTAATATGTTGGAATGATAAATAATAATAATTATCATTTCTAATGATTTCCGTAATAATAACGATTTGTAATATTAATTATTTACAGCGTTTAGCTAAATTAAATGCTGCAGTCACTGGTCATCTATATGGAGTGATGTATGAAGAAACACTTACAGTTTTGACTTTCAGTATAAATCCTGTTGATGATGGTGAAAGTAAAATTCAATCCATAGATTTACAGCTTTGTATGCCAGCAGAAGTTGATCTTTTTGGGATTTTATATGTTGATCAATACAAACAAGATATTCCCAATGCATTTAAGGTACAATTAAGTCAAATATAAATAAAAATAATTTTAATTAATATTTTTTACACACATCATTTAAATAAGAAAATAAATAGTTATTATATTTTAGGATATTGATGTCACAGACAATCCATTGCTTATTAAATATTCTCTTGATGCAGCTGATGTCAATGCATTTTATTATATACATCAAAAGCTCGAAAACATAAAATATGAAATTATTACTGAAAATGATATTTTACAAAATTTTTACTATATAAGATTACAAGCAAATCTCCCTTTTATATCAGAAAAATCAACAATACTTGATTCTCTTCAACAGACCAAAAAAAATGTAAATATATATATATATATATATATATATTTATTTTATTACATATTTTTTGCTGATTGTATTACATTTAATTTTAATAATACAGTTGGCATCTGGAAAAGTAGGATTCCACTTCATGCAAAGCAATATCTATCTTTTAGGAAATGATAGTAACAGTGAAGTAGAAAATAAATCAGCCAAAGAATTACTAAATTCTTCAATCATAAATGATACTCCAGAAAATAATAAATATAATAATTTATCTGGTGTTATTGTAAGTGAAATAAATTTTGTATTAATTTTATTATTTGAATATGTTTAATATTAATTGTTAATACATTTTTAGAAAACAATAACAGCTGGAATGTTTTTAAAAATGTCTAATGATAAAAACTCTGAAGAAAAAGCGAAATATGCTCCAGTTGTACAACATATAAAAGGTGAATATGTAAAAAAATAAATATATTTAAAAAATTATTTTATTTTATAATCTTATCTTATTTATCATTAAATTTCAGAAAACAATAAAAACAAAACATAAATTATTGAAGTGTATATTAATTAGATTTTATATTTCTCTTTCATTTTAGGTCCTATGGAATATTATGAATTTAATTTAAAGATTGATGCCTTATCATTAGTAGGTCATAATATAACAATGGTACAATTATATGAAATACTTGTAGAATCAATTTGTCGAAATTTAAGACTTATAAGTACATCATTTGAAAATCAATTAGGAATTGAAGATTCAAAACTGTGTCTTCCTGAACCAATGCATTTTAAGCCATTAAATTTTGGTCATTTAATGACATTAGTATATCCTACAGAAATGTCTGCTTTAGAAAATTGTATATTTATTTTATTTGTTTATTCTTTCTTATTTTATATAAAATATATTAAGTTTTTTATTAAATATTAAATTTTTAGTTGAGTATCGTAAAAGTTTACACAGGAGATTAGCATTGGATATGGTGAAGCCTTATTTTAGAAGAGGAAATGCAGTGAGGTTTCAAAATGATTATAAAAAAGAAAAATATTTATTAAATCCACATGAAGCTATTACCAATCCTGAAGGTAAGATTATTTTTTAATTTCTCTTTTTTTTGTATTAAAATTGACCAATTTTATGTTTTTTTCTATTACTTAAATTAACAGTACTTTTTTATTATCAGGCTGTCAAATTAGTCTTGTGAATGGTTTATATGCATATCACCACTATATGCAAGATGGATTTGATGATAGTGGTTGGGGATGTGCTTACAGATCACTTCAAACTATTATTTCTTGGTTCAGGTTAATTTACTTTAAAAAAATGTATTTTAATTTATTGTCAATTAATAATACTTAATTACTATATTTATATTTTAGATTACAAGGATATACTGATAAACTAGTTCCATCGCATAAAGAAATACAGAAATGTTTAGTAGATATTGGTGATAAACCCTCCAAGTTTATAGGTAGTAAGCAATGGATTGGTTCAACTGAAGTTGGTTTTGTTTTAGAGTCTATGTTGGATATTTCATACAAAATATTGTATGCATCTAGTGGACAAGAAATGTCAACATTAGTTTCTGATTTAGCATATCATTTTCAAACTCAAGGCACTCCTGTTATGATTGGTAAATTTTTTATTTATTAATTTAAAAATTTGTTTACAACTACATTTATTCGATAAAAATTATTTCTGAATATCATTCAAAATAAATCATATAATTTTATTTTAGGTGGAGGTTCCTTGGCTCACACAATTCTTGGTGTATCTTATGATGAATGTAATGAAAACATAGGATTTTTAATTTTAGATCCACATTATAATGGCTCTGAACAATTAAACACAATTATCAGTAAAGGTTGGTGCGGATGGAAAAAAAAAGATTTTTGGAAGAAAGATTCTTTTTATAATATGTGTCTACCTCAGAAACAAAAATGCATCTAATAAAAAAGATAAAAACAAATTATTAATATTGTAAATATTGTGTATTATTGTATCAGTAATTATTTAGTGAATGGAAATAAATGTTTTTATTATTTTAAATTCAGAGATAAATAAAAAATATTTTTAATACATTATTGTTAAATAATTCTTATATTCAAAAAATTTTACATAATCGAGTTCTAAATAGATATTGTATTCATTTAGATAAGTTTTTTAAGGATTTAATCTTATTTGTTTACCTTCATTTTTATTCATTTTTATACATGTATTTTATGTGTATAAATATTAAGAAAAAAAAAATATGTAATTATCATTTTTTTTTTTAACAAATAAAAAAATATATTTTCATTATTTGTATGACAATGAAAATATAATTTTGAATATTTTTTACAAAATTATGACAAGAAATACAGTAATTTTCAAAAATAATCACAGAACAGAGGTTAAATAATAAACTTAATCTCTGTTCTGTGATAATAAATTGACATGCAGATGTTTACCGTCATTAACCAACAAATGCATAACCTTAAATATTTTAAACTGAATTAAAATCTATATGTAGGAGATATTAAAAAATATGCAATGACGTAAATATTTTTATAAAAATATTTACGTATTAACAAATTATTGAATGATATAGAATTTTACCTATATTATATAAAATGTCTGAGATTTCTGAATCGATTGATAATACTATTTGTAATTCAGTACCTAATCTACCTCGATTTTTAAATGATAATTGTATCAATACGCAATATTTTAATAAAAATGGAACAAATAATAAAATATTAGATGCACCAATGATTAACAATAATAATTCATCTGATTCAACAACAAGTAATTCTGCAAGTAAAACAAATGATTTTAAATATATAAAATCAAAGAAAAAAATAAAATCAAAGTTGTCAAATACCACAATCAATTATAATATTATTCATTCGACGAATATAAAAATTGGACCCACAACAAAACACACATATAACCTAAATAATTTTCAAGATCTCGATCATGCAGCAAAGACCTGTAATACAGAAGAACAAGCCAAAGAAATGCTTCCTCATGTAAAAGCTTTAAGTAATAGCAGAATAGAAATTACGAAGAACGATATATTCTTAATTAAAACTCACGTTGGTAATGGTTGGAGAGAAGTTGCTAAAAGAATTGGATATTCAAAGGGACAAATTGAACAATTTTTAGAAGATCACAAGTACAAAGGTATAGGTGAAGTTGTGTACCAAATTTTAATAGATTGGAAGCAGTCCTGTACTACAGAAGCAACAATTGGACAATTGATTTGTGTTATGTGGTCATGTCAAGAATATGATTGTGTTGAAAGATTAGTAGCAACTCATAATAAAATTTTAAATATGAAATAATTAAATATTATAATAACTTTTTTTTTATTGTTAAATTTATGCATTTAATTTATTATTTCTATAAAATTTGAAAATTTTTAAAAATGTAATAACAAAGTAGTAAAAATATAAACAAATATTTATAACACCTTATAAATTTATAATAATGAAATTCTTAATAAATTTAGTTGTACATACGATCATATTTTTAATTAATTAAAAATTTTTAAAGAAATAATATTTTAATATTTTATTAATTAAAATTAATGTACAAAGTTAATTAAAACAAATACTATTTTATTAAAAATATTAATAAATAATAAGTTGTTGTCTTATAAATTATAAATAGAATAAAATAAATATTTTATAAATATATTTCAAAATATTCTTATACATAAATAAAAACTTTATACATTAATAACTTCAGTTCTAATAAAATATTTATACTATTATTTTAAAGTTCAGTTTTATCAATTTGGCTACTTTCGTGTAATTGTTCAACTTCTTCAGAAGTTTCAATCTTACCAGGTTCATCGTCTAATTCATCTAAAAATTCTGTACAATAATCTGCTACTTCTGTACAAATTTTATTTTTAGCATCCTTATCTTTACTGCTCATAACTTTTATAAATGTATCCTCATTGTCATTTACAACATCTTCACACTAAATAATAAAAATTTATAAATTAATAAAATATATATACTTATATAAATATGTAAACAATGCTTTTCAAACTTACAAAGTATTCTAAACTCTTATTTAAATCACCATCTTGTATTATATCTACTTCTCTAAGTAAAGGATTCAATCCAGTATCGGTCATAAGTTTTAAAATTGTTAATCTATTATCCGATTTATATCTTGCTCTAACATAATCTTCCATTTTTTTACAAACGTCATCAAGCATTTCAGAAAGATATACTTCTGACTTTGCCATTGGTACCTTGAATTATATAAACTTATTAGATAATTAATAATATCATGTAAAAAATATGCAGAAATTGTTTACCTGTTTGTGAAGTGTATTTCCCATTGGATCTAAGCGGTACTGACCAATTTCTATCTTCTTTGTTGAATCAATTTCATTTACTTCTTTTTCAAATTCATCAACTATTATTCTACAAACTAAATGAAAAAAAAAAAAAAAAATAAAATAATTCAAATGAATTTAAATTTGTATTTATTTTGATATTATAGCAAATCATCAAAATCTTACCCAAGCATTTAACATGTTTTAAATTAAGGTGGGCATTAGTTGTGGAAAATATAAAAAAAATAAAAAATATGAAGGATTTCATCCTGAAAATAAAATAATGTATAAGTATTAATATTAATAAATAATGATGCAAGTTATAAATATTGGCAAATTAAGTACCAAATCTCAATAATTTACAATTTTTGCACTTACTTCAAAGAACTCATTTTGAGAGATTAATGTTTAAAGAATGACCACAATTGAATTTGCTCTTACCTTTTCATACGATTGCCCACGTGTCTGTAGTCAACATATATACACACGTAACCACCAATAGAAAAATGACATATGTTATATATTGTAGTCGTGTTCTAATGATAAGATATCGCGGTCATATATTTTCAAGGTGGGGACAACTCTTTTTTTGTTTTGCAGTTAAAAAGTTTCCTGCTTTAACCACTTGGATTAAAGCGCTGCGATCCAGCGGTGTTTCCCGATACCGATTTATGCCGGATTAATATGCTAATTTATGTTTACATTACACGTACCCCCAATATATCAAATAGTATCTTCAATAGCAAAAAATGTAAAAGATAGAAGCTATCAATGTTTCTTGTTGAACGAATATTTTAATTTTTGCATCGACCATGATCAATATCAATCAATGCATCAATAGGTATTTAATTTCTTTGCACACATGCATTATATTTGATAAGCGAGAATCGGTTGCAATCGCGTGCAGTTTTACCGATCAACAACACCAAATGGAATTCAATACCAATTTCATAGTCAGAAATCAAAAACTAAATATGTTAAAATATGGTGAACCAATTCATAATTCGATCAAAGATAAAAAAGTTTTTATTTTTCTCTTCCTTCAATATCCATGATTAATAATTTTAATTGATAACATTAATTTTTATCTACCTACCTTTTTCTCTGTTTTACTTTTAATCATTGTTGCTACTTAAATCATTGAAAAAAATATCATCGATTGTCGCGGCAATAATTACTCTAAGCATTTCTAATACGGTTACGTCAACTGTTGAGCATCCATTCAATTTAGTATTTTAAATACTCGATTTTTTAAATATTTGACACCAAAAAGAAAAGCAACTTTAACAAATTACTATTAAATTTCTCTTTTCACATAAAAAATATCTTTATACCATTGGCGTGTAATTAGTTTAATTGACTCGCTGTTTGACATATTTACCAAAGTAACACTATTTTCATCAACTATCAATGGAATTCAAATAGGATGGTTTTATTTATTTAAGAAAAAAATATGTTAAATAAGATATTGTAATAAAAAGACATCGTTTTAATTAATTAATGATCGCATATTGACAAATGGTATTTATACGATAAATGTCATGTAATATAAAAATCCGTCTCTCGTCATATCATTTTAAAGTTATCTAATATATAACATAAAAAAAAGACAAAATCATATGAAATAACGAGTTGAACAACGCCTACAAAAAATTGATACGCATATGCACGCATGTGCATTAAATTGGAAAAGGCAGAAGGATAACATCTGCCGGGAAAAGTTATTAGAAAACTAATTAATAAAGTTATAAATTTCTTTTTTTTTTTTAAATATAATTTTGTTTTTGAAAGAATTTAAATCATTTACAATTCTTTAATTCACAAAGAAACTTTCAGAATTTCTCTATTTTTATACATATAAAACAAATTATAAAATTTGACATAAAATACCAGGAAAAATATATATATTTTGAATATCAATAGAAATTTATTCATTTTGGTATCATTAATAATAATTGTATTAATCTTTCTAAAATATATATTACAATGAATAAATATTAACGTGTTTTGGTGTCTTTCGTGTTTACCATTGGTCATTAAGAATAATTGTGTTGTTATCTTTAACACATAAGCATGTAACATCTTACCAAACATATGCAATATTATATTCTTTATTTTGCAAATAAAATTGAATGTCAACCTCCTAATGTTCAACACGTCTAAAAATAATTAATATTTAGATATCACTAGTACGAACTAAATTATTACGAAGCGGAATCGAAGAAGCTAATGGTTTTATCCATTTTATAATTCATTGTTGAATCAGTATATAATATTTTTTGTTAAAATTTTATCTTTACAGAATTGTTACCTATTTTATATAACCTTTTACATGAATGTATTCTAAAGTACATAAAATGTATTATTTGTTCAAATCTTGACAAACATGAAAACACAATTTTTTATATTTTGGTGCACGCATTCATTATTTATTTACTCTTTATTTAAATTTCAATCACAACTGTTAAGAGAAAATTAAGTAAATAACAAACGAGTGAAATTAATTTTATATTTCAAGCGCCAAAATTTATTCCAATAAATGCTTTTACAAGATATTAAATTATTAAACTATTACACAGTTTTAAGCATTGCACTATTTATAAATGCAATCAATCAATACAGTTTTACTGATACTTTCCGTACACTGTAATTCACACTAATACGCATGAAATTTATATCGTGAAATTACATTATAGACGGTATCAGAATATAAATACCATCAAAAATAAAAAATTTATTATTTACATACCACAAGAGAGTACAAAAAAGTATAACATATATTTTACAAATATTTCACAGTATTTTAAATATAGTTTAAATTTAGCATATTTTAGTAATTAATAAAATTTAAAACTTCTTTAATAATATTGCCAATTAATATACAATCTATGTATATGTGCATCTTCATTGACTGAACGCCTGATACTATAATTAAGGTTAATGTACACAAAAAAATTTTATATTTATGAACGCGTAAAAACATTTAGTCGTAAAAACATTAAAATAAATAAATGCTAATATTTTTAATAATACATTTAAAAAAGCAGATCTGATTAAGCCATGGTAAGCCTTTTCTAGTATTTAAATTTTTTTTATATTAAAAAATTTTCTAATTATTGTATGAAAACTTAATTTCTTTTGTCTTGAAGTACTCTTTAATACACAAAACCGAGAATGCTCATGAAGATAGTATTTGGACTTGTACTTGGGGTTGCCCAAAAAAGAAGAAGGATACACAAATAGAAAATGAAGATTCACGGTGAATTGGTTATTTCATTTCTTATAATGTATAAATTTATATATTTTATTTAAAATAATGATTCTACAGTGACTCTATCCGCTCAAATGATGATGCTGTGAATGAATATATCATAACTGGTTCTGTAGATGATACAGTAAAAGTTTGGGAATATAAAGATGGAGGTTTAAAGCTAAAACATAAACTCACTGGACATTCATTAGGAGTTGTTTCTGTAGCAACAAATTCTGATGGATCGAGTAAAAAATCAATTTTTATTATTAAATAAAATAAAATTATCAAATAAAATTTTTTTATCTTTTCTTGATAATTAAAAATAAATACAACACATTGTATTTTTAATGAATTTGTTATCCATTATTAATTTATAAGTAAAATGATTAATTAAAAAATATTAAGATACAAAAATATTTTTTTAAAAATTAAATGAATAACTAAATATTAATAATATATTGTCTATTTTTAGAATGTGCATCGAGTTCTTTAGATTCAAGTTTAAGGGTATGGGATTTAGAATCAGGTGAAAAAATGTATAGTATAGAAGTTGGTCCAGTAGATATTTGGACAGTTTGCTTTTCTCCAGATGATAAATATATAGTTTCTGGAAGTCATGCTGGTAAAATACATTTATATAGTGCAGAAAATGGAAAGCAAGAACAAGTTTTAGATACAAGAGGAGGAAAATTTACTTTCAGTGTTGCCTATGTGAGATTGAGATGTGTATTATTCACAATTTATTTAAAATATGAATTTAAAATTTTTAAAATAAATTATTTTAAATTTTATATAAACTTTTAAGTTTATACCATTTAAAAATATTTAATTATATTTAAATTAAAAATATAAATATTTAATAATTTAAGATTTAAGCATTAAAAAATTTAGTAGTCATATGTATTCAATTTTCCTATTTTTAATCAATATTTTATTTGAAAATTGCATTTTACTTGTGTAATTAAAAGTATATAATTTAATTGTTTTATTAAAATTTCTTAGAATACTAATTTATAATTTTTATTATTAGAGCCCAGATGGCAAATACATAGCAAGTGGAGCAATAGATGGCATTATAAATATTTTTGATGTTGCATATGGAAAAGTATTACAAACATTAGAAGGTAAGAATATCTAAATTTACCATAAATATGTTTGTATATTTTCTAACAAATTGTGTTATTGTTATGTTTTACAGGACATGCAATGCAAATTCGATCTTTATGTTTTTCTCCCGACTCTCAACTACTATTGACTGCAAGTGATGATAGTCATATGAAACTGTATGACATGTAAGAAATAAAAAAATTTAAATTCTTTTTGAATTGCTTTTTCTATGTACAAATTATTCATAAAAAGTTTTTGGTTAAGATGTAAATTTGTGAAAAATTTAATTTTTATTTATATCTTTTATATAAAAAATGAATATCTATATTAAATTTAAACAAATTTTGCATACAAAATTTTTTATAGAAAAGATGCAAATGTGGCTGGTACAATGTCAGGACATGCTTCTTGTGTACTTGGCGTTACATTTAGTCCCGATGGTCAAAAATTTGCTTCTAGTAGCTCAGATCACACTGTTAAAGTTTGGGAGTTAGCTCAACGACAATGTTTACATACTTTTCACGAGCATAATGATCAAGTAAACTATTATTTTAAACTATAATTAAATTAATTAAAAATAAATAATACTAAATTTCATATACTTATAGGTATGGGGAGTAAAATATCATCCCACAAAAAATAATTTACTTGTATCTGTTGCTGAAGACAAAGCTGTTAATTTATATGAACATCCAGAATAATAATATATTTGTATATATTGTATATTTTATAATCAGAAAATTAAAACAATTTTTTTTATTAAATCAAACATTACTTCTTTGTATTAAAAAATAAACAATCACAATTAGCTACAAATTTTATTATATTTTGACTGACAATAATATACAAATCACAAAAGTATCAATAAACTTAAATATATTGACAAAATATTCTTATGAACTAAACTAATAAGAGAAAGAGAATAATTACTGAAAACTAATTTTATAAAAAATCTATCAAGTATATGGACTAAATTCGATTGAAAACATATATATATAAGTAAATTAAGTAAAATAAACTAAGATCCCTGAAGTGTTCCAAGTTAGCAGAATTAACTCAGTTAATTCGAACTGGATGCAGGGCTTAAAACAATATTAAAAAAGATACAATATTTAAGTAATACAATTTATAAACATTGTATCTTCTTCAACGCAATTATAGAAAAATAAATGTTGAGACAAAAAAATAATTTTATTTACTCAATAATCCAAGTAATTTCCTTCTTGTAAAAAATCCATATTAAATATATTGGATAGTTAATTAGAAGGAAAGTTGAAATTATCGAGCAATATAATTTAACCATACAATATCTATATACATAACAATGGCATCACAGATTTATATTTGATTTTTAGAAATAGTTTACAATAATAAAAACATGAATAAATAAATAAATATTTAATATTCCAATTGCAAAACCTGTGATATACGCAATTTGGTCAGCAGATAAACTCTTGACCACATATAATTACTCAAAAAAGATAAAAATTTGATCAACTATTCTCATGTACAATTATGAAATAATCATTTTTTTCAATTTAAAAAAAAGAAATTTAATTTTTGTAATATAGATTTTATAAAATCTTAAAAATATTTAGTTAATTAGAATGAATATTTCAAAAAAAATTTTACACACAAATGGTATTTATATTTAATGAATTTACAAAAAATTTAATTTTTTTAGTTTTCATTCATGGAATTTTAATAAAAATATAATTTAATCCATGCATTGTTTGTAAAATAACTTTAGGTAATCAATATTATTAATAAATGTTTTTGTAGATTCTCTTTTTTTATCTTAGATAATAATGTGTGTGATCAAGAATATAACCTTAACAAAAATAATACAACCACTTTTAATTCTGATTCGTCATGTTTTCTTAGTGAGTTTAAACAAAAGACTAGAAGCATAAAGTATTTTTCACTGAGATATATCTCTTATTTAGATGGATCTAAATACAATGTCATTTAGACCAATGTAGGTACAATACCAGTTAGACATCAATTAAGTCACATAGCTTTTAAATTTTATCACGGAAAAATTATTTAACAAAAAATAAAAGACTTTTATGAATAATTCTCATTTTTATTCTGCTATGTGTCATGTCATCAGTCTTGATAAATTAAGAATTGAATTCTAAGGACTCGCTATCCTCAATTAGATATACTTAATCAAAGCTTTTAATAAAAAAGTAAAGAAAATTAGAAAAAATTTACTACTTTAATTATTAAAATTTACTAAAAGTGGTAATTTTTTCTCTTTCAAAGTCGATTTTTTGATATACAATAACGTATTGCAAGCTTTATATATTGCTTATACATTAATTGTTAATTATTTTTTCTACATATTTTTCATGTTTCTTATATACAGAATTAATAAATAATCTTAGTCTTTTCTATTTATGAATTGGATAATCGATTTAATCCTTACAAAATCCATTAAATGCGTCACTTATGTACAAGATTTAACAACGCTTCCAAGTTTTCTTGTAATATTATTAGAATTTTTGGCTTTCTCTATGGTTGTTAAAGTAATTGATTCAATAATGCGCATTTTAAGTTTACAAAAAAAATCAATAAGTTTTAATAAATTTACTTTTATCACTTTAAAATCTTTAAAACATTTTTTTTTTTAATTCTATTCCAAAATATTTTTTTTATTAATAAAATAAATAAGTAAACAAAAATTAATTTTTTTTAACGAATAATAAAAAAGAAGATATCTATTTTTTCAATTGATTTAGTAATTTTTAAATTTTTAATCATTTAATTAATTTTATTACAACTATAAAAAATTAGTTTTATTTATTATATTTTTCATATTAAATTTATTGAATTGTTAAATTATTCAAAATCTAAAATAGTAATTCTTATAACATTCAAAAGATTTTAAAGAAATAATTAATAATAAAGTGAATTATTCATTAAAGATAAAAAATTATTAAATAACTTTTGATAATCAAGTCGTGAAGATATTACAGTAATTAATAAAATAGAATCACTTAGTCATATAGTTAAAATAGTTTTTTTGACATGACTATACTATCTAATTAATCAAAGTCAAATATTTTGAAAAATTTAATCACAATTTTTTTTTTTTTTTTTTTGTTTTGACACTTTATTCTTTATACCTATAATTTTTTTTTAGATAATTCAATTTATAATTCAATAAGGAAAAAATGGAAATTTGTATCAATAGTTACTGATTAGAACTGTAAATTTTTTAATAAATTAAATTACAATGGTTTGTGATTCAATCACATTATCTAATGAGACTTATACATATTTAATTGTATATATATATCAATATATATGTATGTATATATCAAGAAGTTATTATTAATTGTAGTGAATATACGTTATTATATATTTAAGATACCAATTCTTTTGGTAAATCAAAAAGTAACAATATCACAAGATAATATGCTTTATCAATACTTCACGAATTATCATTAATTATTTTAAAAAAATTTAAGTTTGAAATGGTTAAAGAAATTAACTTGTACTTAAAATGTTTTAAAGACAATGAAATTGCTTTTGCAATGAACCAAATTTAAATATTATATATTTAATCGAAGTTATCAAATTTAATCCTAATTCTAAATTATAAAAAATAATAAGTAATGTACACTATTAACTTTTCAACGTTGAACTACTTTATGTTTAATTCCTTTAATTAGGAATTTTTTGTCTTTATGCAGTTGACACCTTTCCCGTAGTCGGAATGAAGTCTTGTTTCGAATTTCCAGAAGTTTGGGTAATATCTTCGAAAGTCGAACTTCTGAGTAACCTTAGAGATTGCTGTTTTTCATTATTAGAAGGATGAGCAGTAGTAGATTTACGACTTGTCGTAATCCACTGCCTCGTATCAGTTTGTTGAATGCGTTGTTTGTTTCTATTTTCTTCAACTTTTTTCCACAAACTAGCAATCTTACTGGTGGTTTCCTTCACTATTTTACGAGTACCTGGAGTAGAGCTCTGTGAAATAATGCTTGAATTACTGTTAGAACGTTGTCCTAGCGATATTTTACGAGGGATTCCACTTTCATTAGGAGAGCTGATTTGATGATTAGATGTAGATTTTATTACTGGACTACATAAATTTATTGCAGAACGTTTCGCTGTTGGAGTATTCAAATATGTTGAAATTTTTTCGGCACTTGCTGTTTTTGTTAGTTTTAAGTTTGGTTTTTGAGGTGTTCGAAGAGAAATTTTTGACTTTACATGTACTGGAGATGTTTTTGGTGTTATTTTTGCAGCTGAAAAGATATAAATAATTTTAACATACCAAATAATTAATTAAAATTTAAATTTAAATATTTGCAAAATAAAGGTAATTTTTATTCTAGTACAAGTAATTATGAAAGATGTTTTACAATTGTTATCTACATTTTAGTTTTACAGAACATCCAGAAATGTATAACAATATATCTTTTAAATATAAATAATAAAAATCTTTCAAAAATGATTAAACATTTAATATTTTACTTTTTAAAAATGCTAAATTATAAATTACTTTATTTGTGATATAATTGTAGTAAAACAATTTTTTTTAAATAAGGTTTAAAGACATAAAATTTTTTCAAATTAATTTTTAATGAAAGAAAAACTATAAAAATATGAAAAGGTACTCACACAAATTCGTCAATTTTACAAAACTTGGTTTGCATGGCGACATTGGCAAAACCATAGGAACATTTTCCATTTCAGGTTCATCTTTGACAAATGTTCCCTGCCTTTCCAATGGTCTTATCAGTGGTTCTGGTTTATCAGTTTTTGGTGTTGAATCGTTAGAACACGTTGGTGTATTAAGTCTCTTGATTGGGATTGGTTTCAATCCTTTCTGAGGAATAGAATTCCGTTTTATTACATTTGGACTCGAAATATTTTTGTCTGATGCCCCACCAGTATTTGTACACATTTTTGGCGCACTTTTTGACTTTTGAAAACTATTGTTTTGACGAAGCGTCGTAGCCCTAGTAGGGCGTACCATCGGGGATGTGTTACTACGACTGATAGTCAGTCCTCCAGCAAATGTCGTTTGCTTTATAGGAGAAGACTGAGGAGTGGATTTTCTTGTATTTGGGGTCGAATATAACGGTTTTCTTCGCCCTCGAATGCCCCTTGGAATATCCTGTTCGGACTGCTCTGTTCCATTCGACTCAACACTTAAATCCCTTGAGAGAGATCCTGGTTTCACGATTCGTGGACCTTTACATGTTTGCTTTTCTTCTGTTCCCAATGACTCTTTATCGGAATCGCTGTCAGAATGAGACTCGTCTAAATTTTCTATTCCTTTTGCTAATAAGTCTTCATTTATAAACTTGGCATCGATATTATAAAATGTTTTTGAAACTCCATTTACTAAAGTCATTTGTTTAGTTTGTTCTGTTTCGAATTTAGGAGAACTTAAACTTGAATACTTATGATTAATAAGTACTGCTTCATTTTCAATGCATAATTCATGATTTAAAAAATTTTCATTGTTTACTTCAGTTACATCTTTTGATTCATCTAAGCACAAGTCTGATCTGTTATATTCTTTAGAACTATTCTTAGGAGCACTTACATCATTCAAAGTAGTTGCATGATATTTTTCTTTGCTCTTCTGATCAGTATTTTCGTTAATCTTAAAAGTCTTCTTACCACTGGTAAATTTTTTTAACATAGGAATTCCAGTTTTTACAAGAGACTGAATACCAGTTTTTTCGGTACTTGGCGCTTTTGTATTTTCACTTTCCGAAGCGTCATTTTGATCAATTTTGTTAAAAATTGGAGTACCAAGAATTTGAGTTTGAAATCTAGACCTATCTTCTTGCCTACGTTGTTTTGGTGTAAGTTTTGAGAAGGGCGAAGATTTACCACCAAAATTTTTCGGGCTTTTTCCATTCGCTTGCTCTTGTCTTTTACGGCTTTCTTGTTCCTTTTTAGCTCTCTCTGCTTCAATCGTGTATGTTTTATATCTTTCTTTAGCCAATTGTCTTTTTTGTTTTGGTGTTAATTGTTCTGCAATTTATAAAGTAATTTATCAATTAATTTTTATAGACACAGTTAACAGATAATTTATAATATACACCAACTTTTATTTGAAAGTCTACCTTATAGAAAATTGTACATCGTAAGTCATTACTTGTAAATGTAGTATAATGAAATCATTATATTAAATTATTTTATGAATAATTATAAATTAAAATATTATAGTAAGATTATGAAAAAGAACTTAATTTATTAATTGTTAAATATTTTATAAATTTTGTAACCTGTGTGATTATTGTGTAAATGTTTCTTTGGTGTAGATTCGACAGAATCACTGCAATAGTCACTTGAAATAGGAGTGGCTCCTTCATCTGTATCATTGGCTATTTCTTCAATTCGTTCATCAAAAACGTAATGTAATTGTTCATCGTTAAAAATTTCTGAGTCTACACAAAGAGTTTTTGCTTCTACTGTCGATTCATCCATTTGGCTAACTTCATTGAAGAGAGATGGGGGATTAATATTTTCTAAACATTCAGTTAAGCTATTATTTGCGCTTCCGTTCATCGCATTCGCATACCTATTTAAAATTCAAAATCATAAATATAATTCGTCTTTTTAAAAATCACTACAAGTTACCAACATAATGATCAACAATTACCTCATACACGTCATGGATAAGACATTGGCAACTGGTTTTATAAGATCGAAAACAGGATCACTGCTAGTCAAACTATTGGAATCATCTTTATAATCTGCGATTTCAGAAGTTAAACTTACTACGCTTAACATACTATTTTCCATATCGCCTATATCCAATTCATCCATTATAGATGGTGGTTTAACGTTCTCCAATTGTGAATGATTAGTGCTATTAAATTCAGATAAGAGATTTTCCAAACTACCTGTACGATTTTGTCCATGATTCAAGGCACGTCGAGCAACAACTCCAATAGGTAAAGACTTTTTTCTACCCGAACTAATTTGCATTGGTGGAAGCGAAGTTGATTGACGACTTCTCTCTGTAAATATATTTTGATCTAATCTTACAAAAATCAATCAAAAGATTTAGGATTAACCAAGGCTAATATAGTCAAGTCAAAAATATATTTTAATTGTACAAGTAAACAAATATAAATATAAAATATTAAACTTCATGAAATAATAATTATTTTTACTTATTATCAAAATAACAAATAAATTGAAAATTAAATTTTAAAATTCTAATAATCATTTATGTAAAAAATTTTACATTTATATTTTTATTATTATAAAATTATTTAAATATAAAAAAAAATATTCATACCCATTGAACTGTCGGTATTATCTACAATACCACCAATGCTTGCAGTAAGAGAAATAAGGCTACCCATAGTTGAAGGAGGATTAATTGCATCAAGATCCAATGAAGCTAAGCTATCTTGATTAGCTTCTGCACGGACAGCTTCAGCAAGTTTAATAGCTTCTGTTCGGATAATCTTTGATTCCGTCATAGTAGTTGAAAGACTGCAGTCCTCGACAAGTTCAGCAGTTGTATTGTGATCGTCTACTTGTTCATTGTCACTTTTAAAAGAAGCAACTAGTGGAGCACTAACACTAATACTAGGAAACGAAGCCTCATTTGGTGAATCTTCGTTCCATGTATCACTGAGCAAACTTCCTTTCATCATACTTGAATCTCGCTCGCGCATTGCTTCTGTCTGCTGAACTAATGTTGCAGTAAGTCGATCGAGAGAAGCTATCATCGCATCCGGATCTCGTTGTCTTCGATATTCTTCATCACTTTTACCCAATATTTCATTCTAATTAAAAAAGATATGTAACAAAATTATAGATAAATATATATAAAATTTTCTTTTGCATCTATATATATTTTTTTATGTTTGAAATAAACAATTTTTACCTTTTGTGAAATAGATTTGTAAATTTCATTATTATTTGCAGAAGTAAAGGACTTAGATATATCCACCACATCTTCATTAATACAAGATTTTAATGCATTATTTGATTTATTCAATAAAGATATTTCAGGCCTTATAATTTTAGATTTAATACATAATTCCAAAAGTGCTTGCTCCGATTTTTCAACTGAATCAAGCGATTCATTTCTTTCTAAATTTGGCTTAGAATCGATGGGTAAATTTGGATTTTCAATTAATTCAGATTCATCACCTTCAATTTTACTATTAACTGACATGTAACTCAATGTTGAAGAACACTGTTGAGATACACTACAGTCATCATTTTTTATTGAACTTTGGTCAATTATTGGAGTTTTTTGATCGATAATATATGTTTCTTGTATTGTATAATAATCATTAGTGTAAGTTGTTTCACTAATATTATCATCTTGCATTGATTGCTCATCTACTGATTCCAATGATGTTAATGGAGTAGGCTAATAATAAAAATAATGAAAATAATTATAAATAATGGAAATAATATTGTGAAATGAATTTATATAAACTCACTTGATTTCCTGCCATTATATCATCACTAATATCTTGAATTTCAATATCATTCAAACTTGTATTTGTTTTATACCTAATAAGATTATTTTCAGAATGTAAATCTTCATCATAACTATTTCGTCTAAATGACTGGTCAAGGCTTAAACTAAAAAGAAAATTAAAGTGTATTTAAAATATGTTTGATTATAAATTATGAATATATATGATTTAATTGTAATTAGTTTTTAAATAATGAGTTAGTTTTAAGACACATATATTTACCCATGTTTTTGTAAGTAAGTTTGTTTATTTCGATTATTACTACTCTCTATTGCTTCAGAGAAATGTTCAGTTTCTGTCTTATATTGTATATCATTAATTATTTTTTTAGAGTTAATTCCTATTTTAGAATCATCTTCAATTAATGAATCAAAACTAGGTATTCCAGAATTTCCTTCGAATTTATGATTTCCTTCAAAAATAGTACTATCACTTTCTAGCGATCTAGCAACTTCTAAGGTACTTTCTATAAAAGTTAAAAAAACATTCAAGTAAATCAATAATATTAATTTCTGTGTGTTTAATATATAAAATAATCATTTCAATGTTTACCAGAAGTTGAATTAGATCGAAATGAACTTGTTCTTGAGTTACTCCTAATAAAGTTTTGTGATTTTAAAGTTTGTTCCATAATTGCATTGGCAGCAAGATATTTGGAATTATTACAAGAAACTTTTGAACCGAATTCAGAAATTTTTCTGAAGTGAGCTCTTAATCTGCTTTCTTCATACAAGTCTGAAGCAGAAGATGCCCTAGAGGAATTAAGAGAGCCTTGATATGGGGTGCCTTCAGTACAATATGTTTTCACTGTATCTTGGTCTGGCTCGGTACAAGTAAAATATGCTGAACTTTGCTTGTCGTCATCTGAGGTATGTTCTGCATATTTGAGACTATAATCTGTTGGCTGATCTGTTTCAGTGTAATCATTGAATGGATCTGTTATGGGAGATATAACTTTTTCAATACTATTTAGAGGAAGATTATAATTTTTGACACCATCAAATGATGCATTCTGAAGTTTTATTCCTGATATGTTTGATGTATTCGATTCTGTTTTAACACCAGTTTTTAAATTTGAAGGATCGCATGAATTCGATAATGATAAGTTGTCTTCTGTATGTGAATGTAATAGTCTTTTTGAATTGATATCTTGATTAACTAAACTAGCCCATGGTTTTGTTGACAAATTACATTTCAAACCACGTAAATCTGGTAGTGGTTCACCAGGTTTTAAGCGCTCTGGAATTGCATTCATATAACGAAGAGTATATTTTTTTTCAGTCACACCTGAAAAATATTTATTAAATAAATTTATTATTTAAATAAACATATATTTTATTAATTAATTTATTGTTTTGATATTAATTAATTAAATTAAAATAATATAAATAGTAAAATTACCTTTGGAGAGTCCATTTGCGGAAATTGCAGTATCAAAATTAACTGCTGAATGTAAGGATGCCGATTGTTGCTTGAGTTGTGATTGCGATGGTGAAAAACTATTTCGTGCTTGCCGATTAACTTTTTCAAAAATTGTATCAGAATGTGTACTGGTGACTGAACGCATAGATTCTCTACTTTCACTACGAGGGAAAGGTGTAAATTTCATTCCGGATGGTCCTGGTTGATTTGCAACGACAGAATGAACCTGTACTTGATGCGATTTTTCCATTCTACTAGATGTATCCAAAAAATTCTGATCCACTTTGAAAGCAAACTTATCTTCTTTATTTATGGGAGATGTACTTGGTTCAATATTATCACATGTTTCTGCCAAATTTTGATCAATTTCTTGTTCAAGAGCTTTTTGTCTAAAAATAAGTTATAAATGTAAATATTTAATTCACTTTATTTAATGTTTAAATTTGTATTTATTATTTTATTAAATGTATCAATAAATTTAATCAAAATTTTATTATTATCAAAGATTACCTGCGTGCCATTAAGCTAGGTAAAGTAGGAAGACCAAGTCCTCTTGTGATAGAATCCATTTGAACTAGATTATTTCCATTTGGCCGTACACTAAGAAGATTTTTTAATGCTGCACTGGAACCCATTGATATCATTTTATGTTTAGAATGAACAAGACTTCGTAACATTGGAACAGCCCCAAGATCCCAGAGAAGTCGTTGATCTTGAGGACATCGAGCAGAAAGATTCCAAAGTGCACCACAGGCATTGCTAACTACTGTTAAACTTGGTGATCTTAGTTGTCGAAGTAGCACCTAAATTATAACAAAAAAGATATATTAAATTATTATCAAATATAATATTTTTAAAAATAATTAATTATTGATTATTAAGTAAAGAACCTGAAGACAGCCTCGTTCTCGCACAATCGATCGGTAATCGTCTCTAATGGCAATATGACTGGATATATTTCTTAATATTCCACCAGCATTTTCTATGATTGTTAATGTTTTTGAAGGAGCGCTATAACTCAGCGTATCAACAAGGAATGCTAGAGCACCTTCTACAGCACAAATGTCCATTTTATTCGTACTACAATGAGCTGACAGATTCCACAGAGCTGAGAGAATAGATTTAAGGGTAGATTCTTTGCGACCCTCCATTGCAGCTCTCATCAAACCAATGACAGCACCTACTTCACGCAATGTTTGTTTACTGCTGCTATCTGCTCTCCAAGAAAGATTACGAAGCACACTTGCTGTTACTTGCCTAAGGTCGTCACTTGAACTACCAAGTTGTGAAACCTGTCAGAAGGAAAATTTTATTTATTAGATAAAAATGAGTAATTCTCCAGAATTATTTATTAATATAAATGTTTTGTAATTACCAAGGACTTCATAAATTCACGAAAAGAACACAAAAGTGCCTTATTATTCACATCTCCAAAAGTTAGATTTGTTAAAGCCATTCCAGCATATCGCCTTAATGTAATACAATTTGGATCCTCACTATTGCTTCCATGTGCAACATGATCCATCTCAATGAGTTCAGCAACAGCATGTATACCACCAAGTTGACACATGGCATATCGGTGAGATTCATCAAATGACAGTTTCATTAATGCTGCAATGGTTGCTCCTGGATGCCTCTCTAGATCATTAGAAGTTTGCCTACTTTCTAAAGAAATTCGCAGTACTTGGCAAAAGTCTCTAACTTGTTCCAGTAAACGAAGAACTCGAGCTTCACGCCTTCTTGACTTTTCATCAGTTTTTGCATGCACAATATTATTTAAAGCTCGAGAAGCACGTTCTCTAGTTTCAGGATTTTGACCTGGTGCATGAATTAGTTGAATAAGTAGGGGCAAACAGTCTGATTGCCTCATAATGAGACAGCTTTCTACTGAATTACTCATTGAAAGTAATCTAGCACTCATGTCTTCACGTCCTTCAGTACTTCCTAACATACTTAAAAGACTATAAACTACATCCATTTTAGCTCCTAGTCGTCTTTGCCCTTGCATTTCTAGTGATGGATTAATTCCAGTGCTAGATGAGAAGCTCGTTACACTCGTTAAATCCTATTATATTAATGTATAAGTCTTTTGAGTATTTATAAAACGGGTTTAAAAACTCATTTATCAGAAAGATAAAAAATATTAATATCGATAGATTCAACTTACTTTGTGGTTTAATGAACCAATCTTCTGAGCAGGTAACCCTGCAGATTGATTTAAACCCCATAGATCTTGTTTTTCTGACCACGTTCCATGATTTATTGGTGGTTTTTGAAATTGTAAGGAAAAAGCTGAACGAATTTCATCTTCAGCACTATTTCCATCAAGTTCATAATGCTGTCTTTTTGCATACTGCAATAATAAAATATGAAAATTAGAAATTTTTTGATATATTAAAACTGGAATATTTTTTAAAGTTAAGTATGTCAAATAAATTGGTATTACTACCTTATCTATCTAAATTTAAATACAAAATTTTTATAAATTTTTATCATTCTATTTTTATTATATTTCTAGGATATGTTCAAAATACATGACTATTTTACTATTTTATAAAAAATAAATTTTTAATATAAAGTTATAATTTTAATTATTTACATTTGGTTCTTTAAACTAGATGGGCTCTGTACTATATGTTGATTTAAATTAAAACAAAATGGTTAGCATTTTGATACATGACATTGTTATTAAATAAAAATTATTAAATGACTTTAAAATATATAAACATTATCAATTAAAATAATTAATGTAGACAACTAAGTAAAACATATTTCGAGAAAAAATTTGATAATTAAAATCAAATTAAAAATTTTAAGCATTATTATTCACAATGAAAGCGTAAAAGTCATGATTAAGTTAGTTATTTTTAAAACAAAAAGAAAATTAAAGGCCCTAAAGCCCCACTTATAACCTCAAAGTAGAGGTTGAATAGACGCTTAGAGTAAAATATTAACATTTTCGGCTTGATATACAGTAAAAAGTTCGTATTAGCGTTGAAAGCGTGAAAAATATTATTACATTACGATGAATCAGGCCTGAGCTTCCGGGGAAAATGCAATGAACTCAATCACACAAAACACCATACACGCCTTTGTATTACGGACATCAGCGAGAACTGGAATATGCACTTGGCACTGCGATACGATTGTTGGGGTGAAAAAAAAATTTAGCTAAATTAAGAGGGCTTGAGCAAAAAATTAAGTAACAAGCGGCTAAGGGGGTGATGTTGAAAAGGAAATGGAGGATGGGGGATTGTGCGCGCGCGCGCGCGCGCGTGTGCTCGTGCGTGTGTGTGTGCGTGCAAAGAAAAGTGTAATACCGCAGAGCACGAGGTGGGGCCAAGGGGCAACACGCGCAGACTATCGTGAAAAATCAATACCGCAATCCTGGACTTTAATTGTCTAGGACTCCTGGCTCGAGTTTGCGAAAAAAATTGCAGAACGTGATCCATGATTATGCTTTCACTTTTTATTATCGATCCGTAACTTTCGTTCAGTGGACAGCAATGCACTTATGTTTTATTATGATTTTGCCACTACCCCAGAGGAAATATTTCACTTACATTGATTAATAATTAAAATTTCTGTTTTTTGTATGATTTGTCTTTAAAAACAATGATTGCTCAAAAACTGCAAATTCTCGAGAGCTTAATTAAGCCTTGCGTAAGAAAGCGGTGATAAAATTCATTCTAAAAAGAAAAAACTAATCGCACGTACGAACGAGATGAAATAAAGTTTGGATTTAGTAAATTATTTAATAAAATTGGTTCTTTAATTGGTTTTTTGAAAGTAATGTACTTTTAAAAATAAATTTTTAAAACAAGTAGCATTGTAAATCAATTGAGGAAAAAATTTCACAAACTGCAGCAGTAAACTGATCAAATTAGAATTGTCTTGTTTGTTTTTATTAAACTTGCAAATATCTAATTTTTACATATCATGATAAAAAAATTAATTG
This sequence comes from Eupristina koningsbergeri, assembly GCA_018907245.1. Lineage (NCBI taxonomy): Eukaryota > Metazoa > Arthropoda > Insecta > Hymenoptera > Agaonidae > Eupristina > Eupristina koningsbergeri. The sequence continues at coordinate 917,165 of JACCHV010000057.1, read as the reverse complement.
AATTTATTTTCAAAAAGAATATATATTAAGTTGTTTATCGTGGTCATTGATATGCAAAATTATTTACTAAAGCTTGAATGTACCTTGAATCACTTGATTACACGAATTATTTCTCAAATTTTACTTTCCCAACTAACTAATACTTTGCCAATCTTTAGACTATTTTTTAATTCAAACTATAAATTATATTCTCGTAAAGATAGGCACTTGAACAATAATGTATCATTAAAAATGCAACCGCTAATTGCAGTTGGTCGAAGGCAACGCAATTATCAAAATGACGTAAAGTGACACGACACTTCAGAGTAAAAAAAAGCAGAACCTTCATTCACACACGATGTAATTTTATTAATTCCAGAGAAGAGTGAAATTAAAGTCGAGTGACGTAATGTAGGAGTGAACACGAGGTCGGCAACTGTGCGAGATGGATTGCGAAGTTTCGAGTCTCTTTCGAGAGGAACAAGACGTTTAAAGTGACCATTAAAGTAAATGAGCGAATAAAAAACGAGAGAAGAGAAATGGGATATTGGAGGAGGTGATCCGAGGCCAGGCGACTCACCTCTGGCGTAGAGATGCCAGATCCGGGTTCTGTCTCGTCTCTCCTTTCGAGCTCGGGTGGGTTACTCCTGTAGTGGCGGGATGACAGCGATTCCTCGGGATTAATTCTCAGGCCGGAGGAGAGGGACGGCTCGAAGGGAGTGACCGCTGACTCCTTCTTCTCGAGGTCACTCGGACCGAGATCGCGGGGTTGAAGTGCTTGGTAGCTCGTTATCTCGGACGAGTGACCGGGAGCTCTCAAGAGGAGGCTGGCCGTTGGAGGAGACTTGATCCAGGAGCTGGTGCCTGCTATGGCGCCTAGTCCAACGCCACTCTTTCCGAAGAGGATTTCCTCTTGAGGCCCGTGCAGCGAAACCGGACGTCGCTTTTCCGCTGTATGCTGTTGTTCTTCCTCCTGTTGATTCTCCTGTTGAAACATGCAAAAAATATCCCATCGTTAGGTTAGGACTCGAATTTATCGATAAAATATTTTATGTATCACCATATCTGTATATTATCACGGGTTCTTTTAGCTTTAAACCAGTTATTACATTTTGATAAATCCATTGTACAATTCATTTAGCTGGCAATTATTTAAATCAAATAATATTTTTCGATATTTCTGTATAATCATTTGATATACTAGTGAAATGTACTACGAAGAGCTCATTCAAGTTATTATTATAGCTGTATATTTTGTTATATATTATAAATTAAATTACTAAATCTTAACTACTAGTTTTATAAAATATTCACACATGTAATGTTTAAAATAATTTTCCAATACAGCCATTCCCTTTTTTTTAAATTAATTCTCCTAATGATTAAATAATTACCAGTTTTTTTATCACATGTCAGAAGGGCAATATTATCTCAATAATTTACTTGCGAAATCTTAATTGATTAAAAATTCTTTTCATCAAATAGATTGAATATAAAATTTTTTTCAAAAACTAATTTGTATTCCTTTTTTATAGTACATATTTTAATATGTTTATTATAAAATCTATGAAATGCAGTTTGATAACAAATATTTGCGGGGGTTGTCACCGTTGTAAAAATCAAATTATTTAAAAAAACTTGATAATCTAGAAAACCTAGGCGACACTTTGTTTGTGAGAATAACATGTGGGCGATCGACAAGGTGAAGAAAGACAATAAATTCCAATTTTGTGAATGTCAGAATAGTTTTTGGAATTCACTCCATTCTTTCATTAATTCATTTCTAAAAATAAATTGAATTTTTTTTCAATATCAAATTTATAGGAAAGAATCTGAAATTATTCCAGTCACAATTCACGTATGAAAAATTAATAAGGCTTCAAAAAACAAAAAGTATTCAACTTCAATATTCTAAATTTAATCTTTAGTTTTTTATAAACAGTATTTAAATACTACAAAATTAATCCTCATACTAATTTTTCTTTTACATAATTCATACAATTGGCATTATAATATTATTTAAAAATATTACAATATTATAAATTGAAACAATACTAATAAGATATTAACATTTTATGTAAATTATATATTTATTTTATTTGTATTTAAAAAAAATTCTTTTATACAATTATATTTAGTATTGGAAATTTACTAATTAAAAGTAATATTCAGTTTTCATGTAAACACTTATTTTAGGGAATACGATAAGAATCTTAGACTAGACGTTTTTTTGTATAATATTGAAAAATATACTTATTTTTATTAATTTTACAATTTACCATTATTTAATTTATATCATTTTTTTTAAAATAATTAATTATTTGTATAAGTTATTAATAATATTATAATGAAGGCTGCTATAATGAATAACAAATAATCATATTCAGTTTAAAAAATTTTCAAAAAAATGGAGCATTGCTTTATTGATTTATATAACTAATTAGTAATCAGGTATTTAAGAGATTTTAATTTATCCCTATAATTATAGGTTTGATGTTCAGTTAAATCTATTCACCAATATTACAAAAAATTAAAATGTACATTATTACAGGTGAACTATTGCATTGCATTTTTCTCGTTATACTACTTTCACAACAAATAAAAAACAAACACAAATGAACCTAAAATTTATTCATATATTAAGTATCCTTCTATTTAATATCTATAATTCAAAAGTAAAAAGTTTTACTTGTACGTAAATAATTATTTACCATAAGAATATAAAGTTTCTTTCTTAATTTGACGCCATCTAATAACATGTATCTTTTTTTAGAAAGCTTTTTGATTATATAATATTTGCACTCAATAGAGTACCGAGTCTTCAATTATTCTACCCAAATACTATATAAATTGAAAGTAATATCTGGTTCACAAGCTAGAAACAAAAGTAGTAATCAAAAGATTGTTATATCTGCGTATAAAATTCTCATTAATAAAATTTTCTCATTTTTTAAATTAATTACAAATAAATAGAATTTTTGCTGTAAAATTTGTTTAAATAATGACTATAGCAATAACACTAATATTATAATCAAGGGAAATAATCATAAATAAAAGAATTAAAAATTTAATTGAAGAGTAATAATTTATCTTTGCTTTTAAATCAATTATTAGGTATTTTATTAAATAATTATAATAAGAATTACTACAACGCGTCAAATTCCAATAACTCTCGAGAAAATATCAAGAGATTTGATTGTTTGACTTAGCTCTTTGTATTGAAATTTTTTTATGATATTCTCTTTACAACTAATAATTAATAATTTTTATTTTATTAAAGAGATCCTAATTAGATAAGCACTGTAAATCTTAATGTAATAAAATATAGCAACTAAGATTTTTAGCTACATGATACGCTGTATAGTAACTGATAGTTGGAGTTTTAAATAATAATATAAGTTTTTTCATGAAATTTTAAAGCTCTTATTTATTAGTATAATACTTTAATAATTTTAGTAATTTTAATAATATTTATTAAATCAATATTTCCTTATAAAATACTAATCATTTATAAATTAGTTTTAATGTAAAATTTTAATTAGAAATATATATTTCCCACTTCAAATTCATTATATTAAAAATTAATTTGAAATATTTACTATGTAATTACATTTTTTATTCAATTAAAATCTTTTTTTTATCTAAATATTAATAATTAATGACCAATGAAGTATTACAGAAATATTTTTATCCACAATTAGTGAACGAAATTAAAGAAAATTTTCTATTCTAATCATATATTCACAGATATTTAATATGATTATAAATTATAAAATTAAAATATTTATAAAAAATTATCTGATATACAAAAATTTAATTGAATAAAATATAAATTATTTATTTTGCATTTCAGGATATTTTTTTATTGTATAAAACAATTTTTCTTAATTTAAGTAACAGAGTCCTTAATATACTTTCTTTAATTACATAAATTAAATAATTCAATATTCATATTTGTAGAATATTAGTTGATAAATATTATTTTTTAATAATTAGCTTTATAGCTTGTAAATTATGAACTTTCTTTAAAATAAAATACGCAATTAATTATTGAATTTTTCTTTTTTCTTGATACTATGAAAGATATTAATTACATTACTATGCGTTACCAAAGTATAATTTTGATAACTTGCAAATAACTACACTTTTATCATAATTTTAGATTATTCAAAAATATAATATTTCATTGTAACATTACTATTTCATATAGAATCATTTCATTAAATTGTATCATATACATAGGATTTTTAATTAATTTAACCTCGTTAAATTAGCAATATTTTTCTGTAATATATTTACAGCTATTTATTGTTAAATATTTTATAACAGTAAATAAAAATATATTTATTTTAATATTAAAATTGAAATTGTAAATTTCAAAATATGTAATTAGATGTTTATAAAATAATTACAAAGTATTTCAAATATTAATATTACAGATAGGAATATTCTCAATGTATGTAATAAATATTTTGACTACAAAGAGACCGGAGGATAAGATTTAAATTACTGAGGCAATTAAGACTTTTCATTGGGTGTAATGAAGACCGAAATAAAAATGCAGAATAATATATAATAATGGTGATGTTTATACAAAGTTAATTAACTATTCGTTGTAAACTTGCAATACTCCACACTCCTCCTTCTCTTCTATGGCTTTTCTAGACCCTCCAAAGGCTAACTATCCCCCCTTGATTAAACTCAACAGCTAAACTCACAGCTTCATGACTTTAACTGCTGATTAAATGAGTGAGTCAAAGATACACAGATGCATATATATATATATACATGCGTAATGGATCTCCTAGTCTCATTCGTCGCTTCGTTAAAATCGATTGCGCAATTGCACTCCTATATGCAGTTACAAAGAGAGAAAGAGAGAAAGAGAGAGAGAGAGAGAGAGAGAGAGAGAGAGAGAGAGAGAGAGAGAGAGAGGCAAAACTCGTGGTGTACCAGGAGAAATGTCACACTTTTCTTTTTTTTTTTTAAATCAATTATGTTTTGATTTTACTATTTTTATAAAATAATCAAACAATCGAAGAACGTAACTCTTGACAAATTAATAAAGGTGTTTTACCATCAATTAAGCGCGAAAGCATATTTTATAGAAAAGTGTATTTAAAAATTTTACACGAGTTTATCAAAAGAGAAAACGGGAGAAAATAAAAATTTAAGAACATCGTGTGCCGCATATAAATATATGCATCTTGTAATATCTGGCAGAAAACGGAAAATATTACGACGGTGGTTTGTTCTATGTAATTTATATCCCTATATAAAAAAGTACTTTTATAAAAGGATTTGTTATCGTAAAAAATTATATTATCAAAATTTATTAGTGAACACTAATCAAATAAGAAATCGGTGCAGAGGAAAAAATAATTTCTATTCTATTTATTTTTTAAAATATTTATGAACAAGGTACCACTCAATAACCTTTCAAAAACAATAGCACATATCAAATAAATATTTGTAAAAATAATAAACTTTTCTCATGAAATGTAACTTATCACTTCATTTTTAAAATAGTTACTTATTTCAAAATAGTATTTCAATAATTATCAACATTATTATAATATAATATTTCATTGTTCAATGAAACAGAAAGAGAAAACATTATATTTTCGAGAAATAAAGAAAATTTGAGAAACTTGAATAATAGTACAATTCATTTACTCCGTGATTGTAGAATACAATTATTAAGATAAAATTTTTCTTTATTAGATTTACTTACAGGGTTAAAATAATTTTTAATATAATAAATCAATGAATTGTAATGGAATTAGAATTTTTTTAACTTTTCAAAAAAGAGATTTAAACACAGTTGTACATCGACCATTCACAATATATTAGAGAAGAGCTAAAATTGTAAATTTTTTTATAAACATTTTATTGAAAAAGAAATATTCTTGTATATACAAAGAATAATTTGCTTTATTTAGTAATAACTAATCTAATGAAGAGGAAGATATTTAAATGAAATTTTTATTATTCATGTATGAAATTAAATATTAATTAATAAATTGTGTTTATAAATATGCAAACAAAGTTTTTAAATTTTTAAAATAAAAAAAAAGATCTAATAATGCGGATATTATTTTATTAATAAGATTGTACATATTTAATGTTAAAAAATTTATTATTTATACAATTAATCGATATTTAGTTTTATAACTTTAATAAAGAAGTACTTGAAATTTATGGATAAAATATTTTTTTAATAATTGTTATTTTCGTAAAAATATTTTTCCAATTTTAAAAATATTTTGTTTTCAATTCATATAGTCGAATGAAAAATAAAGAAATTTACATTACATAAAGTGTTGGATTTATATTTTTAGAAAAAATACATTTTTTCATAAATTTAATATAAATTTCGGCAATACAAAAATATTTTAATAAATATGTATGGGTGTGTCTATGTATCTAGATAAATTATAAAATTCCATTTAATTCAAATATATAATCCATATAAATTAAATAATTATTAAATGATGTATGGTTAGTTAATTAAAAAAATTTGGTCTCACAAATAAGTGTATATAATTAATTAGAAACAATTACATAATACATAATTTTATGTAAGGTACAAATGTAATTTATTGATTATTTTAAAATTGTATTGCTAACAAATAATAAATTTTCATTTTTCATACTGTTTTTTGTTAATTATTAAAACGATAAGTTGTTAATTTTTATTAAAAATAATTGTTAAATGAACATTGATAGTTTAATAATTTTATGAGAAAGAGAAAAAATATGAGATTTTAAAATAAATTATTTTTATCGATTTTATATTTTGTATAAGAGTTATAAAGGATACTTGTGTATTCTGGTCGAAGATGAAGTGTGTTTCGGTTTTCTTTTAGAAAACAGAAAACCGAGTAATTACCATAAACAATAATTATCTACTATTTTTAAAATGACTACAACGATGTATTCATTAATGAATAGTTTTAAAAGTAATTTCATTTCGGCTGTTGAAAACATCATTACCTTCATGCTACACCTTGAAATCATCGTCCTTCTTAATTTATGAGCATTTTTCTCGTTGTCATCCTTTAGCTCAGTCTCGATTTTACTTTCTTTAACAAGATGATCATCGACCGCTTCGAAGTTTGTTTCGTCGTATGTAAATTGATTTTCCTGAGTCTGAGAATGTCTCGTCTGCATTATTAGACGTAATTGATTCTTTTCGGTCTTGGCAAGTTTACTGTCTAAAGACTTACGATTGGCCGATGATAAATTTCTGGCATTTGCCACAGGAATCATTGTAGTCGAGCCTTGAGATATCCTCTCGCTCGGCATCCTATCCGTTTTCATAATATTTCACTTTAAGTCATTTACTATTTTCTTGAAGCTACTCGGTCTCGCATGATTACAATTTATGTCGACAATAACGAGTGTTGCCCTGGAATTGCCAAGTTGAGTACACTCGAGTCTCTGGGTAATTACGCCTTTTCAGCAAATCTTAAAATTTTAATTGGAGGGCTGCTCAATTGGTTGGGTGCGTTTGTGTCGAACCATGTCTCTGTCTTTATTGATTTCCTCTCGATGTGCCCTGACATGTACTGCACCTTATTTCTACAAGCCAGAGCCACGGAGTTTCGAAATTTCGAAAATGTGCATCGAGTATTTGGCACGTAAACCTCGTCGCTCGATAAAACTCAAGCTCATCGTATCCATTTTATGCAGCTCATCACTTTCGACCTGATCCGATGCTGCGTAACGGCTTTTCCTCACTTGGTGACTCTATCACAGGACACCTGCTCAGGGTGAGAATTATTGGCACTCGCGGAAGGATCGCCGCGGAAAACACGAAAATGCAGTTTCCTCGGTGCGACTCGGAGGAAAACTACTAGTGCAGTGCACTCGCAGTGACGAGTGAGCATTGGTTCTTGTGGGACGAGAAGTGTGGAATGCGAACGAAAGCCTCCTCTCGGCGGAGGTGAGCGCGCGCCTCCGGGGCCTCCCGGACTCGTTACCCTGGTTGCCTCAACGGGGACCCGCTGCTGGCCAGCTGCCGCTCGAGTGTCCCTCGCGCCGTCAGAGTGCGTCTCGGAGCAGCTGCTGGAGGCGGGCGCGGGCGCGGCCACGCGCAGGCGTCGAACCAAAGATTTTCAAAAGCTCGCACCCGCAGTGACGCGTCCCCGTCCTCTCTTTACGTGTGCGCGATCTGCAGGCTCAGGCCCGACTGCGCCACTCCACGGTGATGACTATGATGCTGATGATGACGACGATGATGGGCGGCAGCTGCTGCTGCGCTCGACGCGGACTCCAGCTGCGTCTGCGGACTCGTGCGCCCCGCTCCTCACTCGATCTGTGCCCTTGACAATGACAACTGCCTTTTCCACTCGACCCTCGACTTCGGTCTACATCACTTTAGTAATTTCGCTCTCGATATTTCCACGGGCGTTTTCTCAAAAAATTACACGCTGCGTGTGTCCTCTTAACTTTATCCTCGCCCGACTAATTATCTCGGAATTTCAGCGGCGACATTAACGGCGCTTTCTACTCTTTTCCTAAAGTGCTTTTCTCTAATGACCATTTTGTCGCACACTCTTAACCGAATTCTCAATCCAAACAAACTCTATTAAAGGCAACTAAGCAGTTCAATTGCGCCAAATTACCATGAAGGTAAAGTGTGCGCCTACATGTTTCATGTCTTTGAGCCATTGAGCCACGTAAACACACACAAACGCAAAAAGTTTCATATTTGTCAGACATCAACGGGAAGGCTCTTAAAAATCACATTCATTGGCATGATAACTTTTCGAATTTCCGGGAAAACCTCTTAATGGGACCTTATTATTTGTCGTTTAGTTCACTTGTCCTTGAAAGTTGCATGACTTGAAGAAAGTAACGATCCTACGTTTAAACTTTCTAAAAATAACGTTGATTCGCTTAAAGGTTGCTCTTAAATCTCGATTTTCTCAACTGCATATCTGTACACATGCACTGGAGCACTTCTTAAAACTCCACTTTAGCTCTGTACGAAAGCAACAATTTGCAATTTACTATTAAATTGGAATAATAACCTATTAATTAATTCATTAACACGACAATTTGACTTCCGCCACCCACCCAAACTTTCGTAAGCTCGAATTGCTTGCGCAGTCATTTATACGAAACTTCGCAATATTTCGCTGTTTTAACAAGATTTGTCAACTCGATTTCCATTTCTATATATATTTTTTTAGATTAAAACTAATTAAACAAATTATGACGATGTGAATTTTAAATACAATTTTATTCATTTTTATTCATTCATCTTATTCATTCAATTCTTACTAAATTTTATATGTTAATCAAATAAAATATACCATGTCGGAGGTTTTATATTCAAAATTTGAATAAATCTTCATTTTTTTCTTTTAATTATACATATAAATTATGGATTATAATTTTCAAAAATGAAATACTTTATTTTTATCTTCTCAATTTTATAATTCTTATTTCTTTCTTTTTTTTTCAACAAAAAATTTTTATTCACCTACATAAATATAGATATTAATCTTTATAATCTATAATCTTTAAAATTTATTCGAGTATCTCGTGCTTTTATGTCTTCTGCTTTAATATAAGAAATTAAGAAATTTTTATACTTTTGAATTTTTTAAGTTTTTACTTTAAATGTAATATGTTAACTTGTTAAAATATGACATAAATATGAAAAAAAAATTGATGTTTATTCTTATTATAATTAATATAAAGTTTTTATTTGAAATTATACTTTTATTATTTTATCTAATGTATTATCATTCTACTACATAAAATGAATTGAATAATATCTTGAATTTCAAGTAAAAAACAAATAGATGCAGGAAAGAAACGAGTAATTACCTAAGTAGGTAAAATTCAGCCAAGTAAATGCAAAAAATAACAACACAAGAGTTTACGGTAAAAATTTTATTACATGTACTACTTTATTCCATGCAATACTAAATCATTAACTTTTGTTTTTCTTTTTTGGTTTCCACAAGATCTATTATTTTTAAAAATTTTAGAGTCAGCTACACAATGTATTTTATTTAAAAATACGTGTGTTACAGTTTTATTGTACTAAATAAAATATATTAACAAAATTCTAATTTTTATATTAAAAAATTCTAAATATCCTAATCATTCAATATTTATAATAGTCTCCTCATTATAATAGTTATGTGCATAATATTTTCCAAATATTTTTTATTATAAAAACAAATAAATTTAAAAATTGAGGTTTTATAACAATGCAAATGGAGTCACATCGTTTAAAATATTGGATAACAAATTATTTTATCGCATAGATTTTTCTTTGAAATGAATAATAGTTAATATTATTAATAAATTATATTAATAAAACAAGAAAGTATAATGCTAAATCGGATAATTATTTTATCTGCTACTGATTTTAAATGAGAGACTTTTTTTCGAGTTCAATATCATATTATTTTCTCAAGAAATAATTATTTTATTTCATAATTTAAATAAATTTTTTAAAAAACAGTATCTTGTATTATTAATAATTTTTTGATGATTAATTTTAAATGATTAATTATAATAATTATTATTATTTTTGGCAAATTTTTTTTAATAGAATTAATTGTAATCTAAAAATTACATACAATTATTGAATTTGATATTGGTAAAAAATATGTCAAAATTAAATAAAATTTACAATGTAAAAATAAGTAAATTAAATAATTGATGATTCAAGGATTTTAAGTTAGTACATGAAATATGTACACGGTAAAAGTATTTATGTTATGATTTAATATGGTAATTGACAAATCTACGAGCATTTGTTATTTTTATATTATATTATATTATATGATATAGTTAAAAGGTTTATTTTTGAACTATTTATATGGAAATCTCAGATTTTTTAATGAAAAAATGTATTGGTTAATTATTAGCTGTTAAGTTTAATATTACGAAACACCTGACCAATTTATAGATTCACCTGTAATAAGTACCGTTCTTTTTTTACTTCTGAGCCTTAAATAGAGTTTGATTTCGCTAATATGATACCGTTAAGGTTAACGATACTTGAATAACAGACCACACTCATTTCTTATCTTTACTACAAGTTTTAAATCTATTACATGAAATTTTTAATTTAATACATAATGACATGTTTGATTTTAAAGGCAATTACGGATTGGCATATTTTATTAACTGTTAGGCGATCCTAATATAATAATGTTAATGATGATTTATCGATTTCTACTTGGGAATTTGACCTTAACCTAATAATTTTCAATCCGAGGCAATTGATTTTTTATTTTAATATCGAAAAGTTTTTTTTATAAACAAAAGATAGAGATTTGTTCAAGTGAAATTATTTTAAAGCTAATAACGAATTCGACTCACATATTTTGATACGGTTTGAAAATATCTTAGTCGATACATAAATCGAGTAGGTAATTATTTAAATTTAAAACACATATATTGGGTTGAGTTGAATTTTATTTGAATCTTATATGTGACAGTAATGCATTGTTATGCAACATAGATACTCTGAGTTTATGTAGTATCCAAAAACAGAGAACATGTGATTTGTATGGCTTTATATTATTCTTTTTAATGGATGTAAGCTCCTCTCCATATTATTACACAATATGTGATTAATTCACGATTACGGATATAATATTTGTGCAAGAAAAATTTATGACTCAAAAAGATATTTTCAATTTTTAAGAGTTTATAACGTGAATCTGTTTGATTTCTCCTATTTCCTTTAGCCAGAGTTGGAATTGTGTTTTCACTTCATGGAGAGAAGAGCGGAAGTAATGGCTTGTTATTGCTATGGTTGTGCTTTGAAACTGTATTAATTCGATCTCGTTATAAGAAGATGAAAAATATATAACGAGTGGCGACGGTGCAAAAAAATTGATTTGCAACATTTACATTGTTAAGAAAATTGGCAGGGTTGGACAATTTTTATTTTCCTACCAATAGCATCGACGAGTATCGAAACAGAGGGTGACCACGTTCTATCATCCATAACTCGGAAAATTGCGCAATGCTGTAAAAAAGTGAAATAAGGGAAATAAGGGAAATTGGAAACTTGGCTGGGGAAAAAGTTGTAGCATTATTGTATAATCACCCAGGGTTCGGGTGGACTCCCTGGATTTTCAAGTGGCAAAAAGAAGCCACGACGACGAGGACTTCGACCGGCAGTGAGTGAAATCGTAAGGCTGCACGCGCGATAAACGAAACGAAACGAAACGAAACGAAACGAAACGAAATGCTCGCACCCGTTGCTCGAGATGTCCGATATGCAGAGAAAGCCCCAGAGGAACTAAACCAGGAGTCGGAGAGTGCGCACGTGGAATTGGAGCGACCGGCCGCCGCTCGCATTCACACTTGATCGAATTTTTAGTTTTTGAGAATCAGAGCGATTCCTCGGGGACGGAGAAGAAACGAGTGCAGAGGGCCCAGGTTTTCACTTTTTGTTTGTTGCTTTTTTCACTGTTATCCGCCCACCCACTCAGTTGCTCATTTTTCCCATTATTTCTCATCTCTGACGACGGTCTTCCCTATTCTGGAGCAACTCCACGGGGGTTGGACTGTTGTGTGGGTTGATCGCGGCTAGGGGAGTGGCCCCCGTGATTTACTTACGAAATGTATCGATTGGACTAACAGAAATCCAATTAAAAAAGAAAAAAAGAAAAAAAAAATAATGAATTTGCAAAGGTGGAAAATGCATCTACCAAACTCGGAATAAAAGTCCACGGAAAACGGAAGGCTCGAGAAGTCTTGAGTTGCAATTAAAACGCTCGGATTTCATGGAAAGTGTCTGTGCATTCATTTTCACAAGGAAAAGAAAGGTGAGCAAATTCTAATTCCAAGCAACGAAAACAAACGAAATGGAGAAGCATCGGGTTCGGGTTCCCGAGGGTATGAGGAGGAGATTAGGTGGCTCGGGATGGCGATTACACTTGGAATCCCGTCGACCGCGATCAAAATCAACAGCTGGACACGTAAAATAGCGAGTCGCAGGGGTCCTGCAGACTATAGTCCCATCGAAGGATAAGGCTCGCATGATATGGTTTGGGGTGGGAGTTCTGGCACTCCTGACACTTTTGGCACTCCTGGGCTTCCTGGTGTTCTGGCACTCCTGGGCTTCCTGGTGTTCTGGCACTCCTGGCACGCGTGGCTGGGAGTCATTAGCAAACACCGCCTCTGCCATTAGGTGGGCCGATGTTGCCGTCGGAGGAGCGAGGAGTGGATGTCCCGGTGCAAAGCTACAGTCTCTGTTCGAATCACTACAGTTAGCCAACGCGAGGCTCAGTTTTAATTTTTTTCAATTTTTCAATTTTAATTTTTTGCACTCAATAACGCCATTTTTGAAAATTATTATCTTTTCCATCAATCAATGATGTATAACCACTATTAATTTTCAATCTACTGATAAGTTAATTATATGGATTTTATTACTTCACAAAAATGGGCATTTAACTACCTAAAATAATTTTGTTTCTCTAAAATAATTCATGTATTTTAATAAACCTAATTTTTTAATTGGAAAATTTAATCAATGTATGAAAATTAACAATTTTTATGCATTGATTAAAAATATTCACAGTAATTTTCATTGGTTACATCACAGAATAATTAATATCTATGATTGATATATATATATTTCCAACTAAAAATAATTAATAGATGTTATCTAATGTTATAACTGCAATGCAGATAAACCATTATATCTTTACAACTTTTTCCGAATTTCCATTAATATCCCTCAAATAATCATACATCGTTTGACAAAGTTATGCGACAGTACATCATTTATTTTAAAAGCATAAAAACCAATTACATGAATGTGAGTATAAAATATTTTAACTTAAACTTAGTCTTTCCATCACAAAACAAAATTATACACAAATACTTTTTACATATATTTTTACCTTTTTAATACATTAAATATTGTTATTTATTTTTGTTTATTTTCATAAAATAAAAAACACAAAAGTAGTGTCAAATATAATATTGATAGGTGCAATATTGTATTTGTATTATTTTATCAGTACAGTGATTACTTTTATAATAAATATTACAAATTTAGTTGATTAAGTGAATGCAAAAATACTTAGAACTTATAGAATATTAAATTTAAATTAACAAGTTACCGTTTACAAGATACACGGTCATAATTTTATAATGATTATATCTGCTTTTCCTATTTTCAATTTTAAATTATATTAGATTTACGATTTAATTATTTAAATAGCAATTTTAAGAGCTAGAGATAATAAACGAAAATCATAACAAAATATAAATTATAGATACATGTTTGAAGCCTAAAAAATATTTATTTTAATTAATGTTAAAATCTCGATTTAGTAATATTTTTATAAATTGATCTAATGTATAATAAGTGAAAAAGCTTAAAAATACAATATTACAAAGAGAGTGTGAATTTCGATATTTTTTCTATTTTCAGTCTGTCTGATTCAATTTCTTTCTCTCTCTCTCAGTCACACTCTTACTCTCACTCCTTCTCTGTATAACTGAATATATACATATATATATACATATAAATGTACAAGAGGCTCAATTTTGATGTTTGAATGTGAAAGCACGCACGTGTGTTTGTGCGTATCGTCTAATAAAGCTTGACATTTCTGATCAATAAATGCGCTTCACTCACATTCCGTCTCTTATTCTCTTTCGCCTCGGGACTTTTACTCTGTATATACTCAGACGAATTCATTTTCCATTTGCTTTACCTCTTAATTCTCCCTTCCTGACAACAGTACTTCTGAATTTTCATTTATACTCTATTTCCGCACAGCAAACTTCATATACGCACGTCGATTCATTTTTAAACTGCTACTGCTCATCCTTAATTTTTTAAAACTGATTTTTGTTCATAAAAAATCAAAGTTTGATTGAAAGATCAATTATCCTCGCATCTATTTCCACTTCAATTTTCACTCACTAATTATTTCTATTCGGTTAAAAAAATTAAGATTTACAATCATTTTGTATAAAATCCTATTGATAATAATTTGTTGTACTATTGCAATTATTATTAACACTACTTTTTGGGAAAATTCGCATTCAGTTTTCATTAATATTTATTTGACTGTCAGATCATCAACGTTGTTTTATATGTTTAGAGACTACTTTTTATTATTTTTATGTTGCAAAAATCGATGATACGTTTGATTATAACCGATGTATATTCTTACTTGCTATGTTTTTTTAACAAATAAAAAATTAGTTACTTAAACTTAATTAAAGTTATATCTTATCAGATGGTTACTTTCATTTATAATTCGACAATAAAAACATATTATCAATGCCATACATTACTGTCTTAATCGAATCCCTTAAACCACGTGTTCAAAAATTCAAGGGGGAGAAAGACTTTGGTGCTGGGGGAGAAAATATCAAATTTGAGGGACATTGCATTGTCTACTTAAATACTTACACAGGATTTTACATCAAGATATAACTTCCCCCTCGAATGTATCTTTTCTTATTTCCAAAACAAACTTAAGATCGACTGTACTTGTGTTAATATTAATGTTATAAATAAAATTAATGCAAAATAAATTACAATTCTTTAATTGAATTTTTTTAAGGTTATTGCGTCAAATTTGATTAAGTAAAACGTGGGCATTCAATTATTAAATTGTTAATTGCAATACAATATCATTTTCACTAACTTATATTCTAGCTAGATAATTTTAATTCTAAAACTATTTTTTAGTAACTAATTGATAAAATTATGTTTAATCATTTTTCCACTAAATAAATAACATGTATAACTTTAAAATTCCACAAAAAACCTAAATAACTTTATTTTATTTTAATTATATGAAATAAATCATTATTTAATAAAGTAATAAAAAATAAAAATTTTAATTGAATTAAAATAAAAATAAAAATATATTTTTAATATTTAAAAATTTAAATTTATATTATTCTAAAATTCTCGTTATGAATTTAATTTCTTTATTGCTATAACTTCTATTTTTTAAATATTTTTTGCCAAAATACCATTGAATTATAAATTTTACTTTTAAATAATTATTTTTTTTTATATTCTATTATTATTAAATATTACTAAATAAATAAAGAAGAGAGTAAACTCACATTTTGTAATCGATGACGATTCTTTTTGAGCCAAGCATTTAATCGAGATGAAGGATCTCCAGGTGGGATTTTCGATACGACATTGAAAGAATCGGGAAGTATTGGTCGTATGCTTTGTACGTTGCATAAATTTTGATTATATATTTAAAATAGTTACATCGATCAGATTAAATCTATAAATTTATATATTTGACTTACATTGGCTCGCATGTAGGCAATAAGTGACTGGGTTCAAGAAACTTTGTCTGCCCACTTTGTCTTATTACGCTGTCTGCCAACTCGATCCCTATAATATATATATATATATATATATATATATATATATATATAAATATTTATAAATAATTGTAAAAATAATACTGAAAATGGATGATACCGAAACTCTAGAGAAAGCAGAACTTTAATCAGTGTATGAAAGCTGAATATATAAAACAGAATAATCATGACAAAAGGAAGCCTTTAAAATTCGACTAATAAACCTCTGTATAAGAATTCGAAATAAAATTAAAAATGAATAAAAATAAAATATCATCATATTTAGTCATAGAA
The DNA here is from genome assembly GCA_018907245.1 of Eupristina koningsbergeri. NCBI lineage: Eukaryota > Metazoa > Arthropoda > Insecta > Hymenoptera > Agaonidae > Eupristina > Eupristina koningsbergeri. Next base: position 900,542 of record JACCHV010000057.1, on the reverse strand, counting down.
AATTTGAAAGTAATTTGAATAAAAAGAAAAGAATGTTAAATTGTGATAATAACTTTAATTAAACTCTGTACCATAATCATTGTACCAGAATCTTTGCCACTATCAGTATCGAATTTATAGTTTCATTGTTATCTGAAATTATATCTACAATTAATACATTTTATTTTTTATTTATTTTATTCTATTTGTATTTAATTATATTCATAAAAATATTTCATACTAATCTTTTTCATATTTTTATTTTTTCAATTAAATTTATAACAACACTTTTTCAGTTTACTTTAAGTAGTAAATAAAAGTAAAATATTCTCGATTAAATAATTCGATAGCAAAGAGAAAAGAATTATAATATCAGAAAAATAAATATTTTAATTATTTTATATAATTTGTAAAAAATATTTAATCCCATAAAAATTTTGATTATTTTTACATCAGTTCTTTTGGAATACTCTATGACTATTTTAAATACATTAATATTAGCTAATACCTTCTGTAATTTTTTATTATTTTATCAATTAAATTCCTATTTATAAAGCTTTGATTAAACTGCCAAAAAATTATATTTAGTAAAAATTTTTAAAAAAAGTTTATAAATTGTTAGAAAGTGATTGTGATAGATGGAAGCGATTTTGAAGTAAGCAAAGAGAGAATGTTTTAAGTAATATTATAAATTATTATGACTTTCTAAAATAGATAAATACGATATTTGTTTAATATTAGATATTAAGAAAACATATGTAACAAAATAAATAATGATAAGAATATAATATTTTTCAGATGAAAATTTTTTAATTTAAAATTTTTTAATCACTACGCTACATGAATATGAATATATTTTACAATAAATATAATTATTATTTAAATAAGTTGTAATAAAAATTTAAAATAAAATATATTTTAAACGAGAAAAAAAGTATTATTTTAGTTAAATATGGTATTAAAATGATTTATTTGCATTCAAAGAAATGTTAAAAACCTTTTTCTAGTCATTTTATTTCTCACAATACTATTTAACTCAAATAATGTTTTATATTTAAATATTTAATTAAAGGTGGAGAAATCCATTAAGTGTTAGAACAATTTCCGTGGTATTAACATATCAATTTATATATCAAAATATATTTTTAATTTTTTATGTATAATCTGTATAATATCTGATAATATTAAATATTTCATCAAAATATTGCAGCTTTTTACTCATTTTTGTATTAAATATATTTCTACTTAAAATTAACACGTATATTTTGAATTTCATGAGTCTTTCTAACAAGTTTCCTAAGTGCCTCCTTTGTTTCTCTAGCATCATCCCATATTCTATAGATATATTTTTTCGACATCCTTTCATCTTTATCTAACTTTCTCTAGCTCTTTTCTTAGCTACACGTGACATTACTTACAATGTGACTCGTGCCATAATACGAATTTGTCAATACTTGATATTTATTTACAATTATAAAAATCCTTTCAAATCATAATAATATTATAAATATGCACTTTTAAAAACTTTTACTTTCAATATTGTTTTCTAATTAATTGCATGAGTATTTTATTAAATTAGAATCTTCGGTATATTAAAATGCTCCTTGTAATACATTTTATTTGAAAATTGAATTCTTTAATAACGTTATTAGCAAAAAAGTGCTATTAATATAACATGATTTTAATTACATGCAACAAACTGAAGAAATTTAATATGCTAAAATTGCAGTATGCTATCAAACGTGACATTTACAAAATTGAAATAATAATTAGCGGTGTAAAATTTATAAATATATAGGCATAGATCGAAATATAAAAGGATACAGTTAAAGTGTTATTTATAATAAAAATATGGGATAATTTAGGCGAAATTGCCGGATTGAAATAAATACTCGGCATGGTCTAATTTTATGCAAAGGCCATTTCGTAAGATACTAGGAAAAGATAAAGATGCGATGCAAACGATAGATTTAATTTTATTTTTACTTAATAGTGACAAAAATTTCATTAATAACTCATTTTTTCAATTTTATGAAATACAATTTATTATTCATAACTTAAGATTATTATGGGTTTTGTTAATATTGCAGAAGAAAAATGTGAGTTTGGTGATTTTATACCTGACCGAAAGAGTATTCGTAAGCCTTCGATTTAATACTTTGAAAATAATTTTAAGTTAATTTAATAGAGAGTTTTAAATATCTAAGCTAAATTTAAGAGCAGTTTATTGCTGGAAAGAGTAATGTGTACAAAATCTTACCTCTTTCGTAGTTTTTCTGGGTGAGTGTGAGGTTATGATTAACGTCGGAGGAATCAACAGTATTGAATAAATCCGACGCCAATTGTTCCTGAACGAGTATCGTCTCTTGTGTTAACTCTCGAACTTGATCCAGAAGTTCTTCATAATTCGACACCGGAAGAGTCATCGTTCAAGTTTCCGTCTTTTATCGATTTTACCTCTTTTATTGCTTTAATATCCTCCGTCCGCTCACGCCTTACTTTGGCTTTAATCTCCATTCGATTTCGCTCCTGAAACACCATCAATAAAAAAAACTCTTTTCTTAATTTATCCGTAAAAATCCATTAATTACGCTTCGTTCAAATTTTGGGCAGTTGACCTTCAAAAATCGCTTAACAATATACTCTTGGGTTCAGGTTATAAATAAAATTTGATATTGGGAAGTGTTTCTTTGACGGGTGAAAAAGTGTGAAATCGGGGTCTATGAAAGATAAACGCGCATGCACGCATGCGAAGAGAACTGCGTGCAAAAAAGAATAAAAGTCAAGTGGAGAAGATTTGGGCAGCAAAAAAAAAGTAAAAAAGCCCGCATCATTTCTGCGGCTGTTACTTGGCCATTAAATTTTAAAAGGAGCAAAATAAAATTCGAATCACAGGTCTTCAACTTCTGTAGATCTTTGCATACCGAGACCAGCGGTGGCAAATTCGTCACGCGAATTCTCACAAAAATCTACAAACAGTTTATAGATCCACGTTTACCTCCCTTAAACCTAATGCCAAGATTTGATAATCAGTTTTTTGTTGTCGTAATTTAGTTAAAATACGATACGCTCTTAAGTAAACGCAAATTGAGGTTCAAGTTGTTGTTAATTTCAAAATCTTTGAACCGCGTAATATTTCAGGAGATTTATAACATAAATTGAAAATGTTCAATATTTAATTCTTTAAATTTTAATAATATTCATCCAATTTTTGACGCTTAAAAATGATTTAATATCGTATTGCCGTGCAAAATTTTATTCATAATTACAAAAAATTGCACATATTCAAATAAACAAATGTATTAAAAAAGAGAAAAGCATTTAAAAATCATTTGTGTTTTACAGTCGTCATATAAATAAACATATTTCTCTATAATCTATCTTTTACAATACAGCAAGGCTTAAATATATATTCTCTAATATAGTCACAGTGAAAGGATATAATTAGAATTACAGCCTTTTTATCGCATGAAGTTTCGAGTTGATTTTGAAATAATGTATTTACAATACATATTTTTACCTCTCCGAGCAATCAATAGAATAATTAAAAAATATTTACATTTGAGGCAATTTACAATATTTGTTAAATTAAAGAAAAAACGTTTAATAGAAATTTTTAATGCGTTCTTTTTATTTTGTTATATTGTCTCAAAAATTAAACATTATCGAATATTTTCATTAGAGCGATATCAATTGAGACTATAATTATTGTTTATACAAAATTAAACGAATTTAAAATTAATTATTTAACAATTATGGCAAGATTTTCACATCTTACATTATTACTGTATTTATTTTGTAAAGAAGAGTATTGGTTTATGAAAACCGTAAAATTTTAACAATAATTGATCTGGGATCAAATTAATTTTATTTCATAATTAAAATAAAGTTAAGATGTTTGCTCGCAAGAATTTTATTTATTGATTAGAAATGAAGGAAATGAAAAAACTACTTAAAACAACGGAGTGGTTGGCGTCGTTAATTTAAGAACCAACTTGTGCGAGGCGAGCATATGGATATCATAGATGTGTGAGTATCCGAACCTCCACACGTCTTCACCTACATTTATTCATATATAAACGCACAACCACGTTTATATATAAGTGCACATAAAAATAAAGAACGAAGTTGTACAATTGAGAAAAGTTGAAATGGCAGGAAAGGTCAAGCGTTAGAAGAACGTACATTCTTCTAACGCTTGGCCTTTCCGGAAGAAAGAAAAAGAAAAAGAAAAAGAAAAAGAAAAAGAAAAAGAAAAAGAGAGAGAATCTAATAGAACAGGACAAAGTGCGAAACGCAAATACAAAGCCCAAGACGAAGACGGAGGCGAGCATAACCCAATGTGTTTCTCATTCCGGGTGCGTACCGCGTTTACTTCCTATGTGTCCCATAAGTGTGAGCCTCTGTGTGTGTATAAAAATGCTCCTTGGGTGCGCATGTGTGTGCAATTGGACATGCGAGTTCCTTGTCTGTTTCTTCTTTGGTGATATGTGTTCTGAGTCACTCACGTCCCCTTTTAGTATTCTTAAGTGATGAAAGGGCAGGGACTTTTTGCTCTTTCGTTCGTTGTATCGTTTACCACTTTTTAACTCCCTTCTTTCTCTTATTCTAAAATAAAAATCCAAGATAATAATAATCTAACCCCGAAAAGTCGAAAAAATCGCTTTATTTTCTAAATTTCGTGCACGAGTTTTTACTAATTTCATTAGCTGCTAAAAATTTACCTCTGATATAATTGAGATACAATACTTATGGCCGTCTCAATTTTATTTAAAATAAATTATATGCCGAGTAACGTGTTTAAATTAGGAATTTTATGCTGTTTAATTTGTAATTTACAGACGGGACAATCTATTTTGTATTAAAAATCATAAAATTTAATAAAAATAAAATTGTATTTGGGCTACAAATATCTAACGAATATCAAATTGTTGTTTGAATGTATAAACTATTTTACTTTTTTATAAAAGAAAAAACAAATTTAAAAAGATAAATATTTTACTTGTTGAATTTTTTTTCGAGTATTGAAGAAGAAATGAAGTATTTAAAAAGTATAATGAAATATCTATCCTTTTTTAAATGTTTTAATAATCGCATAGTATTATTTCGTTTTAATTGCTAAATTAATAAAATTTATTTAATGTTCCACAACATATTATGTACTCACATCCATTGGAAATTAATTATAAATTTAAATTGATCTCATTTGAGTAAAAAACTAAATTTTAATTGATTTAAATAATCAATTGTAGAAAAATATGATGTAATATCTTATTTTTCTACGAGTATGAAAAATGAGTTTAACACAAAATGATTGATTTGGATTTCAAAACGTTTATTTCTCTCACGATACGGTTTGTACAGGTTTGACCAAGGCTCGCCAAAAACTAGCCCTCCGCCTAATCTTGGAGGCGTCCTTTCCGCCTCGGCCCTATCGTAAACTTCCCTGTTTTCCTCTTTTTCCCGTCTACACAATCAATAAACATTTATTATAATTAAATATATTAATTATGTGGTGAAACCAAAAAAAAAAAAAAAATAAAAAAAAAATAAAAATAAAAAATAAAATAAAAATAAACAAACAAACAAAAAACCGATACTTTTTACAGATGTTATTCGCGAAAACTAATCAAACCTCTTAGATCAGCATAGCCTGAAACCTTTTATCTACTTACTTCGCATTTGTAAAATGAGGAAAAATTGAAAAAAATCAGTTTTCGTTGATTATTGTTGAAGAGGTTGCAGCTGTATAACAAAGATAACATTAAATATGGATTAAACCGTGGAAAAAAACAAGGTTATACGCGCAATGTACAATGTAAAACAACGCTTTGGTTTTAATTTACTGTATGTGTCGAATACGGAGATGTCCTTGAAAGGAATGCCGACCAGTTCTGATTCGTTCGCAATAATAAAAAATTATAAAATCACTAACTTTGAACCTCCACTGGACTTACTCACATTTTAATCTTAAGCCACTAATAAATTTTTATTGTTTTCGGGTTTCGTCTTACACTTTTATTAACTTTAATTTCTTAATAATGTTGAGAAATAAAATTGGAAAAGTGTTGAGTTACCTCCATGTTACAGAAAAAGGAACGAGCGAGTTATTTACAAATGCACTTTTTAACGCAATCGATGAATCTTGCCGAGTAATGAATAACTCGGTATTATTGCATTCTGGGATTTCTCTTTGATACATTTTTTATAATTAATAATAATGGTAAATCAAAATACAATTTAACAATAAAAATTCTTAGTTTTGGTTCTCAAAAAAGTAATCGAACTCACAAAAAAAAATAATTAAATTAAATTAAAAAAGTAATGTCACGTTAAACCTTAAATTTATTAACAAGATTCCCTATACAATAACTATTTTAACTTACGTCTGTACTTACAATTGTTAAAAATAATAAATGTGAACTTATTTTTTAATCTTCTAAAGCAATTTTTTAAAAATTAAAAATATTAAAATATTCAACCAAAAGTTACATTACATTTTAAAATATGATATGATGTATAAGATTTTTAATTTATAAAATTTACCAGTACGTCAATAAAAAAGTAAGAGAATAAAGGATGAAGAAAATATCTACCTGGACACTAATAGAGAAAGAAAGAATGATTGAACTTAATTGAAAGCAGCAAGTAAAAAAAAAGATAGACCTAATAAGTTAAATTAAAATTAGATTATAACAATAGTGTCAGTATTGCACAATAATAGAAAAGTGAAAGAATATACATACAAAAATTATTTTGTTACAATGAATCTAAATACAATACGAAAAATGAAAACAAGAAGCCACAATGGAATACGAGACGAGTTGTTCCACAATGAAGAGTTTTTTATCACGTTTTTCATTTAATCCTGACCATATATTAATTTATTTATTAAAAATGTAATTAATTAAATTAAAATTCAATTGAAAAATATATTAATTACTAGGTTTTTCTTCCTTTGACTCGAAAAAACACGATTGCATTGGTACGGACAGATCCGAAGACTCTTATTTTGAAGCTAAACTATTATACCGAATTAGCCCACGACCCACTTTTCACTTATTCTTTCACTCCATCCTACTAGTATTCCCTTTCTTTTTGTATAGTTAAAAGTTTTCATTAAATTATTTTTATTACACATAATTTTTTTTTCTCAAACAAACTCAAAACAACAATAATATATGCTTTGATTTCAATTTTAAAAGATAAATTGTCAATTTTTAACAATGCAATTAAGTTTTTCTTTAACAAAGTATTGGAAAAATTATTAGAACAATATGAGCTTTTAATTTATTTCCTTTAAATCATAAAAATGTGATATAAAAATTTTTTCGGTACAGACATGTCAAAATACTTACAAATTATATATAAAATTATATAAAATTCATTGATTATATCAGTAATATTAATATAATTTGTGGAAAAATTTTGATGAGAGATATAAAAGATGAAAAAATACAGTTTCATCCAAAATGTTGTTAAATAACTATTTCAATTATTTACAAAATATATTTTAGCACAAATATTAATGATTTAACAAAAAATTGTATAAATGACATAACTCTAACAAATAAACGCAAATATGTATATAAAATTTTATAATTTATATTTTTTATAAATTTGCGAATACTTTTTAAAATTAGAATAAAAATTTAATTATTATTATAAATTTAAAAAATTTTATTTGCACTAAATAATTTATTAACATTATCACAATTACTAAGCATTTACACAACAATGTGAATTATGCGAAAAATTAATTTATTAGCTGAACATTGTTACAATGATTTAAAAAAAATTCAATATTCTTGATTTGTCAAAAATTGATTTTAATTTCAATAATGGAAATAGTTTTTAATATAATAGACATAATTTTTTTTTTAATATTTTATTAATTCAATTATTATAATATGATATTTAATTTAAAAAAAAATATATTATTATGTCAAAACAACATTTATACATTATTCATGCAAATAATTTTTTTTATTCACAATTAACAGAATATTAATATTAAATTTTAAATCTCTATTAGTATCAAATTAGTTTTTTAACAAAATCGAGTATCTCAGGAACAATAAAAGAATTATAGCTTCCTTGATTAGAATTTACTTATAATCAAGAAATATAAATAAAATTCATGCAAGCTCAATAAAAAAACATAAGTATTTTATGCACAATAAAGTATTATTCATAAAAATGTATTATATTGCAGAATAAAAAATATATTTTTATGTATCTAAATACTTTCCATTTAATCACTAAATTTCATCGCGTTATTATTAAAAGGATAAGAATAAAAAAAAATTTCTGAAACTAAATACTTTTTTTTCAAAAAAAAGTTAATTCATATATTCATAAATATATAATATTTTTAAATATTTCAAAAAGTTATATATTTTAATGATAAAAATATAAATACAAAAAAAAAAAAAAAAATAATATAAAAAAAAACACATACAAATACATTTAACGCAAATACACGTAGATTAATGCCGACTTAGTCAGACACAAATATATACATGAAGAATATATGTAAACTTTTTCTACGGATTAAGAGACTGTAGATAATAATAATTAATATTATCCTCATAATAATAATTAACAATTATTTGTTGCTCTTCAAATAAATAAAACTACAATATTTATTTCTTATGTATTGGAAGATCTAGAGTTCTAAATTGGCTGTGAATAGTAAATTATTTTTAAAAGTTGTATTATTTTATACATTTTTTAGTGCTCATTTTTTTTGTTAATATGTAAAGTACATACTAAAAAAAATTGAACTATATTATAATTGAAGGTAAAACTTTAAAAATATTATTTTATGATAGTATACTGTATTCAAAATGGATATATAAAACACTACATTTTAGCATTTGAATTACAGTTTAATGATTATAAAAAAATTAAGTAATATATAATTGTTATTGAGTTTCTTAAAATGTCTTTACATATCTAATATAGTAACTAAATACGTAATAAAAGAAATATCAATAAATAGAGTTTGTAAATTTTTATAAATAATTTTAAATTAAATAAATCATTATTGTCAATTATTGAAATTTTTTTTTATTTTATAATATTTATAGTTGTGCATGAGTTTTATTTATTATATTTAAAAAAGAAAAAGACTTTAATTTTGTAGTATGTTATTGTAAATATAAATCTGAAAACTTGTATTCATTGAAATTTCACGTGATAAATAGAAATGAGCAAAGCAATTATAAATTTAGAATAATAAGATTAAATTAACGTTGATTAAAGTAAAAACAGAAACGTATAAAAACCAATTAAGGGAATGAAATATTAAGTTATTCTTCTCTCCTTGAAAGATGAAGGGTCAATGGAATTCGTTAATGCAGGTATGCAAATGAACATGTCATAACTTCCTTAAAAGGGATGACCGAACGTTGCTAATATGTACAATATTGTACAGAGTATTATATTATCTTATTATACTTTCCACTTTCATATACCCTCTTACAATAATTTTGATGTCAATTTAAATTATTTTATATACGGACTCTCATTATTCATACACTGAGATTATATATATTTATACATACATATTATTTTCATGTTATTAAAAATGATTTATAATGTGAAAACAGTTAAAATGAATAGTTACTGCTAATTTTATTCTTTTATAAAAAAATACGTGAACATATTATTTTGAAGTTCAAGTACAGAAATTCATCCAAATGCGGAGGATATGCAATAAAAAAATAATCTCAAAATGAATCATAATATCTATAATTATTGCTAATGATGGAGAATTATATCATTATCTATATTCTTTATTCATATTCTTATTATATCATATTCTCTAATTAATGTTACTGATTTTAAGGAATATGAAATACAATGAGACAGTCTTCTGCATCGGTTATCATAACCAACAGTGTCTCCTTGATATTACTTGTACGTGCTATTAAGCACTTTACAATTAGGAACGAAAATATAAGATTAAAACCGATTAGATCTTATTTTTTATTGTGGTTTTTTAATAATTGTTTGTAATAATACCTTTTTAGCTTAAGAAACTTTTCAGGTGATACATTGAATGTTAGAAACCATTCGTGAAAACTGATTCACTGCAACGCTCAATGCGCTTCTTTTCTGATAAATCTAACAACTTCCACGCGACATGCTTCAAGGCGATATTACGCATGAACCTAAACACTCTTTTTGTCATTTTCATTGTCTTTCTGCTTTCTTTAACCGATCACTATCTTCCTCTCCATCTCGGTATTTTTCTCTCCCTCTCCCTCCCTCTCCCACCCTCTCTCTCTCTCTCTCTCTCTCTCTCTCTTTCTCTATTTTTCTTACCGTATATCTGACTATTAATCTATGTTTTAATACGCGGACGCATTTATCTTCATTAATTGGTAAACACTTGATAGGACGTCTAGTCCTGAGAAACATTATTAGTCTGAACAAAATGTATAGATGGATCAAAATTATTAGCAGTAATTATAAACTACTAGTAGATCATTTCACATTATTTTTCACATAAAAATCATTCAATTTTTTTTAGTGGAATATATTAAAATTAGACGCCATTATTCTACTTCATCAACATTGTTATTTTACAAATACTTTGTTCTGGATTTTTACAAAACTCTTTGACATATTTGTTTAAATAAAAGGTCATGTTTAACTTTAAACTCATTTTTAATACGTATTTCTTATTTTCAGATAATATACAAATGTTTAAGATTATATTTTATAAATAGAAATGAAACCAGAATAAGTTCTCAATAGAAATTTACAAGAAGAAAATTTTATTTATATAAACATTTTATTAATACTCATAATCAAAATGGGAAAGTAGAAAAGTCTTTTTCTTTCACATAAAGTAAAATGGAATGCTTATTTCAATGCAAATTTTTAATAATAAAATTTGTCGAAAAAGACGAAGAGGAAGAAAGACAAAAAGGAGAAGGAGATAAATAGATAGATAGATAGAGAGAGAAAGAGAGAGAGAGAGAGAGAGAGAGAAAGTATTGGAAATATCTTGACTCAAAAGACCGATTCTACATTTCTATGTCAACTTAATTTAACACTCTGATTTAGAAGCAAAAATTTGGCAGCGCCATTTTCCGACCCCAAATTTCATTTATCCTTTAAAATTTATTGGTGTTGATTTTTAAGTTCCAAAATAGCCATATCGTCAATGAACATAGTTATTTTGTATATTTTATGCAAATTGGAAATATGTATAAAATAGAATTAGTTTCAAATATTTAATAATATAATTTTGAAATTGAGCCTATTGTTTAGAAATTGTGATACACAAATTTCGATGCTTTATGTAACAGAAACTTTTCTTATGTAAAACGTCTATAAAATGTTACTAGTTTTCAAAACAATAATCTAATATTAATTAAAAAAGAATATATCTATTTACATAAAGCTTATAATAAAACGTAGTAATTAAAAAAAGCAATTTAATGATGAAAACTGTACGAGAAAGATCATTGATTATTGATGAATCAATATTATGTCACAAAATTATGTTACTTTAAATTATTTTAACTCATTTAATAATTCCTTAGGATGTAAATTTTAAATTTTAATTAAATAAAATAGTTTAAAATTTTTGTTTAACAATAAATATTACTTTGAAAAATTAAAAAATGATGTACTACAATAAAATATTATGCTTTAAATATTCACTAAAAATGAAGAATTAAACGATAATTATTAATTTTATAATTTTTATTTTAATGAATCTGTAAGGCTAGAAAAATTCATATTTTTATCAAATTTATACGCATTTGCGGTTTATACATGACGTGAGACAACGTACTTAAATATAGAAGTTATAAGAATTATTGAAATGGAAAAGTTTAATATTGCAAAAAATAATTATTTTTTTCTTAAATTTTCAAATGTTTTCTGTGGCAATTAATAGTTTTTTATATCCAAGAATACTATATATATATATTACGTGTAATTCTTCTAATTTGTATTTAATAAATATTTTTGCTTAGCGATAGCAATTTGTTGTAAAGTTTATAAATAGTTGGTCTAATGTTGTAGTCCGAATAAAAGATTTAGATATTATTTTAAAATAAAAAATGTCCAAATAATAAATAATTACCAGCTCGAATCAAGCGTCGGGTCGAAGTTCTGTTTCATTGATGAGCGAGCAATCCAAACGATAATTATAACTTCACTTTCTCGAGATATTGCACTACCGTAGTAAAAAATCGAAGAACGAAGTACTGGAAATCACCGAGATCCACGATTGATATATCGATCGTGGCGCCGCGAGCACTCGTCTATTAATTCATGGCTAGTTTTTGAAAATTGGGCAGCCGGCACCAAATATAATTATAATTGACGCCAAGGCTCGTTAAGTCCGCAGCGAGTCGGGGTTGAAAATGAAAAGGAAGGCCGGGGCACGAGTGAAAAACGGAAAAACGAGGACGTGTTGGAATATGAAGTTGCGGAAAAGTAGGAAAAGCGGAGTGGCTGCGTGTGTCGGCGTCCCTCGCCTCGAGCATTCGGCGCGCGTCTGCGCTCGCCATCGGTTTTCGGCCACTTTTTTCCGCCGGGCACAAATAAACGCACGCTAGGAGCGCGCGCAACCTCTCTCTCTCCCACTCCTTCGAGAGGAAAGATCACTTACACGTTACAAATGCCACCCACGCATCTCATCCTCATGCTCATACACATCCACATCCACGTCCACGTCCACGTCCACTTATTTATTTATCATTACACCACTCACTCTCGCTCTTATTCGCACTTTTCATTGCCGCTCCAATTTCTTTTTGCAAAACTTTCATCCACGACAAAAACATGAAAAATAAAATTATTATTAACCATCTTTAAACCTATTCAATAATTACATCATTGGAAGAATTTAACAAGCTTTGGATGGATCCAAGTGTTTCTTACGTTGCAAAGACACCTTGCCATTTCATTTGTTCTATTTGTCAACATTAAATAAAATTTAAAAAACTAAAACGCATAGATGTGTATATTACGTTTTTAGACACTTGATGGTGGGCTAATTTTTGCCCTTAACGTTTGATTTTCATCTCCACCAAGTTTTTTTTTAAATTGCTGTAGCTTAAATATTACCATACTGCAAATAATAATTTACACCCAGAAAAATTTACCAAATAAATTATAAACATTGGATTATTATGAAAGAAAAAAAAATTATCATTAAACAAATATATTGGTGCAACACAAATACAATAAACATGACTTATGTAATGAATATTTTTTTACCATAGTTTTTACCCAAAATTCTATTGCGGTACTAATTTGTTTGTTTCATTCACTTTTCCTCTAATAAAAGGCATTAATTTTTATTATTATAATTTAATTTTAAATGGATATTGTATTTACGACTTGCTTTTCCTATTTCCATCGTCATTTTTAGTTTTGGATATCATTCATATTTACGATAACAATATAATATCCATACAACCAGTGCTTCCAATATTAGCCTGTTGCTTATAACAACATTATTAGGTTTAATTTTGTACATCGATATTCATATAGGCACCTTCCATAATTATGTTGAAAAATTGTTTATTGGATCAAAGAGGTGCGTAGTGAATAAAATAAAAAAATTTTTATTCGAGTTTTTATTTTTTTTAATTTTTTTATCGGACGGCGTTGTTGATATAGTAGCTCTTAGACCGCGTTACAATTTAAATAAACAATATATTAAAAAAATATCAACAACAAAAGAAAATTTGACGATAAAAATACAAAAATTGAAATACAAAAAATTTTTTAAAGAATAATAAAAATGTATTTTTTACTAATTCTAATAAAGGTAATAAGATTATATGTATTAGTGTTGACGAATATAATACAAAAATGAATGAATTACTAGATAACACTGACACATACAAAATAATAAACAAAAATCAATTGAAAAATTTACAAACTAAAACACACAAATTATTAAGAGTTCAATGATAATGAATATTTGAATAAAAAATATCACAATAATCAAATTACACAGGCTAACACGAATCTAGCAAAAACATATGGATTACCAAAAATACATAAAATCAATTGTCCTTTGCGACCCATTATTTCCACGGTATATAGTCCTTTGCATTTTATTTCGAAATTTCTATATAAAGAATTTAAAAAATGTATCAAACCACCAGCGTCTAGAATTAATAATAGTATCGAATTAAAAAAATAATCTGAAGAATGTTAAAATCCCGACAAACTACATACTGATTTCGCTTGATGTAAGTTCATTATTCACTAATGCACCTTATGAGTTAGTTATAAGAAACTTGAAAAAAAGAATATCTACTATACACAATGGCAGTAAAATTCCATTTAACGATACTATAAACATCATTTTAAATACTTTTAACAAATATCATGAACGTTTAAAATTCACGTATGAAATAGAAAATAATAAAACTATCAATTTCCTTGATCTTTCCACAATCAAAATAGAAAACAATAGAGTTATTACTAATTGGTATCAGAAACCTACTCACTCGGACAGGATACTAATTTATATCCAATCACACACTCTCACAAAAAAGGAATATTATATATAATTTAATCGACAGAGCCATCTTACTTTCTAACCAATGTTTTCATAAAAATAATCAAAAAAGGGTTAAAATTATTCTACAAAGAAATAATTACCCTGATTATTTTATGGAAAACATATCAAAACACGCCTAAAAATTCACAAATATAAAAATAATAGTAACTTCAATAATAATAGGGATAAATTTCATACTTTGACTTTTCCATATTCAAAAAAATTTGCTGAGTATGCTCTTATGTTCAAGAAGTATGGAATTAATTTAATCTCAAATATAAATAATAAATTAAATACAGTTATTTTGAAAAGAAAAGACGTGACAGAAAAGTGGGAAAAAACTAACATTGTGTATAGAATAAAATGTAAAGATTGCTCTTAAGTGTACATAGGTGAAACTACGTGTAGTTTAAAAACTAGAATTAATGAACATTTAAAAGATCGCAACAATAATTCGATAATAGCAGCTCATTCTCTTGAATGTAATCATGTAATTGATTGGGAAAACATTGACATTTTAGACACTGAAAATAATTAAACAAAAAGATTAATATCGGAAATGATACATATCAAAATTAATAATAATACTTTAAATATGCAAGAGGACACGCAAAGTCTGTATTTCAAATATCATATGATTCTCAATAATATTACAAATAATAACATGAAGGCGTAAAGAGTGACGCCATTATTTGTATATATTGATGAAAAACACGTATGATGTTTACATTTAAGTAGTGACGTTACGATTGATTTGTCGTACAAAACCAGCGCATCTTTGCAACTCAGATTTTCAGTAAATATTAATTTGTTTGTTGTCAAATATTCCACGTAATTATATTATAATTTTAATTTGTATATTTTTATCAATAAAGAGTCTTGACCCAGGACAGGAGATTCCTGTCGAAACGTCGACGTAAAAAACTTGAATAAAAATTTTTTTATTTTATTCACCACGCACCTCTTTGATCCAATCAACAATTTTTCAACATTATTAAGCTTAATATTTTCCTTTAAATAGAATAGCTAATAAATTTTATATGTAACTATATTGCACTAAAGTAAAAAATAAATATATAAGATATAAATATCTTTAGTTGTTATAAAAATTAATTTTTATATTTTAAGTATACTCGGGCGTTATTATATGGATGTGTTTCGGATACACATACAACATCCACTGGTGATATAACATTAACTATAAAAACTAAGATTGGGTTACTAAATAATCTCGTCCGAAATTTAATTCTTAATGCGCCGCTGTCCCTGGTGGATTTGAACTACCTGCTAAAGTAATGTTCATCGGGACAATGGCGAAGCATGAATGAAATGACAAAGGGACATAATGAATAATATGGCAAAGCAGAATAGTTGATCAAATGGTCAGCCAAGGAAAATGAACACAGCACACGTGTTAAAATAAAATTTTAAGAGACGAATATACTTTTCTAGATGATTAAATACATCCCAAAATATACATGTATTTATCAATCCAGTGAGAGATTATGGCTTTGCTCATGTCGTCAATTAAAATAAATACCATGTTCAAACCTCGACTTTACATTGTAAAATTAAGGAGTTGATACAAATCCATTGAGGTGTAATTATAATAAAAATACAAAAATACATTTTATAAGAATAAAAATAGCAATTAAAATAATAACACAAGTGTTTGTTCTAATTACACTTCATCGAATCCATATTAACTCCTTAGTTTTCAACATTATGGAACGCGTTTTAAATCAATATTTACAATCAACTTTGTATCATTACATTGGATAGTATGAGTTTTAAATCTGATAAATAATAAACTTAATTTTTTATTAATATTGTGTGATAGTATTGAATTGAAATTAAAAGAAAAAACGGTATTATGAGTATTTATAATATAATTTGTACAATATGTTAATAATAAGTATCACATTTACTTGATAAACCAGTAATTCTTAATATTTTTTAAGAAATATTATAAAAAACTAACAAATATTATATTAAAAAATATGTGATGAATTTAAATTTATAAGAAAAAAATGATGCCATAAAAATTGATACTTCTTACATTAAAAAGTTTTATTAGATTAAATTTTGCTGTTAATAAATGTACAGAAAAAAGTCATTAATATTATTAAGTATTTAAAGTAAAAAAGGCACATAGATCATAAGTTAAATTTATAAACATTCTTATTAAATACAAAATTGAATAAGAAAAGGAAAAAATATATGAATCCAATTTGTTATAATATGGAACTATTAATTTTTTTTTATTTTTAACAAAACAACTCATTTTAAAAATTTTTTATAAATAATTATTTTTATATTTAAATAGGGAACACTACTTTAAAATTCAAAGTTTTAAAGTGAATATTTTTAAATTAAAAACTTTCACTGTTTCCCCATTATAAGTGCATAAACTAATTAGATTACAATGAGTTGAGAATGTCGACATTAATTAAAAAAAAAAAAAAACAAAGAAAATTACGCTTGAAAAACAATTATTTTTGAACTTTTTTTTTAAAAAAAATTATAATAATTGTAAAAAATTTTCTCGTTACTTTTACTATTTTTAATTTTCCTTAAATTGAAGTACAAATAATTTAAGTTCTAATAAATTAAATCTTAATATGTTCAATGATATGTTCAACGTGGATAATAACATTAGAATTGTACAAATTAAATCTGAAATGAGTATCAAAACATTAAAAATCCTTTTTATTTTTCCACCGAAAATTCATTGCGTTTTTTGACCATCAATGTCCAAATAAATATTTTGATTCGTGTTTTATCAATGTAAGTGCATACATTTAATATTTTATTATTTGTTTATATTATATTGAAATATATTTATAGTAATATTGAACGTCAAATATAATAATTTTTTTAATTTATTCAAGTTATATCAATTTACGAAACAATTTTTTTTAAATAATACCTTATTTTAATGATGTAGGATATATACAAAACATGATATCTTTCTAATTATTAAACAAGGTATTCAATAACATTTTGATAATTATTATATAAAACATTTTTTAATTAATAGAAGAAAAGTATATACATCGAATATAGAATAAATTATAAATAAAAATTTATAAGCGTACAAATATATAAATAAATGTACAAGTATCGAGAATACTCTCAATACTCGTATACGTATTTTTTTTTAAAAAAAAGTTTACTCCGCGTTTATTGAAGGTTTGGGAATCATTATCGGGATTTTTTGTACATACACCACTAATTTTTCGAGTTAGGATTTATGCAACTTTTCGTTTATAAATTACTTTAATCTTTATAACAATTTTCGCAGTAAATAATTCCACCAGTAAACACATAGTAAGTAGAATGGATATTTAAAAATGTTATTATTTAATTGTAAATTATCTACTTTTAATGAAGACATTTCTAAACATAAGTTTTAGTTATAATATTAGTGAAATAATTACGTAATAAAATAGAGTATTAATAATTAGTCATAATAGTCCTAAGTTGTTCTTATTGATTTCGTTCAAAATACTTATATAATAAAATCGTTAAAAATACTGAAATCAGGATACATTCTTCTTCTACAGAAAAGAATATGATGGAATATAAAAATAATACATTCACTTTTTTGAAATGTTTTTAACAAAATTCTCATTTTAATAATGTATTTATTAAAAAAATATAATAACAAAATTTTTTTTATTATTTGTTTAAATAATAAAATAAGGAATGAAAATCCATAGACTTAAAACAACATAATTCAATCAATGATTATCATTTTTTGAGAATTTTAATGAATATTGATAATTTGTTTTTATATAACTATTTTGAACTGAATCATTATTCATTTTAAATCAAAAAATAATACAATTAAAATATAATATAATATACATTAAGAAAAAAAGTATTAAATACATTAGTGAAAATGTTGTCTTCGTGAAATAAAATACTAGAGTTGTGTATACAGTCGAAACAAATTTCATACTCTATCTTTAAGAATACAATGCGAAGTGTCCATTTATAATACAATAATTTCATTTTTTAATTTTCATTTCTTGCCTCTCCTGGTTGAACACTCATTGGTACAATTATAAAAATCGATGGATAATTCATAAACGCAAACTTATCACAAAAAGTACAATCTCTCTTTTCTGATGTTTTACTATATTAGAGGCAAACTGCGATTTTGACATTTTCACAGTGAATTTGGTACAGTATAAAATATCTGACGGATCATTTCGAAAGATTTTCCAATAAACACCGATGACATAGAAAACAAAGGTTTCGTCAAAAATTATAAAATGGTAGCGTTGAGCTTGCCTTTGAAGGATATTAACACCATAGATAAGTCAATCAACTGGCAGGTTGACTTAACATAGGGATTTTCTTAAATTCGTCTTCTGGTTGAGCGTATTTGTGGGCGTGATCATTTGGTTGAAGTGTAGGCATCGGTTAGCCAAGGACTTATGCATCAAAAACTATCCAAAGGATGAAGGTACAAGATGTTGTTGTTCTTCATTAATTCATAGTAAGTATGGAGGATCCGCACCATTTCGTATCAGGGTTATAAATCCACCTCATCATAAATTTCCAAGCACGTAAGACCTTTTCGTGGCTTCCGTGCCGTACATATATGGAACATTTAGACAAGAGCTTGCATTGTTACCGATTTTTAGACGGTAGTTTGAAATATTTTTGTGGATCGTGCTGTGAAGATTTTTTCGGACTTTACCTTATAATTTAAGGGAAGAAAATTGCCTTGAATATAAAAAAGAGACCACTTTGTATTTTACGATTACCTAGCTGTTTTGCTTCTGCGTAGCAAATTTTTGTTGTCACGGGTTTTACTACCCTACTCAATATAGATGTGGACATGAAAGTTTATTCGAATGAGATTTAAACAACTGTATTTTTTCCGTTTTTGATAAGATGAGAAGAAATTTGTACACAGAGTAAAGAATTATAAGAAAGAGTTTTTCAGTCTTTTAGTAAATTTCCTTTGATTGATTAATATTAATATGCATCATAGATAAATTTTCAGGAATAATCAATATTTACGAATAGATTTTCAACTAATATCTTATATTGTATGTTTAAACTTTACATCAACTGGTGTTACTTTACTCTACTTTCATCATACACTGAAAGATGGCGATACATGTTATTGTTGTGCTTATTTTATAACATAATATGCATTATCATAAATGAAAAGTTAAATCATTCATCGATAAGATGGAAAGATCAACAATAGTAGAAATTGATTTTTTTTTTTATTGAATTCTATTAAATCCTTTGAAGAATTTCTTTGAAGAAAACTCCATTAATCTGCATGGTTTAACATCTATAATTTTTTTTTTTTTAACAAATATAAAATATTTAACATAAAAACGGAATTTACTTACCTCGTTACCATGTTCTGCAGTTCATAAAAATAAATCAGTTCTGCAAAAAGTACAGAGATTGTTATTTGCAGTAATCTTTTATGCTAAAATGACTTCGACTCTTGCTATTTGTTCATCTATATTTTTTAATGACACGTGTTAACGTAATTCAAATTTTTAGATTAGAAATGTATCGGCATAGAAGTTCTCTTAAATTAGTAACGGTACCCTGTAAACCATAAATATGTTGAATTATTTTTTTATCTACAATCGATAATTACAAATTTAGTTCATATTTTTTATATTGATTTGCTAATAAAAACATACATGTGTATTTTAGATTGTATTCAATTTAAATTAAAGGTTATATGTCAGAATTTGATAAAATTAATAAGAAAAATATAATAAAAAGTGAATTATGGATTCAGTAAAAGAATTAATTTTGTATCTAAATATTAAATGTAGACTAGATTTAAAAACAATAGCCCTTGAAAATATTTTAGGTATTAATAAAGTTTAAATATACATTTTGTATTTATGAATTATTTTTTTTAATATTTAATGTCTTACAGTTATTACAGGTATACCAGAAGGTTAACAAATATTATGAAAAATTCAAAATATTTTAAAATAATTAATTTTGCTTTTATAAGATGATACTGACACTATTGCAAAGTAGACTTCACTGGCTCTGTCAAACATTTTTAATAATGATGGATGGAATGCATTATTTTATATTTTAGATCATCAAAATATTCCAATGAAATGAAAAATCTGTTAATTTTATACAATTATATGTTTGATAAATAACATTTTTAATTTATTATATAAATAAAACGTTTGTATATGTAAGTTATTTTCATCACTAAAAGTAATTTATAATCATTTTTCATATTATAATTATTAAAAAAACTGAATATTACTTTATTTTTTAGTTATTGGAATATAATTTTTTATGTTATTTAATATAAATTAGTTATGTGTTATTTAAATTAATTTAAATTTTACATATTTAATTTAATAATTTCTTAATTTGGTAATATAATGAATAAAGATAGTGTATTCATTGATGTTTGTTGTACTATTTTATCAAACACGATACAGCCACAAGTATATTTAAAATGAATACTTTAAAATAAATTAAAATCTTTTCAGCAAAGAAAATTGGTTTCACTTTGGATTCAATAACAAATGTGTTTATGAGTAATAACTATAAAAATAATGGAGCTAAATTACATTATTTTGGCTCAGTTTATAGTAATTTTAGTCAATCAAACAAAATACAAAGGTGAATTTTTTAAATTTATAAGTTAATGTACAAAATATTGCTTATTAACTAATATATATTTTATTGAATAATTTAATTTTAACTATTATTTCAAATTACTAGTTATTAATGAATAAGAGTAATAGTATATTTCGAGAATATCTTGAAAATAATAGTACTTCCATAATTCTTAGAGAAATTCACAAATGAGAAAAGCACAGACTTGCTTTATTAGCTTGTAAAAATGTTGCAGATATTTTTATAAAGTAAGAAATTATTTTTAAATTAATTGTTTATTATTGTTTATTATGTTAATATTTTACCAATTTAGTTCAACCAATTTCATTTAGTTTTAACAAGAAAATTTTTGTTAATTACATTAATTAGTATATTATATTTGAAGAAGAAATTGGTTTAAATAATTTAAAACAAATTAAAGTACTAGAGAAATGTAAAGAAAAAATGGGTTATATGTATTTAAAATATTAGCTTACAGAGGTGCAAACTGTTGATCATTAGAATATAATTTTGTACATATTAGAGA
The DNA here is from genome assembly GCA_018907245.1 of Eupristina koningsbergeri. Classification (NCBI taxonomy): domain Eukaryota; kingdom Metazoa; phylum Arthropoda; class Insecta; order Hymenoptera; family Agaonidae; genus Eupristina; species Eupristina koningsbergeri. The sequence continues at coordinate 878,841 of JACCHV010000057.1, read as the reverse complement.
AAAATAGCTTTAAAATCAATAATCAAAATTTATATATAAAATCTTGTATGTTTCTGTGTGAATATAAAATTTATTGATAAAAATTAATATAAATTATATTAATTTAAATTCATATAATATATATTACATTTTTTTACTTGCATCTATATTACAGTATAATTATAGTGTTTAAAAGAAATGTATAATTTATTGTTAAATCATTAGAATTTTTTTATTTTATTATGATTATTGAAAAATTAGAAAATAAAAATCTGTTTCCAAAATTAAACTATTTTCACTTATTTTTAAAATATAATTTATAATTTATGCATTTCTATTTTAAGATTTCTATTTAAGTATTTCTATTTTAAGATTTTTTTTAAGATTTATTTTTAACATATACTCCTTTTGTGTTCTTGAGGATTTATATCACTAATAAAAGATTATCATGGTAACAAAGAAAGTTATTGTGAATGGCGTTGTAACATATTAGAAGTATAAAATAAGATTTAACTTATTTTTTTTAGAATTAATATATCATAATTTTAACAATAAATTTCAATCTTTTCTCAGAGAATCAAAGAAACTATAATCCACCAAATGTGAATAATAAATATATATTGGTTGTTGGACAAATGCATGAAAAGAACAATTCTTATTTTGATTTTCAATCACAGTTATCATCAATGGGTTTGTTCTTGGATTTTGATTTTTGGGAAAAAGACGTATTTAATACAAAATTACAAGTGTTCTTTTGTTACAGAGAACATATCCACAGGAAACGCTACGATTCTTTTTTTGATTCACAATCTGGCTTTTTTCAGCAAACACTGATTTGAACCGTGCCATTTCTGAAGAGGTAGACGATAAGAATCGAGTTTTACGTCGATAATTTTAAGTCTAAACGTCTTATTATTCTATTTATCTTTCTACCCCTTTTTAACTTTTGTAATTATCTGTTGCTTGTATATTTGATATAATATGTGATGTCAACTTCATTTTTACGTAAATAATTGTAAATATTAAATAGTGTTATTTGTTTATTCTAATAAATTGTTAGTAATATAAAAATAATTTTATAGTATGTTATAAAATTTTTAATCAATATTATATACGTATTTTTTTCAACAATATATTATTGTTATTGTAATTATTCAACCCTTTATAAATATATTGTTTACAGAATAATTTTCAATCAAAATCTTTAATTACAAATTATAAATACAATTAATTTATTGTATATGTTTGTACCATGAAATTGTTTTAATTGAAATTAATTTGTATATTGGAAATATATAGTCAATGTAAATTAGTAAAGAATTATTATGAAAAATTAGTTTATTTCATTTTTCATATAATCGAGTATTTTATTAAATATATTTTATTTTACAATTTTCATTTATAACATACACATGTATACACATAGAAAAATGAATAGATTAATTCAAACATAAATTTTTATTTTCCATGAGTTTTATTTTATTATTCTAAAATAATAAAAATAAAGGGAATAATAAATTTTTAAATGTACATAAAAATTTTAAGAATTATAACGTTGGAAACATTTTTAGATTAGAAAATACAACAAAATATATAATTTATATTCTAATAAGTACTTTAACGATTTAAAATTCCCTTGTATTTTTTTAATAAAAATAAAAATGGAGTTATCAGATACACATACTATAATTATAATATAAAAACGAAAATTTACAGTTTTATAATTTATAATCAATAAAGAATATTTTTTTTTGTTATAAAACTTTAACGCACATGTTGAAGAGAAGAAACAAGATATTAAAAAAAGCAAATTTCATTTTCTTAGCAATAAAATTATATTCATAATTTTGATAAAATTATTGCATTTCAATACAAGTATTACTACTTCAAAATTAAAAAGTAAAAAATTTTAATATCTTAAAGTAATTTTTATAATAAATAATATAATTACTTTTTGATTAGTAAACAAAATAAATATAAAATTTGTTGATTTAGTATGTAATTTATTTAAATAATCTTAAATAATAAATTTATTAATTTCCAAAAAGATAAGTGATTTTAAATGTTCGCGTTATTTCTTGATTCTTTTGGGAGGATTTCAAATACACAATTATCTCATTTATAATTCTACATTATTCAGTAACTGAAAAAAATGGAGCAATTTCGTGGATGGTTATTGCACTGGGCCGTACATGACATTTGTCACTAAGGTAAATTGTTCAGTGAAAAATAAAAAATTCAAGGGAGATATCCCAGACCGGCCTCGAGGCTAACGGAGCTTCTCAAGCTAGAGGTGCTGCTTGCCCTGCGACCGATTTTCGGGTGACCCGTACCACTACCCGCGAATACCGCGGCGATCTCTGCACTCTTTTTTATCGACAGAGCTTCATGGTCACCTGCAGGACCTCGACATCGCCGATCGCCCTTGCAGAGCCTCGAGGACCTCTTGCTATCCTTGCCGCTACGCTCGGTCTCGCCTACGTAGATGAGCCGACCCTGAGGATCCCGAGCACTCACCACCAGGACTTTCTCGCTGCCGGAGGAGCACTGCGAGGAGCGGCAGCCACCCGGGGAGAACAAGTCGTAATCCAGTGCCAGGTTTTCGGCACTACCACGTGTGGATGAAGACACCTAGTGAACATTTATACACGTTTTTAATTGTTATTTTAAGATTCTCGATGAGGGATCGATGAAAAGGTCCTTAAGTTTTTAAACGAAAATTATTTAGAAAATTTAGTTTTTAATACAATTCTAATTATTGTAAACAAATATCATATCATTATTAAATAAATATCATACTATTAAACATTTAACATAAACAAATTGGTGGAGTTGTTTATGATAATTGGTATTTTTAATAATATTCATGTGCGCAAGGAATTATTGTAAGTTTTGAAGAACTATACCTTCAAATATTCCAAGCTCTTGGACGTCGCGAGATTTCTGTTGTTCTTGATACTCCTTGTTCTGTCCGGACTTTCTGTTCTGCTGAGTGTGCTCTCGGAAGGTAAGATGCCTTTTTGTCGGAGCTGCTCTAGGATCGTGGGGTACCGGGGGTTTGCAGTTATCCGCTTCCTCGAGCAGTAGCACTTATTACTCTCGCAGCAGCTATCGGTGTCGCAACTGCAGACCGTCGCCGCAAGATCCTCCGGGATTTTCCTAGTCAACGAGCAGTAGCACTTGTCGGCGGAGACGCAGGTGCAGGACTCGGAGTCGTAGCTGCACTCGCTGCAGCTCACGTAACCGCTGCTGCTCCGGTTGGCCGTCGTCGCTGCACGACTCATGCGTCTACCTAGTGAACGAGCAACATTAATTTACATCTTTTCAATTACAGATCCTCGTATTAAATATCGTAAAATATATTTACGAATTGATTTACAATGTTTAATTTTGCGATATTTAATATGTTTATATATATGATGAATGAAAACTTTATAAAAGTGTCTGATTTATCTAAATGAATGTGAAAATATTTTTAAGTTTAATTTTTGTTTCATTACTACGCACAAAAAAATAATTACCCAATTTAAAACATAATTATTAATTTTTAACTCTTGAATATCATTATATAAAAATTTAACACTATAAATCTAATAATAACTTTTGTATGGTAAGATAAAAATACTATTGACAGTTTATAGAATACATAGTTTAAATTATTAATGAATAATTTTTAAATAATAATCTGTGAAAGAGTTGAATATAATAATAACTAATAATAAATAAAAAAAGTTGTATTAAGAAAGTGCCATTAGTTTTCGTAATCAACATTCTAAGCTGAGATAAATCAGTTTTCAATTATTAAAACATATTTTGAATTCTTAATTTAACGTGATTTATACATTTATATGTTTTTAAAAAAATGAAATAATTTGGAAATAAAAGAATGTAATTAATAATAAATAATATAGAGATGGAAATAATTAAAATGTTAAAACTTGATGTAACAATATTACTCATATTAATATATGAAAAAAGATGTTTTCTTATAGTTCGGAATATTTTTAAATCTTAGTTCTTAGTATTGGTAAGAATTAACTAATATATTATTGAAGCGGCAACAATTTTAGTTGTTAGGCTTTGAAATTGTTTTCGAATGAATCAAAACATAAATATAAGTTCGAGAAGTGAAAGTAAAAGTGTGCATATACATGTTTTAAGATTTTAGTGGAAGGAATGCAGAATGAAATAAAAAAAATTGAAGACCATTATTATTTTAAAAAGAAATTTCCACGATGAAAACCACGCCTTTAAACCATCAAAATACAGCATCGATCAAACAGATTGCCAAAAAAATTATATTCGGCTTAACAGATGCGAGTAATTATCCAAATAAAGATATAAAAAAATGAAAGTTCATTCAATAAAGATCTGTATGGTCCCGAGAATTCATCCAGTCACAACAACAATATATTTACATGTATCGCTATCTTCGGATGTGGTATGTCCAACCCTACTTTTGTTACTGGGACACCTTTTGGTGGATCTCCTTCGACTGAGTTTGCCACTTAGAACTCTACCCAGACGATGATGATGTTCCGTTGAATCTAGAGGTACACTTCTCGTCGCGTCACAAGACGAGGAGCTTCCGAAGCTCCCTCGTTCGTTGAGTCTTCGGGCCGGGTAGACGACAGAAGTGAACTCTGTGGGTGCGCTTCCGGAGCTTTTGAGCTTTGACACGGAGCGCTTTATCGCCCTCCGAAGAAGGCATGCCCTGCTTCCGCTTCCCCGGGTCGATCTGCGTCTTTGGGGTCGGCGACGACGTTTCATTATGCTCACCGAACGCTCGTACAGCTCATCCTGGGTCAATGTCGTCGCCAATTTTAACAGGAACTCCTTGTATAGAGGTTTCAAGTCGTTAAACGACATACCTTCCGGATCTGCAAGAATAAATAATGTTTTAGATAATCAATTATTAAACGAATATTTAAAGAATTTTTTAAAATTTGGTGCTATAAAAATTATCCAAATTAAAAAAAAAAAAAAAATTTGCAATCGTTTAAAAAATTCTTTTTTATCAAAATTGTAAAAAACATGATTAAAAATATTTCAATATACGTAAAAAATCCAAATCAAATTAATATTAAATTAAAAAATGCAAGTCTATATATTGATTTCTTTAATGTTTAATAAAAAGCTATTTCATAAATCATTTCTTTTAATAAATAATTTATATTTTATCTGTCATATAATGAATTTAATACATTCTCTGAAATCTAAGAAGAAAGGTTTTAATGTCATCAAATCTTAACAAAGTATCAAATTAAAATTTATTTATCTATTTAAAAAAGATGTGTCTACTATCTTCTATAAGAAACACTAATCATTTAAAATAATCATTCTCGAATATTTTATCTAATTTTTAATTTCGATAATTAAAAACATAATGATTAGAAATAAGAAATATTTATATAATTTAGATTAAAATTGTATAAGAAATATAAGACTTTAATATACAAGATTTTGATATTTAAAATAAATTTTAATGAAATTATCTATAAATTTAAGAATTAAATAATTAAAATTTTCTAATAATATATGTAATTGCGAATGTCTACATAACTTGTACATTAACTTTTCATATTCAGTCAATACATGTTTACTAAGTTAAGTGAAATATATCATTGTAATTTATTAAAATTAATGGGTTTGAATATTAATTATTTAATATAATATTATTTGTAGAATGTAATTAATATTTTTATATTAAATAAAAGTAAAAAGAATAAAGTATTCAAAAGAAAATATTCTAGTGCAAATAAACGTATAATAAAGGCATAAATTTGCAGTTAAGCTGTTAGAGAAAGTTCACTGATTTAAAAAAATAAATAAATTTTTTTATCAATCGTTCATACCGTTATAATTAAAAAATATGCCAATAAATCAAGCGTTTTTTTAATAAAATATCAAATAAGAAGAAAATTAATCTATTTCTTTGCATGAATGTTTTTATATTGATTAATCTCTTATTTTTTTCAAATTTAATTCTTTCAATATATGCAACATAACTATTTCATACGCTTAAATTAAATCGTAGAATTGTCCCCAAAACAATTAAAATGTTACTAAAGGAAATTTTGTCTATTATTGATAAAATGTCCTAATTTTACTTTATAATTAGAGAAATACCTTTCTTTGAAGTGGAAGTCACTTGAGTAATATAATTATGAAAAGAAATAACAGTATATTAGTGCATTTTTGGTATGTTTATGAATTGACTAAAATTAACAAAATTACAATACACCTTCTAAGGATTAAAGCATATTAGTGACATTCTAAATTGCGTTTTAAATTGTCTTACAAACATTTTTTATACCGATATTTACTATTACTCATATTGAGATTTAATATTAAAAATATCTTTTACTTAAGTTACAGTTTTTTTCTGTGATTATGATTGATTATAAATATGAATAATGGTTTTATTTATTAAAAAACTTCGTTTAATTTCAATTAGAGTATCTAATGATTTTGATTTAATAGTATTTTTTATATGTTTTATATTTAAGTAGTTAAAACAATTTAAATTTAGAGAAACCTTTTTGTTGGAATTTTTTTATTTTCTTGTACGCATAACAATCATTTTGAAATATAATTGACTTTTTGATTCATTTTATTCAGTAAGGATTTAAATTTATCTACAGTAAATTTGCACTATTGCAATTATCAGAGTCAAAAATATTTTGTATAAATATCTATCTGTAATTGGCATTTATTTTGAATAAAATAATATTTAATGTATTGAAATATCAATCTATTAAAAAATGTAAGTTTTGTAAACGTATGCATTTACTATTAAAATATATCGTAAAAAATAAAAAGCATGTCTTGTAAATCTTAAACATTTACTAAAAATAAAAGTTTTATGTATATATGACATATAAATTATATTCTCTTGACACGGTATTTATTATTTTAATGCTAGATTATTACATAAATTTATAAAAGTAATAGTATCAGTATAAAACCAGAATCTTAATTTATGAAATTAATGCTGTAATGTATTAATACTTGAATAGTTTTGAGACGAGCAGAAGTAATATTTAAAAAATCTTCATAAAATATATCTTAGAAAAATATATTATTTAGTAAGCAATAAATAACTTTTATTTCTTTTCCAGATATACATTAATAATTTCAATAGTGAAAGTAACACATGACAGCTACTTCGCCGTGCTTTACCTTTTATATTATTAAATATATTCAAATTATTATCCATCCAACTTTCTTTAGAGCAAAGTATTTATATACGACAAAAATTTAAATTGAATTTTAAATAAATAAATTATAATCGTAATGAAATTTGTGTATTTGTGAAAGAAATTTCATGTCCTCATCACTGAGGCGAGTAATGCATAGTAGATAATTCATCCAAGAGAGATCGGATGACAATCTTGCAAAACAATGTTTGTTAAATACTATGTACTTTTAATTATTCATATTTTCCCTCTCACCAATGTGCTACAAATGTAAAGAAGTTTTCCCCCATGTAATTTGTGCTTTAGCTAACCTTTCCCTTTACATATTCGATTGTATTTCTTTTTATTAATTAGTTTGCTCTTTATTAATTAAATCCGACGTTTTTGTTGACTGCCATTTTTATATATTTTGAGTTTATTTCTTTTCTCAATGCCATAATTTTTTTAGTTGATTTTTTCCCTGTTTGCTGCAAGAGCGCTTATACTTGATAGGTACTTTAGTAATCCCACATATTGTAAATATTTTCTCATAAATACGATTATTTCGATATTTAAAATATAACAATTATCAATATAATATATCAGCTGATCTGCATGAAAAAATCTAATCTATCTATGAAACCTAATTTACAAAAAGAAAATAAATTAGTTTACGTTAATTGTTCACGTTAAAAAAAATTTATGCCTATGTTCTTTTGGAAAATAAGCTTGTATAATATAAGGCTGAGTTCTCATGTTTGTTCATTTAGTTTGTCGCAAAAGCTTTGTTCATCCATTCTCATTGTCTGCTGCAAGGAGATTTACATGATTTTTAATTGTCCATTGGTTGTAATATTAAAAATTCATTTAATACAATTTTTGTACTTTAGCCCTTTTTTAGTACAGATTTCACAACTAGAGCTACATCGACATTGTTTTCTTTCTAAAATTGTAAATGACAAACCATTGCTATCCGTATTTCGAGTCTTAGGATGTTGGTCTGAAGTACACTATTTATTAAGTTTATTTTTTAGTAATCTATCTACATTTTAATTATATTATTCAATTTATTAAATGTATTTAAAATATAAATTTATTTTTGTTGTAAAACGTTATATAGATGTAGTAATAAATAGATCAATTAATTAATCTCTCATTTTCTCACGCTCTGTCTCTCATTTATGCTTGCTAATTAAAGAGTAATTTCTGTTTGCAATTATAATATAATTATTTTAAAAAAGTCACTTTCTTATATTTTTTTCTAATTTTTTTTGTGCAGAATATTTTTCTGTATTTATATAACATTTTAAAAATTGCTTTAAAACTCGTCGAAATGTATGCAAGAAAGATGGTAATGATCAATGTATTTAATAATGTTTTTGACTTCAGCGATGAAATACTTGACGAAGTAATTTATTATTATTGGTTCAGATTGTAAAACAACGTTTTCCATCCGGTGTCAACATTAGTAGATGATTTTTATGATTCGGAAAAACAACTTTCTACGAAAGTGAAAATAAATGTTTATAATAAATATTGCATATCGAGCAGAATGGCGATGACAAGAAAAACATATTTAAAACTAAGTTCAACTTATCGTTAGTTATTAAATTAATATTTTAAGTAATTATAAGAAATTGACTGTATAAATATCTTAAAATATTAAAGTATTGATAAAAATGAATGATTTGCCTTGTTAATGAAATTATATTATCGTAATATTTTATGCAGTTTATCTGTTATAATTTTGCTATCTCGTTTTCGTTCATATATTTTTATCAATATTATTACAAACTTTTTAACTTTATTATTATAAATCTTTTCTAATATGCTTTTTATATTTTTTATTATTAAATAATTTTTCCTTCTATAATTTTAATGCTATGATTTTAGTAATGTATCATTCACAAAAAAACACTTATAAGAATGTGTACTGACCACTATTCATGGATATCGACGTAAATCATCTAAAGTTGTAAATCAAAGTGACAAACGAGCATTGCGCAAATTATTCTTCTTTAAATAAACATCGTACTGGGAATCTGAGCTTAAGTCTACATCTTTATTTGCAGAAAATCTCCGCCCCTTTGAGCTTGGGTTAAGTCTCGAGTGAAGATGAGAATCAATATATTCCCCGATAAGATGCTACACTTTTGTTATAAAATGCCTTGTTAAAATATCTTTTTCCACATAAATTATAATCAATTAAGATCGCATGACTATCAGTCATTATATTTATTTAAAAATTATTTTAAATGTGTGTTATAAATCATGTGATGTTTATAATTCATTCTTTTATATGATCTTGTGATTATTGCAGTTGAATGAAGATTTTTTTATCATTAAAATTTTTTATTTTAAACAGTTATATTGAAGTATTCGTAAATTAATGAAAATTGGTGCACAGTTCATTTAGGCGTAAAGGATATTTTATATATCATATTATAAGATCATTGATGTTGTTGAACATGTTTCTCATTGGTTGTACACTCGAAGCTCAAGTATCGATCTTGAGTAGTTTAATTTGAATAGATCTCATCTAATACTCTTGACGCCTATATTTTAATTTAAGTTTTCCACGTAATATTTTATTCTACGTGAAAATTAAGAAATTCCAATTGGCTACTTATGATCTATGTTATTTTTTTCCATATACCAAGATCTACTGTTAATGATTATGAATTTATTTTCATTTAAATTGCCTAATATCAACCTTTGTTCATCATGTACCGATACATATCGGGTATACTAAATGTGAATACAATTAGAGCTAGCTGTAATAAAAAAAATTTAATATTTGTATTTTTTCAGAATTACAGCCATCATCACAAGTTGAATGTTGAATTTATTACATTATATAAATGAAGAAATTAGAAAGACATTAATTTTGTTAATAAAGTTTTTTGTAATAAAATCTAATTTCCGTTTACTTTCTCATTTCTTTTCGTATCGTGATCGGAATTTAAAATTTTCTATTTTTCTGTCTCCGTGATGCTCATCAATTCAGAAAGATAATCACGATTTATTACATATATATAAATACACAGATAAAATAATGGTAATTTCTGAAATGAATTTTATTTTAAATTTAAATTGTCAAATTCTAATGAATTAGAATTTTTTAAAGTACCTTAAATGTATAAAAAAATATATTTGTAATAAAAATAAATTTTGAATTTCACAATTTTTACATATTTTTTCCATGAAGCTGTAAAAAAATTAAAAATAAATAATACAATAATTAAAAATATTAAAATAAAAATATTTAAGATAAATAAAAATAATTGCAGTATAATTGAAAAGTAGTTAATAAATTCTTGATTAAGATACATATAAAAGAAACTTATACTTTGAAGTTTTTAAGAAAAATTTGTAAAGTGTAGTATTATTGAATTCCAAGTGAATTATTTATTTATTTTTATTTTTAATTATTTCATTTCATAACTAAATTATAATCTATTTAAATTGAATGAGAATGAAGCGTAGTTCCTGTAGATTCTAATTATCAGCTCATTCTTAGAATCTTAAAAAACGCGTAGGAATGAATAAATTTTAGAAATTTAATCCAACGTAATTATAAGCTATCGCATCAATCATCAGCAAAAATTATGTAAATTTCTAAGGAGAAATATCAACGAGAAAGCGCTTTTCCTCTCGATGTAAAAAAGAAGAGCTGTGAGTGACTCACCGATGATGGCGGCGAGGATATCGTCGACGCTGGTCAGTCCCTCCTGGTTCCGGAACTCGTCGAAGAGTTCGCTGAAGCCGAGGGGAGTGCCCGCACTACCTCCTTCGGGTCCTTCTCTCTTACACACAGTGCTTGGCTTGAGGAAACTCCCGTGCCTAGGCAACTCCACCCGGGTCATGAGGTCGCCACGGTCCAGGTCCAGTTCGCTCTGGGACCGCCTGAGCAGTGCAGCAGTGGCGGCGGCCGCGGCTTCCGTTCGGGAACTGGGTGGTTCACTACCCGCACGACTCCTCCGTCGCTGTTGCTGGGGCTCGGGGATACCTTTGCAGAGCGGACGGTCAAGGGTCGATACATGGCTTTGCTGCATCGAGAAACTCGTCGAGAGGCTAGGCTCGTCGTATCTTGGCCTTGTTACCATTTGCCTGAAGCATTTATTACGTATTAATGTTTTTCCTTGTTTTCATGTGCAATCTATCTTCTGGAAAACACTTGATACAAGTTTCGATAAAACTCAAAATGTTCTTTTCAGTGATGGTTATTTAATACAAATAAATAAACAAGATTTAACATGATTATATAAACAAGAATTTATTTATAATTAGAGGTATTAAAAATTTATCAGATAAATATGAGCTTGTAATCGTATTAAAAATTTTAAATCATACAAACTAATAGTTTCAATTGAAAAAAGTTAATTTTAATGTTAAATGTAGATATTAAAAAGGATTAGAAAATTTAAGATCAACTCCGCTATTTTTTATTTAATGTAATTTAAATTCTTATATATTATTATAAATGCTTAAATATATTTTATACTTTATAGTTCTTATTAAATATTCGGTTTTATGATCTTATTTTTAAAAAAATGAAATAATTTTTTAAGGTGCATCACATATAATCATATTTAAAAATAAAAATAGCAAATAAATAAAAAATGGATAATAATTAAATTAAAATAAAAATTATACTGATAAATATAAATGAAAAATATTGATTTATTTTGTCTTTATAACATAAAATTATTACTATTGCACTTTAAAACATTTCAGATTATATTTTACATGATGAATATTATTTTTATAAAAATATTATAAATTATGTTTAAATAAATTTTATATATTATAGGCTATATTATAGGCTATACATCGAGGATTGAATTTATTTAGTATTATAATGATGATACATCGAAAGCACGTTAATAAATCGAATATTACTTTGAGAAAATTCTCTGTCATACACTGGGGACTGGAATTTATTAAAATGTAATAAATTCCATGAGTATTGGAAAAATGAAGAACTGCGATGTAAATTTGATTCAGGCATTAGCGTGCAATAGTAGGCATTTTCTTTTGTGAAAAATTTAAATTAATACACGTTAATTACAAGCGTCTATTTTCCCGGCAAGAGACTGGAGAGAAGTCCTGGTACTACAACACGAATCCTTCGTTCATTGGCGAACCGTAAACGAATTAACCTAGAAAACCTGCGAGCAGTAGGAACGGAAATAAATAAATAAAATAAATAAACAGCAAGATCTCACCTGGTGGTACGCGTTCTATCGTAAATCCTGTCGCTGCGATTTCCATTGGTCCCGTACTCCTCCTCGGAGCCGAGGTTATAAATCTTCTCGGCATTTTTAAAGTGATCTCGATGCCGGGCGGCGATACTCTCCGGACGCCTACGCAATTCCACCCGAGCCGCATCTACAGTGGGGGTGCGAGGAAGTCCATTGCTGGGCTTTCGACTGGGGGGTGGAAGTAAGAATCCAGGCTACAAGTTATAAAATGTCTTTGGTGCTCTCGTTCGATTTTAAAAAGTAAGATGAACGTGAGGATTATTGAGCAATTATTGTTTTGTTCAAATGGTGTAAATATAATTCATTACAAGAGTGAAATTGAAGGTTTGGAGGAAAATTGGAAGTTTTCATGAATTTTATGAAATAAATGAAAATAATTTGGTAGTTATAAAACTATAAAGGTATATTACACAATAATCGTATTTTTAATATTAATAAGCTTTTTAATCCTCAGGTATATTAAACAACTTATTTTACATTTAATATTTTATATTTTTGAATAAATTTGAATAATTAACATTTACGTAGTATTAATTATCATTAAAAACATTTATTTTTGATTTATTAACGTTAATTAAGTAGATTCGATAAGAATATTTATAGAAAAATTTCAAATTTAGTTTTATAAATTTTAGAAAAATATTCTCACCATACAAAAAATGATTATTAGTCAAGTATAAAATTTAGTTAAGAAATACGAATATTATGAATTCATTGAAACTTTTTGGTATTTGATTATTTATTGAATATGAAATACATTTTTCTGTGTAAAAACGTTTTTCAAAATATTAATGTGAATATTATTTAAATAAGTTTTCTTTATTTAAAAATATAATTGTACGTTCTATATAATATAATTTGATAATAAAGTTTTTAAGATATTTCAATCTTTCCATTCTATTTGGCAAAATTATATTATAAATAAAATCTTAAATAATTTATTTGTATATTATTACTCAACTTTACTGTTATTTAATAAGTATTATGCAATGTTAATTTTGAAAAAAATGTTTTTTTTTTTTATTCATAAGATACTTGAGAAAGGAAATAAATCAATAATATTGTTTAAAGTAATTTATAATGATGAGACTAAATTAATTAAAATCATTATATTTTTAAGATATTGCAATTGACACCAAAATTATTTATATAAATATTATAAAAAATGCTGTATATTAATTAAATTTTATATTTTTATTCATATCCATAATTTCTAATTTTTAAATATTTTTTAAAAATTATAAATTAATTATAAAAATTTGTTTTCACATAAGTTTATTAAATATTTATACGATCGTTTGCAAATTTTTATTTATTCATGATTTTAAGATTCGAGATGCATCATCTTTTAATCTGTTTAATTTGTTATATAACATGGTTAAGATGAATAGAATTGACGAAGATTTAATAATGCAATATTTATAAGTACAATAAAAAAGTGCTGATAAATGTTAACAATTCACGTAAATTTAATGTTTTTATAGATGATTTGAAAGGACTTGCTCGAGGCTATCCAATTGAAATTTCAGCCGATCCATCTATAAATCTTTTAAACTTTACGTAATTGGATAAAATAAAATATCGAGGGTAAAGGAAAAAGACATTATATAATTGGCGCTGTATTGGAGGGAAGAGAAGGAGTGAGGAAGAGTCGAAAGGTGAATCTTTGCACCTTTGAACCGGCGTTTCGCACTTCCGCGTAGATGCGGCTGCTCTCGTAGAGGGAATTTTCCGTGCAGCAGTTGTTGAAGTCGTAGGAGCCGGTGCATTCGTGATCGCTTGAGGGCCGCTTTTCGATTTTCTCCTCAGGGTGTGGGTACGATCCTCCTCCTCCTTCTCCCAGCTTTGCCTCCTCGGGGCAGATCTTCTCGATCACCGGGGCTTCTCCCGTGATCGCCTGACAATGTGTAACTCGCGTCCCGTAAATTTTATTCTTGGCGTTCATACGCTTCTCCTCTCTCGTATGCTGCGACAGATGGACGATTATAAAAAAAAAGATTATTACTCCGATCGATAGCTGTGTATTTCTCTTTTCCTTATCTTTTACATGGAGGAGGATGCTCGGGATGTGAATTAGGTGTGTGTTTAGCATTCAGGGGAAATGTGCTGTAGCACACATTTGAACGTTTATCCGAGAGAAAGTTTCCCTTTCATACCACTCGGTAAAGATAAAATAAACTCGATTCCTGATTATTTTAAGCTTACATGTTTACAATCTCCATCGCTTTCCGTTTATTCCGAGGTAGTTTTCGCTAGAAAATTGATTATTTTTCACGGTAAAATGTAATATTTTTCACGGTAATATGTGTATACTTTGGAGTGCAGGTTTACGCTGGAAATAAAAATTGGACATTTCATACTCTCTGTGCATTTTTTTTCTTAAAATTATGAAAGTGCAATTTTCAATTTGTCACTAAAATAGTCACTGTAAGCAAATAATTTTCACCTGAATTAAAATGGAAATCTTTACTTGAACAAAAATACAAATGTGTACTTTCTTGAGTAAGGTGGTGAATAGCTTTCATCTTGAGAAATTCACAGAAAATGCAGATAGTTAGTTGGCTCGAATATCATTTTTCATCATACGTACAATGAAATTATCCATTATTTATTTTTACTTATATAATTATTATAAATTATAAATAAGCATGTAGTGCAGCGTATATCGATGAATGAACTTGAATAATTACCACAGAGATAGTTATGAAAAGAATGATTGTTAGTTGAGTATATCAGCGGAAAGCTTTATCCTTGATGACGGGACGGTTAGGTGATGGTACGAATGGCCAAGACGTCCATGACGTGCATAATAAAATTGTGATAATTTCTCACCTCGAAGCTGGAATTAATCTCGGCGCACCTCGCGAGGACATTCGATCCAGTCGGACCCTGATTATTGGGTGATAAGTTCAGCCTACGGCTCCAGCCATCCACCACGTCCACGGGACCAGGATCCGAGTTCTTTCTCGTGGGGGATGGTGACTTTTCATCGACATTGAGGGTCAGTGATGACACACTCTTGTCATCCGCGCTGGCACTACTGCTCGTCGAATTTTTTTTCGAGCGGGGCGGCCTCACCTGAAGGAATTTAAGTCACTATTACATTTTTCGAAGAGACGTTCGTTGTTCTTCACTCGTCACTCTACATTTTTATCCTTTTTTGACTCGTGGAAAAACATCTGGATTTCTTAAGACAAACGAGTAATTATTTTTGTGGGTAATTTAGTTCGGAATTGTGATTTATGAGAATTCTCATTTAATAGTACTACAACGGAAAGAAGTTTATTTTTATTCCATTGGCATATAAGGAAATCTCGACTCGTCTAATACAATTTCTTTTCATTTCTATTTTAATGGCTATTACAATAAAGTAATGAAACAAGTCATTTGTTTCTTAAGTCACGGGTCTGTAAAGTACCTTTGAATAATTAATTTCATGACTCCGTTTTTATGCAATTAATTATAAACTATTTTCTTTTCATGTTCTTCAATGTTATGTAATATTAATTTCCTTAGTAGTATTTATTCCCGTTTTAATACACACTGATACCTTATGTGAAAAAAACTCATGATATTATTTCACAAGCTTTTTTATATGAAGGAAAGTCTCATCTTCTTATTTAAAAAGATAAACACGTCATTTAATTAAGCACTTGTATACCATGAATTCTAATTAAATCCACGTAGGAAGCGTCTGTTTTTTGAGCTATTATGTGTCACAATACCAAAAAATTATCTTTATGAATCTACTGATATTCTATTATAATTTTTTTTTTATATTCTCTAAAAATAATGAACATGTTCACAATGTTTTATTCGTAAATAAAGTAAATCTAGTGTTTATATTTTAACTTATTAACAGTAAAATATAGATAATACATGAGGTATCTTATACGGTAATAAATTATGGATAAAATGTAGGTTTTCTATTTCTTTCTTTAATTTATGTTAAAAATCTTAAAAGAAATGTTAATGTATTATTCATTATATTAAAAATTAAATGTAAAGAAATACTAAATTTAATAACTCATGCTTTACAAAGTATCAACACAAATTCAAGTGAACAAAGTTTAGAAAATGAAGTTAAAATATTGTACATTTAACTTGAACTATTTAATACTTGACATATATTTTCATAAATTAACAAATACAATTTTTCTTTTTTATTTTTTAATTAAATTTTTGCTTGGTAAATGTTTCTTTTAAAATATTGTCTTATCAATTACGAGTATTTTCACGTTAGCAAAGTTACAAGAAAATGTCTTCTAAGGCTGCGATATTGTCGTTTATAATATTTTCAATTCTAAGAATTTCATTTTGAGCGAGACTTGTAAAAGAAACCGAGAGAGAGAGAGAGAGAGAGAGAGAGAATCAGAATGAAGTCGCGGAATGTTCAATAGTACGGAGTCGCTCACCGGTTGACGATGAGAGGGCGGCAGGGGTGGCGGTAGTGGCGGAGGTGGCAGCTTCGGTCTCCGGATGTCAGATCGCTTAGATCCAGGAGCGATGCTCGTATCCGGGATGCTGGAGACAACGGAAGCGAGGCTCGCACACCCGAGACCATTCCGCTGTCTCGGTCGACGCGCCGAGGCGTCCAGATCGACGAGGAGCGCACGGTAGAGGGTTGCCGCCGCGGCTATTGCATCTTCTTCGCACCGGCAAGCAAAGGCATGACACTCTAGGAGTCGAGCTGCACCTGGACGACGCATCACCACGGCAAAGATAGGTGGGTAGTTTTCGGCATCCTTGTTGAGGCCTCGCATAGTCCGGTAGAGTTCGGCGTGGCGGTCCTCGGAGTTAATGGTACTGGCATTAATGCCTCTTTCTTCCGCGACTAGGGGTACAAACGCGTGTACTGGGTTCTGATAAATAGAAAATAATATGAATGGTGCTAATTTGCAATATTTGTGGACAGTTCGTAAAAGTCTTTTCTATGTTGTACTGACCAGAATACTCGTAAAAATAATTATGTAATTAAAATGTATAAAATTCATCGCATTAAACCAAAGATTGTGTGCAAACAAGAGGCTTACAGTGGCGCGATGTACATTTTCATATTTTGTATATTTGTTTATGATTTTCCACGAATTGAACATAAATTAAGGCACGAACAAGTGAATAAAATATTCATGCACACGTTTTTTTACTTACTCATGCGAATTATAAAAGATTACAAAAACATTCACTGAAATATTTTGACAACAGTTATATTTGCAATGTCAGTTTATATTGTAATTTTATTTTTTTTTTTTTTTAAATTGTATAATTTTATTCTGCCTTTTAAAAATTGTTTGCATACAACGTATTTTTTATATAAATGTTTAAATTTATCAAAATTTGTTTGCTAAAATTATCATGAATTTTTAAGGGACTTACTTAGTGTGACACATTCAAATCATAGTGACTTTTTGGAGATTTATAAAAAAAAAGAAGAACAATTAAATAACTGTTTCCATATTTAAAAAATATGTATAAATACTCTAAAAGCCAAAAAAAGCTATAAAAGAGTTATATCGAAACTGATATAAAACGACTGTCATTATAGAAAGTCATAGATTAGGTGTGGGAAAAAAAAGTTATTTCATGCTAAACTAGATAAAATTTTATATTATTTGGAGTAAGATCTTTTGAAAATCGATAGCTTCATGAAAAAAATTTTCATTTCTTATGATAAATTAGCAGTTTTTTTAGATATTAATAATATATTACTTTTTGATATACCAAAAATTGTTATGTAGTTTCTCTTTATGTTATAAATAATTTTTATTATAAAATGAATATTTTATTACATATTTTTATCCAACTCTAATATTTGAGTATATTGTCTTTTGAATAGTGCATTATAGCAATATCCAAAACATATATTTTTTAGAGTGTTATGCAAATCAAGCCCCTTAAAGTGTTAAATTAATTTCGAGAGAAATATATTGTATTGCAATAAAATTCAATGCTTCAAAATTAAAAAAATTTTAACGCAAAGCGATTCCTTGTTTACAAATCTACAGAAACTTATTTTGGCACCAAAAAATCAATTACAGTTGTAACAGATATTATTAATTATAAATAATGATTTTATATTAGTTTTATAATATATTATATTATTACTATTATAATATAATTATATTAGGGGGCGGATATGGTAAAATGTTTGCGGTTTTATCGAGTGCGTGAGGAAAGATGTGAGCAAATAGGATAAAGATTGATTGGGTATTGGCCAGAGGCACACAATACCCGTACTTTCAAAACGGAATACTCAATGATTGAGTTTGGGTGTAATTTAAAATTCCTCGTAATGCCGCAAGTAATAAGCGTGAATGCATAATTACGGCGAGGGCATTGTTGCGCCGTCGTATCTGCAGCTTCAGGGCACTCCAGACGGCGATGCGTCGGAAGGGATTGTTCTTCTCATGGAGTTCGCTCGTGCGGAATGTGAGGCCCCGTCGGCTGACCTCGAGCTCCGCGCTCACCGCATCGTCGATGCGCTCCAGGAGTTGGCGGAGCGGCTCCTGGAGTCCCTGGACGGAGGCCACCCGCCCACCAACCGGAGCTGCTCCCAGATACTCGACCTGAACAACACATCATTCCTTTTTTTATTAATATTTCAATTGTCCGATCGTGCGCAAGTTTACTTTCTACGAGACGGGGAAAACCGATTGAATTATTTATGAATGGTGTCGGGAATCAAAGACAATTGTTTCTTAATTCACTTCGACGTGTTTTCTGATATGTTCACTTCTTGGAACGTGAACTATTACGTACCAACAATATTTTAAATTCAAATATTTAATAAAGCAGTTATAAAAGCTTGTGGCTGAAATTATCAAGTTCGCATCTTTTGCCATTAATATTACTTTAGGTATGCTATTTTAGGTATTTACATAATTATACAAAATGGTATTTACTCGAGCAGTTAAAACTATATTTCAAATATGTGAGATTAAAATTTCGTCTTTTAGTCATCAAATGTTAATATTACAAATTCTTTTGTTATTAATGTTTTGCCACGTAAATATATGTTTATTAATTGAACTTTCAATCGAACGATATAATTCATAACATAATTGTCTATTGTCTGTACTGAAATATTTGTGCCATCGTTTTAAAAACCATTTTATAATGATACTAGAGATATAAAAAAATTACCTAATTCATTACGTGTCGTAATTTTAAAAAAAATATTAAATATAGTTCAAACGTATTCGTAAGCATAACATTAAATTGTTTACTTTTAATTCTCAATTTCAAGTTATTAATTAGTAAATAAATATTTATATTTAATTTAATCCAATTTGTAATGATAATTTGTATTTGCATCCAAAGTCATAATTATTATTTTTAAATACATAACAACATTTTGAAACTTTTCTCACTTAATAAACTAAATAGAAATTAAAAGTTTTTACTCCTAATGTATTTTGCTCATATTTTTTGATAAATTTTTTTTCTATTAAAATTTTTTATAATGTTTATAAAAAAAATGTTTAAAGTTTAAATTATGTATAATATAGATCAGTTTATTTAATTTTTAAAAAATTAGTCAAAATTATTTTTTAAAACATTGAGATAAAGAAAATTATTCCATAAAAACTATTATTATGTATAAAACCATTATATTTTTATTTAAAAATCGATAAATAATGATAATAATTGTTGTAGTATCTTCGAATAAAATAGATATATACTGTTTTTGTATGTTCAAGTAATTAATTAAATGTAAACAGAACTTGCTGTAAAATTATGTTTAAAAAAATGATAAGATAACTATAAGAAAATAAAAAATTAAATAATTATGTTATAAATTATGTTGCTGATTCGAAAATTGAATGTATAAACAGAGTTTAGCGTAAAAATTATGATTGGAAAAAGTAAGAATTAAATTCCTTTGAAATATATTTTATGAAATTGAAGCATTATACAAAATTATTATAAAATATCACGACATTATATATCAGTATTGTAATTCTTTAATTTAAAAATCAACTTGAAATATATTTTTCATTTCCTATTTTTCCTCCTTTGCATTTAAAGCTTAATTTGAAAAAAGATATCATGTAATTTTCTGGCATTTTATCGTGCTAATCACTGGGAAAATAGGTCTGGAGAGAAAATCTTACATATCAAAGCTTTGGATTCGTAGAAAGTGTGCGCTTGCGAGATAAAGACACATATTTACGAGTGCACGAATTGAATTCAGTATCTCTAATTATCAACTTGAAAGTCATAAGGTCCATAGCTATTAATTATGGAGCCGCATTTAGTGAATTTCCTTTCCCGAACGGTAATTAGACATTCATTTTACTAATTGTAGCGAAATATTTATTACACCGTGGATTAGATCTACGACACAAACTTTAGAACTTGTTATTTTTGATTAACTGTTTAATATCATTATGTTACTTTCAGCTGAATTATTTCCGTAATAAATGAGAAATGAATATCTTAAATAATACTGAAAATCAATAAAACGTAACTTATATTCAATACGTTTTATTCAATTTAATGAGTTTCGTACATTATAAAAGAGATTATTAAAATTTAAATTTTATCAGGTTTCTGTTTACGTAGTAAATAATTATAATAGTCAATTATACGTGAGATGTTACCACATATTTTTTAATAAGAAAAATGAGTGAAATCATGATATTCATATCTGACAGATAATGATTGCAGAATGCCTTTATTTTAATGCTTTGATTTTTTTGATTTTCGATGTGAAATACTCTCAACACTCTTAGTATAATTAAAAATATTCATAAATATTTAAGTTTGTACTTATTGTATATCTTGTTTCTCAATTTGCAATTGTATATTGCAATCAAACTTAAAGGATTGTTAATAGTCGGGCCTAATTATTATATTTAAAAATTAGTTTACACGCGTTATTTATCAATAGAACCTGTATTGTAAATCGAAATACTTTGTAAAAAATAGCCAATTTATCAGAAAATGCGATAAAATTGATTCAATAATTTCATGAATTTATGTGAACATAATTGCAGGATTGAAAGAAGCGTTTTTCGTTTTGGCAGCTCTTGGGCAGCGCTCGAAGGTAGAAAATGATCCGATTCCGAAGGACGCCGACAATTCTAAATCTCTCCCAGGTGACAGGAAAATGTCCTTTGCCGTGTCCACCGGGGACTCGTTGAAAAAAGGTAATTAAAGCCGAGAGGCGACCACATACCACAAGGTGGTTGGCTATAAAGTGGAAGGTAATTAATTCGGAGCCCTCGCCTCATTAGCATTAGCATCGTGCCTCTGAACTTATGCTTCGGGCACCCGCATTACGCAAATAAATATGTATACCGCGGGAAGTCATCGACGTTTCTACTTTTAATTGAGCCTAAATGAAAGCACTCGATCGGCTTGCCGAGATTATGCGTGTGTGTAATATACGAGCGGTGGGGCTCGTTAACATAAGTGAAAACCTCTGCGTCACCACGGATCTTCGTGCACCACTCGCCAATTTTAAATGACATCGCTATTTTAAACTGCAGTTTGTTGCATGCGATTCCGTACCTCCGTTTGCTTATTTTATTTTTCCCCGGCCATTCGCCCAAATTTCTATCCTTAATCTTCTTTGAACTTTTTAAATTCAATCAATACCACGACTTGCCGCTAGTTCTATTCATATGTAAATTATTTGCTTTTACGTGCGCCACTTCGAAAATGTTATTTATATTGATATTGAATTCTATGCAAATATTCGGATGAACGTAGACAATTCATTGGACTCTATTTTTAATTTAATAAAGAAAAATACTTTGGTGGCTCCTCACATCCTAACGTATATTACTTTTAAATAACCATACTGAGAGATATTAATTATATTTATATTTATTACTTAAAATCATTATTATTATTTTATAAAATATTCAAACAACTTATAGTACTAATTAATATATTTAATATGATTATAACATCATTTTCCATATTGAGTTTTTCAATTTTCACTATACAAATACTTTAATCACAATACCTTTTTTGAAGATAATTTAAAATTAATACTATTTCCTTCCTTTCATGCTACTTTTCTATTTTATATATTCATAAGTTTAAATATTTTTATATGAAAATAGCTATTTATGACTTTTAAAATAATTTTTTCTATTAAAATTTAAATTTTAAAAGTAATTTAAATAATGAGATTTATTGAATCAAATAATTTATTTCAGGGTTTTTTTTTTAGTTTCAAAAATTGTATTATTAAAGACTTATAAAGATTTTTAAATGATATCTCATTAAATTATATATATATAAATTACTCTTGATTAAAATTGAGATAAATGGAATACTAAAGTTTAAAATTTCACATAAAAATAATAAATAAAATTTAACAGCTTATGACTATAAAAGTTAATAAAATCTTAAACGCAATTCAATTTGAACTTCTATAAAAATAAATACCACATAATACAGCTAATTGGAATACTATCATTACTGCCAAGTAAGACAATTATCTTGTCAATTATATTCTTTTCGTACTAACCGCCAATAATGGACAGAAATAGCTTTTAGAGTATAATTTATTTAAATGTATTTCTAGTATTTAAAAATATATTATACTGGATATTAAAAGTAAATAACTTATAAATCTGAATACAAACAAATATTTTTGAACAATGGATTCTAAATTTTTGTTTAGATACTAAGAACGCCATAAAATCAAGCAATTATACTAAAAATTATAAATGGTAAAAAATTTATAAAAAAACTATGATGTTCAAATTTTCAATATTTTTTATCTTCTGATGATATTATTAATTTATCGAAAATTTGGAATAAAATTTATATATAAAAACGCATATTTTATATTATCCATAAAAAAAAAATTTTACTTTATCTTATAAAAGTTAATAAGCAAATATTTTTAAAGATAAAATATATTTATTTGTAATTATGTAAAGAAAAACTAAATTTACTAATTGCAATTTTAAAATAAATGGGAGATATTAAGTTTTTGATATTTAAGTTGATGTTTAGTTGTACTGATATTTCTATCTTTATCTTTCACTTATAAGCTTTCTATGATTTCAAGATTTGATATACGTGATTCTTGCCTTTCGTTTGATTTTTCTTAAAATTATGTTGCAAAAGGTAGTAATAGCCAAACTTTATTTAAATAAAAAATTATTTTCGAAGTTTAAGCATTCTAAATGAATTGTTTAAAACAACTAATTATAATATTTTCTAATTATTGTAGTTTTCTTTTGAAATCATAATGGGAATATATTTTTAAAAATAACTTATTTTAATTTTTATTATGTTATGTCAGAATAATAAAAATTATAATAAAAATTAAATTATTGTAAATTTTTTTTTTTATTAATGGTAATTAATTGTTTTACTGTGTAAAACGTTATTTTCTACGAAAGGTAAATATGTTTATTGTCTTTATTATCTGTAAATGGCTCTGCCTAGCGTACTTGTCAAAGCTTGTGTGGATTAGATGTATTTGTAACTTTAAGGGTTTTCTCGAGCTTCATTATTTCCTTACCATGTGTAAATAGAGAAATAAAATTGTGCAAAGTGGGAGGAGGAAGGGAGAAACTATCGCAAAGTGTCTATGCTGAAAATTTGTATCTCAAACCAAAACCGTTTCACTATGTGTAAATGTCTATCTGTGCAAGAATAAACATACCTACCGTCAAAAACATAAAAATTATTTATTACCACCTTACCTAACTTACCTCAACATAAACCTTAACAAATTGCTCATTTGGATTTTTTTTATAACGAGCCCTAACCTATTTGATTTGTGTTAAATGTTTTATTAAAATAAATATCTACTTCAGAAAAATACTTTTAAATGTAATCAAATAATTTTTCGCAGTTGTATTAATATACATTAAACTAAAAATTTAATTACATTAATATATAAATCATTTAATATTGTAAAAATTTAAGTAAATCAAGCAACTTTAATAAAAATCTGTTACTTTTAACCTTGTTAAATGTTACACTACTTTATAATATATCTTGTAATTAGTAAATTTAAATTCTACAATATTAATTTGAGATAATAGATCTATCATAACTGTAATATAATTGAAGAAGAGAATTAGATTTTATTCATAAAACATTTATTTTAAATTAGCATTTTTCACAATAAATAATATATATGCAAATTAAATTTCGTAAATCGATTGGGAGATCGTATGATATCGACCTTCACTGTACGAGCGACAACACATCAGCCGAGCAGCAATAAAAGACTGATCGCAAAAAAATTGCGATTTATGAAATAATCATTGGCCTATTTGTTGCGGTTTATCGTGAAATAAGGAATCAAGATAATATTTTAACGTCTCGAGAAATATTATTGGAAATATATTTATTAAATGAAACACCATTTTTCATTTTTAGTTTCAATTTTAAAGTTATATTTATATACACTACAAATAGTCGTTTCATATAATATAATACAAATTTCGAAATTAATTCATTTTTAATAGGTTTCGGACAGAATACATACATTTAAGACTTATTAGTTTATTTATAGTTATTGAAAATGGTGGGAGAAAATCTTTATTTTTAATTTAATGTAAATTTATGGTTATATTATTACCTGTACAAAATCAAGAAAATAGTTGTAAATGTTTGAAATAATTTGTTGTGTTTAGTTTAGTATCTCAAATGAATCAATTCTAAATGTAATAATAATTCAAAAGATTGTTCAAAAGTTATATTTGAAAAACTTTTAAACTAATAATAAAAGATACGATCAATATATTTATTTCATAAAAATGGGTGGGTTACTGCAAGTGATTGTAATAAATATTGCGTCAAACCCATAAAGTGATGAGCTCTGCGTAACAGCAGAATTTCGAAACGCGGTCATCAAGTAAAAGAGCCTTTATTTTATAGGCTCTTTTGATACGTTTCTGAAGATACGGGTAAGGTAAGTCCATTCGCATTCAGTCGAATGGCTGTTACGAAAAACCTAGAAGTGCGATGAACTTACGGGGAGGACAGCGGCGGCGCACTCCCCGGGTGTCATATTATCGGCCTCGACGGAGGCGAACATGGCCTCGATGCGCGCCTGCACCGCGCTATTGACCCTCAGCTGCTGGTCCTCGTCGAGGGGAGTCGTGAATCCAGGGTCAAGACTCGCGCAACAGCCGTCGCCAGGGATGCTGGAGCTGCAGACCGAGTGCGAGTCCTCGAAGAGGGCGTCGATGCGTGCTTTGCTGCGGAGCGAGCACTCCGAGGGCGTAGGCAGCCGGAATCCTTCACAGCAGGACATTGTCACTTTTGGAGAATGCAGATTTATTTCTATAGAATCTTGCTGATCTCGATAATGCCCATCGAAGGCCAGGAACCTGAGGCCTTTGGGTCAACGGTGAAGTAGAGCTCTTACGGTGGAATATTGAGAAGACGAAATCTGCTATTTGAATCTAAAAAATGAAAGAGAAGAATGATGGGATTAGCAACAAATTTTGATAATTTGATTTAATTTTATTTTCAAGTTTTGATATAGGCCCCACCAACAGCATTAAAATTTAGACTAACATTATCATTAAATAGATTACCGTGTCTCCAATATTGACTAGGATATCAGTTTTATTTGTAATGAAGTCACGAAACGCGCCTATAATTTAGTTAGATTACAGGCACCTAATTTATCTCATGGTGGCTGTATAAATTCAGGTCAATGCATATTGGAAAGGGCAAATTATCAAAATAGGAAGTTTGACAAGAATAAAATTACTCATTTAGTTATTTAAAAAGCTTTAAACCTATTGCTAAACTGTATTAAAACTAGTTAGGAAATTTTTTGTCCTAATGAATACAACAATAATCAAAGAGATTTAAGCTATCTTAGTTAATACAAGAGATATTATAATCAGTATTCTTCAGTTATATTTCTATATCTATGCATTATAAAACAATGTTATTAATGGAGGGACCATATATTCATTATATCGTCTCGCATTGATGATGTAAAATGTAAAATCCGCTATGTAAATTATCTATAATTAACTACAGCTTACAATTTGGTTATATATATATATATATATATATATATATATATATGACGAATAAGGAGTTATACAATATATATAAATTATATATTAATTATGAAAAAAATTAGTAACTTATCCCAAATTAATTACCATTGTATTTATTTGAAGTTGGTCAAACTTAAAAGTTTGCGATGACCGTTTAGTTAAAATTATGATTTTATAAGAATTTCCCGAATATTGTTATCAGGCTTTGCCACTTGACGGGAGAAGAGGCACCATCGGTTCGCGTTTGATTAACAATTTAATAGAATACATTTACAATTAATTATTAATTATTATTAATCTAATATTATTATAATTATTGTTACCGAGTTTTATAGTGTTTTGTTGCTAATGAAATATAATTAATTGTTTTTTATGTATGAAATACTCGATTGTTATTTGTAGTTTGTCTCATTCCTTTCTCCTTTTTTATTTCTCGCTTTTCGAGTAAAATAATTAACCTAGAGGTACACTAGCATCTAATATTGAACAATATTAAATGCTTAATGCGGACGCTAGGGGGGATAAATCTTTATTATCGGTCAATGGCAAAAGGACATCGTTTTAATATAATTATAAACTTAAGTCGAAATAATAAATGACTTATCGAAACGTCGGGGTATTCATTTATAATTATGTTTATATTAAAAATATTTTCCCATACCGGTTAAGTATCATAAAATTTCAACTTTATTAAAAAATTATTATTTATGAATGTTGGGAGTGCGTTGAAAATACTTATTTTTCTCACATGTACAAATTGCGAATTTACTGATTGCATTATGTGCTTCTAAATGTTTATTGACACGATATAACTTTTTATTTATATACTACACGAGATTTGCGAGTGTATATAAAGCCTTTTTAAATTAACGGAAATTCCGAGATTCTTATAATTTAAAAGCAAAGAACACCGTTATGTGGCACCCAATTATTTCGAGCACTAATCGAAATAATTACTTATATTGTATATTTTTAACATTTTTTAAAATCAATGACATGTTTTTAAAAAGTAAGAAAAATCGAGTCAATAATCAAACTCAATCTCAATTATAATTTAAATACAATATACAATTTTCAACTGTATAAGAAAAACTGTATAAGAATACGTGTATAATAGTATAGAAACTGCGAGTTATTCGATTATTACAAATGAATGAAGATTCTTCTATTTAGAACCAGATACAAAGTTACATACCGATAAATAGCTTACAACTGAATAGGTATTTTTTTTGTTCATACATAATGTCCATTCAAGTCTTTCAATGGAAGCAACTCCTGAATCCTTTGAGGAAGGATAAGAAGGTCATGCTCGTGTTGATATCAAGACACAGAGGGTGAGCGCTTAACTTTCACTCGAATTCCCATCGTGAATTTGTAGATAATTATACGTGCATAGCACTTTTACAACCCTTATTACTCTCTGACATTTTAAAGGTGTAAAATATAAGAATTTTTTCAAATTCTCGTATTTTCCAATGTTTTTTCAAGGGCCTTTTCTGAATTACGAATCTTTGATTCATTACTCTCGATCTCTCGGAGTTAACAATAACAAGGAAGTTTCAAATTGTTATTGATCTAGTTTTATCACTGGATTATCTTCTCATTCTATAGTTTATACAAACTCTCATCAGGCTCTATCTATATAAATAAATTTTATTTATCTATCTTATACATGTATGTTCGTATTGAAAATTCTTATTTGATACACATAAGAAATAATATGCAGCGGGTTAACATTTTTCACGACCATTCGTTACAACCATCACACAATGGTTTTTTTTATAAAAATATGGAAAATATTCGAAACAATTAGAAAACCAAACAATTGGAGCTCAATTAACTAAAAAAATAATTAATTTTCAATTATTTAAAACCTAACTAAAGGTATTTCGATGAAATAAAGGTATTCTTCACCCGATGGGGATCGCATTGTAAACTAAGAAAGATCTCATATCGTTCATTGACGTTTTGAAATAACTCAAGCTTGTATGTAGAATAGCATGTAGGTACAATTATGTTCGTATTCTTTCGAGTAGACTAAATGAGAAATGTTCAAGTTATAAAACTATAACTTCTTTTTAAACCTTGAGTGAAATAGAATAAGTAAATTAATTATTTGATTGGGTGAGAAATAGAAACGAAATACAAGAGGCCAAGACTAAGTGTATTTCACTAAGTTTTGAGCATTTTGGATTTGCCATTTGCGAATGTAAGTAAACAACTTGACTTGCCAGAGTTCAATTAGTGTTACGACACCAAGGAAATCACGACGGTGGATAAACCGAGTCGACGTCGGAATCTGTATTCCTTCACGCGGAGATTTCACGAGTTCATCGACACTTATTAGCACTTCTATGATCTTTCCTTCGTTTCGCCTCGTCAACTTCTACTGATCTTACTTTTTTCCTCAACTCTAATTCATATCTATGCATTGTTAAATATTTCAGAAAATAATATTATCAATTAAATTTTTAAATGTATAAATTTTTCAATGCTACAAATTAGTCGAATAACAATAATAGAAAAATAGCTGCTATTGATAACAAATAAGAGAATTTATAATATTTAGCAAGATTATTCTTTACATCTTTAAAAATATTTCGAATAAATAAATAAAAACTATTTATAATTTTTTGAAAAAATTTGATTGACTTTACTGATTAAAAAGTTATTGTTGTAAAATATTCACTATTCATGAGAAATCTTCATTTTAAAAGACTTGTGAAATTTAATATAAATATTGCTTATCAAAAACATAAATATTACATACAAGTTTTTGATATTTATTATATTTATTTTATAGTGTTTTTACTAATTATTACTTTCTGCTAAAATGCTAGTCTTGTCAATTCTAATTAATAGATTGTCTTTTAATACTTTAACTAGATACTGTGAGAAATTGCTTTTATAAAAATTATCTTTAGAATCATCATAAAAATTTAACTACGAATAATATTTACTAATGTAAAATATTCTGAAAAATTTCTTTACATTTATAATATAAAAAAAGAAAAAAAATTTTTTATGCAAAAATAATTTTTTTTATTAATTATAATAAAATTAAAAATTAGTGAAATACTCAGTAGTAAAATTGGAATTTATTATTTGTATATTATTAAAAAAACTACAAAGCTTTTAAGAAAATAGAAATCAATATTTTTAATTTTAAATTTAAAATAAAATGGAGTATTTTTACTGTTAGATAGTTTTATATGTGCATTATTATATCAAATAAAATATTTTAATAATTAAAATTATTTCATATATGTATATTTTTTAGTAACATGTTTCTAATAAAATAAATTACTATTTGCATTTGGCAATTAAACTTTACTATTTACATATTAAATTTAATGAAATATTACTTTTGGTAACATTAAGTTGAAAATTGTGTAATTTTTTACTTTTTCACTATACATTAATATATTTATGTAAACATTAAAGTGCCCTTCGATCCTTTAAAATGAAATTAAATTTATAGGGTATGTGGCTTATTCCTGATTTTAATTGACATAAAGACATTAAAACTTATCGCTTGCTTCGAAAATAATTTCGTTAAGAGTAATATACTAGAGGCTTGTGGTGAAAATCAGAGTAAATAAAAATGTATTTGCCTAGTAAAATATTTGTGCCTCGAATGATATGGCTAATTAATCAACATAAACTCAATATTGGCAGAGTTCATTGAGATGTCACATCGTGACGAAATAAGCTTATCTAACTGCTTAAAAGCCGTAAATCTTAACTTTCACCAAAAACACGAGTTTAATGGAACATTTACGTAGGAGAACATTTTTAAGAGCTAAAAGTACACTGCGGAAAATGCAATTTTAACACTTTCAAAGAAGTTCTGATATCTCCTTCTTTCTCACGCATTGTAGGATTGCGATCCGCTACGATAAGGATTTATTAGGTAGAAGAATCTAGAGGCTATTTTCGTATCTTTGCATATATTCGTATGTGCACTTTACAAGTGCGCCAAGAAAGTAGGCGAACCGTGGGTTTTTCGAAAATTTCACTTGTTTGTACCGAAGAAATTTTTTGGAATTCTCTACATGCGCAACGATCTTACATACAAAACTACACGTGTATTCCGAGTCCGATTCCTTACAAAACTTCTCTGCTATTTAACTGTATCTAAATTTACAAGTTTAGCTATTGAGCAAATCCAAAATGTTGTTGAACGTATTTAAATTGGTGACTTTTCACCAAATTTCGTAAGATGAAGATGTAAGCGATACATAACTTTACTATTCTTAATCGTACGCAGAAATTGTTGCTTTCGTTTCATTCGAAATTATTATCTATTTTTTAGATTATCATTTTTCTGCCAATTTTTTTTTTCATGCATTCAACTTTTAAAATTCAATTTAACAACTTTTGATCAAAAAATTTATTACAATTATACCTAAATCGAAAATTTTCATAAAAAATGGAAATGAGCATAATTTTATACCATTGAATCTCTGACATTACGATTTATATGCGATAAAATAAATAATATTATTTTATATTGTAAAAATGATTTGTCATTTTTATTCTTTAGTTTTCATAGATTTTTCTTTAAATTTACTTTTTTAAATATTTTTTTAAATATTTATTTCACTTTTTTCACTTATATTTAATTTTTTTCAGTAAGTAAAATATTTATGTTATGTAGTTAAAAAATACTAAAAATCGAACGTTTGAAAATACCGCTGAAATATGTATTTTATTTAAAAATAAATAAATCTTATGATTCACGGAGTTGTAGAAAATTACTCAAGAATAAAAATTGTTTCGTAATTTAAATAATTTTCCGAACTTAAAATACGGTTTCATATCGAGTAAAGAAAACACAATATGTACGATGATTACTGTAGGTTGTACCACATTCTCAGAAAAAGAATTGTACGAACCTTTTTTAATTGTAGATAAAAGTAGCTGTAAACATTGCTGATATTATATGATGTACATTGCTTAATAATATAATGGAATATAAAATCCAATGTGTAGCACTTGTGCGTACAATACAATAAAGTTTATTACTCATTAAAAAAAATCTTTAATTTACTAGAAAGAAAGAACGTTACGTACTTTAAATAAATTATTTTTTCAAAAATTATGATTCTACAACGGAAGAGGACTTTGCAAGCAGGAAATCTAAGCGAGATATAATAGCGTATATTATAAGACTTCAAGGAAATGCTGAAGCCACGCCAAGCTTCGCTTTTGTCTCAAAGATAATGGACACTTACGAATCGTGAGCATACGTGTCTTTTTAAAGGCTTCGGCCAAGTGCTTGCTTTCAAAAAGACAAATTTTGTAAAAAATAATAAGAAGTTCTATTATTCGTAAACAGGAACCTCTAAGTAACGGTAATCGTACTTAAGATACGATTGTACAAAATAAAAGCGAGTGACTAAGTATATTTTAATACAAATTAACCAACGTGTGTCATTATTAGTTATTTATAATAGTTGTGACGTAGTTGAATAATTCAAAACATAAATTTCAGGTTCTTTTATTATTTTTCAATTTGATTTTGTAAACACATTTAATTCGAGTGATATGTTCAGAGTAAAATGTGTTGTGATACTGTAGTAAAGGACAATATGAACTTAGCTAGAGTAAAAGCCCAAGAGATATGAATTGTGAATCGATGGACACGCACTCGATCAAAATTAGAAATTAATTGAGCACATTTTCCGCAAATCAACGCATCCTCAGCCTACATTTTTTTTGAAACGAGGGTAAAGAACTAAAAAACCTTTGAGCAGGTACGAATTATTGCGGAACGGGGTAAGCCTAATGAGGATTGCAGCTATCTGTGAAAAGCCGTCACCGTGAATTTCATTTTTCCCCGTTCGCGCAGAAAACGGTATCGTCCGTATTAGTTGTTCGCGCGGTTTTATTTTATTTTTGGCGTTAGGATTTAGCTGTTTCAGATTCGCCGAGAGACAAATCACCCGCTCGTCAATGGCGCTACGAAACCGGTTTTTTCCTCTTTCCTCCCGAGCGAACGCCGGATGAGCCTCGAATTCCGGGGAAAGACGGTCTTTCATCTGGCGAATATCGAACTGCAATTGCCGTTCAAACTCGAGGACCCTCGTCCTCATTATCGCCATTTCACATTGCTGTTTCTTCGCAGATCTGACAGTTCGTTTTTCTAATCTTAAGAGATCATTCTAATCATGTACTTTATTCATTAACGGCTACCACTTGTTCTATCACACTATTTTCTTGCGTAAAGAAGTTTTTATTGATGAAAATCGTAGGTAAAATTTAGTTGAATCACACGGACAAGTTGAATGCCCAAACCGATTATGGGATGGTGCACACACACACGCGCGCGCGCGTTGTTGGTAGGTTTATTGTCAGGTAGTAGTACTCAAACAGCTTGCAACATCGTAATTATGTCTTTTTCATGTGACTTATATAAAAATTGAGCATTAAACTAGATAAATACGACTGTCGATCATAGTTATTTAAGGCTGAGTATTTAATTGATCAACGATTAGAGGATTTCTAAATAGAGAGAATATGTAGCATTTGAAAATGGTTTTAGTGCATTCCTAGGTATTGTAATCTCATTATACTATAAAATACCAATTAAAATTGTATTTGCATTATTTAGAATTTAATTCTTTGTCTATATTTAAGTGTTCAATTTTCTCTTTGTAACTTTAAATATTATTGGTAAATTAATTTCAATCCCTTATAGGATAATCAACTTTATCATGAACATTTTTCTCGTTCTTAAATTTCCAACCCTAAATACTTTTTAAATAAAAGATACGATTATAAGCCTTAACAAATATTATAAATATTTTAATGTAATTTAAAAAATATGAAATAAAAATTAAAATGAATCAATTTCAATTATTTTGAAATTTGTGTAAAAAAAAATTCTTCAATATAAAAAATTCATTTTAATAAATCATAAATTTAACGAATAATTAAAAATAGATATCATAAAATGAATACACTTTAAATATTAAAGTAATCCATTATTTTAATTTTTTAAATATCATATTGTATTTTTATTTGATCGTCTAAAGTAATCAGATATTTTAAATGACAGTTTTATATAAATTATTTATATAATCTTATTAAAAATTCAAAATTATAAAAAAATATTTCGATAAAAAGATTAATTAAAATTTATAAGTAGATGAAAATATGTATTAAATATGTATTGATGAAATTTCCAAATAAAGACTATAAAATTTATAATATCTGTCTATAAAGTTAATTAAAAAATGATATATATTTCCAATTGAGATTTAAAGCTAATAAATGGTTTTGTTTACAAAAAAAAAAAATATAATTATAAGTAACTTTTATTTTACTGAAATTGATAGTTTATTAACTGTAGTAAATGGTAATAATTAAGACATAAAGGCACTGAGTTAAAAATATAGCATTTATAAGTATCAATTTAATTACAAATAAATAAACTTTTAGATATAGAAAGAAAGTGAACTATTTAATTTATTTAAGATAAATCTTGAATTTTAAAGAGTATAAAATAATCGTAAGCATAAATAATTTAAAATACCTTGAACAGTTTAATTAGCATGCAAAAATAAGTTGTAAAGTGAAGCGTTACTGTTTCCAGTAACGGTCATTGATAAGATTAACTGCAAATAAGGTATCACCAAATTGTAACTTCAAATATTTCTAAGATTTTCCTTATTTTCCCGCTTATCACCGATTATAGTCAGTTATATCTGGGACCGAAACCGCGTCGAAACACGTACGTATCTCACCGGATCATTGAGATGCGGGTATGCATTCCTGATTGTCAACCTCGCATATTTTCCAGAATAGGATAAAAAATTGCAAGGAGCTCAAATGCGAAATCCTTATCTATAAATATAGGAAATAGATTAAAGACTTGCGCCTTCTTATCATATCCCGATATCATAGCGCGATGTTGATTCGCTCGGGGGGATGTGGCGATCCATGAAAAACGTTACGCGCGCCTGCGATTTTCTAAAGCTGATCCGCGGCCTTGTTTTTTCCCGGGGCAATCCCGAGGAAAGTTGTATACTTTTTCCAATTAAAAGGCTCCTCGATTTCTGGTCGCGCTTAACTCATTTATCCAGCGTTAGCCTTGCTTAACGATACCACTTATGCCGCTTATTCACGAGATCCGTAATTTATTTCATCCGAGCGCGCATAGTTTCTAAAAATTTATCGCGCCACATTATTCGCTGAGCATCGACACTTATACAAATTCTTGCCCAGACGAGCACTCCTCTTTATTTTATTTACGGATAATTACCATCGAAATTTCTTACCACTGAATTATCATTTAGAACGCTCTTTTCATTTTATTATACTTTGTTAATTATTGTTTAACTTTGCATTGCATACTGTGAGTAACAGTCTCGGAATAGTATTTGGAATACAGTTAGCATTTTAAATTATTCATAGCCTTTTGATTTCAATGAAATATTTAATACCATTGATATTTAGTGCCATCAAAGACACGTCTGCATAATTACAATAAAATACAGTATTATGGGAAAAAGAAATTCGAATATCTTTTTCCGATGGACCATGTGTATTTTTTGTGTGTTTTTAAATTTATTCAAACTACTGTGCATATATACACGTGTATACATAGATTTTCGATGTATTGTACCGTAAAATTTAAATTTCAACCCATTAAATACATTTATACAGATGTGGTACAGCAATATACTTTGCAAGCTAGATTTTGAAAGTATCCCGTTAGAGCATGAGATGATCAGTGTATAACATACAATTTACTCGTAACTCAAGACATAGTTATGTACATATTTTTATATTAACCTACAAACTGACTACCACCTATAAAAGTTCTAATTTTGATATATGAAGAAATATAAAACAGTGTGTAAGATATTTATGACTTATATTATTTTTATATTATATTTACATGTGGTTCATTAAAAAAAATGTTTGTTTTTGATACATTATTTTAGCAGTATTTATTTACTATTTATATAGGTTATTGATTTATAAAAATAAGAGTTATGAAGAATATGCGTACGTAGATTCATGTAAAATGAAAATAATTATCTTGAAAAATATTAAATTTATGAAAATTAAAATTAGTATAAAATAATAATTGAAAAGTATAAAATATTGTTATAAACACGTGTGAAATTTAATACATATGTAAAATGTAAAGTGTTTTTTGTGTTTTGTGAAAAAGCGTATAAATATTTAATCATTAAAAAGGTTTAAATCTCTTTAAAAGTATTGTACACGATCTTTGTAATCAAACAGTATTATTTAAAATTATTCTAGGTACACAAAGGAATGGCTAATTTTCTATTGCTACTCAAGTAATTAAAAATGTAATTAAAAGTTATCTTTCGTAATTTATTACAAATTTACATAGTCAATGAAATACTATTTAAAATAAAACACAATTACTCTTAATGGCACGAAAAATATTAATTCAATCAGGTACACATGTATAAACACGCGCGCGCGTACTTACACAAGAGAAGCATACGAAATTGTAATGTTATGGCGTATAATTTATGATGTTTACGTACGTGTGTACTGCTTGTATGCCCTATTTTAGGTTATAACAACGACAACAACAACAACAACTACAACAACAACAATAATAACAACAACAACAACGACAACAACGACAACAACAACAACAACAACAAACTTTGAATTATGAAGTAAAAACCAGTGTATCCTCTTTTTAATTTTGCGGAGAAATTTTGGCGAATGAGCTTTGATTTTCACTTATTTTCACTTACAATTGCTTGTCTTATGAATAAAGAAGTTAATTAAGGATCGAGGATAAGAAACGGTATCGTCGCCGGCCTCGAAAAACTCTTTTAAAAATCCTTTTAAAAATCCGAAAAAAAAATCCGAAAAAGGCAAAATAAATGGTACCTGCAGCGTATCTCATGTCGACCTTGATTCCGCTGAATATCCGGCCCCGGCTCCGCAGATAGCAGAGCTTGGACTCACCAAATTCGGAATCCGTAACGACACTCGGCGCTCGGGGTCCATCCCGAGGAGCAACGACAACAACAAGCACCACCTCGTGGGGAGAAACTCGTCGACCGGCTTTCTTGTTCGTGTCCCTGGAGTCGGGCGGTGGGCGGAAGCAACTCTTTCCCGTCCATCCCGGTCGGGTTCCTGGCTCATCCACTGGTCACTGCTCGCCCGAAGCGTGAGGATCGGCGCGCGGATGCTGCCCGACTACGAAGCCGCTCTCGGGAGGAAGATCGGCGACGGCGGCAGCTGCTTCCGCACGCAGTTTAACGGTACGTACGTGTTGGCGCCCGCGAGTACTGTTACACTGAAACCACCGCCGCAGACGCAGACGCAGACGCAGACGCAGATGCGTCCGATGCAGCCCGTGCACTTCCTCACGGAGGAAGAGCGGGAGGAAGAGGAGGAGGAGGAGGAGGAGGAGGAGGAGGTGGAGGTGGAGAAGGACACACGCCGAGGTTTCGATTTTAACGCGAGAGAGCGAAACACTAGACCAGTGAGAGTCGGCCGTGGACGTCGGGGGCGGACTCAGGAATCCGAGTCAACGGGGTGTCGTGTCGTCCCTTCGGGAAACTTAACCTCGAGCTTAAAGGAATAGTAAATAAACTTTTGCTGGAATTCATGTTGAAATTGGCTTCTGGAATTCGTTCCTTGGAAATTTAGCAATTTCTTATCGTACCTCGAAGATATTAATTTGTAAAACATTTAAAAGATAATTAAATAACGCTGTACATAATTTAAATACTTTATTTAAAATAATTTTATTACAAAATGTGTAAAATAGACATGCTACTTTAAACAATTTTTTCATTATTTTAGCTTATTTGCATTTCTCGCTGTAGTGCATATAATAGCTATTGAGATGAAATATAGTATACTGCCTATAAATAAAATTTACACACATAAATATTCGATATAATTATCTTCAACGTATGCATGTTCTACTCAAGTGCCTATGTTCTAAGGCATACTAAAATATTTTATATGCTTATTTTTATTTTCTGCGTCATCGCCTCATGCTTAGGTCTGTCTATCTCTGTGCAAATTATGTGCAAATGGTATTAAATTAATTAATTGTTGTTAGTTTTTCCCAATGTAATTTTTCAACATTCTACAAATCAATATTACAAGCGAAATTAAGCTTCTTTCATAATCAATAAACTCTTAATACTACAACTGGAATTTTTCAGTGCACGATTTCGTGATGTGGTAGTGTATAAATATTCATCGCATGAAACGCGCTAGTGCATTTTGCTTTCATTAGTAACATTTATTTGATATTATTTTTAAATACTTAATACTTGGTACAAAATATTTAAGCGTAAATAACACTACTTCATTACATTAAAAAATTCCAAGCATATTTCATATGAAACCATTCAATTTCAAATTTTGTTAGCTTTCTCTATTTTTTGGGTCCTCACAAGTAGAGCAGATTACGGAAATAGAGAAAAAGTGTATTCAATATTTTACATAATTTGACAAGTTAATCTGATCATTACTAGTGACATTGTGTAAATTAATTTATTTTACAGATAGTAATATCTTCTTTTAGCTTTTTTCATTTTCAAAACTTATAAATTTATATTTTTCTTGTAATACATATTTACCTTAAGAAACAGTTCATTGAAAATATGTGGAACAGTTGATATATGAGAAGTGAAAATTTTTATTAGTTAACAAATTAAACTGTTTGTGTTTCTGATATTTATATTTTTAAGATGTTTTTCATTTAAAATATAATTATTTTTAAATATTTGCAAAATTCTGATAATTTAATTTCAATTTCCGTTTTTTAAAAAAATATTAATTTTTTTGATACGGGTAAATATATAATTATATAAATATAAATAATTAAACATAAATAATTATTGATTCAAATCTTAAATTGTAAGACATTTATTTATTTCATAGATTGTGTAATAAAACTTAAAAGTTATGTACTACATTATATTATTTAAATAACTTTTCTATGTCCTTTACATAGGTTAAATATTAATTTGGAATTACTTCTTTCTTTAATATT
Source organism: Eupristina koningsbergeri (assembly GCA_018907245.1). NCBI lineage: Eukaryota > Metazoa > Arthropoda > Insecta > Hymenoptera > Agaonidae > Eupristina > Eupristina koningsbergeri. The sequence goes on along the minus strand of JACCHV010000057.1, from coordinate 840,386 downwards.
AAAATACATGAAGATTCGTAAACCTTGTAATTAAATAAATTATGGTTTTATTGTTCATTACTATTCTTTCAACAAACACTCTAAATATAAATGACTATATTCTTAACATTGGTTTTATAAATAATTTTTTTGTATCAACAAAGTACAAAGCTATAGTTTAACGTTCAATTTTTTATTTTTTCTAATTACAAAATAGTTTCAATAAATTTAAATTATGTTATTTAAAATTAAAAAAAAAAAAATAATAAAAACTAAATATTGTTGATTTTGAAGAAATATTACGAGTATATTTATAAAAAAAATTTTTAAATAGACTCTATAGTAATTTTTTTTACCTTAATTTATTGTATTTGCATTTGTACTTATAATGATAATAATAATAAATTTATTATTAATGAAAATAATAATAAATTTACAAGTTGAAACTGTAAACAAGAATAATATGTAAGTATTACAGGTTCATTTAAAAATATTATTGATCGAAGTTACTATTTCTACATTTTAGAAGGAATGTAACTCACAAACCAAAATCGTTAATGAAGATTACATAGAAATCACTTGCGATCGCAGACATTTATTGCCTTGCTTACTTTCACAGTAATCTTGGTAGTTTTGCAGAGGCTGCACTTGATTCGCTTTTGTGTAATACATATTTGCATTTCCTCTCAGATGTTGGCTCTTTTAGTTGGAAAGTATTTATTAGTGTTATTTAATTCCTCCGATCTGCACACTCTGGATCATCTAGACTTCAGAAGCCAAGTGTTAATGCAGTTGCTCGCACAAATCCTACACATTTGCACATGGAAACAACATGAGATGACTCTGGGAATTCACAAAGATAAACATAAATTTGGAAGAACAGAGAAAGTGAAAATGACGCTCGAACCTCCGCGTCAGTTTCCACCACTGTTTCTCATCATTTCTCACACTTGTTCGTATTTTTTAGTTTTTTCCTTCACTAAAAAAATATAAAATCTTGAATTGTACTTTTTTTCTTAGGCTTGAATTTACACTTTCCTTGGAATCCTAGAAAACTAAAAATAAACATTATGTATTTTCTATTATAAAACATAAATTAAATTGCTGCACTTACTTTAAAAACATTTGTTACACCTCTGTTGACATATCTTAGAATCAATCGAATTACTATACGACCAATTGTATGAACTCTGTAAAATTTTTAGAAAAGAGAAAGATTTTTGCTCGTAGATGAATTGATGTGTAAATGAAGAATACATTTGAGTATTCAAATTTAATATTTTTTAACAAGTACAATAAAGCTCTTCAGATTAAAGACGAAAAGGGTCTTATTTGTAAAATATTCTACATTCAACTAAATTTATTAACAGTTGATTTCTATTTTGAAAGTTAAGTTTTGTTAAGAGAGAGATATTTTAAAGAATTTTAATACAAGAAACTAATTAATAAGGAAACTTGTGGCGCAGAGATAAGACGACATCACGATATTTATTTTTCTTGCAATCAATCATTAATATATCAATCTATATGTGTTAAAAATAAATAAAAATGTTTTAAAAGAATTTAAAAATTGTCAAAAGTAAGAAATCTTATTTTTATAACACATAAATACGAATCAATTAAAAATAAAATGATAACTTGTAATTCTCTTTACATTTAATTTTATTATATTGATTTATTGTTTTAACATGGTAGCTACAAAAACGAACTGTTGATTAATATAATGATCAATCATTATAATTCAATGTATTTGATATAAAATGATGATTATTAAAAAAATGGAGTCTTTAAAATTGTAAATTAAGTCATCAGTGATTTTATAAATTGTTAATCAGATTACTGAAATTAATAATTAAGAACGTCTAGCTTCAGTTAGACCGTATTAATTAAAAAAATGCTTCAAGTAATTTTTTAAAATATAGTAATATGAAATTACGGTTATTTTCAAATTATTTTTTATGTAAGAATCTTGAAGCTAGAAGTTGTACAATTATTAAAAGCAGTTAAAAGTGGAATTAGAACAAACTGGTTCAAAGTATAAATGATGTTGGATATTTTAAATAGTAGAAAAAATGTTTATAAATTTTTCTAGTTACTTAATTATATGAATAACGAGTTATAAAAAAAATAATTAATTTAGAGCAGTCACTATATATTTTAAAGGTTAATTTACATTATAACTGTTCGAAGATAAACAGTACTCTTAATACGTACAGTGGAAAACGGCATTTAAGACAAAACAACACAAATGAAAAAATTACAGAACCTGATGAAAAGGTTTATTTAATGAAAAAATTAGTTAGCCATAATGTTAAAACTGAAAAAAAAGCGAATCTTTAAATAGGTACTTGTTTAAGTGACACTGTATGAATATGCTCATTTGAATTACATGAATTACACATTTTTCACAGGCCTCCGTTGGTATGAAAATTTACGACGCTGTGTCAGTGACCCGTGAAAAACATTTAACCGTTCCATCTTAAAGTTTTGAATTATACACTCGGAACGGCGAATTTCATTTCATAGTTGTGCAATTGTCGATGGTGCGGGTCAAGGCGAACAGTGACTCCTCATCAGGAAATCCCCGAGAGAGTCGACGGGACGACCAAGTGAATAACAACCCTCGTCGGATTACGAGTTAAGGCTGCAATGAATTTTCAATTACATTTTCATTACCTGATGTCGACACAATTAATTATCCATCCTTTATCAGGTAGCCGACCACTAGTGACATTAGCTCCCAGTAAACCTGAGAGGCGTTTGAAAGGTGTCACGGTCACTTCGAGAGTTGAAATGCCACGTTTCGCACTTCGGAGGTAAAGTGTAATAGCTAGGCGCGCATTCTTAACGCGCACGCGCACACGAGTGTAGTTTTTATACACTTAAAAGTATTGGTTGGGATTTATTGTATGAGGAATTGAAAGAAATGTTGCTAAAAGAAGTATTGCGCTCTTTTTACAGATGGATTTTGATGCATAAGCATGTTGTGCGGGTTTAATTGTTACCTTGGCCGATAAAATTAATAATTTCTAATTCTAAGACGTATTTCTCCTAATTAATACTGTTCTAATAATAATCTTTTAAATTGACATTTAATATTTATTTATTTATTCTTGTAATCTGCAGTTAAGACAAATTCGATAAGCCGGAAATCTTTTATATGGCAATGATTTTTATCAAAGTATGTGTACATAAATTGTATGCCACTCATAACCATTTTACAGTTGAATTGAAATTACTTTCTGTTTGCAATTATTTTTAATAGATAGATTTTTAAAATTAATTTTCTACCTTCTGGTGATTTTAAAGGATCTAAGTTAATTTTTATCCTTTGATGATCATACTACTTTATGAGATATACATGTGTCATTTCTTATTTTTATATTATGGATGGGAATAAAATAAATTGAAATTTTTAATTTTGTTAAGTAATTAAAATTATCTTAAACTGTTTCCAACATATAATTAAAATCATTAAATTTTAAATATTTAATAACAAATATGTTATGCTATTTAAAATTAAATTTTTTAATTTACTTATAATTTAATTTTATAGCACTGTAAAATATTAATTATATTACATAATGTTAATTATTTGATTATATAGGTATATATTGATTATTATTTCAAGTATTTAAAAAATTTAATTAAAGTAAAAATAAAAACCAATTTAAAAATATATCAAAAAAGAAAAAATGATGTTTAATTATAACAAAAATTTTATTTATAAGGATTAAAATATAGAATTATATAGCCAATAAGCTAATAATAATACAATAAGCTAAAAAAAGTTTTTAGAAATTATTTCAAAAGTTTTATAGTAATTTAATAATCATTTTTTAAAATTCGATTAAATTATGATAATGTTTATTTTCCTTTAATTTACTTGCAATGGTAAAGAAAAAGAATTCGAACAGTTTAAGTAATTAAATTTATTTTTTACCCGATGTAGATATATATTATTATAGATAATATAAAGATAAACTTCTCAAAGGCGAAATAATATTTTTGCATAAAAAAAATGAAAATATAATAAAAAAATTTTCCGTAACTGTAAAAATTCAAAAACTTTTAATATTTTTAATATTTTATCCAGCAATATAACAGTTTCTAACTAGTATCTATTAGTAATGAATTATACTATAACAAGAATTTATAACTTTCCAGAATACGTGTAAAAAAATTCGTACACAAATTTTATTAATTATGTAATTATAGCATGCATCATAATTTAATAAGATTTATAGTCTTAAATTTTAATTAATTTATGCATCTCCGAAGATAAAATATTATATAAATCGTACAATTTCAAAATGTATTGATCGCATCTAAAAGTTAATAGCTTCGAAACGATCGTAATTAAAAACATTATGATCTACACTACATTGTTCTGAATTTATAAAATGTGTTAATTTCATTTCGAATTAATAATTCAGCCATTTATTTAACGTTACTTTTAAATTGTATCGAATATTTTATTTGTACTACAAACGTTTACTTGGGTTTGTTTTTTTCTTTTTTTAATATGCTTCAATCGAATGTTATAATCTGTCGGTGAAAAAAAAACTTATAATATTGTAAAATAATGACAGGCTTGGATTTGTAATAATATGACATTGCATCGTCTACGTTAGTTTAAAGAAAAGGGGGAAAAAGCGAAGTAGAGGAGGAAAGAGTAACAAGTTCGAGTTCAGCCGTTACTTCATTAATAGCTCTCGCCGCAATCCTGAGAGAAAAGTCCCTCTTCATGGATTTCTTGTTCGAGTCATGGATCTCATCTTAAAATGGCGAAAACCTCAGAAACAGACTTTTTGTGTTTGTGTACACATTACACTACTACACTAAGAGGTAACTCCTTCGGGAGTCGTGTAAGCTTGTCATACTCCTGCATTTAATTCTATGTTTTCTCTTGTAGATTACAATTTATATCGCTCAGCAACTTTTTACACACATTTATTCGATTGGAACATATATTTTCAAATTCATATACAATAAGTATTTGCTTTTATTTCGTAAATAAAAAGCTATGGTAAAGATACATGTGCTTTACGAGCTCGTCGATTAAACGAGATCATAATGCTGAATTGGTTTGTTTTTTAAATTCCTAAAGAAATTTTTTATTTCGTTGACAAATTTTTCTTACTTCTAAATTAATGAAAATAATACATTGTTTTGGTAATTATTATTCATTAATGTTGCAAATGTACTATTGATTCAAACTATTATTTATAATCTAATTAAAAAATATAACGTTGTACAATTATATTATTAACAAATATATTATTAACTTTATCGTAAGAATAATTATTTTGTAGATAATCAAGAACAATTATCATTTTTATAACTAATAATATATTTTAAAATATTAAAATAATTAAAAATCCCAGATATGTTGATGTTTTAAATAGAATATAAAATTGATTTCTTACTTATTTATTCCTGATTATTTATTTACTGCAATATACTAATATTTAATATTATCATTTTTGTATTATTAATGTAATAAAATTTATTAAATTTTATCTAATGCAATATCTAATGCAAGAAAATGTAATGAATCATATTTATAAATGAAAATATATTTTTATTAGGTAATCGATAGATACACTATATCTTTTTTTCATATCTTACATTTAAATAATTTTAAACTGTGACATTACTTGTGCCTTGAACAAGTTTTTATACACGTGTTTTTTTAATTATTTTTTTACGTCTTTTATTTAAATAAAATAAAATAAAATAAATAAAAACTGTTGAAATTATGTTTTTAGTTGACAATTTATTAATATTAATCGAGCATTAAATCAGCAGATATCAAAAATGCGTAGAATAACAAGTAATTAAACAATCATGAAGGTGTGAACCTGTTCAGTCGGTTTCTAATAATAAGAACAAATTTAAATAAATAAACAATGGTATAGTTGATGCTAATTTCACTTTCCGTAACAAGTAATCCGGTGTAAAAGTATTGATTATCACGAACTCTAGTTTAGCTGGATGTGGGCGTAAATGGATTCAAGTGGTAATGGCCTCGCAAAAACGCAAAGATCGGCCTGTCATTGCGCTATCGCACATGGGGGCGAAGATATGAAAGGTGAGGGAGACCTAATTGGAAAATACAATGAAAGCGTTCACGTGTCGAAATAGCGAGCTCAGAAATTGCAAACATCTCTGGGGCTCCCACGATTTGAATATTGGCGCCCCGCGCACGCGCAATGGACGTGCGAACGTTTGCGCGCGGCCGATCTCAAATGATCTACAGGATCCACAATGGGCCTTGATTATCTAGCTGGCAAGCGTTTACCTCGAACCAAACGAGAATGTGGGTTTTACGAATAAATGCGTGGTTTTGCGAAAGACTTGTTTTAGTGCCATTTTTTAATACTCGGCATTTACCTGTACCTGTACTTTTCCAGATCGATATATTGATTCAAAGTGTTGAAGTGCAATAATAACTTCTGGTCTGATATTTAAAATTATGTAATGTACTATACATTTTTCTTATTCATAAAATTTAATAGGTTTTTTAAGTTAATTTTCATGCAATACGAGTAAAAATAGATTGAAATTCCTTTTCGCAACATAAATGTTAATGTGTTTTGTGTTTTGATATTTACTATCAATTTGCCTCTTAATTTTTTGTCTTAAACTCAATTTATATTATATGATGGAAAGTATCAACACTGTATGTGTATAAAAAAATATTTACATTCGTTTAAGACATGTCCTTAATTGTATTTCTGTAGCATTGCAATTATATATATATATATATATATATAAATATAAGAGTTTACAAATGTATCAATTTAAGACAAGAAATGAAGTATCATAAAACTAAAGCTTATTGCTAAAAATATTTTATAAAAACAAATGAAGCAAATTTTTTTTTTAATTGACGCAGTTAGTTTTTAACGTTGTATAATTTATACGTAAAAACAATTAGTTTATCCACTTAAAAGGAATTTTCGAAAAATATTTAAAATTTATATATGAATGTCAAGTATTTAAATTTAATAATAAAATATATTTCAAGAGCATTATTATTCTTTTTTTAAAGAATAATATGAAAGTTTTAAAAAAATGTTCGTAAAAAGATAATAATATACTTTTTATTGACAGTATTATGTATTGGAGACTATGTAAATTTTGCGAAAATAACTATTTAATAAAAGATAAAATACATTTTAAAAAATCGTATAAATGAAAAAATATCTAAACTTTACTTAGGTGTAACAAAAGATAGTTTTAATGGATTATTTATTGGAGTTCTAAAAATTTATTAAAGTGTATAGGAAATATTGAGATATTTTGATGACAATATGTGTAATATTTGTTCAATTATAAATTTTAATTATTCTTCATTAACTATATTGTATTAAAAATAAAATTTTTCGAATAAGATTAAAGATTTCATTAAGATTTTTTTTTATAAAAGAAACATACAAAATATAGCCTCGGATTGTGTGTGATTATTTTATCTTTTGGTTTTTTCTCAAAGCTAAAATAAAAATACTTAAAATTATTCGTATTTTCCAAAATTTTATTACAATTATGTAAATTTAAACGACTATTCAAAGCTATATTTATAGTTTAAAATTGAAGGTACGCACTTATATTAGCAGGCAGTGTAAAACATAACTGATCAATTTAAAAGATTTAAAAACCATAAAATTCTGCATTTGAATGTGGAATAATATTTTTCAAGTCTATTTTATGACATTTGCTAAATAACGATTATAGAAATTTATTGTTCTAAGCCTTAATAACTATTTTTAAATTAAAAAATATTTTGGTAACCAGCTCCTCATACCAAAGTGATGTAATTCATTTTTGTAATAGAAATTTATAATGCAGTAACCAAATTCAGGTGTTGTGTTTAACTTGCATCAATGTTCACCGATTATCAAGTACACTTGAACACTTTACAATCTATTAGAATTAAAGAAATTACGTCTTATAATTGAAGTTTGCAATGAATATAAAGAAGGAAGAGATTTACATGATTACATCGTAAAACGAAACACGTGCCGAAAGATGAAATTAAACGCCGACAATTAGTGCATCCTGTTTCAGCTTCACACGAGGCCAACAATTACAACCAAGTTCATTGTCTCCAACGAGTACAATGATATCACGCCTTTATCGCATTCACACCGGTGACCGTGAATTCGAGTCAAATCGTGTGTGTGCCTGCGTGTGCACGCATAAAATAAAGATTGATAGTGTAGCGGTACGAGTGTGACGGCAGGTGTTACGCGTTACCTACCCCACACCATCGCTCCGGGACACTATGTACACACACACGCGCACACGCACACAAGCAGACGAAAGTCTAACTCATTGATAAGGTCCTTGAACACCTGTTTAAAACCCGTGAGTCGTTCTTCTCTTGATTCAACAGCTGACTTTTCCCCTCTTCCTTTCTCTCCTTATTTAAAATGGTAAAGATGCTGCTATTGTCACATGAGCTGTCTCTTATTATTTCCTTACCTTCCTCTTTTACTTTCCAGGTACAGGCTACACGAAATTTGATTTTTATCAATGCTTTTAAATCTATGCTTCTATGCTAGTAATTATAATTTTAAAAAAATTTCATTATATCTGAACTTTCATTCCGATTTTCATTTAACAAAAACACAAAAATTAATTCTTTTTCCCTAGCACATTTATTGACGCTTTAATTCAAATATTTATAAATATTTTCACTTTATATCATATTTAAAGCGATAAAATGATACGAAAATAAGGTTTATTTGATGGTACATTTACGTAAGTATAAAATTGTATTAAAAATATATTTAAATTAGAAAGTTATCACAGGATTAAAAATATAATAAAAACCAAGTGAAATTATGTTTTTTATATAAAAAATTAAGAAGTTAAAAACGTAATTCAATTAAATTTTTTTTTTCTTACAATTCTTTTGAAATTACTAAATTTTACTTATTACTTTAAATTAATCTTTATCATAAATGATACATCGGTCGTATACATAAATGATACATAAATGATATATCGATACTCAATAATCTTTGTTAAATTAATTGAAAATTTCAAATATTTTTTTATGCTAATGAAGGCTGCATTAAAAATGGATAATTTATTTTTTTTATCACAATCTGATATCTGCTCATTTTTCCATAAAATAATTATTAACTTCGCTTTTACATAAGTTTTCATGTATATTTAAAAGTTGGACATGTTAATATGTGATATTTTTAAATATTGAAAATTTCACATTATATATCTGTGACCTTAAATTTATTGCATAAATATTATTTGGTAAACATGATTTTGTATTAACATTTTTTATTGACAAATTATCTGCTCAACTCAAAAATTATATTAAAAAAGTTTTGCATAAGTCATCGATTTCGTTCGAAAATGATTAAATTATTTTTTTATATATTTCCTATGTATATAATTAAAAATTTTTTTAAAATTTATAATACTAATCATTTATCTAAACATTGAATTTCATTTTCAAGTTATGTTTACTCTTAAACTGATAATTTCATTAGTGTAGACTTAAATTATTTTAAAATAAAAATTATTTAAAGCCATAAATTAGCAGGTTAATAAGTTTATTATTTTTTAGAAAAAAGGTAATAACTGAAGCATTAAAATAATCGTCTATCGTTTGATTTGTGCACAATTTAAATTATATATATGTTTATAATGCAGATGTAAAGTAAATTTAAAGTACAAAGAGGAAGGGAAAGAATTTTAATGCTCAGGGTGATTTGCCTCAATCTGTGTCAACAGTTAATAAATAAATAAACTCCATACTTACTTGAAATTATATTACCGACATTTCAACTATACAACATTCTAACGGCAATATCAAAAATACAATAAATAATATTGAGTAAGCTAAAATTTTTCTTTTATTAGTTAACCTATCAATTATTAATAATATGATTTCAAGGAATTGCAATATCTTTTGAAGAAATTACGGTTTTTTCTAATACTGTGACAAATTAATGAAACTTGTAAATTCTACAATAAGATTACAAAAAGACTTACTGCAGTAAAGGGTATTCAATTTTATTAAACGACAAATTTTTTACTAGTATAATTGAACTAATTTTAGTTATTTTTTTAAAACTCAATATTAATAGCGAAATTAATTGGCAAGTATTTATAAAAATCCGCAGTTTTTATCAAATAACTTGAAAACATTTTAATTTAATTTTTTTTTTTTTTTTTTTATAAATAAAAAAATAGCTGTTTTATGAAATAATTAATTTGAACGAGTTTTTATTAATTGAACTACTTTTATTCAAAACAGTGGATTACAAAAGTGAATAGAAAGTATCTGTCAAATCATTGACTTTTAAATTAAATTGTTGCGTGCTTCCGATAATTAAAACAGTACTTTCGCAATTAGCTAAATGTCCTTAAGTGATACTATAAATAAAATTATTTATTAACGATTTTGTAAAAGTTACAAATTTTAAAATATTTTCTTTATTGATAGCTTTGGATAATCCATAGTTTTCTGGTTGAGTATTTAGCACCTTGCAGAAAAAAAGTACGATTTTAGCATGTGTCAACAATAAAAATACTGACAATGTTTAAGCATCCAAATGATTCATTACGTATGACAAAGACCCCATTTATTTTGTAATTTTAAAACAGATGTGACAAAATAATAAGAACTGCAAAACAGTCATTGAATACAATTACGAATAAACTTATTCTTGATATTGAACTCAGAAATTAAAGAAGGCCTCGCAAAAATTAATTCACATGCACCGATAACCTCGATTTGGTTTCTCACAATTTTACGGAGCTCCAAGCCTCAAAATTGGCTGAATTGTGGTCTGGGAAAATGCGAGTAGAATAGCGTCTACACACAACAATTACACAGTCTGATACGTTTGAAAAGGAACGTCTTATCGGGTCGACTGTCACTAGTGACGCAATTTTAATGCCGTCGTAGCATCCATCGACACCTGACACTGAACTCTTCTCGAGGACGTCACTAAGATTTTCAGGGCCTCGAATCTTAACACCCCCCATCCCGTTCCCTTTGTCTTGCGAGCATCAATTTTCCCGTTTATCCTCGTGGCTTTTCCTGCGATAAGATCTTTGTCGCACTTTTTAAACTAAGTAATTGAAAAAAGCGATTGTAATGCACTTGCCGGCGTCCTCTCTTGCTGTCTTGAAAAAAAAGCGGAAATTTAATTACGAGCCTTTATTTAGTCAAATTAGTGCTAATGCCTTCGTTTAATAACCGATAAATATAAAAATTCTGTAGAAATAGGTGGAGGGAACTGTCTAATTCATTTAGAAAGGTATTGTTATGCAATAAATTAATATACACGCTTGTTTAAACTACACGTAATATACGCAATGAAAGTAAAAGTATTGAAGACAATTGTTATATTTTATTGAACCGTGTTATTCTAATCTCTATATTTAATGGTCTCTTTATTTTATTGAATAATCGCGAAAAACATTTTTATAAGTATACTATGTATATCAATAAAAAAAAAAAACAATGATTTATTTAAAGAAATAAAAACATGCGTATTAAATAAAAAATTAAAAAAAAAAAAATTATTAGAAATGACCAGCAAATAAAAGGTTGTTTTTTTTACCATTACAACTATAAAGTGTTATAAATAAATGTTAAAACGTAACGCCCAATTTTTAACAAAAATTGTTTCAATATTGTTTCAATAAAATTAATTAAAAAGGGGAACTATTCAAGCTTATATTTTAAATTATATTTACATTTAAAACACATTTTAAAATAGTGAATCGAAAGTGTAACTTTAATTCTCAGTTTTAACATTTCAATCTAAAAAGATTATTTTGGTGCACAGTCGTCTTTAAAAATGTCATTAGCATATTTTAGTAGATTAAAATAGACAATGCAGAATTGTTGACAAAATAAAAATAGCAAAGTTTCTAAAGCATAGTGTTATTTCACGTTGAACAACGGGGCAGATCAATGATAAATCATTGCAAGTCAGTAATAGGTGTCCGGTGTAAAAATAAAATTTCACTCTGGTGTGGCCCAGATCCAAGTGCCTTTCAATTATATTTTCCATTACGCATTGTTAATATGCACAAAAGGCTCTATCTCTTTTTCGAATTCAGCTGCAGCCTCCCTTTTATATTATTCACTCGGAATAAAAGTGCAAAGAACAAGTGTCGGGATAATGAATTTTCTTTTAATTAGATGAAAAGGAAGTAAGAGTCACGTGGTGCAGCTCCTCGTGCAGGAAGCGAATTATACAAATATTATCCTGCTCACGAGCTAATTTTTCGGCTGAGCGTAATCGGCGAGTTGATATACATTTGCACATAAATTTGCACAAAATGGAAAAGCGAGTGGGTAACGGGAGCTTTCGACGTTCAATGCCACGATGTCATCGAGTTTTCCACGACGAGCCAATGTCCCGAGCACAATATTGATAGCGAATACCGCTAGAACGGTATTCCATTATTCGCATTTTACGAGCCTCCGTGCAATTGAGTCACAATACCCTCTTGTATTGCGTCTACTTTATTCCCGATCGTACTCTATTCCCCTCAATCTATCTGAAATCGTTTCAAAGCGTATTTATTCGATTCAGAGACCCATCTCTATCGATTTATAAGCTTTTTCATGCATGCACTCGAATAAAAAATACTAATTTAATGATTGTTCATTTATTTTTATTCTGCTTTTGATATTATTGTGACACGGACAATTAGGCCTGTTTCGACAAGTTTTTGACAAGTTTCTTGGCGTGTTTAAACAATTGCTTGAACTCTCATCAATCGCTTGATTTCTACCTTATGTTTTGTCACATTTTAATTTTTACAATCATTCTACTTATAAAGATTTATTGTATAATATTGGTAAAAGAGTTTAATTTTTAATTCAAGTGTTGTATGTAAAATAAGCTTTAATTAGATTAATGACAAATTATGCCTACCTATTGATATATGTAGTATACGCACGAATTTATCTTGTGTTTTGTTTAAATTTATTTAATTAATAATAATTGCGTTTTGTTGATGGGGATTAATTGACTTAACCTAAATTAATTCAATTAAAGGATTTCTTTAAAGTTCAATTTTTTATTTTATTACAAATCAAATTATTTTTTATTTTGGATATTTATTATATTATTAATTCTTAAATTATATTAATTTTATATTTAAAATACATTAAGTAACCACTAATGTAAGTTCAATTTTTATTTTGACATAATACTATTTGTTAAAAGAATATGAAAAATAAGTTCATGATGTTGAATTAATTGATTAATAATGACAATCAATCATGAAATTATTAAATCAAAGCAACTTTATGTGTAGTGTCTTTTTGATAAAATCTTTATAGCCATAAGGAGTTTAAGTTTTTTAACATTTTTTTAAATTATAAATAATTCATTAATAAATATAATTTATTAAAATTGATGCATATTTATAATATCATATAATATTATAGTCAATAGTACATTGTTTAATTATTTTTCTTTCTACGGTTCAAAAATAATAATAAAAAAATAATAGGTACATTTTAAGCAAATTTTGTTTTCATAAATTATAATGCTTTTTTCATTAATTGTTAAATCTAGTTTTTACTAAACCTCACAGTTATTTTAAATGTAATTAATTTTAATTTATTTATTCATGAATTTCAAGTTTATTTATAGTCTTTCAATAATATTAGGTACGAGAAAATTAAAAGAATTAAAATAATTATCAATGCCGATCACCTCGTCAGGGAGAAACAAAGCATTAAGAAATATTCAAGATGAATCAAAGAGCGATTAGCGGCTGCCAAAACTCGTGTTTCAGGGCATAAATAATTTAATTTTCCTTCGTTTTACTTTATTAGAAAGTCCTGCGAGGTAATCCGATAAAAGTCCAATGCAAATCCGGGAACGAACACGCACCTGGTTAATCCATTCACAGACAAAAAGAGTCGGTTTGTGTGCGAGGAAAAAATTTGAGAAAATAAAGACGAAGAAATTTAAAGTGAAAAACAATAACAACGACGACGACGACAACAACAACAACGACAACAACGACAACAACAACAACAACAACAACAACGACAACGACAACGACAACGACAACGACAACAACGAAAAGTAAAGCGGATAGCGAATTATGCGAGGCTTATTATGCACGTTGTACGCTACATCCGCTCCGCGTCCAATCCTTTTACGTAAGCGCGTAGCGTGACAAAGGGAAAGCGGGACCGGACCAAACCGGACCACTCGGACTCCTGAAGATGATGTTCAATCTTCGACATGGATGCCTGTCACCCTAATAACGAGAAGTGAGCACTCGTTTGTTGTGGAATCCAGGGATACACGGGTTATGAAAGAGATATGATGTATCTTGTTAGTGGTTTAACCCTACCATTACTAGAAATTCCGAAATCTCAATTAGTTTGACAAGCTATTTTCCAGAAACTATTTGAAATAAAAAATTGAGTGATAAAAAGCTTGGTATGTAAAAAATTCTTTTCATCATTTTATACGAATGCCTTGGTACTATAACAAATTCTAATTTTTGAACATTGTATTTATACACTTGTACATGTTTTTGTAATATTATAATATACCCTTTACTAATTTGAAATACTAATACTTAATCATCATTTTAAAACAATACTATTTTAAGTTTATATTAGTAGTTTTAAAAATTTTAAGATAAACTATTTAAATTGTTCATTTATCAAAAAATGATTACTTATTACGTATTAATAAATTGCTAAAATTGATTATTTGAAATTATTTTATTTTTTATTTCTTTTTTTGAATTTAACTATCATCAACATCAATTTATTTGTCAATTAATAAATTGAAGTATAATTAAACTGATGAGTTAGTATACCAAGATTTGTACTATAAAATTGATTAGGTTTATAAAGCTTAGTCAATTAAGACTTACAAGCATCACTCAGTGTAATTAAACTCAAATATTACAATCACACAACTGAAACGTTGTTGAGAAATGAGTTATAAAGAGCTTGAAGTCAATTGATGGTAATATTAAGAGACATAATGGAGATAAAGAATGTTACCCTTCGTTTTACGTTGGTTTATTATTTCTAACCATTTATATTAAAAATTTAATTTGAATCATTTTAATCTGTCTACTCATATCGATGCATTAAATTGCATGTAATATGATGTTTATTGTTTTCAAATTAAAAATATTTCGAAAATATTATTTTAAAGTCATTATTTGTAATTTTTTCCAATGTGCTTATTATATTTGCTACCAGCAATTGCAAAAAATATTATTTGTGACCTTGTCATTATATAAAAATTGTTCTCTTTCATTCTCGTGATGTCATTTTTTTTTTTAAAAAACTTTTTTTATCATAAATGTTTAATTATTAGAAATTTAATACCATTGTGTGCTGTTAATATACATTATAGCATATTAAATTTTTATTGTTTATAAACTTGAATTTCTTCTTATATAAATTAATTTATCCATTTCATCCTTTAATTTTATATAAGATACTAATTTTATAGTCACAGTTGGATTTAAAAAATTCATATTATTTTAAAAGTAGTCTCAAAAACCTTTGTGAATGTATTTATCCAATTTCTTTTACAAAATTATATAGAAAAATAAGTAATACAGCTTGAAAATTAGAACCATTTTAATCATTACTTGTTTTCTTTTTCAATAATAAATGTTTAACAAATGCTTATAATTTAATAAGAACAACTGTTACTTGTCTTAAAATAATACAATTTTTGTGTATCTCATAAACTTTATACTAAAAAGTAGTTTTAAATTTATAACTATTTATAATTCTGAAATAAATATATGAAACTTTTAACATAATTTTTTAATATAATATAAATTATTTTAAAATTACTGAAAATTAAAATTATTTTGTTTCTTATAATTAATAAAAATAATATTCATTTTTATAATTTGAAATGTAAAAAAACATTATTTTAATACAAAATATTTAATTTTAAATGTTTTCATTTATGAAAAATAATATAACGAATTAAGATAATTGCAATAAAAATTTTTTTTGTAGAATAAGACTAAAGAATTATCTTATAATAAACTATGTGACTTCAAATGAAAATAATTTAAATACTTAAAAAATACTTTTTTCTTTTTTATGAATAAAGTAAAATACATTTTTGTAAAGAATGAATACGTCAATATTAAAATTTGTTTATTATTTTAATCTACATACATTACTCAATATATTACGTATTTCACAAGGAAAATAATTTTTCATAATTAATTTTTAATTATTTATTAACATTCTTTAGAAATATTGATTATGATTTAAACATTTAATACGTTATTAAAAATTATGAATAAAATAAGTGTTTATAAAATAAATAATATTATCTTCTATTAATTTTTATTATGTGGTACAAATAATTTTTTTAATAAAAATACTGTGAAAAAAGCATTTAATGAGTGTTTTACACTTGAATATAATATTTTTCTTTTCAAAATGAGTTTTACTACTTAAAAAAGTATTTTTCATAGCTAGAAGTTAATAAAAGAATACATCTTTAAGATAATAGAAGAAACTAATTAGTGATTCAATGTTTTACTATAAAAGAAAATAGATGAATGAATTGATATAAGGTATTAGAAAATAAAATATAAATTTCATTATTTAGTTCTTTATGTACAATCGTATTTATTGTTTGCACAAAGACCTTTACAATATATTCACATGTATAAATTGTCTTTGTCTTTACGACATAATATACCTATTTGTATATATAGACATATATAAACGTGTTAATTTATACATACATGTGTACACAGGCATACAGATATAATATAATAATTTGTATTCTTATTTATATTTTTAACATTGTAAATATACAGTTGCTCCTCTTATACATGCGAAAAACGAGGAGAGTACTTGTGATTCTCTTTTTTTATCTCAATTATCGTCTTCGATGGCATTTGATTTCATTATTTCAGCCATTATAATACTAGGTCGATCGAACGTAAGACATGCCAATTTGGTTTGTATGATAATAAAATTGCAAAATAATAAAATTTCCAAGATGAAAGGGGCAAATAGTTGTGAGTTGCATAAATTACTACCTCGTTTTCGCATGCCAAATAATATTATTCAAAAAGAAAACAATATTTTTCATTGCCAGGAATAATTATTTATAATTACTATACTGTGATTATAGTTTTATTATTCTAAAAAAAAATCTAATTGATGCAGTCAAAATATGGTTAATGTATGTGTATTAAATTAGTCTTGATATGATAAAACCGTAAACTTTTTATCACTATACGTACGTTAAATAATTACTTGGTGATCAATAATTCATTTATAATACGATGAGTTATTAGAATAAGGAAAAATAAATCAATAAAATATTTTACGTAATTTATTTAATACTTTTTAATTTTTATTATTTTCTAATGCTTTTAATGCTTAACTTGAACATCAAACATATTTTGTGCATTTGAGAAGAAATCTTATTTTAAATTAACGATTCTTCAATTTTCATATTTTATGTATTTATGTTTATTCTTTTTAAAGTGAATTATAGATAAATTCATAATGGACATTTAATGCAATTTGATTGCATCGACGATATTCTAAAGTAAGTTTCTGGTTATTGAAAACAATTAAAGTACAAGAGTAAATACAACAAACAGTATGCATATTTATACATATGTATTCCTTTTAATCAATGAAAAATAAATTCTGTAACTTGCTTAAGGCCTAAGTAAACTGAGTCTATTCTTCGCGAATACTCCGAATGGCACATTCCTGGTTGCATTTTTCTTTGCCCTCTTTGCTTATCTCTCCAACATATCCTTGAAATTCGTTTGGCGATACATATTCACACTTGTGTACGCATAAACACTCGAACGCACCCACATATTTATACAGACTTCCACGCATGCCCGCGCACGCGCGCATGCACATACCTTTTCATATTCATATATATATATATATATATATATATATATATATATATATAAAATTCTTCTCAAAATTCGAACTCTTCTCAAAACCGACTCGAACGTGTCAACGAGCCTTTCCGTGTCTATTGTTGAATACACACGTTTGTTTATAATAATATATTTAAGATGCATGCATCGAGGGCAGTCTGTGACTCCTTTCTAACGAGTTACAGAGTGAGAAAAAGATAGAGAAGTGCGCGGCGCAGGTGTGCGCACTGGAAGCGAAACACGATCGAGCGCTCAACGCGAAGGAAAAAAAAAAAAAAAACGAAAAATCGTGTAATGTATGGCCTTGCGCGGGATTTATAATGGACATGGTAACGTTAAATTGTCGCGCGGTAAGGGACGTCCCAAGAATTACAAATTTTCAGCTCTTTACATAAATCATACATGTATATAGTAATTTTATCTACTCGCGCATCTCCTGGGATTACGATTTTTTTTCTTTCTTTTTTTTTTTTTTTTTGGCCAGGTTTAACCGTTCGACTCATCCTTCAAGTACCTCTCTTTCTCAACACATAAATACAGACTTAACCGCTCCTCCGATATTACAAAATAGCACGCAACTGGCGAGGAACTGTTGAGCGAGTCTGTATAATGCACTAATAACAATCAGCTTTTCCAACAGCTTTTGAAAAATTTGCTTATCCACCCGCGGTCGCTGTCCTTTTAAAAAACGCAGTTTCTCCCCCTCCCCCCCCAAAAAAAGAGCATCGGCTTGCGCTATTTACACATTGTGGCATAGGTCGCTCAACGTAACATAAAGCGTGAAAAGTCCCATTCGCCGGTGTTTTTTAGTGTTGCAGTGCCGCGGTAACGACCGCTCACACGTAGTACATCCAGCAGGAGTGTCGGTGTGTGCGCGCGCGCGTGTATGCGTATCGGAGTATCGGACGGGTATGCACAGAAAAATGATACGCTCCTTTTTCTAATGTTCGCCTGATTGTATCCTGAAAGTCTGACAATTGGAAATAAAAAAAAGAGCCAGAATTGTCTCACGGAGCAGAGCAGACGCTGAGAATCGGTGGAGCCGAGAGCAAAAGCTATTGTCAGGTGCATCTTGCGATTTGCCCAAGCAACCTCCAACCACCTGGAGCAATAAAAAGAAAAACGCGAATAAAAAGCTATAATGAATTATCTTTTATTCCTTTTCTTTGATTTAGCTGCTCGCGGGAAGAGATTGCTTGCACTCTCTAATTAGGCCCTCGCGCGTTTTTTCGATGGTGCGTGTTGACCTTTGGGATCCAGGTCGCGCGCGCGAAACGAGTTTCCAAGGCTCGCCGCTCGCCTTCTCTTCGCTCGAACAATGGAGGAGAAGACAATGCGATGCGCTCGCGGAGTATCCCTGCATCCGAATCCCGATCTCCGAATCCCGGGGAGCTCATCGGGGGAAATGAGACTGCGGAGCGTTACCTCCTAAGGACACAACGCCTTTCTCTTTTTCACAATGCGCTCACGGCTTGGCATGGGTCGGGTCGATACTAGAAAACGCGCCCAGATGGATCATAACCGGGGCATAGAATAGTAACGGATGGCTGATAGCAATTGAGCCGATCCCCGGGCAACTGATGCGCTCGACGGCCAATTCACGACCTTCTGCTCATCCCCAAATCGGACGAACTGGACGCTCTTCCCTCTTTTTGTCTCCTCGACAACATAGGCTCGGGAGCTTTTGCAGAAGTCTCGTCTTTTGCGTAAGCGTCGTCGGGTTCTCGGATTCTTGCATTGGGAACCCGGTACACTTTCTATCGTTCTTGTTTCTCTGGTTTGGATACATTTTTTGCGCATCTCCATTATAACTGTCGGATCGCATTTTCTCCTCTACCTTGTAATGCGCACGAATATGCTTTTTACGTATGTATGAATTCATGCTCGGACCTGTGCATTACTTTATTTTTTACGAGGTCGATTTTCGTGAGTTTGATTTAGCCACATTCCATCAGCAAAAACATAGCTCGACATGGAACTTTTTAATTTTGCGCGATTTGAATATTGTTAAAAGTATTGTTGTAGTTTTTCAATTTTATTCTTTACGTAATGAAAAATTATTCGTTCGGTTTGAAAATTCAATTTATATGATTTTACTGCAAACGTTGTACTCATATTTCTCTTTTTAAAAACGTGTGTTTGCGTGTGGATCAGGCGAGTGCCATTATATAATCGTTGAAATTTAATTGCTGTGAATGTTTTTACTGACGGTTGAATAATTTTGAAATATTAATTATAATCAATGTTCGCGTTTCCCACTTTAATACGCTTAACAATAAAAGATCAATATATGCACACATATACACAATGTTACGTTACACGTTACATTAAATTATTACAAAATATCATCATACATCTTAGCGATGATTCAATATTTTTAAAACAACAATCAAATGTAACGTAAATCAAGCTCTATTATGTAAAAAGCTGATATTTGGAAAAAGGACATTTTTATTTAGATTACGAAACGTGTCAATGGAATCAACCAAGAGAGGGAAGAATTATCAAAGTTTGCATAAAAAGAGCTTAGGTAACATTGACCAATAATAATGATATTCATCGTTGAATTATTCGAACCCAATTCAGTAGGGCGTGATTCCCGAACGCGTAACTCAGGTGAACGCACAGAAGAAAAAAATAAGATCTCATCGTAGATTTTGTCGGTGAGGTGCGCTTATCGAGGTGAGAATGATAGGAACGTCCATGATCGATCGATCGATTAATCGTTTACGCGACAATGTTACAGTCACCAAGATCCCCCACCTCCAAAGGGTACGCACATTCCGCGGGTTTTCCGCTGTCCTGGTACCGAAAGGGGGTCGGAGGTAGGGAAGGGGAGGCAGCTGAGGAAAAATCGCGGAGGTAGTCGTGACTCGCGCGGGTCTATAAAAAGGCCGGAGCGCGCCGTGAAGAAATGGAGAAAAAAGGAACACCGTTAGTCTAACGTTTCGTTTCGTAAAGGCTTGAGCTCACGCGCGCGCACGCGCCTTCCTTCGCGCCTGATCGATTACACACACACGTACAGCCGCGCATATGATCGGTGCACACGGACGACGTTTTTCCCGTTTCTTTCATTGCGACTCGGGGGGAAAAAAGGAAGAGAATTTAGTAAAAAACCGGTCGGCAATGAGCGAGTGTGCCAAACTGATAAAGAGAGAGAAAATGGATGTAAAAAGCGACTGGACGACTGGAATATGCAAAGCGAGGCTCTTCTCGTTCGCACGCCCAAAGTCCTCATTAAAATCGATCATTTGGTTCTGTAATCTCGGTTTGCACCTCCGGCGATATTTTCGAATTAAATGTGACGAGCGAAATGGCGAGAGGACAGCCGAAGGCACTTCACGTGCAGGAATCACCAATAAACAGGGACGATTACCGAGTTGTATTGTCCAGGTGATAAAACCCAGAGGATGTGTTCGCTTTTTTCGTGCACGAATCGAGTTTATTCGTTTCTACGGTGCCCGAGTTTGAATTACTTCGGATGTCGGGGATGCGGCAACTCGAGCAGCTTTAATTATTTCAAAGAGAATGTTCTCGGGATGAAATATAGACTACATTTGCATAAATCAGTAGTTGGCTTGCGTAAAATCATACGTTACATTCCTTTTGAATAACAAAAATGCGAAGGTATTGATCCGGTTGGTACGGGCGGATGAGGAATACCGACTCGACAATCATTAGGTATTCGGTTCGTGCACGCCGCTTCTCATCAATACTCAATGTAAAAAGTAATCGAACCTGCAAAACGACAAGAAGCAAATATCGAACAAGGTCAAGCGGAAAATTAGCGTGGTCTGGGCCTGGGCAGCGGTTGGGGATGCTGCGGCTGCTGTTGGTGATAATGGACTCCGTTGCCGTTCTTGGCGTGTTGCACAAGGTGTCCGCGTCCGTCCAGCATAAGCCCGTCTTCCAGACTGAGACCCGCGACCATCTGCGCGATCTCGCGATCCTTCTTCTCCTCCTTAGGCGGCAGCCCCGGAAGGCCGCCATTTTGTTGCACGCCGGCGAAGCCGAGCGAGGCTAGGCTCCCGTGACTCCTGCTCCGATGCTCCGCCCGGATGCTGTAAGAAAAGGCTCTCTCGTTTAGGTGACCTTTACGCCGATAGATTCCCGTACCGAAACGAGACTCGTTCTCCGGGCTCTCCGAGCTGCGGTGGTTATTGTAATGCATTCCATCGGCTGGAAGTGGGGTTACGCTTAGATCAGCGTGCGAGGCGGCCATTCGTCTGGACTGGACACTCAGGGTGGATTCCATTGCGTCCTGGGGATGGTGGTGTCTCCTTCCCCGATTCCCGGTTGTCCCGTACCCGCCGGGGTACATGGATGCGGGCGCTGGAGGCACTACCGGGAGTGGAGCGTAAACCGGTACTATCGGTGCCGCCGCCGGGATGGGCCTCATTCCACGCGGTGGGTGGTGATGCGCCTTCCGGGGTAGCGTTGCCGCCGGCACAAGAAGGACGGGAGCCGGTCTCGCCAGGGTCCCTGCCACGGATCTACTGCTGGGCGCCAGCTGATGCGGATGGTACGCGTGGGGTGGCTGCTGTTGCCGAACGGGGTGACCGAGGGTATGATGTCCGTGGCCGTTTGTGTAGATGGCCGGTTGCATCTGTACCTGCTGTGCGTAATGCTGCTGTTGCTGCTGCTGCTGCTGCTGCATCTGCTCCTCTTGGAGCGAGCGATTTTTTACTTTCTTAAGTTTTTTGCTGGCCTTTTTCCGTGCGGACGACGAGTTCGAATCTTCCCCCATAAGAGGTTGAGAAGGTGGCGGCGGTGGAGGTGGTTGTGGGGCTATCAACTGACGGGGCCTAGAACCTTTGGTGCTACGAAGCGTGCCCTGTTCCTGGTACAGCCCGTCAATATCGTCCCTACCCCTGGCCCAGACCTTGTGATTCTCGTCCTCGTTGTACAGACTGCCACCGTCGTCATTGGATGTCGTGTCTATTTTGGAGACCGGGGAGCCGCCGTTGTTATCGGCCAAGGTCATGCTCGACCCGCCCAGGGTGTGATAGAGACTGTTGGTGGATTGATTGTTGGTGGGTGTGCTGGCGCCGTTGCCGTTAGGCTCGAGACCCTTGGCGAACCGGCTGTCCGCGTACGCGTGGAAGCAGCAGCGGACCAGGGCGTTGGCTGCCATGTCACGCTTGCAGATGAAGGCGTGGCACTCGAGGACCTTGATGCCTGTGGTTCTGCGCAGGACAGCCGCGAATAAGGGCGGCCGGTTGGCACTCGGTATGCGCGCGAAAGGCGAATCCAGAGGAAAGAAACGCTTAGCCGAGGTAACGTGGCGCACGGCCGCACAGTAGTGAAGGGCCTCTATGGGGAAAAAGCGCGTAACTTTCTTACGATGCTCGTCCACATTCTCCAAAAGCAGGCCATTGCTCCAGACGCTGAGCCAGGAGTCAATTCCCCGGGCTCCGAGAGCACCCTGCTCGGGATAGAGCTCGCTGAGTGGCTCTTGAACTCCCAGGAGTCCTTCCTTGCTCGTGTGTGGCACCGAGCTGCCCAAGTAGAGGACGCGGCACCGGCAGTATGGAGTAGAGGATTCTTGGTTGGATCCCCTCATGCTGGCGGTGCTCTCTCGCTCGTGCTCTCGTGCTCCTCTTCGCTAGGGACTCACCTCGCGACGTAATGTAACCCGAGCTAGGTCATTCACACCTAGCCTAGACCCCTCTCTCGTCGTCTCTCGGTCTCCTCCTCTTCGGCAATCTCTTGAGCAAACTCACAGATGCAGGCGCTGCCTCCTTTCACCTTCCGCGATGAATTACCGTTGATGCACACGCTGGAACGTCCGCACAACTCACAACCACGAGATTACCGTCCGAGCACTAAGTCCGCGCCGCGGATGGCAAGGGTGGTTGTCGGTCCAATTCGGAGTCGTGGATACACGTGAGTTTTTGAGCATATGGGAAAGTCGGCACGAGGTCCGCTGCACCCTCGGCTCGCCGACCTTTTCCCCGGAGTCCTGGAGATCGGAACCGGAGGTCACCGGGAAGGCTGTGTCACTGATTCGGCTGACGAGTACTCGGCGTAAACCGTCGTAGTGGAGCCGAGGCCAGTGCCTTAGAGCATTATGGCGTCCTCTGGTACTCGCCTGGCACCCAGCAGTGACTGCCGACTGAGGAGAGCAGACTCGCCTTCCCCACTCTTCTCCCTCTTACTCCTCGCGCGTACCTATGTAAGGGCTTCCTGCTCCTCCTTCTCCTCGCCACTGCTTCGCTCTCTTTCTCTCTCTCTCTCTCTCTCTCTCTCTCTCTCTCTCCTCCGGCTCCTGTCCGCTCCTCTGGTACCTTTCCCGCTGACTTGGACTCCTGGGAGCACGTCGCGAGGCGTCGCACCGTTCGGTCTTAGCAGTAGCTCTCCCGACTGCCTCAAATTCACCGAAGGAAATTTCGTTTTTTAGGACTGAGGTGAGTCAAAGATAGGAAGGAATCCTAGGAGAATAGGTGCGGTGCACTATCTTCCGGATCCTGGCTGAATATGCTTCGTTCGCCCCAATAACCAAGTTCTCAGAGATTCAGTCTTACTTGGATGTCATCCCGATGCCTTGCTAATATTGAGGCTCTCGAGCTCTCCTTTGCGATGCCCTTCTCCTTAACGGAGAAAGTCGCGAGGAAATGCCGGGAGAAGACACGTTACTCTGTAACCGGAGGCACGCACGGCACGGCCTCGGAGCGGCGACTCGATGGACGGACCGAACCTGACTGAGGGGGCGCACACAGACACGACTGCGATGCCGTCGACACGGGGACCCTCTCCCCCCCCCGGTCCCGCGGCTTGGTAGACCAGGAGAAGAGGTGGAAGGCATGTCGAGAGTGGAAAGGAGCGATGGGCCTCCCTCCCTGCATCCTCGATCCAGGTAAGAACGGGCAGGCGCGTAGTCACCGTCCGCGACACCCGCGACACCCGCAGGAATTCAAAGAGGGCACTGACTCGCGTGCTACGGGTCTGAATCAGCAGCCTTTTCCGTGTCACCGGTGCTCCGGTACCTGGTACTTGGATACTCCGAGCGCCGGTGGCCCAATTATCGGGCGCCGGTCGGAAGCTTCATCGGTGGGGTTTGCACGAGCTGGATATTAATACGATTTTTACGCCAAGTGATACAGTTATGAAAATGATCGGAATGCGATCGCATCCGTATTTTCCCGCATTTGACTTGATTGTGATTTGATGCGAACGCGAACGCCCAACACTCCTGTAAGCGTATTTGTAACGCCCGTCTCTGATGAGGATAAGATTAAATTATTTTGACCTGATTGCGTATACTTTTTATTGCACTTGATATGGAGCGATGGACTCGTTGCCGATCTCCAGTTCATTTATTCTGAGTCTCTGACGCAAATACGGTCTCATTACGCAGATCCAAGGGATCGGACTCATTCTTAGAATCTATCTGTAATGTGTATCATTATTCATTTCTTTATATAAATTGAAAATTGAACAACCGTGTACTTGATACAATTTAAAAACGAAATGTGTGCATTAAATAGCCGTCTTGTTACTCTCGCGATTGAATGTATGCACAACGATTTTAGCAAAGGTTATTCGGCTGTGATAATAAAACAGATATTGTTAGTCGAGAGAAAATTCTTTAAATAAAACGAACGTAACGAGGGTACGGCGTTCACCGGGCTAAAAACAGCCAGGATTAAGAAATTGTTTTATAGCATCAAGATTTTGGGCGAGAATGGCGATGCACGACTCGCGTGCACATGTACCGAAGGGCCCAAATCGAGGAAGGGAGGGGTGAAGAGCAGAGAGAGAGAGAGAGAGAGAGAGAGAGAGAGAGAGAGAAAGAGGGTGAGAAAGGAAGAGAACGATAAGAGTAAAATTCGAGGTCTCGGGGTCAGGACGTCTCGACGGGCCCGAACCGCTCGAAGCGTGAGAGGCACCTGTTTCCCGCCCAGAACGCTCGGGTCCCCCTTTAACCTGAAACTGAATCCTTGACCCCACCTGTGGATGAGATGCGCCTGAGGCGCCCGCACACACACAAGCGCGAGTGCATCGCACTTATGTATGCTTGCGCGTAAGCACGAGGGCGCATGCGTTACCCTCGGGTATTTCTTCTTTTACGCACCTTGGTTCACACACGCTTGACAATCTAAAATTTGTTGTTTCTTTCTCGTGGCGCTGCACGATTTATTCGCATCGGCTTCATAGATCTCTTTCAAAAATTCCATTGTTTTTCATTTCTTTTTCGTCTGGTCACTCATTCCCAATAAACTACATAAGGAAGACTTTAATGCTCTTTCATGCGTATGTTTGCATGTTTATTTATCGAGGAAAGATGCATGGAAATTTGCATTATATACACTCTAGGTGTTTGCCTTTCTTCTATTTTTCAATGCACAGAGTAGCCGTTGTAATAACGTTACAATTTACTCTGATAAACCCAAGAAATCATCAGATATTCATGTAATTTGTCTATAAAATACTACGGAACATTACAAAACACCTAAATCATCTAAATGATTGCATTACAAGTACATAAAAATAAGTGATATTATTAAAAACACTAGACTTATATTTATTAATTGAAATGCTTATAAATCATTTATTTTTTATATATGAAAAATACACAAGCTCAAGTTTCAATGATCGAAATTTACACTGATATTTTAAAATATAGTAATATATAAAGCATTTAGAATGACATAAAAATAGTGTAAATTGTATCCATTCTTAATGTGCATTTTTATTTAAAATTCATAATTATTATTATTTTTAATTAAATTTTATTTACCGATTATTTTGTTATTGACATATCGCTAATAGTATAACTTTTCATGCGTACTGAGATTCATTTAATTACAGTAGATCAAATTTTTGAATTTTTTTTTCATCGTCGGATAATATAGTATTATAATATTTTTGAAGTATGAATATATTATAAAAAGTTTTTATATAATATTAAAAATATTTATTTATATAATATTCAGCATTGCTTATTTAAAAAAACAATTAGTTTAATATAAAATTTGTAATCTTGAACCAAGTACATATAAAATAAGTTTAAAGAACACAAAAATTATTTAAAAATTACTTAAAAATGCATATGCCTAGAAAAATTGGAAAATTTATGACACAATTCAATAAAACTATACTTATTTTTCGTATTTAAGCATTATTTTGTAAAAAAACATTTATGTTATCTAATGACTTATAAATTACATGAGAATAATTTGTCGACATTTGTCTAACTAATAATTATTTTGAAATACTGAATTTAAAATATCACATTCTTAAAGTTTAAAAAATATTAAAGTAATACTTTGGAAATAATCTGAGTTGTTTTATTATAATTAAATTATTTTCTTCGAATTTGTAACAACTGGCTCACAGTTTACTGTATCAATTCACATTTTTAATTTGCATACAGCTCTATTTATTACTAACGTTTTCAATTTTCATTTATTTATAGGAATAAACCAAGAATATATTTTCATACAAGTTTGTTTCATAAAATTCAATTTACGTTAATGGTAAATATATTTGACTAAAATCTATTTTTATATTTTATAATATAAATACTAATACTTTTTATTAAAATTTATTTCATGATTGATATTAATGGCTAAATTCATTATTTTTACTTTATAAGAATACGTGATAAGGTGTTTATTTTAGCTTTAAATTTTTTAAACGACACATACATAAATATTTATTGATGTATATTTATAATTTTATTATCAAAAAAATAAGACACTTTTATTATTATTAATGAAAAAAACCGTTATAATCTTAATATTATATGGTACTAAATGTCAGGTCTTATACATAAATAATTTTTAGTTTGTTTAAATTCGTAATACTTAAACATGTGATAGAACTAACTTTCTTTATTTTAAAACCGAGGAAATGTTATAATATTATATTTGATATTACTGTTATAAATTATGAAAAAGATAATTTAGTGTACAGTTTTAGACTTTGAAAATACATACTTTAATTTTAACAGTATCAAAACCATTAATTTTCAATAATTTTTATATTTTTATGTTTCTAAGTTCCACTGTAATGTATTTTTATAAATAATTTCACCTTAAATAACAGAATTATTTCTGATCATTAAAAATATATTTATTGTGACTTAAATAATTATCATTATATTTTTATTAATAATATATTTATCATAAGTAATATAAAATTTTAAAAATCTAGCATTAATAACCATGATTATCATTTGCGTGAATCATAAAAATATTTATAATTAATAATTATATACAATTGTCAAAACTGATGATTAGAATATATTTTTTTAAGTATTATTAAATATTAAAAAATAAATTACAATTTAAAAATTTATATTTTCAAATTACTAATAATATCAAGTTATCATGCTTAATAAATTATAAAATCATTATGCCACAATTGTAGTGCAATCTGTTAATTCAATTATCATTATTAACTCAAAGGAAAATTTAATTGTAATGAATCGCAATTAATTATTTAAATTATACATTTTAAGTAATTTGCCTAGGATAAAAATTAAAACATTATCTAAATTTCTTCATGCTAAAATAAAATAAATATTTAATACATATATAGTATTGTTTAATAAAAATTATTTAGAAATGAAAACTTGCAGATCTTTTATTATTACATAACTATGAAGTAATTGCGTATAAAAGTATCAATTATAAATAAATCTATTATTAATAATTGCTTCTAAAAACTAAGAACATTAAATAATCATTAATTTCAACATATAGTATTGATGCAACTGGTACTTATGCAATTAAATATTTGTACTATATATTTTAGATTTATAAATTCAATTTAAAATAAAGCCATATATACAGAACATGGCAGTAAATATGGAAAGCTTATAATTTAACAATTGCACCATTTAGTATCATAATTAACAATGTAATTATTGTGTATATCTAAATTTTTGTAAACCATATAAAGTAAATATATATAAAGTACTAAATATTTAAAATTGTTCATATAAAATAAAGAATTGCATGTAAATATTTAATTAAAATTAAAAAAAAATGAAATTTAATGCTGGCTTCTGTTTTATTTAATTTTGATCTAATTAATTAAATTTCAATAGAGCGAAAACTGAGAAGAGTTATTAGTTCTATTTAAAATCCAAAATTTTCCCGGTACCTTTAAGAATTAAATTGAGAACATTCAGAGCATCGTATAATCCATTTTTCAATAGAAAATCGCAATAAGTTTACTCTTTCTGGTTTCACACGTTACGAGTATCTTCGATTGCAAGTGTTGGATCATCCGATCCCTTGTTTGATATCAAGCAAAACCTTCTATCAATTTTGCACTAGGCGAATGTCTGTTGACGCGTATTCGTAACTCGAGAACGTGTGACGTAAGCCTACGACTTTCTAAAAAGAAAATGTATAAGAATGTCACCGATCAGTTGTGCGAAATTAGCAATATATCTAAAGACTTGTGACACGATTGCAATCGTGTCACAAGTCTTGATAATCTCCGAGGAGACTTTGCGTCTCAAGCCAAATCAAATACACTAAATAAAAATTGGGAGGTTTGAAATTTATTCGCACAATTTCCTGCTCGTTTTTTATAGACTGATTGTACCCATGAGAAGCAACCGGAATACAAAACGAGTCTCCGAGGATGCTTTTAATGTCGCACGTTGAGTCTCACTCCTTCCCTCGGAACACGGAAATTAACATTTTTTTTCAAGTACAACGTCAAGATTCTTGCTTGTGTGATTTAGTTTCGAGTTACCGGGGCGACTTTTAACAAAATTTAGATCGGATAGCGACTGAAAGTTTCTCGGTAGGAGCTAGTGTATGTGAGATGCCAGTTTCTATGTCTATTAATTGTTAGCAGTAGATTAGACCATGTTTAATAAAACGCGCTTTGAATTGCTTGGGTTTAAATTTTTTATATATAAATTGGTGTTATAAATTGGTAACTCCGTCGTTGGTTTAGTTAGTTTAAGCCTTTCAGAGTTCTATTTAAAAAGCATCAAAAATTATAGCGCAATTTATAACTGATACCGGCTTTCACATACAAACAATTAGTCTGGCGGATCTATATCTACGGAGCAAAAGTAAAAAAAAATATTTCGGAAAACTCGCCAATCGTCTATTAGGCATCTACTTATTAATTATCGATTGATCGTTCGCGTTGGCCCGATATCCCGTAGTGCTTTAGGAGTTTGGCTAGAAAGTCGAACTATAAACCGAGAAAAAAAAATGTTTTAAATAATTAAGTTGGCCTAGAGGAAACGAAGCCATAAACAGAAGTGGCATTTTTAAAAAATAGACAGCGCCCTCTCTACTAAGGATAGCAGGTGTAAGCGAAAGTTCGTTTGTTTTAATGTACGTCATCGCTGGCGGGCTTCGCATGCAG
Organism: Eupristina koningsbergeri; assembly: GCA_018907245.1. Classification (NCBI taxonomy): domain Eukaryota; kingdom Metazoa; phylum Arthropoda; class Insecta; order Hymenoptera; family Agaonidae; genus Eupristina; species Eupristina koningsbergeri. Next base: position 810,116 of record JACCHV010000057.1, on the reverse strand, counting down.
TTCAACTTTCCTTCGGAGCTCTAAAGGAGATGTAAGAGTAGACTAATGCCGACTCGAGAAAAAAGAGAGACGCGATACGGCGATATTGAATTGAAGGTCAAACGCATAAACCCACCCACGTACTCGAATAGCAGAAACGCTGCGATCACTTTCATCTCACGCTCGGATATTCGCTCATGTGTGCGACCTGACCTCGGCGGAGTTCGGTCGATCTGAGGTGACCCAAGCGATTCGCGAAAAGGTGTCGCACTCCAAGCGAAAGCGTTACTCTTTTGGCTCGGTAAACAAGACAAGCAACACTTTTAAAAGATAAAAAAGCGAATACGCTCTTGAGATTGTTGAATTATTCCCCAAGTACAATATAATGTAAGCTGCGAGGCTGTTGAATTTATTTAAAATTAATGTTATTTAAGTATTTTAAAGTATGGTTTTATGGATTTTTCATTGACCAATTTTTCTGCGTTTTTCTGCTTCCGTTACTCTTTGTTACACTTCTGAATAGTTAAAAATTTGATAGATGATAATGTTTATTACTTTAGAAATTACGATAACCCCCCCTCCCCTCCACTTTCCGTCATAACTTAATCTTTTCCGGTTCTATTTTTAAAAATTTAAAATTTTTAAATTAATTTAAAATCGTCAAAAATACAACTTATACCGTTTATGTGCATCATAAACATTTCATTGTATCGAAATATTCCAATTTTTTTATTATATTGAATGAACATGCACTTAAAAGCTTAAAGCGTATTTAAAAATCAAGCTTTGTATATAAGTTCAAGTGCAATAAAGTCATCAAATCGTTTTTAACACGCTAGAATTCATTTAAGAACCTGCATTGTTTTTCATCTACATAGACAATGGGCACTCAATTTTTATGTAGCTTATGGGCTGAAAATATATTATTCATATATATTCAAGACGTTCATCAGTCTTTCAAGTTAATATTAACATTTATCTTTTTTAAGAGCAAAGAGATGATGCATATATTATTTCAACGACAGCAATTTATTTAACTTGCCTTATTTATATATTCTATAATATAAGAGAACTTTAAAGTATCGTTCACTTTTATAATAGTATTTATTGAAATAAAACAAATGAAACTAATTTTACTCAAATAATTTTTCTTATTGAACAGAATTCTTTTGAATACAGAATAGAACAGAAATATTTTGAATTGTTTTAACAGTTTTATAATTGTCTTTTAATTGTACAATTAGTGATTTTATTTTAAACATTCACTTGATAGACATTGACACGTAAGTATTTTGTTTCAGGTATACAAACATTGTTTTAAAATGCAAGAATAAGAAATATATTGGCGTCTGACAAATCATAAATCAAGAATTTCGATTAATGAATTTACGACGAGAAAAATACTTTCTATTGCTATCTCGAAAAACATGAGTTTGGTGAAATGAACGAATAAATTTTCTTTTGTGGTAAGTAATATTGCTATGTTAAAATACACAAAACATAAGTGCAGCTGTAAAAAAAAAGATAAAAAATTTAATTTATAGGTCGGTATATCGATGAAGAGAGATAGATAACTGCCTACTCCACCAATCCATCATGACAGACAGGAGAGTGCGAGGATTTTTCTCCCGAGATATCAATCATCGGGCAGTAATGCATACACAGTATCGTTCACCGGGAAATAATTGAAAAATGGGTCCGAAGTAAAAAGGAAACACCGAAAAGTGTAAAAAATCGGTCGACTCAAAGAGACGCCTGCGCCGTGCGAACGTCATGGAAGTCGTATACCCCGAGGAAGGCGTCGACTATTGTGGTCGTACTGTTGTACTGTTGTAGTGCTGTACTGTTAGACTCGGGAACGCGGCAATCGTAATGTTATTCAATTTGCCAAGGAATGCTCATTGCGCGGCTCGCCTCGGTTCCCTTTTTGCACCTGCATTCTTCATTCTTCGAGGCCGCTGGTGCGGTGCAATGCGACTCCCGGACCACGTTCCCCGATGAATTTTACACCCTGGGTCGTCGCGAGTTTCGAGTCCTCGGATCTCAACATTGGACTCTATTGTGCTCGTACAGCACTTGAGCTTGATCGACTGCTTTTCTATCGATAAACCCATCCTCATGCTGGTCCATTAATCATTTTCTTATCAGTTCTATCACATTACTTTGCCGATTATGCCTGCGGTGTTGCCTGCTATTTATAAATTGAAACAACTAATCGAACGCGTTTTACAAAATTTATTGTGTTATTACGATAATAGCTGTTTTATTGTCTCAAATAATATTCATCTGTGTATTTTGAATACTTTATTGCTTTATATATGATAAAGGGCATTAAAATTTAAAGATTAATTTTACGATACAAAATTGTATACTTTTTAAATAAATTCCAACGTGCCGAGTTACGAAATGTTTACTTGCAACTGTTCCGTTAAAAGTAAAAATTGCCAATCTTTCCAACAGAGAGAAAAGTGCAAAACTATCCTCAAACCTGTGAAAAAGGCAGTGGGCTTTCAACAGTCGGAGTACCAAGTAAACACAAAATCAGCAGGGACGCTGTAATTTTAAAATGACCGGGGGCTAGAATCGAATAGCCGAGGCTGAGCCAGAGACAAACAAAAAGTTTGAAAGCGCATCCCCATCTCCAACAGAGCGACAGGTATGCAGAGTTCACAGCCGGGGACTAAAAGGCCCAAAAACTCGAGTTAAGCCATCCTCATCTTCCCCCCCCCACCCTTAGTTTATTTCGTTGCGGTGCATTCTTGAAGCGGACTAACTTAGAGACTTTTAGCTTTCGCTCGTGAAGCTAAAAGTCTTAGCATCCGTCTTCGTTTTTCTTTGTTGCTAATACCGATTGCGGTGCCGTTACTAATCATTGGCTGCGTCATTCAGATGTAGTCTGAAACTCGTAGCTTCTTTCAGTTTTGTGCAATAGTTCAGAGTACACGTTTTTATTTACAACCGTTGCAGTAATTTTTTTTCCATGGGACATATGTAACAGAAATATCAAGTCGTCCTTTTAATGCTAACGTTGCATGTAAAAAAAATTAGATTAATAAGACGATATTTAATATAGGACCTCGAGTGCCATATCGCGTATCCACCTGCAATTTTTGATCTCTCAAACGTATGTAACAGCATAAATGAATTTAATACCTTCTTGATACTTAATGAAGAAAGTGATGCTCATACTTTCTAGATTCTTTGAATTGAACTTTCAGGACATTCGAGGAGAGAAAATACTGCGACTTTAAGATACTATAAGTTCTCACTAGATTCTAATGATTGCTATTGCAGTTGTAGGTATTTTAAGTTCGGAAAATTTAAAGAGAAATTTTGTTATTTTCTAGTTGCCTATTTAAAGAAGTTATTTTGTAGCACTTGCTTACGAGAATTCAGAAAACATTTAAACTCAATAGGCTTCAAAATATACGTGCCAATTTTTTTAATATTTTTATATACCTATCATTTATAAAATGATTAGATAAATGCTTTCAATGCATTCGAATAATTTTTAGTTCATATGAAACATTATATGTGCGTGTAAATTTTCGTAAAATCGCAAACGACATCTAATTTTATAATCTTAATACTTAAGTGTAAGTAACGAAAAATTTAAACACTGGCATTTTATAATTATGCTCCAGTATAATTATTTTTTCTCATACTTTACAAAGTTTCAACATTTAATACAAATTTTTTACAAAGACGAGTAAAACATAAGTATAACATTAAAATGCAGATTTATTATACAGTATATTTTAAAAATGGAATAATCCGGTTAAAATTTTAATAAATATATTAATAATCTTTAATATTTATACAAATTAATATTTATATTTGTGATAAATTAAAAAGTTTTACATCGATTTTTAAAGAAATTTGTTAGCTTTTGAAGTTAATTTTTATAATTTAAAAATCACTAATGAAAAAGTATATTAATCCAGAAGTTAGCATGTATAGATGAAGTATTTTTTTAAATGAATTAATAAACACAATTTACTAAATACAAATTATTTGTATGAATTTTTTACATTTTAAAATATTAAAAATATATCAGATGTAATGTAAATAAATATTTGAGAGTTTAATAATGTATTTTCTTTTATCAATATGTAATAATTATTATGTGTAAATATAATTTATTCAATGCTATATATTTATTTTGATAAAATATATTTAATCAAATTTCTTGTTCTGCAATGTTTGAATAAAATAAAATAAATATTTTGTTCATTTATTAAGAATGAAATTATCTAAATATAAAAATCAGAAAATGAACATTTTTAGCTTAGCTTTTTCTTTCCCACATAATTAGAAGAATCTGTAACTTTAGACATGAAAAACGTTATATTTAAATCATTAAATAAATATATTAAATTTATTTTTTAAAGATTGATGTTGGAGAGGGTGAACTTAAATTAAATACTTGAATTAATTTTATTAATTAAGCATAATATAACGTTTTTAAAAAGATGTTTCAAAGTGTAAATATGTACAGAAATAGATTTTTAACCAGCAATTATGTATTATAGACTTTATTATTGATGTATGCAATTGATATTTCTCAAAGTAATTTGTTTGTATTTTTAAAATAATAGATGTGCAAGAATTGAGTATATAAGAAAGCTCGTTTTCGTTTGAATTCTGTTGCATTACATTGGCGAAAGATTGAAACAATAAAAATCGTACTTTCCTTAAGATTTCTAATTTCAGTGATAATTAGTTTAAGAATTTGAATAATTATTTAGGTGGTTAGAGTATGGAAAGAAAAGTTACAAGTCGAAATAATTGGTAGATGTAGAAACGATTTAAATTATTGCTCATTATCTTAGGACATTACGCACCTAAATAATATCCATTACAGCAAAGATGATGTAACACGATAAAATAATTTTAATTAATAAATCTGTAAAAAAAGAATCTCCATCATAGGATTGGCGTGTTCGAAAAATTTGCGACATCCACTGACTTGGGTGCAAGTCGAATCGAGCATAAAAATCTGCGGGAGATCGAATCCACTTTCGAGCATCCGAATCCTCAACATCTTTTCTTGGTTCGATCGGTCCAGCACCTCGCACTTTCCGCTCGGGGAAGTTGCACCTGCAGCATGCATTCCCGTGGAAAAACGCCAATAAAACTGAAATATCCCATAAATATCCGGGGCCCGGAGAAAGAATTCCGGGATCCGTAGAAAACTCTGGCTTTTATTCAACTGGGTTTGTGCTTTTGAGGAGGATATGGGGCGCAAAATATCCGCGATATCGTCGTGGGAACGGAATTCCTCGGGCGAATTGACCGCGCGACTCGCATGTGGGTCACCGGGTCGCCGGGCAAAAATAATAACGACCGCCACTTGCATACGCCTCTTTCCTCGGACGCGTCTCCTCCGAGGTTTTTGCGGGTTTTTGAGGGCGTCTTTGTTCATTAGAGCTACTTCCGGAGGATTTGTCGCCGGTTCCCGTTACCCGCTGGTATTCGCGCGATAATTACTCGCTCTCTTATGCGCTCGGAATTTGAGTTTTCGTTTTCTCGGCTCCTGCGAGGATTAAGAAGGCCGGCATATCAATTCTACTGGCCGATTCGATTCACTTTCTTATTTCTCGATGCGATCTAACTTTTAAGGAACCGAGGCCAACTTGACCTTTATTAGTAGTAGTTATCGTTCAGCATTGCTTCGATCGATTTACTCTCAATTCTATATTCCTCAAATATTAATTTATAATACGCAGGTGAAAGCAGTTCGTTATAACAACGTCTTTTTTAATCTGAAGACGAATTTCAGAGCAGACAATACCCGTCGTATCAATTAACATTTACATACATTCAACGCCATACAGGATTCTTTTATTTGGTAAAATTGAAAAAAAAATTAATTACCTTCTTGTATTTTTTTAAAAGGGAATAAAAATCGACGTTTATATAATGAATGATCATCTTGTACTATCATTATTCAACTTTCATATTTATTTTATGACTTTCATTTGATTTTAATAACCCATTTCTATGAATTTATTGTTGTTCTTATACTTTAAAAATATATTCAAAAAGTCGTAGTTTAAATATGACCCCTAATAGTACTTTTCTATTTTCTTTACGTGGGAAATTGTTAAGTAATGGAACCTAATGAAATTGCTAGTTCATATATTGGGTAGAGTAAAAAGATAAAAGTTCTTGTGCCAACCAACATTTTTCCAGTATGATGTGTGATTTTCTACTCAACGTCTTAATACACGTTATTATTCTAAATTATACATTTCTTTATCTAAATTTGCATATTTTATTATTCGAAAACATATAATATTCTTAAATGTTTGCATTTAAAATATCTATTTAATTTTCAATTTCAATTTTTTTCATATAAAACAAAAAATAAAATAATTTAAACATATAATATTTCATAACTATAGAAAAAAATATTTGTACAATTTATATGTATGCAAAAATAAAAAAAAAAGTTAAATAATCCATAAACAAAAGCTTTTAGTTTTTACCATTAAGTGTAAATAATTGAATTGCCAAGTGCAGTAAAATTATTCGTTATTTTTATTTATTATTCATTATATAGCCTATATTAATAATTAAATTCACAGAAAGTTCTAAATCTATCAGAAAATTAATTTCTAATAAATTTTTCTAATAAACAGTTTTATTAAGATATAGATCCATTTTGCTAATTATTAATAATTTAATAAACCTTGTGTAATTTTTATAAGTAGTTCTGTTTGAATAATAAATTGAATCAATGTATTTGATATATGATTTTTAAGCTATATAAAGAATATGGAAAAACAGAATGTTTTGTCAATATCTACTTAAGAAAGAAAGTGTAAAAAAGAATGATTTTTAGTTACAAGATTATACAACATTATTAATGAAACCTTAATTATAACTTTAACATAAGAAAATATAGAAGTAACTTTCTTCAACACTTTACTAATATTAATATATAATAATAATATTATAAATTATGGTTTATAAATATCTTTTACTTTTAAATTTTAATTTTTTCTCACAATCTCTTATATTTTAGTCGATTGTAAAATGTGTGTTATGTTCTCATTAAAAATTTTTTTCTTTTTTTGATTCTTTCAAACATCCCACTATCATTTAAAGTGCCGGGTCATACCAATTTCTCTTTTAATTTTTAAATATTACAAATTTAAGAATAAGTTTTATAGTAAAAATAAAATGAATAAGTAAATGCCTTTTGTATGATTAAATTTATTTTTTGTATTTATTAAAAATATTAAAAACAAAATTATATATGACAATGATTGTTACGTTTCGTATCTCTAATATTAAATATAGAAAATATACAATATTAAATTCAAATTTAAACTTTATATTTGGAACAAATTTTTAGTTTAAAAAAATTGCATTTGGAATAAAATTGTAAACATTTGTTAAATGAGTCAGATCACAAATATTATTTACAAAAGTACGGATGATTTTCTACATTCAGCACAGCTTTCACCGTAACGATATTTATGGTTTTTCTAGGAGGAAGTTGTATTTTGTTTTACTTGCTTAATAGTGATTTTCGAGAATTCAGAGGTATTTAAACAAAAACTTGATGGTTTTCAACATCTGAGAGTTAATAAACGAATGCAAGATCGACTGCTTAAAATGATTCACTTCTAAATATAGATTAAAGTCCAAGGTTTGATTTCTTATTTTATGTACCTAGGAGAAAAACAATAGATGTAATTTTTATAAGTGATCAAGTTCATAAGATTGCGATTATCCTAAATGACACTGAAAGAATAAAGAAAACGTCTTTAACATTTCAACAAGTGCTTTAAGATTTTGCGTAAAGATATAACTGCAAAAATTGGATAAGAATAACGCGATTTCTTCGCGTGTTTTGAAAATACTGAAAAAGTAAGAGAGTTCATTGATTAGAACTCGGATTAGGAGCTCCTCTGATAAAAGCTGACTCCTCTCCCGGGTAGAGGAGGGGGGGGGGAGAACAGGGCGGGTCCGCAAGCCTTTCCCTTGCACCGATCGGGTACAGCTGCCGGATTACTCTTCCGGGTCGTCTCTTCCTCCTTTCTTTCTCACTCTCTCTCTCTCTCTCTCTCTTGCGACTTCATTCAGAAGAGCTTTATCTGGTTATGGTGTGCGCGTATGCGAGCATGACGTGGTGAACCTCGTCGCGAATTCTAGGTGAGGATATACCGTTCGCGGCCCGACATTCCTCTTCGCCTTCCCGGCGGCTGCTTTCGTTCTCGTTCATGGGAGTTTGGAGGACTTTGGTCCTGTTGCGTCATACAAGGGTTAAGTGGTCGTAAATCTTCAGAGAGTTGTCGACGCGTTTTTACGACCTGGAGGGAGACTTCGAAAACTGTCTCGATCAGCTCAGTCATTCCACTTGCGCGCGCGCGCGTGTGTGTGTGCAGCGTCCGAGTGACACACTTTGAGCCAGTGAGGAAGTTTTTACACAGACGTGTATCTTTATGCACTGGCATTGTCACGAGAGACAAGAAAAAAATTTTACTTAAAACTCCGAGTCGAATTTTACTTAAATTTTACTTAAAACTCCTGTCTCCGAGTGGAGACAGGAGCAAATTCATCGTTGGTGTCGATTTAAAAAAGGCAATATATCAATGAGCTCCTTAACTAAAATATCCTTTCAAAGCAATTATGGTCCAATTTGGGAGCTAGTTGAGGAATGGAAAATATTATTACTTTTTTTAAAAGTTCTTGACATATAAATGAAGAAAGAAAGACAAGTAAACATGAATCATAGAAAACTAGAAAAGAGTTTCGGCACTCGCCTTAATTACTGGAACCATGTACAAGTACTCTTTTGTGTGCACGTCCAATAAATGTTTTTAAAGATCGGTAAAGAGTAATATGTCTGTCATATTTTTTTAAGTTCGAGTTAATAAATTATTATGTTAATGTGATTGTGATTATGATAAATGATTGTGCAATACATTAAAAGAGCGTACGATTGAAATCCATTATTCATGTATGTAAATACTCTTGAAAGTCTTAGATGTATTTATCAAAACATCCGTTTCGAAAGATTCACATTTATTAAATATTAAATTCTCTAACTATAAGCTTAATGTTTTGGAGTTTAAAAAGTGTAAATATTATATTATTGAAGAAACATAAGACAATGCTACAAAATTAATTTTTAAGTAATGTACAAATATTAATACTCGCAAATAAAAATTTATAATATGTAAGTATTAATCAAAGTATTTTAAAAACATTTAATAATCTGATATAAATTGGTGGTTTGTTCATTTTTATTTTAATAGTATACCTAAAATAAATGGTAAAAATAATAGTCGTCGAGGCACTTAATAGTTTAGTATATTATAATATGCAAATAAAAAGCTTACTGCTTTAACAATAACTGTTTTCCCCCGAATTGGTCTTAACATATTTTCAGTGTTTAAAATCAATTTTTTAAAATATTCTTAAAAGTTTATGAAAATAATCAATTTTGAAAATCGTGATAAATATTTGATCAAACTCGTAAGGATGTAATTTAATAACTTTCACTAAAGAAAAAAGTTGAAATTGAAAACGATACCCTTGAAGATCAGACTCTTATCAATAAGATCAAATGATGTCAATGATGGCGGCCTACGTCGTATCTTCGTTATCTGCATAAAGTATCGTTCATTGACACATTTTATACATCATTTTTTAAAGTTACTCTTGAAAGCTAGGCCACATAACGTTATTTTCGCAGTTATATCTTTACAAAGTCGCTCCCGACGTTCCTCGTTTCGTGACAAATCCTAAGAACGTTAATGAACGTGGCTCATTTTCAAATTATCTTTTGTCGGCTTGCTTTTTCTTTAATTCAAAGTTGGTTTAATGACAGTTGTCATTCGGATTTGTGATTCGACGTGGTGGTCAATGCAGACCGACAGAAAAAAAGAAGGGTATGGCAGCTTTTAAGGTATTTTCGAACGTTTTTGAGTGCGGAAGGATGCGAATATGTGTTTATGCGTGTGAGATTTAGCCATTTTTTTTGTGAGAATTATTGGCTTAAAAAGTGATTCTTTAGGCACTATGTCGAACGATTAATTTAAATGTATATGTTTACTCCGACATAAGAAGATTGAAACATAAGAAAAGACAGTAAGATGATCGACCATCTGGAAAGGATCAACTTTTATTTTTTTGTTTTAAAACTGATATTTTTCTGAATCTCTTTAAAGTATTACAGTAAGTCCTTGTTTCTCTTGACTATCATCTTATTTATTTCGTAAATCAATATTATTGAGAATCCCGTGTACTTTTATTTTACAGATAATAAGTATTATTTTCAGTCAATTATAATAATTTACCAAATGATAATGTTCTCATAAATTACAAAATATGAGCTGTATACGTAAAAATATTTTATAATATAAATCTATGTGAATGTATAGTAATGATTGATACTCAAAGTAAAATGTGCATAATTAACGAATAAGCTGAATCGGCAATTTAATGACTTCAATATTTTAAAGTAAATCAATCATATATGAACTAATGTATTAATGTATACCTATGAAAAATGTTGTAAAAAAAAGAAAGGGGAAATATGAAAGATTACTCATGCCATTAGCGACTACACTCGCTATTGCATCTCGCAGTCAAATATAAATGCAAATTGTATTGTTAGCAGTGAGTTTGTTACAATGTTAAGTTCGTTTGAAATATGTGCATAAATCATGGCTTCGTGCAGAGAAAGACACGTCGATAATCGCGTGTCTGGCCTGGAACTTAATGCATGTCTCCTTTCCAATTTCCTTGTGGTGGGTAAAAGTTGCGTTAAAATCCAATAAACCAAGCTCAAGTTGGTGCTGCAGATCAAAAATTGTCAGAGTTGATGCTTCTATTCGGATTGATGTTTTAGTTCATGTCATCGCCTTCCAGGCGTTCGTGTCTCTCCGGATTCGCTGTCCCTTGGCATATAAAAAATGGCGCCTCTCTTCCTTTTTGCACATTGAACTCTCGCATTGATAGATACAATCATCGGCAGAATTCAGTTTGCATTTCATTCCTGGTTGGAATATTTTTTTTTTCTATTTCTTCCGCCATTTTCGTTTAATTGGCATAGGCTTATGTCTTATTATTCAATTTATTGTGTCGATTCAAATGACTTGAGGGTGGGGGGGGAGGTTGTTCAGAAAATAGAAATAGTGTTTTTATCTTCACTCTATATTCATATAATACGTAATTTTTCTCGTTTAGCAAATTTGAAGTGGATCTTAGTCATTTTGTAAACATTATTGTTACACTGCAATAGATGAAAATAACACAGTAAAAATATTGTATTTTTTATGAGTAATTAATAGAAAAGTTTAAATTAGTGCAATAATATTCTATAATTAAATTCACTTTCAAATTGTAAAATTAAATATGAACGTCTTAAATTTAAAATGAACTGAAATCTACGTAATCATTAATAATTCTTAAAAATCTACTATTCTGCTACAATTATACAATAAAATAAATATAAAATTAGCTCTCAAAATTACATTATTAAAGAAATGGTATACTTAATATTTTTAAATAATACTAAAAATTATATGAAACATATTGTTATCGAGGGGCTTCAAGCACACTGATATATGGATGGAGGACTAACTCTCTGGGAATTCGCTGGAGGCTACCGATGAACGATACCAAAATTAGAAAGGGTGACTCAGGGTATGTGGGGAACCGAATGAAGTAGTCTTTTGGATATTCAACCTGAGAATATATTATTACATTATAGTATTCCTTATTAAAAAATAAATTACGAGGTCATTGGTATCATCTCCTAATACTCAAGTCAATGTATCTCATTGCGTGCGTGCAATTGTTACAGCAAGTGTAACTCTGTAAAATAAGATAATATATAGTATTTAATATTTAATTTTTTTTAATATTCTTAAAACTCTTTTTATAATTAGTTGAATTCACTTTATTATTTTTATTTTTAATAATAATTTTTAAAAAAGAATTTTTAAATGTATAACAGCATTAAAGATTTAACAAATACATATTCGGTCAAACAAGCTATTTTTAAAATGCAAAAATATATAAACCTAGTTAATATGCTACAATATCTATTGGTTAGAACTTTTTATGATTGAAAATTTTTTTTTTCTTTTTTCTTTTTTAATATATATATATATTGAAAAAGAACAATTATTAAATAGTTAATTATAATTATATCATCGTATCAATTAATGTATTTATAATGTTAATGGATTTATAATTATAAAAGCTACAATGTTATCAGTAAAGTAACGTGTATATTTTTAGCCAATTACTTATTTAATCAATAAAAATATAGGTTATTATATTGACGGGGCCAAGTTATAAGCCATTGCATAATTAATTAGAAAGATAATATTTGAATATGAATACAGGGAAATGATTTATTTAAAAAGTTTCAGAAAGGCTAATGAAGTCAATAAATTTCAAGTGTAATGAGGTAAAATTCAATAAATCATAATATTTCACATGGATGTGTTTTTCTTCAATTACTGTTGTTATTTTAGGCACTTTCATCAACAATGAATATGATTAGTTTTCTCTGAGGCTTTTTTGTAATTTTGTATTTCTCAACCTAAAAGTGATCTATGTAATAAATTTAGATAATAAATGTAGATATTTTTAACCAATTTACCGTTGGATTAATCACTCATATTCTTTCATTCACTCTTATTACACATAAAAAAGTATGTAGAAGTGTGTGGGATGTACGTTTCGTACAAGTGTGACTCAGTCAGTTGGTCGGTTTAGTATAAAATTCCACTGGTGACCAACGGGAGCAATGGAACTTCCGACACGGAATATCCGCTTTTCTTATCACGTACGAGGTTGTAGACTTTTCTCCTTGTGTTTCTATAGATAGTCATGAAGTCATACCCCAGTTGATACTGCAATTGTATATATCCGATCATGAATTTTTTTCAGATATAAAGTCTGTAATACGCTTTTTTCCTTTTAACTAATGTAAGCGGTGTTGCGTAGTTATAACATTAACTTGCATTCCAATCAATTGATAAAAATTATCATTTTTTATTTTTTTTTAATACGCGTAGAAGATGTAAAAATTAAATTAAGCTCATTTCTTGTTTAAAAAATTAAAAATACTATTATAAAAAAGTATTAAAAAATTATATAAATGAACAGAAGAAGTATTTTAATATCAATCAGTGTGTCGAGGATCGTTTACATTATTTTTTCTGACACCTATTTATTATTTATTAAAATTTTTTACATATTGTACAGTTTTATACACAGTTTATGAAATATTATCATTTTTAATAAATATTTTATATTAAGTAGTTTATGTAACATAATAGTGTTATATGGGTAGAAGTTATAATTAACTAATTAATTACATTTAGAATGTTTTTGTTTACCGTAGAATTTATCGACTAACTTTATCATTTTGTTTTAACTACTTTGTATTTCAAATAATAAATGCGAAAAAATAGTTAAAAATTTATTCAAACAATTAATTCTAATAATTTAAAAAAGTTTTAAAAAATTAATTAAAATATAAAAGTGTTACACGGATTAGAATTCATTTATTATCAAAAACATATTTTTAAAAATAATTCTTTATTAAAAGTGCCTTAAAAGTTTTCGAGCTAGCATTATCAACATATTTTAAGATATTTATATGCGTAAATATATGTACATATTATATCTTAAATTTAATCGGCAAATAATAAATTGATTGTTCGGTAAAATATTGAAATATTATTAAAGTGGTAAACATATGGTAAAAAATATTTTATAATTATCATAAATCATCAATTGACAAATTTAATAAAATTAAACTTTCTAAATTTTTAATGTACATAGTTGTTAACAATGAACCAAAAGTTAATGAAAGTTATAAAATTTTATTTAAAAATACTCTTAAAAATTAAATAAATTTAATTGAAAATAAAAATGTATTAAAAACTTTTTGAAAGATTAGTTTAATTAAATAAAAAATAATAATTTTATGTAATTTTTATAGTCTTGTGATTAAATAGATACAAAATTTGTAAAATGTTATCATATTGAAATGAAATAAAAAAAAGAAAAAAAATAAAACAAGCAAAGTTTCAAAGTAAAAGTTAAAGTCAACATTTACAAAGGTTCTGAAGATCCGTGCACGAATTCCTGCCGTATTTACAAAAGTAGATGTTAACGAAAACACAATTTGTAGACAATACGCAGGTGATATTTATATACGAATCGTCGTACAAAAATCAGGTGAGTCGTGTTATCTTAAATGAGTGTACACACAAAAACACAGAAGGCTGAGCAGAGAGAAAGAGAACGAATGGAGAAAGGAATTGATAAATTGAAATTAGTTTAAGTTTTTCGAGGGTGAAAGTCTTACGGGAAGAGTTTTTCAAGGAGCCCAAAGCATTAGTATCTTCGTCTTTATTGTCTTTTGTGTATTTTTGTATTTCTTCATCGATAGCCCTCTTCACGTCGATGTCGAGAGCGATTCCCGTCATGTCTTGGTCATGCAAATGATAAAAAGAGACAGAGAGGAAAAGAGATAAGGAAGTACTGTGCGAGGCAGCCCGTTGGGTAAGTCTACATGTTAGAGCGATTCTCTTTTCTATCAGGAATGCGACGCACGTGGATGAGCAGGTGATCAGTCCCAGGTATGCAGCAGCCCGATTACCTGGACTAACGACGGTAACACCCTGTATAGCTGTAATGGAGTCGTAAGAGTGCATACTCCTGGAGAAATCAGCGACCATTCCTTACTAAAGAGCTTCTCATGGATGCCATACCATTCTACAAAGTAAATAGAATTGCAGTCTCGGGACTTTATCACTGGTCTTGTGTATTTGCCACTCGTCATAACACCTGTACTTCAATAATGCCGCGTCAATTTGATCGTACATTAAGATCCGTTTATCATTTTAATCAGCCTCAAATGCATTCTATTACGAATTTAATTATTCTTGAATAAATAATAAACGCTGTCTAAATCGTTTTCTCTTTTAAAAAAAAAAAAAAAAAAAATTAAAAAAAAATGGTTTAAGTAAATTTGTACATTTAATTTATCAAAAAAGATGATGTGCATTTATATGCTTATGCTTTATCATTTCATTCAACAGATAATAAATACTATGCAAATATTAGCTTTACAAAATGCAAATGGTTTTCATTTAACTTTTCCATTGTAAGAGATTTAATTTTTTATTTTAAACGTGTAAACAAATATTTGCAGGAAACATATTTGTATTTGAACATTACAATACTGATTATATTTTTATGACAATATATTATTTATTATTTCGATATTTGCTTAAATAAATTTTTAATTTGCTTTTGAAATAATCTCAATGTTTTTTAATTTACAAGTGACTTGATATTTTTTATATTAATTTTATATAAATCAGCACTTTCGAAAGAAAATACAACAGATTTTAAAATCACTGAACTTCATTGTCAGTATTTCAGATTCATCAACATTATTCTATCATTACAGGATATACGATGTAGCTAATAATCCCAATTTTTACCTGATTTATTAATTGAAGATATTAATAACTCAATCAAAATTTAAAGTGATTCAATTTATTCATTTCAATAAAATGACCACAAATCACTTTGTATGATACATTATATGATTTATAAGTTTCACATATCTTAATTATATGTGCATGAATTATATAATATCACAACAAAACTTGTTAACAAGGTTGACATTCAATGAGAGCTGTAAATGCCTAGCGACACGTATTCGAAGAATTCGAGTGGAAGAAATCTCACCTTCTTTCTCTGACTCTCAACTCTCTATTCTCCAGCTTCCGGGGACGAGATGTACCTATAGAAACTCTACACACTCTTCTTCTCCCTCTTTTCCGCTGTTTTTGTATCTTAGAAAGCTCTTGTTTTGATGACGTTCTTGTGGACCATCGAGTAAAGTAATGGACACACGTAAGTGTTACCTTTATTAAGATAGAATACAATGTTTGTATTTAAAATTGTATATTTTAACCAATAAAAAATTTTTAAACCTTTGGAAATTTAAAACTTCCTACATGAATTCGCCATTATTTCTTAACTCTGCGAAGAAAGTTACAATTCAAATTTAAAGTTCTATTGATGAGGCATAATTATAACGTGGAGTTTGCGGAAAATACAAAAGTTATTCCAAAGAATAAACAAAACTTAACTTCGTGAGTGTTTCGTAAAATAAATATTACAATGTTAGAGGTAGTTAAAATTATTTTTGAAATTTATATCAATAAAAATATTTTTAAACAATTTAATTAATTGTTTTGTATATCAATATTTTAATCAAATTTATTGTAAAGGTAAGCAAATACTCTTTAAGAAAGTTGATTAAAAAAAAAAAAGAAAGTAATTATCAAGTTTAGATCATTTTGAAAACAACAAACTTTCAACTTAACTTATATGTCTTAACAATCAATGATATAATTTATACATATATATTTTTCTTAGTAATAAATTTACAGAAAAAACATATATTAAAAATGTTAAATTATTTCTTTAATTTATTTAAAGGTTTTTTAATTTATTTTTAACAAACAATTACTGCATTATATAAAATAAAAAAAAATCTAATAATTTAATCTTCTCTAAAAAACTATTAAACGATATTGTTTTTAAATAATAAAAGTACTTAATAAAAAAAGATCAAAATAAGAAGTATTGTTTAAACGAAACTATAATATAATATGAATAATCATTTCTGATTATAAACAAATGCTGGATCAATATAAAATGTTAAATATTTTTAGATATATTAATAAAAAATATATATTGTTTAAAAATATTTTAAATATTTAATCGATGAAGTTAAAAATAATTTATAAATAAATATTAAAGTATAAAAAATTCATTAAATGTTTTTTACAACGAAATAAATTCTTTTAAATTTTATATAAATATTGCAAATAATATTTTAATAAGCGTTATTTTTAAAATATACGTTTCAAATTTAATGAAATGATAAAAATCTCAAATAAATAATACTATTAAACACATCTTATTATTAAAATATCCTTTTTATATAGTTAATTAAAATATGAGATAAAGTTATTTTTTAATATTTTTATAAATTTAATATATTAAATAATATAAATTGTTTAATTTGATTTATTTTAATTTATTTTAATTCTAAAATTTATTCTAAAATTTATTTAAATTCTAAAATTTATTTTATTCAACATTTACTTAACATTAGTAAAATATTATAAATTAAAATTTTTTTTAATTAACTCTGTTACTTAACAAATTTCATACTTTTTGATAAACCAAAGGAATTTGAAGAATTTAATTCTTATAAAAAATAAATACGTAACTAATGTTAATAATAGTAAAAAAATAAAAGTGATAGAAAAACAATGTAAATAAATAATTAATAGTAAAACAAAGTAAAAAATAAAATACAAAATTAATGACAACACATATTGAATAATATATATATTTATCTGAACGAAGTATTTATTCTATTTATTCACATGATTCTATATTGCAAAATTACTATTATATGATTATTTTATTCTGAAAATTATTACGCATTAACTTTTTTTTTTATTTATATAACAATTTATATAAATCTTTCATTAATTCATGTATATTCGAATATATTTAAAACTAGAGTAAAATTATGATTTTACTAAAGAATTTATCTATAACATATTTTATTACACATAAATAAAAAAATAACAGTTAGATACATGTTTAAAAATAGTTTTTACTTATAGTGTTTCAATTTTAAGGCAAAACAAGTAAAAAAATAATTAATATTAATTAAATTATTAACATATTATTCTTTTAAAGTATAAATTATAGATAGTTTTATTAAAACTATAAAAAAATATTTTCTGATTACTACAATTCAATATAGCGATTTAATGGATTGTATCTCAAATTATCTTAGCTTTATAATATTATGACTTTCATAACAAGTGGATAGTTATGAAATCAACGTAAATTCCAATCTGATCGAACAAGCTCCGCGACTTTCGCAATTCTTCATTATACGTGACATAATTAAAATATATTTTTTCTCATAATCATGATGTTAAAATCACCGAAGCCACTTATTGTTTATAATATCTAATTTATTACTTTGAATAAACGTATTTAAAGTAATTATTAGCTTATTTTTTATTTTTATCATTGTTTTTCTGAACGACATTTATCACTAAACAAGTACTTTAAATAAACATCGTATAATTCACTGGATTCTTAAGATAATATCACCAGTGAATGTTCTGCATATTAAACATCTTTAGAACTTATAATTTTTTTCACATGTTAAAAAATCTACATTTGTGTACTCGAGCATACCAAATCATTGTAAATAAAAAAGTCATTTCTTCTCGAAAGCTTATCATATTTTTCAGTATAACTATTATTGATACATTTACACATGCATTTTCCATATTTTCTTACTGCATAATATATTTACTTCTTTATACTTTTGTCGATTATTAAATATAAAAATTAATTTTTTAATAATTTGTAAAAAGAAGTTTAAATATATAAAAGAGTTTTGAGTAATTTTATATACATACTTTATTAAAAGAAGGAATAGATTTTGACTACAAATTGTATTAGAAATGTAAATGAAAAACATGGAAATATATTATATATAATATTTACATAATATAAAATAAGTGGGATATTCAATAATATATATGTAAGGAAGGAATATATATGTATATAAACTATATTGCAAGGAATAATCAGAATGAAAAATCATTTTACACAATGTAAAAATACTAGAATGCAATAGAGCAAAAATTTAATAAACATAAACATTGATTACACTTTTACAAATACTAATCATCTTTTTTTAATTATGCGTATAAAGTTTCTATATCTACTGCATTATCATATAAGTTTTGAAGATAATTAACTACTTTTTTTTAAATTATCAGATAAACTGCATTATATATGAGATAAAAATAATCAAGGATAAATTTAAAACTTAAAAATAGTTATGTATAAGAGACTCTTATTGTAGGTTCTAATTTTATAACTTGTAAGAAAATGCAAGATAGAGTTTTTTAAATCTATTATAAATAAGAGAAATTATCAAAAGTAACCAATAATCTTTTAAAATAGAAAAAGAAAGAATCAAGAAGATGTTTATACAAAATATTTGCTCTTTCAAAATGAATCAAAGAACAATGAAATCTGCAAACACGTATATTCCTATATATTTAAGAAGAATTAAATTTACAAGTTGGAAAAAAATAAAGAGATCAATAGTTTCGAGGAAGTATAGGAAAAGAATATAAAGATTATTGGGTCAAAACGGTAGCAAATACTGTTTAGAATAATATTATACTGTACGCTTATATAATCCTCCATACTCATACATTGGAATTAATTATAGAAGTACATTTTTAATAAAATAACAGAATTTAAAAAAAAGAAAATTATTGTAGATCAATTGACCTACATCATATTTTACATTGTTTAATTATGAAACTACAAGTAGCTATCTATACCCGATACATGATTAATGCAAAATAATGTCATAAGCTCATAATATAAACATTTTTTTTACACTTTCATGCATATAAGATGCAATAGAAATAAACCATATATTCATCTTTAAATATGTAATTTTTTTTTCGCATTCACATAAAAGTTTTCTATTCGGTTTCGTCGAAGCTATTACCTGTGAATTTGAATAACAATACAAATATACACGATATCGAATACTTGATATAGTACGCAAATGTAATTGTGAGACAAATTAGAAAGAAGACATTAAAATAAGAAAAAAAATAATTTTTTTTATAAATACAATCAGAATGAAGGTAATGAAATTTTCGTTTTTGAGACAGTTTTCCTGTAAAAAAGTCCAACCTTGTATACAAATACAGAAATCAGACAACCACTAATTGTGCTAAACCGAACATGAAACAAACCGACGAGGCTATTTTTATTCATAGACAAAGTAAATGAATTTAATTTACAAGTTTAGTATGGCAAACAATTTCATCTTCAAATTTATGTTATAGCAGTTAGTGCAACTTTTTTCCGATCGAACTACTAGCACGATGTTTGATATTTGATTCATTGCTTATTGCAACTAATTAATTTAACATTTATATATAATATAATCATTTAATAGAACTAATGTTGTTATTAATATATTTTGGTTTTCGGCCATCCTTCTTTTTATATTGATAATTTGTATAATAATTGAAAACACTATTAAGTTTAAATAATCTCAATTATGAACAATCTGAAAATTAAGAATTATAATATACATTCCTAATGTCTGTAATTAATACATAATTGAATTATAAACAAAACTATTTTTCATTTTACTTTGATTCTTGTTTCTCAATTTACATATTTAAAACACTTTTAGAAAAATTAAGTAAATGACTTATCTCATAATAAGAAATCTTGGGATATTTTAAAAGTGGAAAAAAATTTTACATTATTTATAACTTAATTTAACAATGCAATATATAATGATAAAAATGCATTTCATGAATGTAATAATATTATCTACTTAATTCATAATATTATTGGGAATAGTATATAAATATACAAAATGTACACTCAATCTCGTATATTTTTTCAACTTGAATAATTTGTTTTTTATAGTAAAATATTATCTGATATTTCATTTTTTATTAATAATTATTATTAAAAAAGAAAACAAAAATTCATTAATATTTTTCAAAGGTAAAT
Source organism: Eupristina koningsbergeri (assembly GCA_018907245.1). Lineage (NCBI taxonomy): Eukaryota > Metazoa > Arthropoda > Insecta > Hymenoptera > Agaonidae > Eupristina > Eupristina koningsbergeri. The sequence continues at coordinate 789,464 of JACCHV010000057.1, read as the reverse complement.
TAATAATTATTTTTAAAAGTTCAATTCATTTTACAATATTTTTAGTAAAAATCTTAAATTCGTTCAATACAAGTATTATAAAGTAAAAAATTACATTATTATCTAAAAATGAAATTAACACTTTCAGTGTAATGAGAAGTATATATTATTCATAAATTGCTGTTCATATGTTAGAACTTTTTGTATAAATATTTACTTTGTACAGATTTAATTATATGGAAAAGCATATATTAGAAATGATGGTATACATTATCTAGTAAATTTAAAATATAAAATAATTTTTTACATAACCATGGATAATAAGGAAATATTAATTTACCATTAACACGAGATTTTCATACATGAATTCTGAAAATCTATTTATTTTTATAAATAAGATTAGAAATATACAAAGCTGTTCAATAATTTGAATTTTTTTTACAAGAAATAAATTAAGATATATTTCAGAAAAATTACCAAAAAAATAGTACAAAAATATTATTCTAAAAACTTAATAAAATTAATTAATTAAATTTAATTTTCTTTAAATTTAATATTATTTTATAAATTATAATAACACTGTCATTCTTTAGTTGTTTAAAGCTATTTTATTAAACTGAAAATCAATTTTATTGAATATTTTTATAAATGTATAAATTTATAAAAATAATTTTAATATTTAAGAATTTAAATTTTATATAAGCAAATTTTTAATAATTTCATATGATCAAGTAATTTATAAAGTCTACAATATTCTTGAAATAACCGTAAATATTTTAGATGAATCGGAAATTAAATCATGAAATATGCTTTCATAAATTTCTGTAACCATTAAAATTAAATCACTAATGCATTATATTTTATTGCTGATTCAATAACAAATTAACATTATTTGGGAAATAATTATTTTATCATCTATAAATTTCTTTTATATAATTTACTTTTATTTGATACTGTTTTAAGTGATTTCTTCAATATTTTGAACAGAATTATACTTATAATAAATAGCACTGTATAAATTATTTTTAAAACCAGTTAATTTTATAATTTAAAAATATTTAATAAATGATTTTTATTAATGTTTAATAATTATTTTATACATTTTAAAAATATATTATAGATATATAAATGAAAAAAAATTAGGTTTTGATTTTTTATATTTAATAAAAAATTTTGTATATATTTTGCACACTAAATATTAAACAAAAAATGTTGATATATATATCGAAGTTAAAAAATAAATAAAAAACAATAGTTTAGGTTATATTACACATTTATTTGATAAATTTTATTGAATTAAAATTTATATTAATTTTATTATAAACAACTATATATTTAATTTCAACTTAATATTTGACACATTTAAAAATGTATGGGACAACAATATATTTATGTGTTTAGTATTTCTTCCCAATAAATTTTTATTATCGTGTACTATTTTTAAATTTTAAGATTACAATTGTTTTTACTTTCTATGGAGTGACCTAAAATTGATCTACCTACACAGAAACGTTACCAAAATAAAAGATTATTCCTTTTTGGTAGTCATTAAGATAATGAGATAAACTTTTTGAATGACTAAACAATGTTTCAAGATTGTATCCACATACATAAGAGATGAAAAAGTAGTCTGAGAAAATAATGTAAATGAAAAAACCGAAAAAGTAAAATAATAAGTTATGTAGTAAGTTATCTACTTTTATAAATGTAGATTCATAGAATTAAATTCTTAAATTAAAAATTATATAATGTTGAAGAGCTTAAAAACATTATTTTTCGAGCTGCTTACAATAAAGTATATTTTTTATTTGTATCCTATATTGATTAATGACAATATATCAATTTTTATTAATTGAGTATTTACATAAATTGAACTTTGGAATAGTATTTTCCAGCATAGTATTACCGTTATGTGAGAAATTGAATAATTAATTTAATTGCGTAATATCTGTGAACGAATCTTCTTAGATTTCAATATTAAAAATGTTAATGGAATAGTTTTGTTCCTTAAAATAATGCCACATAAATATCTTATAATTATTATATATTATTAACAGTTGACGTGATTGGTGTTGTTAATATTAGAAAAGAAATTTAATTTACTTAAAGATGTGGACTCAAGTCAAATGTGTAATATTATTACCTCGTGTTATATAAAAGTCAAATCGGAATTAACAGGTACTAAACCGACATCTAAAGCGGTTAAAACTGGGAAACTATTGCCTAATAAGTACTTATAATGGACGAAAGGGTAGAGATCTTAGGAATTTAGGAATTACAACGAAAGCTTGTACGTCAAGTTAATAAATTTCTGGAAATACTCTCGTGGGTTTGCAATTATGTTTGAAATGCACAGTTAGCAATTTCATGTACCAATAATGAGTGTCACACAGTTTCCGAAGGTAATAATTTTAGGAGAGAATTTATTCTAATAGTGAAAAAATTAACGATAGTAATTTTCAAAATCATATTATTTACAAAACTCGACCGACTGAACCGTTATAATGATATTTAAAAATTTTATTTCAAATTATGCATTCGTTATTGAACGAAATCATAGTATTTCGTATTTCTTGAAACTACATTTTATAAAAATTATACCTATATTTTTAATGCTAATTTTATATCAAAAGTTTGAATTATTAATCATTAGTTTTGAAAGATATTTATTCACAATTTGAAAGTATGAATAAAATTTATATTTAAAACAATATGTTTAAAGTGTTTGGATTATAAGTGTTTAGAAAAGTATAAAAATTCAAATTTTGCAAAGCAAAATTTAATTATATGTAAATTATGAAACTATGCCTATGATAAGAAAATTACAAATAAAGTAACAACATTTAAAAAGTATTCTCATCTTATCTTCCCTTTAACTTTCCTGTGTCATTCAAAAAATCATGAACAAAATGAGGCTAATATAAATCGAGGCAAAAAAAATTATAAATGTAAAGTAATAAATAGTGTGTGGGTGCTTAAACGAATATACTTTTCATCAGTTAAAACTTATTTTATAAAATATAAATATGCTTTTATTTTAAGATCTTATGAAGCTGAAACGTAATTTGTAAAAATGATAGTACACATCAAGAATCTCGCAGAAATTTTAATGTAAAGAAAGTGCAACAAAGGCTTCGGAATTCTATCAATAGAAGAGCGCAATGAAACGGAAAAGAGAAAAAAGAAAAATTATGCAAAAGTTCATTTTCATCGGGTTGGTTCCCAAGTCCGATCCGCCCACACTCTTGTCGTTCCATCCTTCTCTTACTTTTATGGTAGTGCCGTGCCCTACGAGAAAGTTTAATAGCACAACAAATGAACGCTAGAGAGATACGCGAATTCTGGAATGGTGAACCAACTTGTTATATTAAGTAGCGTAGCCCCTTTTCCGACTTTTCGCAGTGAGTCATCGGTGTATATTCCATTTTTATATATCATTTGGATAATTACTAATTTACTATTTTATTTTCGGGTCATGGTTGGAAACAATATTCAGCTTGCCTTTGAAATAAGATTTGAAATATTTAATATAAAAAAGAACTGTTTGTTCCTTGATATTAATTGACAAATGATTATACTATAAATACGCACTTGATACTAGTAGTAAATAAATAAATAAACTAGTAGTAGTAAATAAATAAACTAGAGAAATTTATTTATGTGGATGCAACTTTTTCATTATTAGGGTTTTATATAACATTATTTTTTTTTTTTTTTTAATTTTATTGCAGTTTATGTTTTTCTATAGCTCCATAAATTCACGATCTTATCAATTATTTTGATACTACACCAGAAATATTGCACAGTGAACGATGAATAATCACAATAGCCTCGTAACTAAAATTATCAAGGATTTACCAAATTCTAAAATAATGTTATTAAATAGCATGAATTCATTCTTTTTGTAGCCATAAAAATTATTTGAAAGTAAATAATGTTTCAAAATTACGAAAAATTGCTTAATAAGGAGATAAAATGATATTTGACGAAGGTTCAAGGTAAGTTTTATCGTTAACGTAACAAGTGTATCTGTTTCTAAAGAATACGCAAACGATTCGTATGTCGATTGAGATATTGAGAAACGCACATCAAATAGGATTTATTAACATAACGTTGCTCATTTTGCATTATGTAAGGCTCGCTCTATTGTTAATTATTTAACCGAGCTCGATTTAAACAAAGCTCAATAATGATTGTTGTGCAACTTTTTAATTCCTTGTGGTCAGATCACCGTTAATATTTTAAATTCCCCCTGGGATCTTTGCAAAAAGACTTGGAAGTCAATTTCGGGCGAGCAGACAGTCGAGGAATCGCTACAAGATAAATTTGTATTTACGAGCAGTTAGCGAGCAGGTAAAAAGAGAGAAAAAGTGCCACCCATCCTTCCTAATGGTATTATCATCAGCGGTGAGTACCGATTAACCCTAATCAAAGTCGACATCGTAATTCCTGAGTTTTTCATTTTTGCCGAGGGATGCCTGGAGATTTTATTTCCTGTTTATTTTCCTCTTTCGCGGTAATTACCATCTTCGTCCAGGGTTCCCGTTCTGCCGAGGAGCAGCTACACCGAGTTCGGGATTTCTCAAGCGTAGAATCGCAGTTTTTCCGCATGCGTGCGCAGTTGTGGAAGCGAATCGACGCCGCTACTCGATGTTTCACGAGCAGGAGATGCACCTTTTTCCATTCACCTTCCCCTTGTGGAAAAAATGCACCAGCTATTTTTTATCGAAATGATGAAAATTCGATTTGATGTATTACCCAACACGTGGAATCGATCACAAATGCCCTTCCGGTCGACTCCAATTGAACCTTGGTCTTATCGTAGACTCTTGTCTCCATGAGCAATGGTTATTCATTTCTTCAGATATTAAAAAGGATATGACCCGCCCTGTTACTTGATCGTATAATGATCCTTGACCGTATATCACAAGTTCTAAGTTTGCGGAGATCATAGATTGGAGGAGGCCAATCTCTTTGTTCGAATTTCTAACGGCGCTAATGTTGACCGGAAAATTCTACTCTAAGCGACAAACCTACCACTTACGTTTATAATGTAGTTTTTTTTTTTTTTTTTATTCTACTTTACAAAAAAGTGTAAATTATTCAACTTTTATTTTTATTCTTTTCAATTATTAATTCTTTATAATTTTCCAAATAAATCAAAGTCATTGTAACATAAAAAATGACCAAAGAATACAGTTGAATATTTGATAAAAAAAATTATTTTATTGATTGACAATTAAGATAAATTTTATTAATATTAAATAAGTATTAATTTCAATGCAATTTCGATAGTAATGGATAGAATTATCGTTTCTTTTTTTCTTCCTTTTCTTTTTTATTTTTCAACGTAAATCTATATAACGTCATGTATAACTATATACATGTATATACACGTATATATTTATTTATTTAGCTATTTCATTAAACACTTCAGCTGACAATTTAATCATATATTATAAATTTCTATAGATTATTTACAATAATCAAGTGTGTATAATTGATAATAATATTTTATTGTTAATTACTTTTTGCTTGAATTTAATTTGTAAACTTGCAGTTGAAAATCTTATCTATTACATAAAAAAGCTATAATCTTTAATCTTTAAAATTCGGAGGTCTACAAATTAAGATTTGCTTATGTCACAAAATTACAAGAAATAAATAAAAATATTTTTATTTACAACTTAACAAGAACTTCGTGTTCTTACGTATCCTTTCCTGATTACTTGTTGTACTTATAAAGATTTAATAGTTTATGTAAAAAATAGTATACCTTATATGCAGATCATATTGAAACTTAGTTTTCTAAGATCAATAGTTACGCGATACTTTGTAAAAACAAGTTTCAAAGTTTTTCTTTCGACATGGAAAATAAATTAATTATCTTAGATAATTAAATTCTATAGTGGAAAGCTACATTTCTTTTTATTTATATATAATGTTTATTCATCTTTTTTTTTAAATTAAATATAAGTAAATCTTGAGATATTAACAATTTGAATATTTAACACACATGAAATTAGAATCAGATTAATGCTGTTCAACGTTTTCTCTTACCCTCGGTGATTCGAGGATAAGAGAGAGACCGTTATAAAATTGGGAAAGAAGTTTCCCGATTTTATGAGGGTTGTTGGGCGGAAGGAAGCACGTCCTTCCGGGCGACCGACGCTCATTCTTTTTCGGATCGTCGCAATACGATTATCTGCAATTTTCGATACTTGCGCTTCCTTCGATTTCGATTAATATTTCGCACTCGCGCGTCGCATTTCTTGTGCTCGCCATATTTTCCCTGTCTGACTCGGAGATCTGCGAATTACCCGCCGATTTACGTGTGATTTCGCACGCCTGTGTGAGAGTGTCTGTGCAAAGGCGTGTGCCTACCTAGGCGATACACACAGGCGAGCACTCGGCTCCAGTAGCCGCGACCACCAGCTGGTCTTGTCTTTAAGCCCTGAGCGGCATCACCCGACGAGGAGGACGCCGACAGTGTACCCTCCCTCATCTTGCAAAAATAATAATATTTAAATAATAATTGTAATAGATAAGTAGTCTTAAGCTCCGACGGCTTTATCCTCCTCAAGCGAGCGGGTTCTTTTTATGCCTGTGTATACGTGCGAGCTAATAAATAATTGATTACAGCATAAATCACATAAATTAATTGAAGCTCCTGTCTACCTTCTCACTTTCCCCCTCCCTTTCCTTGATTTACGCATATTAATAAATATCAAGTTTAATTTAATGTTTATTGCAAACAAATACTTTTATAATAGGATTAAAGTCAAATATCGTGATAGAATTTTTATATCAAAGAATACAGAAAAATTAAAACTCAACACGAAAATCAAATCTCTTACAAACATAACAACTAAATACATATTCATGTATAAATTAAATATGCATGCACATTAGCGTAATGTTAAATATAAATTCTGCTTACAAAGGATAAATAATTATTAATAATTATTTTATTGATTTCTTATTTTAATGAAGATTTACATAATAGATATTTTTATATAAATTAACTTATAAAAATTAATTTTGAAATTCATTTTTACTTATAGATTTGAAATACAATTTTTTTTGTCAGTGTAAATAACAGAAAAAAAAGAATTATACTAAAATTTTAAACTTTAAATGAACATTATGAGAAATTTTAATAGTTCAAATATATATTTTATTAATTATTTATGATGTAACAGTGTATAAAAGAATATTCGTATATGACTTTTATTTGTGCACAGATAAATTTCACTAATTTTTATTTCACAAATTTTAAATACTCGAAAAGAATAGTATAAAATGAATAATAAGCAATTTTAAAGTTTGAGTCTATACTTAAAAACTTTATTGTTAATTTAGAGTGGTAATTATAAGTGGTCGTAGTTACTAAAGCTAATAAATATTCACATAACTATCTATTCATACCTAAACAATATTGAGCCAATTAATATAAATATGAGATTGAAAATATTTGTTGAGAAAGTGTATTTAATGAAATTAAAGCTGGATATATGAGCCCTAGCTGGTGCAAACTTACGTTTTAATTTATTTACACATTTGTTTTCCTCTCATAAATTTTTCACTTTTTTTTTACAATAAAATTAAATTTAAAACTCATTAGGAAGCATCTAAGGAAATTGAAAGGTCAATTTTAATTTAAATTCTTATTAATTCATATCTTATTAATTTTCTTTTTAATATTCTTATGGATTTAAAAATTAATAAGAATTTTGTTACAACAATTTATATACACTAGTTTTTTAGTAGTCTAATTACATTCAATAGTTTAAGAAGCTCAATAGATAAATGTTGAATATTAGAAATATAAATTTAGTAATACTGATAATATTATAAAGTTTTTCGAAAAATATTTAAACATTTTTTAAATATTCAAGAAAAATGAGAAACAATTCGGAAACTAAAGGTACCTAATTCTACTATAGTTTTAAAGTCGCAGCGAAATTAAAAACGCCTGAATAGCTCAAATTATCTGAGATCTGATGGAAAATTACAAATATTGTAGATTGTTGAAGAGCGAGAGAGGGAGGGAGAGAGAGAGAGAGAGAGAGGGAGAGAGAGAGGGAGAGGGAGAGAGAGAGAGAGAGGGGGAGTGAGAGAGAGAGAGAGAGAGAAGAGGAGGAAGAGCATTTGCAATCTCTTATAGAAGCAGGAAATGAGCGGCTTGTAAATTTACCTCGAGCAAAATAACGATGAAGTGGATGGATTGCTCAATAATTCCGTATTAGCCGTAAGTCGGAGTTTTCCAATAAGTGGCTCTCTTTCGCCAACCATTACGTATCCCGTCATCCTCACCTCCGTCATCGTCCTCTTCTCATCCTCACCGCGATAATAAAACTGCTCCTAGACTCCGGCCATACCAAGAGCGAGGAACCGCCTGCAAGTTTCAAACAGCGAGGGTCTCTCGCCTCCGTCATTACCATTGGGAAATTCTTTAATGACATTTCTCTGCAACTAAAATACTGTTATTTATCCTTTCCATCCCGCGAATCACGCGCGTTTTTACTCAATTCGGTTTCACCTCCTTTCCTTCGTTTCTCCCTCTATCTCTTGTGCTCATTTTCGCGTATCTCGCTCCTGTGGACCAAGGTCAATATTTGGACTGCAGGTACAACAATAATTTATGATTGACCTCCATTTTTTATGCTGATAGCAAAGGTAATTCCATGAATGTAGGTAATCGCATTAAAATCAAACTTGTTGCGCGCTTCTCCATAATCTTGAGTGAAAATTTCACTTGAGCTAATCAAATACTTGCCGCGATTTTACGCACAAGTTGTTTGCTCAGTGAATTGTAATATCAATTCAATTATAAATACCATCATCGTTAGCGATTGCACAAGTCATTCTCACTTAAATGATTTGGATTTACATATTAGAAATGTAATAAATTAAATACTTATTTAACCAATTTTTAATGTTGAAATAACATTATCATATATTATGATGCGAATCTTTAATGCTCTCAATTTTAAATATGAGATTTTTTTTAAATTATGAAATAAATATTGATCACTTTCTCAATTAAATCAATTCAATGTATTTTTAAATAAATTGGGTTAGTTATTAATCCGTAGTTTTTTAATTCAATACAACATAATTTTTAAATACTGTTAAAACGGAATAACTTTCCTTTATTTCAAATCTGAACTATGCCTACATTTTATTTATATTGACTAATAACATTAGCTTATCATCAAATATCGATATGTATTCATTACAGTATTTAAAAAAACTATTTTTTATTTGTTTTATTATTTAATATTTTTATTAGCAAATCAATGAAAAAAACACTAATCCTAGGAAAATTTTATATTTAAATTTTTTTTAATTTTGTTTAGCATTTAAAGTATAAATTATGAGAAACATAAAGGTTCATGAATTCAGTAACAACAATGTAGCAACGGATTATTGTCCCTTTTATTATTGTACAGTCGTTAGTCGATGTCACGCTTTTACTCGCATGAATTATTATATCCCGTATGAAATCAAAATGTAATTATACATACATACATGCTTACATACTCACATCCATACACGCATATGTATTCATACATATGGGTACGCATGTTTATATACCACAATAAACAAATACTCGATTTACGATTCAAGGCTAAAATATTTAACAACAATTGATTATCGCAAAATGCTTGTCTAATTTCCGTACACTAAAGACATACTTAATAATTAACATTTATTATTATTATTTCTATAGCGATTCGATTTCGTTTTCTCGTTATTAGGCACATTTGCTATTCTATTGTAATAAACTTTATTTTTATTCAATTGTCATAAACGTTGATGAATGGATTTTCTATTAAACCATTCACATATTTACATATAAAACTTTAACAGTAATTATATGCTAGATTTTCAAGAACATCTCACATATTTTGCAACGTACAATTTTATTATAATATTACAAAAAATTGTAAAAGTACTCTTCATGGTAAAAAGTCAGATAATAAATGTATATATGATGTTGCTGAAAATATCATAGAAGGTTTGCAAAACAGAAAAAACGTAAAAACGAAAGCGTACAGCATGTGTATCTGAATATTTTAATCGATATTTTTTAGTGTATTAATTGCATAAACTCCAGTTTACAATTTTCGAATACTCATCTCATTATTTCACATAAAATGCGACAATAGATTTTTTATTTATTACATCATTGACCTTTTTTTTTATTTAAAAAATAAAAAAGACGGAAAATGGTAATGAAAGCACGTTATTTATATTTCAATATTTTATTTATTCAAATGAACTTTCATAACTTGTAAGTTGTACCATTTAATATAATTTCTTACAATTTTAATAAATGTAAAATAATGTAAAAATAAATTAATATTTTTCAATAAAAAAATTTTTTTTTTATCGAGATTAAATTTAATTTGTTATAAATTTACTCTTTGTAAGTAAATGAGTTGGTAAAATACATATGCATATTAAAATTAGTGAAAATAATTAAAAATTTCCATCTTTATCAGAGTTTTTATAATTTTTAATGAAAATATTGAAATAATTTATTAAATAAAGTATTACATTGTTCGAAATAATAATTAATTTATAATAAACTTAAAAGTTATCAATTATTTTGAACGTCAAAGAAACTTTAGCTTGAGATTACAAGCTTTGTATTCGTTAATGAATCAAGGACAGCTTTGATCAATAACCTGTACTTAAATGACATTTAACATTTACTTTAAGATATTACAAAAAATTATAGATATACTTTTATAAAATGAAGATTTATGAAATTTGATTCTTTATATAATAAATGAACAGTACTATAACCATCAAATATAATACTAAAACGATTAGCTTATAATGAGCATACGCACAAAAAAAGAAAGAAATACAGTCAAATATAATATTAAATTATTGTCCGAGCAGTACAGAAAATTCGAGTAGATGAATATTATTGTAGCCTGATTTACAGTGAAACATTAATGAAAATTATTCATTAATAATTTATACAAAAAGTTTCGATGGTTTTATAATGTTTACAATCAATCCTATTGTGTTAATTTTCTGAATAATTTAATAATTTATGTTTCAAATATGCAATTTCAATGTTTTTCACTTGACAAACAAATTATAATTAAATAATCTAATTTTAAGAATTGACAAAAAGAAAAATGTAATAATAGCAAGAGCAGCACTTGGTAAATGAATCAATCAGCTGCAGTTTTGATGTACAACCCATTCGTTATTAAATTAATTGGCATATATACAGAAAGTGCTGGTATACAGACGAGACTAAAAACTATCAGGCCTCGCAATAGCGCAATCATCGTAAAAGTCGGCTTGACGAGCAAAAAATTATCTGAAGCCGAAGGATCGACCAGCGCATCACCCAACTGGAAAGATCTCGCATTTTTTCGAGATGGAAAAAGAGCGAGACAGATGCAGCGCTGCTGGACCAATGTACACGCATGTGGCTCGGGTGCTGGCAGTAACAATTCCTTTTAGTCGAGAGCACGTGTCTGAGAGGTGAAACAAATCCTCGATAATATACTCAGAACAACCGCTCTAGACTCTCAGAGCTTTAGTAGGGATGTAGGGCGGCGAGGCCCAGCCTGGGCGGCTCGGCGTAGCTATGTCGGTAGCGCGCGGGTGTTCCTGGACCCCCGCCCCCTATCTCTAGAGCTGGACGAGCGTTTTCGCGGTCCAGCCCGGGGTAGCGCTCGTTGTCCGCCAGCTCGCCGTAGGTGAATGGCCTTGGGCGCTGCTGCTGCTGCTGCTTGTCACGTGAGCTGTGGAGCCCGCGACTGTAATCGCGAGCCTAGTGAACAGAAACGCAGTGTTAGAATCGTGTTAATCCGTTTGTAATGAGAAAGAGAAAGAGAAAGAGAAAGAGAAAGAGAGAGAGAGAGAGAGAGAAAGAGAGAGAGAGAGAGAGAGAGAGAGAGAGAGAGGTGGAGTTACTTTATGTTCGAGGGCTACTATGCTCAGAGTTAGTTAGCATTCCGTCACTTTTCATTAGGAATGCATTTGAAAGTACTTGTGAAAAATAGTTGATTATTTAACAATTTTATAAAAAAAAATGTAAGCAACACTCGTTAGAATTTTTCATTCCGTGAAATAGTTGTTTTGGTACACGGAGTTTGCGAATCATCTATTTTTAATTGTGACTTTAGCTTTACTTATTAGAAGATTCATGAATAAATTGCTTCATATGTAAAAGCCCATTATCTCTGCGCAGTAATATGAAAGTATACAATTTTGAAGTGACATATTATTGGAAGAAAAATTGTGAAAATATATTATATACGGATTATAATTCATGATTCATATTCTAATTCTGATTCGTGCTTTTATATAAATTACATATCGAAGAATACCGTTAGTTTAATATTTTTTATCAGACAACTTTTATTTTTGTATAAAATGAATGTAAACTTTTGATCTAATTAAAAAGAGGAAGAAATACAATATTAAATGGATTATTTCATTTAATACACAGTCAAAATACTATAATACAATATGGAATATAAATGCGTGCACATATAAATTATAAAGTACATAAGATTCTTATCAAGACGTATTAAAAAAAGATTTTATTTTTATTTCTATTGTTTATTTCAAATTACATTTCTATCTATCACATTTATCGTAAGTAATAAATCTTGTAACAAACAAAAAAGTTTATTTAAATCGAAGACAACAAAATTGTCATTTGACTTAGAGTCAGAAGATCGAAGCAAGGAGTCTCCGATCACCCAGACGCACCTCTCGCGAGTCAACGGGATTCCTGGGTCCCCGTAGTTCGCGGGCGGCCAAGGGTACCTCGTAGAAGCTCCGAGGACGGGGCTTGGAAACCTCAGGCTCAGGCTGCTGCTGTTGAGTGATGGACTGGTAATGATGTCCTCGTGGCCTGGGCCGCGCCCGAGTGTACCCGAGATCCTCGGTCTGCAGGTCGACGGTCGTGTTCAGGTGATGAGAATGAGGAGCGGCGCCACGTCGGATCAGACGCTCGTGCAGCGGTTGCTGATTGAAGTGTTGCTGACGACTTGGACGCTGATGATGTTGCGCCTGCACCGGTGGTTCCTCGTGCGATGACTGCCGTGATACCGGTTCTGACCTGCAAATGCAAATTCCTGATGTCACTGGTATTCAGGACGTGAATTAATTTAATTGCGAAGAGAAAAAGTAATGCTTGTTTTATTTAGGAACGACGTTGGGTAGGGTATCGAAAGAATAATGACTTTTGTTTTCGATAGGACATTCGCAATCCTTATTCATTAAATTTAAAAAGATTCCATATTAAGAACGTCATTAAGAAACAAATTCGGTTTAAATAAATGTTCCTCTTAGCGTTTTAAATGAGATAGTTGTTTTTGTACCAAAACGATTTGTCCAGTGCATATTAATTTGGAATAAGAATTTTGTTTTGGATCTTAGGGAAAAAATTAGCTTAACTGTTAAAGCGAAAGCTAAGCTTGTAAATTGACTTGTTTTTAAATGTTTTCCTTTGACCCCAGTAGTATGTTTTTCCTTACAAAAGAATTACTACAAGAAAAATATTTTCATGACAAAAGAATTATTTTTCAAAGAATCTAGTTTACCTGTATATTTTAATTATAGTAATTACCTTCTGGTGTCCCTATGATTACTTAATAAATTCGTTCCAAATTAAAGGTAGAGGTGGAAAATTGAATTATCGTTCGGTATACTTTTAGAAAACTCAGAAAGTACAAGACTGCAGTATATTATTAATGTTAAGATGGGAAGTAATAAAACAAGTGCCTTCTTTGTCGGCACACAGCGTTTGTACAATACTTTACCGAATACCGACACAGATTTTTTGGACCCCCCAAGACATTTAGTTATAATTTCTTTTTCGAAAAGGAAATATGCAATGTTGTGATAAAATAATTGCTGATATTAATATCAGCAATTATTTATCAGTCTACAAAGTGAAGATACTCCACTACGTTGTTTCTGCGAATAAGAAACAACACAAAATCATTAATTTGGATCACGAATGTAAGCTCTCCCGACTTTGTATTTTCCGTAATATACAGTAAATAGATTTTCTTTTAGAAAATAATATTACTGGATAAAAAAAGATCTTTTCATCGCAGATATATTTAGTTGAATGCCTTCGTAGAAAATCACGCAAAATTGTATTTACATGAAAACAAGCTTTCCTTACTCTCGAGAAGACTAATCTCTTTTTTTAAAAAATTTACTTTTTTATAAGTAAGCAATTATCTTAACATTATAATTTAAAAGATTCTTTTCATGGCCTATAAACTAAGTAATAAAAAAATGGAGATATATGTATACAGGAGTTGGAGCTGCTTATATAAATTTCAGGACCATGAAGATGTTATTATTTTAAAAATTTTTAAAAATTGAGTAATGCTTTCATCAATGTTAAGCTTAAAAAATTTTGGTTCATAAAAACAGTATTATTATAAATTTATTTTTATTATAACTTTGACTGATTAAAAAAAACGAAGAATAAAGTTTTTATTTATCAAGAAACGGTAAAAAGCGCATAACGGTATTAACTTTTATTTGAATACGAAGAATCTGCGATTACTAATTTTCGAAATATTTTTATGACAAAATATCCATCAATTATAAGGCAAATTATTTTCTCGAGACAAAAATAATGTCTAGACCATTTTGAGGGAAAAAATTTTAAGACCCTTAATAATTACACTACATTGTATGTAATGTAATAAGCTGTGCTCGGAATGCTGTTTATTTTGATTTATTATGATTGTCGAATTTTATTACAAGGCTTAAAAACTAGGCCCGTAAAAATAGTTTAAGGGATAGGGACGGGAGATCTGAAATCATGACTTAAATTCAAATATTTGTATCACGTTATTATCGTGTTAACGTGTGTGTCAGAATGCGCACGTTAAATATCTTTGCTCATTTATCGAATGATAGTGGCCATGATTTATTGGCGCATCTAATAATCGGCTCGATTATTGGCGGCGATAAATCAGGGTACGAGTTACCGGGGAGCGAAATTGGCTCCCGGGAGTTGGGAAAAAGGTCGCCATGTGCTCCCGGTGATCCGAGCGCTGAGGCGGCGGCGGCGGCGGCGACGGCGGCGGCGGCGGCGGCTAATTTAACGCAATCACCGGCGGCACACATTCGCCGGATAAAAGTTGGCGCGTCACGCGAGACGAAACTTTCCTCGTGCCGCACAACTGTTTTCCCGTGGTGCACGAGAGAGGATGAATAGCATCTCCGTCCCCGATGGAATCCGGGCCGCGCTCATTCCTCTCATTCCCGCTCGCCATTCAATTATGACAATGACAATCTAATCTATTCCGCACAAACGGCATCTATTCAGAGGCCGAGAGGGTGCGCCTCACCTCGTATCTCGCGCCTGGAAACCGGAGTCTGCGCCGAGATCCGCGGACCCGATTAGGCGTGGCAACTGGACCTCGCGAGAGCGAGTAAAAATTCCTAAAAGACCGCTTAAAAACTCGCTGTGCCTCTTTTGTGATTGCATCGAGTTTCATTCGTTAACATAGCGACTGATTAGAGCGTGGCGAATCCCACAATTTTCACAGGTGAGGTAATCTTCCTTTCGATGGAGGCTGCGAGTTATTATTCTCGCTGCGCAGCCTACTAATGAAAGACCGACTCGCGAGAAGCGATCGCGCGATAGCGAGTCCTTTTTATTCGAGTCGCGTCATTTTTCATCGCTCGATCAGAGATAATTTTCTCGGAGCGATCCATTATATGCAAACAAAATGAAACTGGATATCAATGTCTTTCAACCCTTCGGTCGGTAATCGAAGCGTGTCAAACCCAACGATCACTCAGCAAACGAGAAATTTCAGGTAATTATAATCATCGCTTGTTCGACTGAATTGTAGAAATTTTTATAACAAGCAATTATCACCTTTTGCACTTTTTAACCGACCGTCTTGGCAATTATTGGAAACATTAATCAACGGCAAGACATACTGATGCATTCTTTGTGGATTTCGGCAGTGGAAAGGCCGCTAAAATGTGTGATTCGTTGTGTTCACTTCTTCAGAATGCATTGTTGCACCTTACGAAATGTGCAATCACTGGCTGCAATGTAATAAGTGCGATTATTCCGATCTGTCTTAAATCGTACGCGTCCCCTGAGTGACCTAGAAAGTGAGATCAATGAATTTTAGCCATTTCACTAGAAAAGACGGTACACGTATAGCGGATTTCAAACCTCGAATACTAATTAGCCACACTGGATATCTGTAACATGTTTACATGGAATAGAAAATATAATGATAAATAAAATGTGGACGTTTCTCGAAAGATGTA
This sequence comes from Eupristina koningsbergeri, assembly GCA_018907245.1. Classification (NCBI taxonomy): domain Eukaryota; kingdom Metazoa; phylum Arthropoda; class Insecta; order Hymenoptera; family Agaonidae; genus Eupristina; species Eupristina koningsbergeri. The sequence goes on along the minus strand of JACCHV010000057.1, from coordinate 773,174 downwards.
GAGTCCGAGGAAACGGAAACTGTTCCTGAGACCGCTTGTTAACCAACAGAAAATGAGTATCCGGATTTTTCTGAAAATCGAAATTTAACACCAGCTCGAAGTGATAGTACTCTTTCTCGCTATATGATTTCGTATTAAATTACGATCGCGAACCAATTTCTTAGATTGTTTATATATTTCACTAGCAGTATACAAATGATGCAGACAATTATAACGTTGTGTATCCTTCAGTCAATAATAAGTAAAATAAGACAGCATCCAATTACATTGTTCGGTCGAAAAATTGAATATAATGATGTACTGAAAGGGAGCTGAAACTGGAAAACTTATAAAACGAGATGTCAGGAGCTGGTCTTGCCGTTCAAAAATCCGTTTACATGGAGCGAGGGAACCGAGAAAATACGGACTCGAATCAGAGATTAGCATCAACATGGCTCCCCATTTCGGTCGTTCAATCAAGCATTGTAAGGCCCAGTGGTGCCATTGACGAGGCGCCCTACACTCGAAAACGAAATAATAACGAGCCGTCCGTCCGTCTGAATAATCTCGTCCGGTAAATTGAATAAAACGAGAAAACGGGAAGGGCCGAGGAGATGCTGTTGAAAGTATAACGAAAAAAGAGGAGGTACGCGAGCGATTCGCTCCCGAGATTAACGAGCTCTATTTAGTACAAGAGTAAATCGCGGCTCGCACTTTCGTTTTGGGGGAGGGGGGGAGATCGGGGGTCGTCCCGTTCGTCCCCCGATGCCACAAGTTCAAGTTTAATTTAACGATCCGATGCGATAACGCAGGAGGAATTTTATATGCGCGAGTCCCGTGTGCTAAATAAATGCTGTTATAGAAAGTTTTTGATCTTGACAAAATAGCCCGAGTGAAATTTCCGCCACTTATTTTAATCGAATTAGAATTACTAATCTTTTATTTCGCCGTTTCTACGATCGAGAATTTTATGCGAATTCATCATATAACAGGTGTGAGATATAACAAATTAAAAGTATAAGGAAGTGTTGTGTACACTCGCCATCCATACACGGTGCTGTGAGGAAAAGCTCGTACTGATTATTGTTGCTCTTACTACTACTACTACTACTACTACTACTACTACTACTACTATTGCTGCTGCTGCTACTACTACTACTATTATTATTGCTGGTGTTGTTGTTGTTGTTTTTGTTGTTGTTGTTGTTGTTGTTGTTGTTGTTGTTGTTGTTGTTATTATTATTATTATTATTACTGTCTTTTCCAGCTTACAATAAGTGAATTATATAAGATACAATTATATACGAATGATACAAGTTAATTTATTTTACCAAATATGACTCGCCAAATCATATTTTAATTTATAATAAATTTTCACCAAAGCATCTAGTAAAGATCTTTTATTAAAAAATGTATATATATATAACAACGCGTGTATTCATCTTGATTTAAAGTCTTCCAAGAATTTTAACGATAACGGAGATCTTGCGTAAATAGGAACTCTATATTTTACAGAAAATTTCATGAAATATTCCATTTTTTTAATACATCTTAAATTAATATTTTAACTGAGCTTATATACTTTATAAAAAAAATACTTTATAATATAATTTTAAAAAAGCATTATTACTTATTGTGATAATGGATATATCATTATACTACTTAAGAGTTTGAACATTTTTTGACCTAAACAGCTGTAATTTAACGAGAAGTTTTTAATTAAATAAACCTAAACTGATAACTTGAAAGTTTACTAGGTTAAGCGAAATAAAGTTACCGATATATTTACAATACTCAATAGTTACTTTACTTTAAGATAAGAGAAGATTGTTTTTACATGAAATCATTTAAAATGTTTTATAGACCGTTTGATTTTTAGTAATAAGAGTGAAATCATTTTACAAACTGTATAAATTTTAAACAATTTTGCATTGACATTGAGAGAAATAAATTATAAAACAAATTGACCTAACATCGAATAAATGAGTTTACTCAATGTAATCAATATAATGCATGAGTTACTTCGTTATACTTTGTTTAATGCAATAGCGATAAAATAAAGTTTTATCGCCTTGAAGAACGATCAGAGAGGAGCGAGTTTCACATGTGCAAAGCTACTTAACCTAAAAATTAATATATAACTTTTGACTTATTAACCTGTGCATTATAATGAAAGAATAAATTATTGTTTCTCCGGCATAAATCAATTGAAACATTCATTTACGTATTGAGAGATTCTCGTCCAGATTAAGCCCATAAAAAGGACGCCTTGGCCTTTTTATTATCTTATGCGATGTAGATAACAAAGGAAGTTAACCTGGATCCTAACATAATTAAATCAGACGTCGATTCGGATTTCCGAGTCGAAGTCACGGATCAGATCGTCGATACTCCCAAGCGAAAGCTAGCTAGGACAAGGGAAGATCAATTAGGGATTGCGGGCATTATAAAGTTCGGACCTGTGGGGCGGCCTAGTGTCCGCACGGCCGTTGATCCTGGCGATGGGCCTGGAGACGATGGCTTCCCGCTCCATCTGCCGGAACATCTCCTTGGCATCGTGGAAGCGTTCCCGGGGACTCGTGGGGGACTCGCCCGGGGCCAGTCGAGGCTGGTACTGGGGACTAGGGGACCTCTGCCTATGTTCGGCAATCCGGCGCATCCTGTTGCCGTTCACGCCGTTGACCACGGGGGAGGAACTGCGCAGTGGCTTCAGGGGGGAGGGCGGTAAGATCGTGCGCTCCGGGCTCCGAGAAAGTCGGGGCAAGGTCACGTTCGTTGGCTCGCATTCCGTCAAGTAGTCTGGCTCCTCCACCGGCGCACCCCAATCTTCGTCTGCAATCGGAACAACAAAAATTAGTAATAAACCAAATCGAGTGTACCCTTAAACGCTGATACAATTGAACACTACTAATAACAATCTAATTTTGTTTATCTAATAATATAATTACATTGATCTTTAAATAGAATTAAAGAACAGTCTGGGTTAATTGCATTAATGTTTATTGTTTATTAAACAATGATGACGCAACTCAATAGTGGGCATGGCTTTATAACTCTTGCTATGATAATATCAAATTGTGGCTATATAATTATGTCACATACTTCATTATTACGATTAACTATTCTATATCAATAATATGCGTATTATATTTATTTTAATGAGTATGACTTTTACTTTATTTTAAATTTTGTCGATATATTAAATACATTATAAAATTATTACTTTAATCTTTGAATTTGGTTTACAGAGACAAACAATATAAACTGATTTTCTTTTTATCAATTAATTTATTAAACTTGTTTAAAATCCTAAAACTTTGACTAAATACTGATGGCAGGTGATATATTGAAAGTACCTTGCACCATTGAAAGTATACTTTATGTCATATTTCACACTAAGAATAAGGAGGATCATTGACAAAAATCAAAGTTAAGTATTCCACGTGTTAAAGTCCATACACAATAAATATTTTAAGAATATTCAAGAGATGTGTCATGTTATTCACTGATTTATGAGTTGGTTATGAGTTTGAAAAATATTCTTTCTAATTGAACATGTGGCGTTATCATAGGATAACAACATCATGTTTCAAATGCATTACAACAACATTTGAAAACTCTTGTCATTCGATTGCCACATCACAAGGAAGGAAAATTCCAATAATTGAAAATTCTTACTTCCTATGTGTATTAAAATTGATTTTTAATATTGTATTAAAGATACGATTGCACTGGGAGCCTTTCCCAGCCTCAAATAGAAGATCGAAGATATTTATTTGGAAATCTCTGATTAATCTTCACCTCTGGTCGATTGTCTAATTTGTGACTCCTAAATTGACTTCGCAATACAAAACAACTTGGAATTATTGCTTCGCAACATTCTTTCCCAATAATTTTTATTTTTCCGCGTTTCCCCTCGTCATCGTGTACGTGTCATTGGTGCGGCGCTCCTCTGGGTAATTTTCCTCAGTCAGTCCTCCTCTCGGAACTCAGCGGGAGAGGGGAGGAGCAGGATCGAGAGCGTGAGAGAGCATTAGTGAGGACGACTGGAAATGTAGGCGAAAGAGTGATGCAGAAGATGTAACGAGGCCAGCGAAAAGGAGACGACAAGGATGTGCACGTGTGCTCGGGCACGGCGTGCACAACCTCGAAGCTGGACGTGGGGCCCGACGGCGATACCTCCTTCGGCGGGCCCGTATGGGCTACTTCTGACTTTTGCTTTTCAACCAGCGCCTTTTCCAGACCGATGAAAATGTATGTCGAACAATGGCATTTGGAGTAAAAGGGATGCTTCGGCAATTGATGAAAATTTTAAGTGCACGCGAGCTTAATGTAAGTGGACTAACTAGAGTACAACGTCGTTCGTTTCAATTTTAAATTAACTTTCTTGTTTAGAGTAGACTTTGATACGCGAAAATGGAACGTCTTGTATGATTTTGTGAAAATGCGACTTGGAGACGCTCATGGAATATGGAATTTGCTTTGAATGATATTGAGTACAATTGTATGCGGATGATTTTCGAATATTTTCGAATTTGAGAATAATCAGCTTTTGTAATATAATAACTCGGATAATTTACGATAATAATAATGTTCAGGAAGGTAATAGTGAATTCCGTAATAACAAAGACTACGGGTCTCTTAAAAGATCTTTCACTACGATGTCAAGACCGAGATTGACTCTTGTCTCGAATTCAAATTAACATCCTTTTTCATCTCATTCCTGCTATTACCCAAGTATCCCTATTTACCGTTGCCTCAATATGTTTAAAAGTGCTCAGTAACTTTAAGCTTATTAATTATGGAATGTAAAAATAATTTATTATGTTGGTATTGTGTTAATTTAACTGCTCATTATTTAAGCAGTTAATTGAAAGGCACCATTCGATAATCATGTGAATAATTATTATATTCATGTATCGAAATTTAGTTGATTAATTAGCATGCATTTTTTACAAGATTCTTCTTGATTAAAATCAGAAAAATTTATCCTAAATATATAATAATTTTATGGAATTTAAAAATATCAATGTCAATTTATAATTCGGAAGCGAATTTAATCAATAAGATAAAATATTTATTAAAAATTCTAAAGGTAATAAAATTTTTTGTTATTAATATTATTGTATCATATGTTTAAGATGATTGAATATATTTATCACAAAAAAATAATTTATACTTCTTATTGTAAATATTAAAATAACGTCTCATTGGGCTGTAGTTACAATTCTATTGTTTGACTTAGTCGTTTATAAAAAGTCACTAACCGTTATAACAACGATTAATAGTATTTTTTTCAATATATAAAATCTTTTAGAATAAATTTTATATAAAAAAAATTCAATGACCCTAAAAAATGGTCAATTTTTAAAACCCATGTCGATATTTACAAAAAAATATCTTTTATTAAAACTCGTTAGAAGTGTTCTAAAGAATGTGTGAGAGAGGAAAAGAGAAAGATAAATAAAAAAATGTAATTATATTTCTTAAAGATTACTAAACATAAATATTATCATGAATTAATTAACTTTTAAAAACTAAGAATAATATTAGTATTTATTGATTTTAAGGAGTTAAATTTGTTGTTTGCTGTTTTTATTTAATTAATATTTTGTAAATTATTTATTTTTATCCTTGGTATTATCATTTTTTCATAAATAAATAAATACTGAAATAACCTTTTCTAAATCATGTAATTTTATATTTAATTTTTAATATTTATATGTTTCTCAATTACAGCTCAAAAAAAATAATTAGGTCATTATAATTAAAAGAAACAATTTGACCAAAAATTATTAAAATATGTATAAAAGGTATGCAAATAATCGATACTAAGTGTCACAATTTTACTTTGTATAGTTTTTTTAATTATTGGAATACTTTAAAATTGATTTATAAAAAATGAAATATTTTTAATAGAAATATTATAAATAATATATATAATGAGATTCTTGCATTCAATTATCTGATATTTAAAAAAATTATTAATTGTTTCTTGATAACGATTTCGTACGGTAAAATTGAATCGATGAAAAATTTTATGCAAATAATTCATAATTCAGATCAGTAGTTACAATAGCTAACTGATTATGAGAAAAATTTCAATTGTACTGTAATTATTCTGTGGTACAGAATTTTCTTTCATATTATGTAAATTGCCTAGGTCACTGTCAAGAGAATTAGCAAAAAGAAAATGGAAAGAAGACTATAAAATATGTAAATTATTCAATTTCCTGCAACGTTATTAACTATAATAGAATAAACTGGACATTATTTTCAATATTTATAAATGAAATATTTTTTGCACTGTTGTAAGGAATTAAAAAAAGTAAATAATTACAAAAATTCCTTTTATTTAATAAGTAACAATTACAGTTTTAATAATAAAATTATTTTAATGGCTAAGGATTTTAAAAGTATCAATGAGACTAATAAAAAAAAAAAACAATAAAAGTGAGAACAAAGGCCAAAAAAATTGTTAATTATTCAAAAAGTATTGTAAAATGAAAAAATATACATTAATACATAATAATAATAAAAATTTAATATAATTAAAGTTTGAAAAATTTGCTAAGCATGGAACAATGATTATTCACCGAGTGCTTACTTTTTATTCGTACAAGTAATTCTATAAAAGAGTTTTATTTTATTGTAGAATTGAAAGTCGAACAGGCTCAGAATCGATGAATAATGAAGTCGGGTCGAGTAAATGATAATGAATGGATCGATAAAGCCCATTGAGAGAGTATAAAGGGGCTTAAATATCTGGGTAGATGTTGGTGGAAATTCTAATGACAGATTTTCCTAATGACTCGAATGGATGAGAGGTTTGACCCTCGTGAGGTGAGGTCAGTCATTCGTGATTATCGGTCACTTTTCCCACATGGAAAATTGAGTGGGTCGCACGTTCGCCAGTTCACCTGGTCGATAGGAGGCCAACGATGTATTATACACGCGTAAGGTTAAGCGGGGCCCGAGGCTCTGGGCTGAGAATGCGGAAGCACACCTTTGTCGGTGGCTCACCTGTGCCAATGCCACCGCATGTGAGTGTGCGTGCCCGTATTCGTGACGCCCATTTAGGGACTCTTCACTTTTACACAAGCTTCTCCCCCTCCTCCTCCCTGTCTCTCCAATCCATCCTCATTTTTAATACGCACCGATCACAAGGAATTTCTTTTTTCGGATCTTTCAGATTCTTCTTTTTATCTTCTATCCATCTTTCTTCATGGAAAGTTACTTTTCACGAACGTAATTGAACGATTTGAAGGAAAGTGTGATACTTATGCGTCCTCGATATCCTGTACTTTTATTGCATGTCAAATGCTAACGCCCAAAACAAATAACCCTTATCAATTGTTTTTACAATCTTCGTAAAAATATCGGAATTTTCGGACTTGGGGAAAATCTTATTCTCGTGTCAATGAATATTTGTTCAATTCACATAAACAGTATTGTATAGAATTTCTATTAAAATCATTGAATATTTAATTAATGCAATGTATAAGAAATAACTTTGAATTATTTTTTTTATTGATAATAAACAATTTCACAAACACTTAAAGTTCACGTATGTGTTAAGCCGTTGTAATAGAATATAGAGTATAATTTTTTAAAAAGATTTGAAAATAAAATATTTGCATGTATATTAAATTATAAGTTTATTAAATTAATTTATTTACTCGAATATCGAAATCTGAATATTATTCTTATGTAAAAGGCTTATATAAACAAAGATATCGATTTACATAAAAAATTCCAATAGATTTTAATTTCAATTAACCATCAATTTTATTTCATGCTTTCATGACATTTTCAACTAAATATCCATCGGCGAATCTATATGGTTTGTATTTTTTAGAAACACATATAAATATTATTGTGACACAAAAATCTGCATCTTTCTTCGTTTGGTATTTGTATGACAAAAAATATCCTAAGTCTACATGCTGCCAGATGTACTTTCGTATTTAAATGTGCGTGTGTGTTTTTGCAAAGATATGATCGCGAGATATAAAATTAATGCAATGATGCAATTCGTGATTAAAAGAGAGAAGGAACGATAATATTTTATTATAAAGAAGAAAACATCGTATATATCTGATAATATGAAAAAATATAGATTTATATTTTTTATCTTAATGAAGCATGAAAATTATATTAGAAAAATGAATATAATTCGAATATATATCGATGCATGCGTTAGCTTAAATTTTTCTTCATTCGCAACTTTTAAATAACATTTTTTCTTTGCATTTTAGTTTCTGTAATATAATTTATTTTAAGTGTGCCGCATTTTATTTAACACGTAAAATTATCATGTACTCAAACATTTTTTAGCACTTAAACAATGAATCTGTTATAAATAACATCACAGCTAAGTGTTAATCTTTACAGCAATATCGCATTAATATAATTCATCTTTTACACGAAAGATTTCAATAATTATTGAGCAGAAAAAATCGTTTCATTTTACTTTCTTTAGATTTTAATGCTGATTAAAGGCCTGCAAGTACGAGCATAATATGTACAAATTTTTATAATTTTAATAATGATATTATCTTACACCACTTTCGAGGTTTATTTTCCAAGGAAATTTCAGTAAAATATTTTAATAAGCTCGATTATAAATTATATTACCAAGGTTGGTATTATAACGCGTACAGATGGACCGAAAATAAGTACATAAAATGATTCATTCAAGTCTTACAGGATGTCGAGGAAGGAGCAAGAAAATAAATCTCTGCTGAAGTCGTTGCGGGCAAAAAACGAATATAAGGGAAAGATAATAAAAGTAAGTGCAGTATACACCTGTGTGTGCGTACTTTGGTTACGCTTGAGTTTATACAACAGAATACATAATCCGCAAATTTCACGCATTTTTTTCACGTTTAATAGTTTAGCATTAGACACGGTAGGGTTTATTAGTATTTTTAGTGGAACTCCAGACGAATAGTAATGAAATTGATAATCAAGCTATCGGAGCCAAGAGTTGTTTACATTGTTCTTGAAATATCGTATTTTAAATTGGAATAAATTATTCCCGTTCTTTTCAGCATTAGCAAAACCATAACTATGTTCTGAATAATCACTGCTATCAATATTTGACATTCCATGTACGGCGTCGCTATTCAGAGGAGCTATTTGGAAACAAAAATGTCTCTCAATGTAAAATTGCGAAAGCGACGGGCCTTTATTATTCGCGCCACAAGTCTTTGTACTTTATAGTTCAGCACTCGCGAATAAAGCCTCTTTGGATAAATGACGTGCGGAGAGGACGAGGGAGAGGGATGGAGGTGCACACAAAGGTAAACAATGTCTCACTCGACTCCCACGCGTTTCGCAAGGACTTGCGCAAGTCGAGGGACTCGCGGATGCGCGATTCGAGTCGAAAGGGACCGACGGTGCCGATGCCGATGTTGATCTTCGAATCCCGCGGATTACGATATCCTCGGTCGAGGGCTCTGTAATTTATTTTCGGTCCCCTTCTTTGTCTCGCTCGAAGTTCGCTCGAGGATTTTTAACTCGCTCTTGGAGTGAAACGTGTGTGCGTACAATGGTTGTTTGTTTTACCGGTGCATACTTGTGCATCTCGTTTTTTTCCTTTCGCTTATTTTTCCCCCAGAGTGGTACCCGATCCCACTACATTGTACAATTCTCATTGTGTTTTATTAATAATTTTACCTACGCAAAATCCTGCGTACGAGTACGATTTATTATTTTGCGATCATCGGTCGATTATGACGATCATTATTCAACATTTGTCAGTATTTAATCATTTTTTATAGTAAAAATTATATCATTTCTTGGCCTACGCTTCGTGTTTATCAGGAGAAAAATGAATGTAATAAAGCTAAGGAATGCAATAAAATCTATTATATCTTGCAAAAATTTGCTCTTGATGTTAATTTAGATTTGGTCTTGAAATTGAGATTTAGACACGTGCTTTTAGCACTGCTATCGTCTGTCACGTACTGTAAATTCAAATGTAATAGTTTTTTTTAACAAATATTACAAAATAATGGGATCCAGTATTTTCTTAAAGTAACAAAGTCTTCCGTGAGATTAAGATTCCTCGGTGAAATTTTAAATAAAAAGCAATCTTTTTTACAAGTGTTTCATATTTATGAAGGAAAATATTACATTATCGAGATGAATTACAAAAAAAGAGACAAAAAATTGGAGAGCTAAATTATTATCGGTTATTCTACGGAGTATTGCCGACTATCATAAATATTAAAATAATAAAGGTTGGAGCCAGATTTAAGTTTGTTATCAATATTACAAAATTCTGTTTGGAATGGTATAGCATTTAATATTTAATAGTTATTCGCTACTGAAACTGAGAATGAATCTATATTACAAATATCAATTATGTTGAGTAAAAAAAACTGTACAGTTCTAATCGAAAAGGGTGGTAGTTTATCGAAATTAACATCCCAATTTTTGAACGTCCACATCAGTTGCAACATAACATTCGTTTATGTAAATATTTTCCTAAATATGAAATAGAGTTGGCAAAAGGTTCTATGACTAGTAATTTAAATGTTTATTATTTTATTATTTATTCGCACTAGTAATTCGCGAATGTGGTTTGCAACGTGTGTTGTCATCGAGTTTGCGGAATGGAATCGATCGACATTCGCGGCGCGTCAACTCCAATCGAGAGCGAGAGCATTTGCACTATTGCGAGGAACGATTTCGCAAATCGATCGGAGCGTGCCATCGCGAAAAGTAATGAGTAAAACCGTGAAAGGTGCACGTACGAAACCTTTTGCGGAGCTCTGGTCCCGGTGCCGCGTTTCCTCACCAGGTCCCGGTTACGTGCGAGTGCATGGCCCTGGAATGCGATGGAGGATGCCACAGTGCGTGAAACTGTTAATTCCTCGAGGTTGTGCGTTTCGAGTTCCTTTGCTGCTGTTACCCGAGCCTCGCTCATTTTCAAAAACTTTGCGCAATTTTCGACTGCTTTTCTCTCATGCTTATCGCGTATTGATTGCAACTATTAGCGAGGCCATTTTTAATAATTGCTTATGTCAATTTAGCCGATTTAATCGAGCCGGACGCCTTAAGCGTGCTTTTCGGGATTAGATTTTAAATTAACTTTTTTTTTTATTCTCATAATTATCCGTGTAATTAAATTTTACTTACTCAAATGGGAAAATTCTTGACCACACTATTATTTACTGTTTTGTTTATTATGTATGGAAAACTATAATATCTCGTGTTAGATATTCACTTTCTCTAATTTATTTTATAATTATTATATTATATTAATAGAGACCACATCCTTTTTTAAGAAAGTCCTTTACTTAATCATATTATTATAATTTATGAATTATAACACGCGGAATTAATATGTATATTGAATAGTTCCTTAGAATAAAGGTAAAAGCAAGTGGATAAAATTATTTTTGATAAACTTCCAATTTAAAAAAGAAATGTTTAATTATTTTTTATTTTGAGTTGTTTAATAATTATTTGAATTTAAATTTATTTTTTAAATTTAAATTATCAAATCTATACTATACTATAATCTATTGCGAATTCGGAATTTCCAGTATTATATTTGCAATAATTTCAATATTTTATATTCCATAAATAGTATTCCCCGTAACTTTCACACCCCACGTATATATACATGTATATCGTATGTATCAATTACAAGTCCACCTCAGTTAATTTCCTTGCCCTATTGTGGTATTCTCCGAACGTTCCAATTCATTTCGATTGGCCTTCCGATTATTTTTTATATTCCTTATTACCATTTATTTTTTATTTCAGTTCTCTTATTTTTACGATTATTCACCAACTATTACTAGTGAATGCTAAAGACTTATTCACAATGGAAAATGAATCGGGAGCAGAGCAAACACAAAAGAAACACAAAAGAAACACAAAAGAAACACAAAAGAAACACGAAAGAAACACAAAAAAAACACAAAAGAAACACAAAAGAAAGAGTAGAAATAAGAGCTCAAGGCTTGTGCGCTAAATCGTCTATGCTTCTAATTCCAAAGAAATTGAATTATCGATTGAGCGCATCGCAATTACGCATATCTCTTATTTACTTTAATTAGGACATCCAATTTGTTTATATTAAAAACCACATTAATCCTTAATCTTCGCCAATTGGGAGATTAAAAACGTTTTGAGTTGGCGTTCACACAGTAAGGTCAAGTTATTAACTAATTTGCATTTTTATTCCATTTTTCATTCTCCGTTCCCATTTGCAATTGCCGGTACGTTTAAGGACCCTAACGTTACTAGTCTCCCTTTTATTTCGTTTTATTTTGTGTTCCATTCCCATTTTGTTTCATCGGGTATGTGAATCCTGGTATTTAATGACCGAGTCGAGAGATGAAAATTGTATTACGCAGCCGCGTGTTTTCGCAAAGTCCATTTTCTCGGCGCAATATCGCTAATAACTTGCATTTTTCCCCGCGCTATTACAGAGCCCTCGTATACATTTCATTACCTTGTGATGACTCTTGATTGGTATAGTTGTAAATTGAACTGATCCTTACCTTTAAATGTATTATTTAAGCTTTTTTCATTTTTATATACTATATTTATTTTATTTTATATTATATATTTATTTTTTCTACGTCAATAAATTCCCTATTAATATTTTTATTCAACTTTTTTTAGGTAATAAATATAAATACATTCATTATCCATTGATGGAGGTTTAGTCCAGATGCTTTTATTGGTTTTTTAATACCGAAACAGGATTCATAATTGTTTAAGGATATTAAAAAAGAAAATTTATAATTGTAATACAAAGTAACAAAACTATAAAGCAACATCGAAATATATTAATATAAAGATCTACGTGTTCGTATTCAAAAATAGAATATTGTATTAAAAGCAAGCAGTCTCTATTAGCTGACTACCTCGAAAATAAAATTTTTATATCCATATTTTTTTCAATCTGAAGTAATTTAATTTTAGTATTAAAAGGGAAAAATTTGATAGATATTTATCATGTTGCTGTAATTTTAATTATACATTTTTGTAGTTTTTTTTTAAATATGTTTTTATATTATATAAACTTTTATATTAATTATATCATATAAATTGTATTGTTTAAATATTTAACAAATATTTAATTTTAGTATGTTAAGTACATTAATAATTCTGTAAATATATAATTATTAATTTCTCAATCTACGTAGATGACATTATACCTATTCATAATTGTCTATGAAAATTTAATAGTAGCATATCAAAATTCGTAAAATGAATTTACTTATGATTATAAGTTTCCAGTCATTCCCGTATTTATGTTTATTTATTTTTGCCCATGACTAATACTTATTTTAGATACTTGCTCATTTATATTTTTTGTTTAATCTCATGATTTACGTAGAAATGTTAATCGTAAATATCTTGAAATATTTTTTGGAAAGTATAGAATAAATGTACATTTTGTTCCATTTATTTTTAATTGTTCATTTATTTTTAGTTTATTATCAACTTATTAAATGTTACTATATTGAATTCTTGATTTATAAAATGATAAAAGTAAAACTGATTGGTAAAATATAAAAAATATACCGATCAGTCTACCATATATAATTTAACGTTAAATAATTGTTTTTTTTATGACATGTAAAAATATTTATAAAATATTCATTTTTTAAAAAAGTTCTTTAATGAGACCAAGCGAACATATTTGAGTTTTAAAAATTTATTTTTCTCGTCAATTATATTTTTAATTTTTATTTTTTTATTTATTTTTGTGTGTAAGCTGTAATGAATTAACATTTATTTCTAAAGAAATTCATTTTAACTAATAAAAAATTTAATTTAATTTTTTATTGTAAATTTATATAATATTTTTTTAAAAAGTAACTATAATTATTTGCGATAAATATTAAAATTCAATAATTATTTGTAGAAGAAGTTTACGTAATTATAATTAATAAATCAATTAAAAAACCTCCGTATTTTCGTAGTTTATTATCAGTCTTTAATTAATTTAATGCAGTTAAAATGTGGTATTGATAGTTTTATTATTTACAGTCAGCAACAATTTTTCATTCATTGTATTTAAATTTTTAACAAATAATTCAAACGAGTCAATGTATAAATGTGCACAGATTTTAATAAATTATGATTTCATAAATTTTAATCTACATACAGATATAGACCGGTACATACAATGTGTAATCGTAAATTTCTGTTTTTCTGTCAATATTATTTACTATCTTAAAAAAAAAATTTGAAGATTCTTAATCTTGACTGGGAATAAAATAATTTAAATAAATTAAATTGCGATAATTCATGTAATACACTGTCTAGTTACAGTAAAATATTATTTAATTTTATTATATAGTAGTTTATAATCGTAATAAATACCTTTGTGCATTTCTTTATCGGGTGATTATATTTTGAACTCGTAAGGTTAGAGTATTTGGAAATTTCACTCGCTATTATATAAATTAATTAATTTTTATTAATGTCAGTTCACGAATAACCGTTTTAATTTCATATAAATTTATTTGAATTATAATTAAATATTTAAATTGTGCAATTCATTAAGCAAAAAAAAAAAATTAATTATTTTATCATAAAGCATTAATTACGGATAAGGTATTTAACATAAAAAGCCTTATTTCGATTAGTTATTAGTTGTTAGGTTCAATTCATATTTCATATAAACACATGGTGAATTCAAAAATCGCCATAAATATTCGTAAAGACGTGTACGCAAGTTTAAAGATTGTGGACTATAAATCTTCACACTAGTAATGATAGTTTTAATGGTTTTATGTTTAATATAGCAATAAAATATCGCCCTTAATTTAATATAAAATTATATATTTTATGTAGCGTTGACAGTTTCAAGCAAACTCGGAGGATTGCCATAAAACTTGACAAAGCTCACATCGTAATTGATTTTCAATTCGAAAAAAATATGTTGTGCATAAGTTATTTAAAACTCGGATTACAGAAAAAAGATATTGATAATCGGCCATACATTAAAAATATTCGCTTTTCACAAAAGGGCTCGCTAATAAAGACGACGCTTTCAATAACGTCATGGATGTCTCACGTATACGGCGTAAGCACACAAATGAATTAAGCCAAAGACGGTTCCAAGGTCAGGAAACAACAAGCGATAAATCTCCGAGTGATCCCTTGGCTCTCGACTCCTTTTGCGATGCTCGACGTCGCCGCGAAAAGCCCGGCGTAACGGTCGCGCACCGTCGGCGTAACAGGTTACAGGTGCGCACACCCTTCCGGCCTTCGGGTTGGGGAGCCCGGGGTGCGGGAGAGGTGCACGCGCTCCTTGGCGACGCTTCCGTCTACGTGCTCCGGGAGTTTCGCGCTGCCAAATCACCGGCTCCGCGATTCGGCTCGAATTTAAATGAGTACGATGATTGGGTTTGGGTATTGAGCACATATGCGTGTCTCCTATTCGCGCTTTCTTTCCTCGAGTTTTTTGGATTACCCGGCTTTTACGCACTAATAAACGTTAATGCATGTTTTATTTTTGTTTTTTTACTTTTCAATCTGAGAGGGATTCACTCGGAACTGACGAGCTGCTCGATTTTCACGCCCTTGCACTTTGTAATCTGCTTCGAATGAAAAAGAAAATTAGACTGAAGTATGTATATCCTGTCACGATATCCTAAGATTTTTGTGACTTTAAATCGTAATTTAATTAACTAGTCTTTTAATTAACCCAATTTTTCCTGTGGTTAAATTAGAAAATAACAAAATAAATTATAGTCGAGAGGCGGCCTAATATTCTTTATACTAATCGATGAAAATCGTTTTGCTGTCAACGTTGGATCATTTAAAGTCAATACATAATTTGGACTCTATGAATTTTGTAAGACTTGGAATGAGATATCAATGCAAATGTGAGAAGCGGACCAAATAAAATTTCCCCCAAACGAAATATTGTCGATTTATTTCATAGAATTTAAAAAGGAAACATTTACATTGGATCCACATCTACAGTTGTAAAAATTAATTCGCACCAACGAAGAAGAGTTTAAAAATGATTTAACAATAGAAAAAAAAACTTTATTTTACAAGTTATGAGAGTTTGTAATGCCATTCACCAATGGCTGAATAAAACTGCATGCGCGGGTAGGACAAAATTAGCATCCACTTACCGGAAAACAATGAATTCACTTTTGATGCCCACGGAGGACGCCCGGCGATATATGGGTCAGTCGTGAATTGAAGAGATCGTTTCTTCGCCGAGAAGAAAGGAAGAAGGTTTAGCGAGGTTAGGCATGCGGAGCCGGTCGACCAAGCAAGCCGATAATCACGTGGCTCGAATCAACGAGCGTTCATTGTCAAAGTTCAGAGGAGAACGAGCGGACGGGGTCGCGACCTCTTGTTTTGACAAATTTTTAACGGGAGGATCGTTGGCTTTTGAAAAGGCGGGTTCGGTGGTACTTTTCTTTGTTGTCGAAGAAAATGCCTAGACGTCTCGTCATTGTTCGGTGTGCGTTCCCATTGTTCCAAAGTCCGCGACGTCGAAAAGAACGAGTGCACGCCATCGCTCATAATAATGGCTCAACTGTTGCTGAAAGCTTGCCCTCATCCTCGCGATCTAACGCCGAATGGAGGACAGCGCGTGAATAATATTCTTTTGTCTTGCTCTCTAACTTTGCGAAAGGAGTAACGGTCAATTTTAGATGTGTGTGACATCACTAAACAAATTTTTTACTACTTTGCCAAAGGGCTTTTAAACCAAATTAAATCAAAGGTCATAACGATTTTCGATCCCTTAATATTGATATGCAAGCTTCACCATAACGGGAATTTTATTCAAAAGTTGCAAATCCTCAGATTTTAATTTTTAAATGTTGGGCACAAACCTAAAAAATCATGGAAGGCTCTATAACTACTAATAAATTACATTATTTTAGGTATTATTATTTGATACTTGTAACAATTGTAAAAATTGCCATTCGTGTGAACATTTCTTTAGATATGATACGTTAATTCACCAAGGATACGAAAAATTAATCCACAGTATTAGACTTGAATTGATTTGAGCTTGCATATAGTTAGAGTTACAATTTAATAACTACAATCTAATAAGAAATATTTTTACTCTCTATGAGATTGTTACTCAATATAAACTTATAATCCTAATACTAATTATAATTGTAAAATCATCAATTTTCGTTGACAGAAGTACAATTGTTACATTGTAAAACATAATTGTACAATTAAATATAATTTAGAGCTACTGCAGTTAGAATTGCGGTAAAACTAGCTACAAAACTCGTACCAAGAAAGGAATTTATTAAGGGCATTATAATCTGGTAATTGAATACTCGACTAGAGACTTAAGTGGAAGGAGCTATTTTTTGAGTTCGACATAATCTTATAAATTCCTTCTTCCCGTATTAGATTAATCGGTATGACATTTAACGTGTCGTAAATTAGTGCTCCTTGATTTGGTTTTTCAATCCTAGAAAGATAATAAATTAATTACAAAACAGACTAATTATAAAAGGGTAGATAATACCGATGAAAACATAAATCGGGAGTTCGACTTGAAGTCATAAAAGGAACTGCTTTGTTGTCAAGAAGAAAGTTACTACCAGTTTCGCTACTGTAATAATACGTATGTGTAATGTATATTATTAGATCACGATGTAATCTAAATCTAATAACACACTCTAGTTGCGCGCAATAGTTGAGATGTGTGTACACAAGTTGGGCTGGGCGAAATCATTACAATCGTAGAATATACCTTAAAGAAAAAATTTGAATCTTAATTTGACTTTGCCTTGGGTGAAGTCAATAAAGCAAATGAAACGCGGCATCCACAGGAGGAAAAACTCCGAGTGCATTCGTGCACGGCCCCAAGTCAATTTCCCGGTAGCTTTCACATCTCCAAGGAAATCGTAATTCCGCAGTTTAAGAGCGCTCCCCTATCCAATCAAAGACAAAGAGTTCCCGCGGGACTCGCATCCTCGAAATTAAATAACGCATCGACCGCGGGGCTGCTGCTACTTTTAATAATGCACGCGATTGTTAATTACGATCTGTACCGAGCAGCTGCCGCGCGGGACTTTCTCGGGTGCAATTAGCGGTTCCAACGGGAGTCACGCACTCGGGGCAACTGTAAACTCCTAGGGGACGAGGAAGATGAAGTCGAGATTCAGGCTCCTTCCTGACTCCCGAATCTCTACGTCGAGTCGGACCGAGCTGTTATCACCAGTAAAGGAGCATCGTGCTGGGGGATACCGTAATTCCCTCGGTCGACCCGTTAACAATCCTCGTCTCATGCAAATCCTGGAGAGCTTTTGCGAAATTTACACTTCCCCCGGAGACGAGGACCAGCGTCCCTTCCGGGACTTTTCCTCTCGGCTATTCATAGGATCCAATATACTTATTTCTTTGTTGAACGCGAGCAGTTTTACGAGATCTTGCGAGATAATACTGATTATACTTCAATGGGATGTGCCGGAAAATAAGAAAATCGAGTATTTGTTCTGCGAGTAACAGTGTATTTTGAATATATTATATATTATACGTCGGACGCCTTATTCTAAGACGACCAATGCTTTCCTCTACTTTTATATTATAACCTGCAAGCTAGAGACTTAAGTCACGCAATATTTTTAATTCTTCGGTAACTTGTTTGAAGCAATTGTTGAGTATTTTCAAATTCTACAAAATATGTGCAATTTTATTTATTCAGATTAATTCGACATATTTCACAACAAAGTCACACAAAAACGAGTAAAATAAAAGTAAGAACGTTACAAGTGAAATATTAAGAAATAAATAATTATTAATATAATCATTTTGAATAGTCATTTATCTATGTAAGTGACTTATGCATCTAGGATTCAATTAAAAAATTATTACGAAACCTTGTAAGTATCATTTTTCAAAGACTAAATAATAAAATTGATTAGATTTTATCAAATACAAAGTCTATGGATTTATGCTATATTTCAATAACCAATTAAGCATAATAAATTACTATTGCGAAAAAAAGAACATTCTCCACAATTAGAAAATAAGACAAAGAAATAATCATACCACACAAAAACGAATGCGTAAAATTATTTAAAATTGTAATAATGTTATTACTCGCGAGAATAAAAAATTGCATTGGAGTTTACCAGGAAGAGCGAAAGCTTGGTTTTGCTTTGTGCCCATAACTCAACTAGGGCAGCGAAAATTTCTGATTTCAATCGGGGTATGCACGCAGAAATTCTCGGAACCATCATGGTTTATCTACTCTTTTCTTGCCTGCAGCCATTTTCGACGGAAGTCACCGATTGGTCTCGGGGATGTTTTTCTCCTCTCGGATTATCGGCCATCACGCACCCCCGGAGGCTTCATTTCGCCATACCTTTGTTTCTTAGAGCTTCTCGAGTAATGGAAAACACATTCTCGCAAAATGAAAATACTTGTGATTTTGCAAATTTTATACCACGAAGCTTGAAATTTCAAGAAAAATGCATAAGTGAGAGTTCGAAATTTTGGAATTCATTGATTTGCAGATAACTCGTATTAATTTGGAAAACTCTCGATTTACTGAATTCATTTTTATTTTCGTTTACTACGTCCTTACAGAAATTATTGATAACTTCACAGAAATTTTTTAAACAAGATTATTTTTTACATATTATCAGATCATCACAGTTATGTATTATTAATTTATAATAATCGATATTATTAATTTGTCAGTCATCAGCTTGTTACTTTTTGAAATTTTTATCAGTAAAATTTCCTTGATTTGTAACGACTTTAAAATTTAAAAATAATAGCATATTGAAAATAATAGCATATAATCAAAAAATATTTATTTCATAAGTATTAATTATTATGTATGAAAAAACTCCTAAGAATTAAAATTTTTAAAGTAAGTTTTATGATTACTTACATTAATTTACTGATACTTTTTCTTATTGTCATACCTTGCACATTAGTTTAATATAAACAATTAAATATTAATGTAATATTCATGTATTTATAATGAAGCAGCATTAACATTACAATATTGTTAAGCATTAAATATTTTTGCTTTATGATTCTATTGCATAAAATTTATTACATTATTAAAATTAATCAATTCATTTTAACATGATTATTTTTTATATAACAAGGGTCTTTTAAAGTTTTATATATTATTAAATGAAAGATTATTTTGAAGGACTAAATGACCAATAAAAATATTTTTTATATAATTAAAAACGTTAAAATGTAAAAAATCTAAAGAGTATAAAAGAAATTAAATGATTATTTAATGTTTTAAGAAAAAAAATTATTTAAAGTTTTTTTTAATGGGTGATAAATATAATAAAAATTTTAATTTGAATATTTTCAATGATAACTACATATTTTAAAAATAAATTACGTAATAATCATGTAATACAATTTAATATTTGAGTTAATGCTTTATTAGTACATTTATAATATAATACCAATTAAACTTGTTAATGTAATATTTCTCTGCATTTTAAGTTAAAAAAAAATAAATAATATAAATTCCACATTAGTAATGGCAGTATTTAAATAATATTAGATTATAAAAATATTAAAAATAACCAAGCCACTCATTACTCGTTACTTTATAATAAAATATAATTGCTTTAGATACTATTATGTATATACTTTAGATACCAATACTTTATTTAATTACATCTTTATGTACCGCACCGAGATCAGTTGTAATTTTATTAATCACGCAATCAACAATTTCTGAAAGCTTCTATAACGAATAATGTCTCAGCTTCCTTAAATACTTTCTCCAGCTCCAGTAATTTATCTTTGATCGAGAATAATTTCGGAGGTCGATAAAGAGAGAATCAAAGGTGACATATCGACCGGATGCTGCCACAAGAAGCAACGAATTCTCGTTCGATAATTACGGAATTAGTCGTGGTGAACCGAAGGTGCGCCGAATAAAAAGTCAATGAAGCGGTGGTCTGATAAGTGAGTAAGAAAAACACCGGGAAAAGTAATGATTTTCGGTGGAAACCGCGGCGTTGGGAAAAAGTGCCGTTGCGTAAGAGGACGGAGATCTAAAGATCGGAAGGTGCGGGCAAAGGCGCTTTGATACTTTCTAGCGGCTCGTTTTCTTTTCTCGCGGAAGCCAAACTCGCCGTTCCGTTAACCCACTTTCGGACTCGAACTCACATGCTCCCGGTGGGGGAAACGATGGCAAAAAATTCAGGGTCGTGTATCGTTCTTATTTATCCAGTGCGTCAGGTCTTCCTCGGAAAATCCACACTTGGTGATCTTTCACCGCTAATCACAATCACTTTGAAGCGCATTTGGCTTGCGTTAACTTTCATTTGTTGGACATTGGTTTTTTATCGATCTGTTTACTGTCGTCTTTGACGTACAAGAATTAGAGAGGTAGTTGATTAATAGCCAAATGCGACACCAATGAATCACGCCAAAAGAATCTCATCATAATATTTGGGCCATTATGTTAATTAGACATACAATGTTTAACATACATTTATATTTACGTGGATGGTGGACATCACATTTGGTGCGCCAAAAGTTACCAAAATCTTGTTTCGTTTAAATTTGTTAAATTTGAATACAAATAAATACAATTCTACACATTATTATATACCTATGTAAATTAATAAAAACATTGTGACCGATAATTCCCGTTAAAGAGTATTTTAATATTATTGCAAAAGATTTGATCACTTGATCACTTTTTATTAAACATAGTTTAACTATATAAAATAAATGAGTTGTATAATTACAAGTTAGATGAAGTGTATTTAGCTTTGATACTGCTATTTTTTTCAATAATTTTTGCAATATTATTTAATAATACTAATTATTTACGCGATAAACATAATTTTCTAACAAGTTCAAGAAGGATGCATAATGAGTGTAGTAAAATAGTTTGAGATGTTGGCAATAAATTAATATTCATCAACAATTAACAATTTTAATAAGAATTTTTATATGTTATCACATTTTTTTTGCATTATAAATGTATCTTTATTCCAGTATGTTTCTTTCAATCATTGTTTTCCTGAAAATATGTTAGCTCAAAAGGACATTATAATCGAGTAAATTAATATACCAGTTATTCAAATTCCTAGCTTATTTAAATTGATAATCTCATTGATTGATATGGGTAAGCATGATTTTATATAAAATCGCTGTGTTTTAAAGCATAATATTACTCGTCGAGATATTTAATTTCCATAAAAAACAGACTGAAATGAAATAGTTAGGGAGTTGCTAAATCGCAATTAGCCTTCGCCCGAGGAAAACTTGAAATTATTTTTAAATCGGTGAGCAAGCGCGGAGGACGAGGTTCGCAGAGCACCAGAGAGATAGACAGACAGACAGACAGACAGATAGACAGAGAAACAAAGAGAGAGAGAGAGAGAGAGAGAGAGAGAGAGAGAGAGGGAAAATTGGAGCTTGGACAAAGTGAGACAGAATTGCATGAAATTACTCACCGGAGGACGAGTCCCTAGTCGGTCGCGAAGGTCGGGGGCCCAGGGGGTGGTGACTCGGGTAAGGCGGGGGCGTCGCGGCACTGTCGGAGCCGATACCACTGCTGGCGGCACTTCTCGTCCCCCCGCGTTCGGTAACCTGGGTGATACCGCCAAGGCCAACTCCGTTGGTCCCCACGATCGTCTGATTGAGGCAGCGCCGCAGCTCGATGCCGGTGAGGTTGCCTCGTTGACGGTGCACCGTGTCGTAGTCCCGAGGTGGCAGTAGAATCGGGCCTGTGTCATTGTCTGTCGAATTACCTCTACCTGTGGACATTTTACAAAAAAATTGTTATTTTTAACCTATCCCTTTCATTATAAAATAAGATTTATGCATCGAAGATCTTGTCATGATTACTTTTTAACAAATTTTACTTAGCTTAAAGCTTCCAATGGCATTATCATATATGCAATACCAAACTATTTATATTTATACACTAATTTTCAACTATCGAACTGTGAAAAATAAAAATTAATTTAAAGAAATGCCACTTTGAGAAAAAAATTTTAAATAAAAAATAATGATAAAGCTTTTATGTACATGGCATCAAACAAGACATTTATTTGAACATTTCCTTGAATTTGAAAATTCTGAACTTTAAAATAAAATGTTAGAATAAAATTTCAAAAAATTAAAGATTTCTATATTTTATTTCTTTTATTCTCATTCATTTATTGTTATATCTTTACATCTCTCTTTCTCGATTCATTTATAAATTTATTTATTTCATTTCTTTTAAAACTTTTACTTTCCATTCAATTCTTTTAAGAGTTGACTTATATCAGATCTTTGTTTTTCAGACTTTACTAGTTTCATACAAATTGTAGTTATGTTTATATAAATGAATAATAAACTGAACATATAAGTGTGTACAAATAATTCACGGTATTACATTAAAAATACTTCATGTCAACATTAACCTATTAACATTGTTCCATCTGATGAGTATTTAAATGTAAGCTGTTATTTTTTTACAACTCTATTGTTTGAAACCACGATTTACTTCAATAGAGTAATGAGATAGCATAATTATAAATAAGCAAGATTTGATTTATTAACGATAATCATTTGCAACATCAGATACTATGTTTTCTTGAACTATGGATTTAGAAATTCATTCGATGTTTTTGAAATTCTATGTCAATTATTGTTAAACTTTTATTATTTATTATTTATTTTATTAATTTAATATTTTAATTTTAATTTTATTTAATATAAATATAAGAAGTAAACAATAAATATTTTATGCATTTAGTAAAGAAATATTTATTTCTTCATTAATAATGTATAAATGAAAAATTTTTATTATAATTTTTTAAGTACAATATTGTATGTATAAAGCATATGATATTATTTTTAATTTTGATATATAAGTGAATAAAATGTAGATGTTTCAAAATAATCAACAAATATAATTTAAATCACATATAAAATTAATTAAAAGAAGAATTAAAAAAATTTGTAAAAGATTAATTTTAAAAAATTTTTTTTTATATAAATTAAATTTTATTAAAATGAGCGTAGAAAATTTTAAGTTAAATATATCCATAATGAAAATATTGATAATAGAAAATTTATACTGAGAGTGTAATTATAATTTTTATTAAGAAGAATATAAAATTCATATATTCAGGAAAGTATAAATCATATATTTCTTAACATACGATATGTAAGCTCATAAGTAAAAAAGTATATATTGAATGCATAATTTCTATTAGCCAGAGGAATTCTAAGCTTGTAACACTTTAAAGCTCTAGAATGGCAAAAATTCAGCACGTGCATAAAGATATTAGCATATTATAATGCATCTTTAAGTAAAATAAGTAATATCTGTCTGTAACTGCAACTAGTACTCGAGTAGGAGGTACATAAACATACAAGTAAATACATGTATATGTATGCGCACTTTTTATGTCTTATAGAGATCGTTCACACAATAAAGCAATGCTTGTCTCTTTAAGTAGTAACCGTCTTTTATTCGTTTCATTCCCCTGTATTTCTGAATGATACATAGCTGACAGTTCTTTTCTTATCTTACATACTGTGCGAAAGTAAAAGTAGGGTACTAAGGAAATTTAAATGAAACGTAAGATTTAAGTTGGCAATTGCATTATGAAACATTATTTTACTAAATTCTACTGAGAAATAAAAAAATGGAATTACTGAATATTAATTATTTTTATAAAATCATAAGATATATGATGTTTGCCAATTTCATTTTGTAATTAATAATTGATTAATATACGATACACATTATATAGAAGTATTAGTTGATTTTAAAATAAAATAAATTATAATTTTTATTATTATCAAAAACATTTAACAAATGATTCGGTCTATAAACACTTTAATAAGATACACGTTTTTAAGTGAAATTAAGTATATTTTATTAATTGCGAATTTATGAATGAATATTATTTAGCGAATTTTAAATTAGTAGACATCTTGATTATTCCTATCATTTACATAGAATCTTGTGTTAATTTTATTTTTTGTGAAACAGTTACCGCTTTATCCATATTTTGTTGTTTCGACAGCAAGAAAATGTAAATAAAAGCTTTACATCATAGCTATTATTAAAATTTAATGACAAGAATTTTCATAAAATTCAATAATTTATAAATTATTTTCCTTTTATTGAATTTTAACTAACTGGAATTATACAATCTTCATCTACAAATTAAGTTTTTCAAAATGTATTTATTTAATAAAAAGTGTTCACGGACATTATCACGTTTTAAATTATAATTAAAAAATTGTTATTATCATGTATACCAATTACGGATAAAAGAAATAATGATATTTATGTTATTATAAGATTATTAATATTTTAAGTATCGAGTTGTATGTAAAAAAAAACATTTTTATTGCATAAAATTACGTTCTACTCTATAAAAATTTTGCGTATTATAAACATAAAATATATCAAAAAATGTATGCGATACGTAAATAAAAAAATTTTTTGTAAACCTTTTTAATTTTCAAGAAAATAGTAAAAATGTTAAATTTTAATAGAAAATTAATGACAAATCCTTAGAAAGTAAGCGAAAGTAGAAACGACAAGTTTTTAAATACTATTAAATTTATCTATAAATAATATAATTTTTTCCATCTTTCTTTGATATTCAATAGATTCATAATTCAAATATTTTAAAAAACTTAAAATTTGCAAGGAAAAATGTTATGAAAGTACACGTTTTAATGCTAATTGATATTTTTAATAGAATCGTCTCAGATAATTATTGAAACGAAGCCTTAAAAGCAAATTATATTTAAACTTTTTAGATAAAAACTCGAAAGACTGGTAGTTATTTAAAAATTTACCCATCTGCTACTTCTCACGGAACACCAGCATTTAGTGTATCATTACGCGTTTATCTTCCGTTTCGCATTGTATTCTATCACTTAAACTTATAATATGTACATGCAATAACTTTAATAATAAATCAGAATACCAAGATTTTCAAAGAAGAGTGAAAGCAAAAGGAAGATACGAAGATAAAAAAAAACAAAATTGATACGTTCTTATTTAAAATATTTGTAGTATAAGGTGTTAATTTTAAAAAGTTCACATGTAATACTGGCTAAAGATATATCGCAAATTTTAATTGCTTGAAAATTTTACATTTCTGAGATAAATTTTATGTAATGCAAGAGTGCGAAATATCAATTGTGAAAAGCACAACCAATAGCGGATAGTTGGAAGAGTTAACACTAAAGAAACAGTTATCGAATACGTTTGACATTTACTTAAGCATTTACTTAAGCATTCCTCGGCAACTAATTTGAATACGATGGGCAGGTCCTCTTAAACTAAACTTTGCGACCTCAATAAATAATTACATGTTAAAATATACAGGATATCATTCGTAATGGCGTTTGTTTAAAGAAGAGTGCGAAACTTTTTAAACCGAAATTCAAGTTGAAAGAAACTTACCCAACTTGGCTCTGAGTTCGGCTGCGAGGGACTCGTAGATGGTCGTCGCCTGGACGGGCGCGTGTCTGAGCTCGCCGCTTCCCTCGGAGGACTCGCTCTCCCGGGTGCTTCGGCCGTCGCTCCCCAAGTTGCTCCTGATCCTTGTATCGAGGGAGCCGCCGAGCCGCGCCAGGCTGTCCGAGTTGGAGGCCAGGACTTTGAGCTGTCCACCCAGCAGCTCGGCCGTCTCCACGGAGTCGCATCTGCGGGAAAAGAGGAAGCCATGAGTGTCTGACCTTGGTGCTCGGGGTGGCCTTCAACCTGCGCCAGGTGATTTCTACCGGGAGCTCTCCTGGCGAACGATTTGGGCCCCAGCAACCGGCAATTACCCGAGTGCGAGGGGTTATAAATGCCTCTGGTAACGCGTGTAAATCTCAGGCGATCTTCGGTAATGCGCCGGCGAGCCATTACCGGTCGATGATCGCTAGCCTGAATTAACAATTTATTTGCACGGAAAAGTGCGTTCGTGTGTTTCGATGAAAAGGCAGATGTCGGCACTAACTTGCAATATTCCGCCCTAATGAACGAGTGGAATTATCCGAGGGCAGAATTGTTATTTTCGTCTTTATCGCGTGCACGTCACTGGAGCTTTAATGTGGAAATCCGAAAGCTCGTTCTGCAATATAATAACACCAAGACTTTTTCAAACTCTGCACAATTTGCATCTGATTTATATAAAATGGCGAAAATAGAAACTCACAGAGATAATTCTGGATGTTGCAGGCAAATGTAATTACAGCCCCACATATGGGCGATAACACGATTAGTTTGCCTTCAACCATAGCTTCATATTTTTAAATTTTACATTAAACCAAACAAATCGTTGCATTATGGTTAACTAGTTTATTATCCCTTTATTACCCTATAGATAAAATTAAATGCTTCAGTAAACTCAAATTACAGAATTCTGTGCATTCATTAATCATTTGTCTCCAAAAAGCATTAAAATTTATTTCAAAATGTTTATGTTTCTATAACTAATAGAAGTAGAAGAGGGATATATATTTAGAAACTCTCTAGTTGCTGTTTCATTAATTTTTTTATTCAAGCTCTATGAATTACAATTTTATTTCCAATTATCGTAAGTGTAAAGAATAAAAAATTTTAAATTACAAGTCATAAAATACGTTTATAAATATTAAAAATTGATTATTTTATTTACCATTGACATTTTTAATTTGATTTATTGATTAATGCTCAAAACGTATCCGAACTTGAGTACTTACTGTTTTTGAAAATATTAAAAAACTTATTTAAATAAAATATTTTGTGCTTCATATATTTAAAAATGTTTTTAATAACAAATTCCCTTGTTTTTATTCCGTAACTGCTTACCGCATAAAATAAATAACCGTGTAATTCAAAGATTAAATTAAAAGAAATAAATAAAAAATCACAATATAAAGAAATGCCTTAGAAATATTTAAAACTGTATTTTATAATAAAAAAATTTCGAGGCTCAATTACGGTAAAGTTAAACTATTAGCATAGCAGAGTGAAGCATATTTAAGTAGCAACATTATTCGCTTGGCTTTAAAGTAAACGTTAATGCAATAATTTTAGATGAAGACAATGAATAATTTATTTAAAAAATTAGAAGTTTAAACTAAAATATAGGAGTAAAACTTTAAAGTGTTTCTGTGAGGTTTTGTTAAAGTTATCGTTAGGCAGCGATTAGCATTAAAAAATAAAGTTTCATCACTCATCTAGGTGGTTTAATTTTTACACGCTAATCGCCCGAGCTTTTGTGTTCGTCCTTGAATTTTCACATCCTTTCCAATAATAATTACATAATTGGATTGGACTCTTTTTTTTAATAGGGTTGTTGAGTATGTGCGCAATCGAGTGCAACCAGTCGACAGATGCAACTAATAGCCCCGGAGTTGTCATAGAGCACAAGATTTTTATCAGAATCGCGAGGGAAAAGAGGAAAAAGGCTCGAGCACAAACCATAACATTATCACGTCAACTTGAGTGATACTCATCCTCGCGCTCTAACGGATTGGCCATTAAGCGCACTTTGAATTATTATGGGAGTATTCAGTGCGGCGACCGCCCGGGAAAATCGCGTGTTCGTTAGCCGGAAAATGGAATAACGACGCCTCGTTATTTTGGGATTCTGATTTTCCAGGTGGTGGGAAGGAAACGCCGCGACAATGTGACCGCGAACCAAAGTTGCATTTTTCTTTGAGGTACCGTTGTTTCACGTGGAAAATCGGTGATTTTTCTTTGGAGGCTGTGATACGGCGATTCATTCGCTATTTATAAGTTGGCGATTGCATTGAACAGGTGAATTCGGCTGTGTCCTCGGTTATTTGTGGCTAAATTGCCAACTTTATCTCGTTCCAATACCATGCACCTTTTTCGTATAATTCAAAGTTCTTTTACAAAATTATTTACTCATTGTTTTAAAATAATTGCAATTTTGTAACTTTCAGAATACAAGACTGCGTGGCACAATTTCCTCGTACTCAATTAATTTTTCAGCCAATCTCTTATTTTTCCGGAAATTAAATTCCAAGTGTCTGGTATATTAAGTAAAACATAATTAAATAATATTTCATTTATCACGTATCTAGAGTCTATCGGTTCAATTGTTTTCTCTCGATATACATTCTTATTTATATTGTAAAGAAAAAGTTATCGCTACAAAAGAGCGGATAAATAACTCATTATCTTTTGGCGAGTTAAGTGATATACTTTTCTCATTTTATAAACGATTGCCATTAACATGATTGACTGTCTGCTTTTCAAGATATTGCACAGACAAACGAGTTTTGGATTATTAATTAACGGAATAGCTTTTAAGAGCTGTCTGTGCATTAAGTCGATAGTCTTAGAAAGATATATTATTGTACTTAAGCCAAGTTGGTTCACATATAAATAACTGAAAATCCGGATAGCTCGTGAGGATGATATCGTGAAAAAGTTACCTGTAGGCGTGTACGTGTACGGGATTGTTGGTGGCTGGGTTGGGCAGTAGAAGAGTCGCCGCAACGACGTCCTCCCTTTGGACGGCGGCTAGGACCGCGTGACCGGGCACCAGGTGTTTTACGGCCGACCTCGTCGACCCACCCGGATGGACCGTCTGTATGATTTTCAGGCCCTTGTTGCTTACCTGTACACATACACACACAATATTTTCATTTGAGTTAATGAGTTCCTAATGAGAGAAAAATTTGAACAATTCTTGATTCAATGAGGTAGTGACTGGACGGAATAATGGACACAGGAAGCTTGTTATCTTGTTAAAGTGATGTGGATTATTATTTTTATGAGGAACAAAAGCTGATCGTGATTACTTCGCGAGCGTGATACTTGTAAAATGCATTGAAAAATATTTTTAACTTATGCAATCGCATTCATGATTAACGAGAGACTTTCAAATTGAATTGAGAAGGAATATTGTAATTCACGGTTGATCGTTTGATAAATTCCTAATTTGTCTAACGATCTCACCTTCGTTCATAAATATATTATAAAGGAGAAATCTTGACGCGCTATAAATTTTGAGCCTTTTTAAAATGGAAAGTGATAGAAATTAATCGACAGTAAGACTTTTGATTTAAATTTGAAAACACAAGTCTAGTGACAAGCAAATTTGTGCTTGTAGATGTTTCTACATTACTTGAAAATAAAAAAAAAATAAAGTACTTGGTTTTCTTTAATTTATGATCGGGAAAAAAATATATAATCGCTAAGAACATCTCAACTTTCACGCTTCCAATCATCTTCCGGTGAAGATGAAATCCGCTTAAACTAGTATTTTGAAAGTACTATATTTTCTCAAGATTTATCAAATACTTTGGAAGAAAGTCTCTTCTTTCTATTTATATAATCTGGATCCAAATAGATATGAACTAAACAATTAATGCACCTCTTTAATTTCCAAGAAATAAAAAAATATTTTTTAAATATTGAAATGTATATATACACAATAGAGTATTTTATAAATATTCGAAATTTACTTATAGTCACATTATAATCAATAAATTATTAATTGATAATTTTTTTTTGAACAATAATTACACATTTCCATTATTCAGATTATCAAACATAAAAATTTGTGTAAAGTAATACCTTCATTTCTAGAATTTCTATTATTTAAAAAATACCTTGTTATTGCTTGTGTTTGTTTACGATTTAATAAAACATTCTCAACAGTTCCATTTCATTAGTATAATATATTTTATAATGCTGTAAAGAAAATGGTTTGCTTCACATATCGAGTTCTAAATCTATTAACCTTGTATCTTAATTCATTAACCATTAGGAAATTTTTTTTATTATTTTATCTTTTTATAACTTATTGCATAATATTTTAAAGATTTAAATTTTCTTTGCGAACATTAATCAAATTATAATATTTTTATATCAACATTTATTATATATTTATTAAAATTTATTATATATTAATAAGAATTGTATTTTTGAAATAAAAAGTATGACACAAAAAAAATTAGACATTTACAAGATTCTAAGTTAAAAATGATGAAAACGTTAATATTTTTCAAACTCATTTACATAATCTAAATTTTTTAAAGTCTTGAAAATATAGATTTTTTGTTTTATTTATCATTATTATTTAAATTTTAATACTGTGGTATTTTGAGGATATGATTAAGGGAGTTATATTTGTTGTGTACTTTTATTACTAATTGACAAGAACAAGGAACTGAAATATTTTATGGATCTCCTTAAATCTTTCATAAAACAGAATTAAAAATGTTCACCTTTATGAAATATATATGAATATTGTGATATAAATTATAAATTTATTTTTTAACATATTCTTTAAAATTTTTAGACGATTCATCATTATTTTAAATTAATTTAAATGTTGTTTGGATTCGTTTAATTTCAAATATGCTATTATACCTTATTTATTTAAAAAATAATTTTTGATATGGATGTGAAACATTTCAAATCATTGATTTTGAATTCTAACATAACATATATATTTATCCTTAATGAAATTCAGAAATATTTGTACGTGAAACTTTTCTTTCTTGAAATTTTTAAATAACAAACAGGTACTATTGGAAATATATGTTATATAAGTATACATTATCTGTAATAATAATAATAGTGGAAATGTTGTATGTATTTAAAAAATATGTATTCTTATAAAAATTGATTAACAGTACTATTCTTAGTATAGGTTTTAATTTTTGAATATTTAAATTTTTTAAATTTTTATTGATACGATTCTTTGCAAATTTATATTGTAAAGTATTATATAATTTTTTGGAAATGATAATTAAAAAAATTATTATTTTATTTATTTTTTAAACATTTTGCTAATAAATATTATTATTTAATTATGTTTCATATTAGTCGGTGAAACGATTATTTTTAAAGTTTGATTATGAATTACTCAAAGGTGAAATTACCTTTATATTATAGTTATATGTTACTTTTGTACCACATATTAATAAAACCGTATAACATATGATATTTAATTCAGTTTGATTATCTTTCCAGTAAGTGACAGAAAATTTATTAAGCAATAAAAAAATAAAAATACCAATAATAAGAGGATAAACCGAGCTCGGTATCAGCTCAAGAATTTCGCATTGAATTAAAGATTATGTCTCAAACTACATTTATTGTACAATTAATATTGCAAGTGTACAATTGGAACATGTTTACTAATGTTGTAATATTTAAAATTTGAATATGAACATGACGTTTGACATTGTTCCGTATAATCCATATAGCGATATCATATAAAAATTAACATAGAAATGCACAAAGAACAATGACTAGTTTATTATTTTAATATTTGTTTCTATTTTTATTTTTTTATCCAAACTTATATGATTTTATATATTTATAGTTATATATTTATTATTCTACTTATTATTCTATCAATATCTAATTCCTACAGTATAGCAATCATAAAAATATCACGTGATAAAACAAAATTTTAGCATAATAATTATAAAATTAAATGAGAAATCTTGTACAATCAATAGAATTATTATTAACGTAAATATGTTAAAATTCTAGCTATTATTGAGAATGCACAATTTATTTTTATTAAAAAGAAAATAATATATTAAAACAATAAATAGAATGTAATAATTTCATTTATTTTATAAAATGTTAATGTGAAATTTATATTTATGTAAAACACATCCACATAAAGTTATTATGAATGTACCAAATAAAATGAAAAATTGATTAAAAGTTTATGCTTGGCTGTATAACCTCTTAAAAAATATTAGAGAATATTTTTTTTTTAATATGATCACCATGTTTTTAGCAATAAATAATATAGCAGTTCAATGGTAAAGCATACAATAATTTAATAAATTTTTATGCATGGATGAAGAATAAAGACTTTTTAGTTGAATGCTTTTAAATAATATGAAAAGAGAATCGTTTAAGACTACTTCAATAAACAATTTTTTCTATGCGAAATCATTCATAATGAAACACTAAAAGGTATTTATAAAAATATTGATTTTTTAAAAACAGTCTCAAAAGAATTTATAATTTTCATTGATAATAAAAAGCATGATACGAGTAAATTTCTTTTATTATCCACCGATAATTTGCCTCGCATCCCAGAGTCAATAAAGTGACAATTATATAAACTAACATGCAGGTGGATATCCATCCAATACATCATTATGTTAAAGAGCAGCTGGAGAAGAAGAAGCAATTGCACAATTCTAGTAGCCTCATTGCTCTTACCGCACGTTTTGATACATTGAAGAAACGCTTAAGAATTCAACTAAAAGAAAAAGGAATTTTTGTCGGTTTCGACACCACAATTCCGCATTCATTTTTCAATGATTGGATGGCGAGCTGCAGGTCTGCACCTGATTATACTTCGTCCTAACCACTTATAATTACTCCTTTAAAAATTTTTCGCAACCTTTATTTATTTTAATTTAATTTTATTTTTAATTTAATAGAAATTTTCTTTAAATATAAATTAAAATTTTGTTTTGTAAGCGTCAATTAACAAAAATATTCTTCTTATTATGTAACAGTAAATCCATGCATAATATTGAATGTTTTTGCGTTGAATAATTGAGAATGATCCAACGAGCTGGGGGTCAATAAAACAATATTATTCTAATTGATGCATCGTTATCCTTGTCTAGACTCTTTATAATTATTAAAGCGCAGGAATACTTTGGTGTTCTATGATTAAAATATGTTCTATGGCCGTAACGTCACAAATCTATTTGGCTCCGACAATTGTCAATTTTTCAACAAAATGATGGAAGGTGCTTCATATTAAATTATAAAAAATTTAATATTTTTTATGCTTTTTCTTTTTTAATGAGTCCTAAATTAAAAAAAATTCCTTTCAAAATAAATTAAATTGTATTTATTGTATGAATCTCATTATAAATTATTAAATTAGTTTCATTATTATTATTATCAATTGTTAAAATTATTTAAATTATAGGAAAAATCCTCACTTTTTATAAAAGTTATTTAATAATTAGAAAAGTAAACTGTACTTTGCGTGTTTAATATCCGACGCTCACAGAAAATATACCAGCGCTAATCAGTACACATATTGAAAGTATAATAAAATAGTTTATTAATAAATATTAAAATATCTGTAAGTATCAAGATTGAGAACTTGATATTTACCAAAATATAGTATATTCTAATTAATTTTTAAAATAAATATATTATAATATTCGAATTTTTAATGCTAATAGAATATAAAGTGATCAGTTTTAAATCATTTAGTTTTAAGATAATTTAGACGCTTGTGTTACGATTCTATAGTAATTTTTCGTCTTACGAAAAAAAAAACAAAAATTGATTTACTTAAATATGTGATTACTGTTAAAAAACGTAAGAATTCAGTTAAATTGGGTAAGAAATATTGAGCAACAATTAACGTTTCATAATTCATATCTCTTTACTCGAGCTCATCATCTATTGTTGACTAATCGTTTTAATACGCTTTCATTTTTATTTACCAATCTTTCAAGACTCATGTAGATAGCAAAATTTATGATGAGGTTCATTTTGAATGCATTAGAGTATTATACTCAGCTTAATTATTCAAAATTACAAAACATTGTATTACTTGCATTATGCATTAAATTATTAATTATGCATGAAATATATTCTTTATTACTGCATAAAAAACTTGATTTTAATTGATCATTAGTTTTTAAGCTTAAAAAACCGACGTGAGAATTAAACGTAACATTAGTTTATTTTTAATGTTGACATACTGAATACTATTTAGTTCAAAAGACCATGTTAATACAATGTTTTAATCATTCAGTGTATGTAAATTTACAAAATTTTAATAAGTTGTTAGTTGATGGCATTGAATTTACTTGTACTGAATTATAAGAATTGAATGATTTTAATTTTCTTTTTATCGGTGATATATCCAAGCTCATACATAAGAATCGATCTCCTCTGCCCACCCATAATTTATCCAAGCAACATTGCTTAACAGTGATTATCTAACCCAGTAAGTATCCATCCTAATGTTCAACTGTATTTAACCTCGGGGATGACCTTCTTCAGGTCAGGTTTTCGCGCTTAAGCTTTAAACCGAAGGAACGACAGCTCTTGTTGCTTAAAGTGATTGTTCGATGTGTAATCACATTCCGCGAATTACTTATTAACTTTCATGCAATATTAACCGTATCACGATGCATGGATTTTAAGGAGCCCCTATAGCAATACCCAACAGAATTCTTCTCTACAATTTTTTTTTCATTAAAATGTTTTAATATTGTAGAAAATTATAATCTACCAGGTTTGGTGCCGAATGCACTATGATAAATCAATTATAATAAATACAAAAAATATATATATATATACATGGCAATTTACATGTAGTTTAAATTCATTGACATCTATCGATGTTGCTGAGAAATTTATAATTAATATTAATAAGTATGGTTAATATTGGTTGTTTATTGAAATGGTAAAAAAGAAAATCATCGATGAAATTTTATTTTGAATTTGAATCTCATTGTAATAATGACTGAGTTGAAACTTTTACAAGTTTAAACTTGTAATTGTATGGAAATATGTAAAACTTTAATATGATCAATACAACTTGAAATGATTAAATTAATCATTGAATATATATATTTAAAGTCTTTGATAAATTATAAATAAAGCTTTTATATATATATATATATATATATATATTAATAATTGCGTAAATTATAACTTTAGTAAATTTTTTGCATAAACAATTATCAAAATAGGAAAAGATAAAAAGATATTAATTTTTTATTTTACCACAGGAATCAATATGTATTATTATTCCTTTGTAAGCTAGTCAAAGTTTTTTTTTAAAACTGGTAATAAAAAAGAAATGTCTCTGGTTTACTTGGTGTTTCGCTGGTTTTTCCAACAACCGCAGGTATCATAATAACAGGTCAACCTATAGCTAATAAAGTTATTAAACCGAAAGTCATCTGTAATGAATTAATTTTGGATTTGGATTCTTACTGCAAGGGTAAAATCAAATGTGTTTATCAGCCATAAAAAGAAGGTTCGGCTTCCTCTTAAAGATTGAATAGTCATAAATTATATTCCAGATAATTAACATTTATAGTTAAAATTTTTGAAAAGATTACAAGTCACCGTCCAGAAATGAAAATGAAAATGAAAAAGAAAAATGATAATAGGAACAACAAATAAATAAAAGGCTTTACACACGAATGATTATCTTAATTTTTCAGGGCTAATACCATTTGATTCTACAAAGCGTGCAATCACAGGAGTAAAAGTCATGCGGCCGACAAACACACGAGGAAGCATCTAACCGTACGTCCTAAAAAATTCTTTGCTCACA
The DNA here is from genome assembly GCA_018907245.1 of Eupristina koningsbergeri. Lineage (NCBI taxonomy): Eukaryota > Metazoa > Arthropoda > Insecta > Hymenoptera > Agaonidae > Eupristina > Eupristina koningsbergeri. The sequence goes on along the minus strand of JACCHV010000057.1, from coordinate 736,932 downwards.
AGCATGAGTCTGTCCTTGTGTTGGTCCGGCACCGCTTCCCCGGGTCCTCGATATGAACTTATTGCCTCCGTCATAGCACACATCCCGCACCCCCGGACATCTGTGTCCGACGGGACATGGTCCTGTCTCCTCCGATGGTCCTCTGGTTTTAATTGCGGCGATTGTCAGCGTTACGCCGGCTAATCGACAACTCTTTCTTTATTTTCCCGTTCGCCCGCTTAATTCGAGCGACGCTTCGAGTATTTCAACAATTTCCAGCGCTTTAACAATTTCGTATTGCGATCTCCATGTTGATTAGCCGCTGCTACGTTTCCCATTCCCTTCTAGCCAAATGATAGATATTAGAGCTTGAACCGAATTAAGCCGAGGACCTTAAATAACAGTTGCGGAGTTTTAAGGTTCGTCATATGAACCCTGATAAAATATCGATGAAAATGCATTTCCGCGACTCATAAATTCGGCCTATAACGTCATTTTTACATTCTATCGATAAATGTGAATTTCATTTTTTTTCCCCGCTAAATAAATAAGATTCGTCTTCAAAATCATATAAATAAATAAATTTATGCTCAAAATATTATCTGTTTTCAACCATTAAAACATTCTACTGCTTTTCTTTTACATGCATACATATCTTCACAAATTTTATTTTAAATTTTGAATATTGTTGAACCTCTAAAAAATATTTTCCTATTGACGGTACTATAAAATATCCATTCTATTTAATTTCAAATTTTAATGTATTCGATTGAATATTTAAAACTTTCAGAATATTGATAAAATATAATAAATTATAAATTATATTATAATAATTTATGGTTTAATTAATTTTAATTGCATCATCAACTAGATTGTGGATAAATAACATTTATTATGAAAGTAATTTTGTTCGCGTAAGAACATAAATTTACACGCTTCTTATATCATTCTTCTTAAACAGTGTATGAATTTCTAAATAAATTCATTAATGGTGTTTTAAGATTACTGAAATAAAATTACAAAACTATTTCATTGATTAATTTTAGAAAATATAAATGAAGCAGTTAACATTGAAGCTTGAAAAATATTATAATTTAAGGTTAATATACTATGGAGGCTGTAATAAAAGATTCCAATAAATTGTGAATTTTATTAGATTTTTTACAGACATTTATATTTTTAGATAGATAAAGTAGTACAAGGCTGAATACACACCTTTTTATGAAGCGAAAAGTTCCTTAAAAAAGTTAACTTTTTTTAATATTAATTTTATTTAGCCACACACAAAGAGTTTAATAAAATTTGACTGATAAAAACATAAATGCAAAAAAAAAAAAATTCTTTAAAAATTTTACCGTGGCAAATATAGATGTAAAATGAAAGTTCATTTCTCTCAATAAAACTTTCCATTCCAAAAAATGTGCAACCTTGGAGTCGAGTAATAAAGCATCCCTCGGACCTACTCAATATTATTTGTTAGCTGCTTATCCCAACATCTTGATTCTCAAAGGAAATATTTTACTTTTCCAGGAGACTTTTAAGAATTTTTATTACGATTCCTTTCTTTTCGAATAGTCGAAAAATGGCCTGAATTTTTATAGTTTTTTTTAACCATTCACACATTTTTAAAGCACATTGTTTTGTTAAAATGTTATTATTTTTATGCTCTTGTATCCTATATTTTAAAGTTTGTTTATAAAATTCTTTTTATTCTTTAAAATTGGATAAAATTTAATGGAACTAAAAGCAGTTAAACAGTTTAATAAAGAGGTTTAAGATTTGGATGCCCGAAGCCGATGGGAAATTTTCGTACTAAATTTAGTAGAGGCATAGGTGCTGATTTTCAACATCGGCTGCTTCAAAACCGCTATGTCTCGACCTGACCCTTCAAAATTACCTTCACTCGATATTGCTCAAACAATGGAGGCTCGCTAGAAGCGCGTACACTTGGTTGGTGTTTATCGAGTCAATCACATTTAAGCATGAAGAGCATTAATAAAAAATTATAATTAGCAATATAAAAAGGATAATGCGCAGGTTGTAAGTCGCAGGTTCCAGAACGAACAGAGAACAGAAAGAACATTCGGGTGGGTCGGAGGTTGTGAGGGGTACGGGTACGGGGGCGGGGGGAGAGGAAGTTCAGAGGTAAATGAAAGGAAGCCCCCCCCCCCATTGTCGTGTGCGACCGATCGCAGGCGAGTCAATTTTCCGGCTGCGCGCTCCCATGCGCAATCCGAATGTGAAATTACGCGCGTCGATGTCACCAGCTGCTCCACGCGTCATCGATCGCGATCGCTTCCTACAATCCACCCATCGTTCCTCACCCCTCCCCCTGCGACTCCACCCGGGAAAGTGCTGGAATGAATACCCAGGAGACCATGTGGATCATTACTTCATAATTGCTCGGTCAAAAGTCTCTCTCGGTCTCGCGCCGCGTGACGTCTTCTTGGATCTGGGGGGTTAACGATCGGAATCGCGCAGGCTCGAGGAAGAAAGTAACTCGTGTAATCGTACGCTATTTTACCCGGGATGTTGCATTTGAACTGTGGGAAATACCTACTCGGTGAAAGTACAATCCTTTTTCATCCAAGAGCACGTGTGTGCACGGGCATCCGTGTAGCAGGAAGAAAAAATTACTTTTCTATTATTTTTCGTGAGCACTGTTGTTTGCTTCTACGTAAATTAGTGCCTTCGTTAGCTCGAGTCTTTTCCTAGAAATTTTTTCTACCTTATTATTTAAAGTTTTACATTTAAGACTTTGTGCTCGCTGCATTAATTCATTAGGAAAACTTGCAGTATTGTTTATTAGTAATCGATCGCATGCTTCGAAAAATATAAAAGAATTTCATGACATGGGGTGAAAGTTACTTTGATAATTTTTAAATCTATATTGTAATGAATAAACTAGAAATATAATTTAAATGCAATAATATAAATAATGAGTCGAGGGGAAAAATTTTTTTTCGATACACGATATTTTAACCTAAATTGAAATTTTTTATATAAATAATCTAATAGTTCATTTCATTTGTCTAATCATAATAATTTTAAAACATATTTTTATTCTTTTTTTACAGAAATATCTTATAAAACGTATAATATATTAAAGATATTTACTTAAATAATAAATAATAATTTACTTTGATATGTTTAAATTATTTATAACAAAAGTTTGGAATTTTTATTAAATTTTATATTCTATAAATTATAATCTTAAATAAATAAATCGTTTATTAAGAATATTTTATGTTGAAAAATATTTTCAATGACTTCTCTGATGATCAAATGAAATATAAATTAAATTTATACGTGTAAATATTTAAATAATATATTGTTTATAAAATAAATTTATCTAAAAATAAAATTGTATGAAAGTTCAATTAGAAAATAAGTAAAAAGTAATTGTTTTTGTAAACCATGAATAGCAATTGATACAAAGTTGATGTTTAACTGTACCTTTATAATATTTAAATATATATTTTTTATTATTCGTATGAGTATCATTATTTCAAGTTATAATTACAATTAATTATCTCGATTTCTGAATAAATTCGACTTTCTGCGCGATTATGTGAGTTTTTTGTGATAGATCCATGACTACTTATGGTGGAGGTAGTAAAATTAGGTTTATCATTAATTGAAATTCTTATTATTACGGTTTTTATTAATACTATAAGCCATTATTATTTATTATTTTTTACTATTATTGGTATTACAAACGAAATAAATAATAAAATGGAGTCAAGTCTCATATAAAATGAAGAAATTATATTATTTATCAGTAAACTAATTTTTTTTTTTTTAGTAAAAAAGAAAATGGAAATCATATAAAAGAATAAAATAAGTTATCTCACGCTGAATATGTAATTTAATCATACCTAACAAAATAATTGCTGGTGTAATGTACTTATGATGAGTTGGAAAATAACGACTGTTTTACCGTAAATGATTAATCGAAATATTAATCAAGATGTTCAAATAAGAATCCATAAAGATATAACATGCTTTATCATTTAAAAGATATCAAATAAAAATGATTTGAAATTTGAAGTTTAAAGAAATAATTCAAATTTTGAATCTTCAGCTTTTATTAATTGAATAATATCCATAAAAATATCGAAAATTGAAGATTACAATTAAAAGAAAGTGTCACAGTAAAACAAGCCAAATTATCTGTTTGAAATAAATTTTGATGCAGCGCAAGGTTTATTTATAATCTTTTAATCTGCAATATAAATCAGTAGCGTCGAAAAGCTACACGAGAGATCTGTAATTGTAGTTATAAAAGTTGGCGGGGATCATACATTTGTCGTGCGTAAAGGTATGTCGAGGTAAAAGTTATCAAAATTCGTTGCGAACGCGCATGAAGTATCTTGCGAAACGATAAAGATCGTAGTGTTGCTCGCACGGTACCATTAAAATAAATGCTAATGAGGCAATGAATAAAAGTTATTTCTGATCGATCTCTGGCCGAGTGAACGAAGAAAAATTGCCAAAGGCGAGCAGAACGCAGGTCGAAAAAGGAGAAAAAGAGAGGCTGCCGCTCCTTTCCAATGGACCAACGAGAAACAGAGAGAGAGAGAGAGAGAGAGAGAGAGAGAGAGAGAGAGAGAGAGAGACAGAGGCAGAGAAGGAGGGAGAGAGAGAGAGACAGAGACAGACACGAAGTGGTTGGAAGGTATATGCGGAATACATGGATGTGTTCTCGGGACGTAAGTCGGGAATTCGAAATCGAGTACATCGATTGTTTCGCGAATTTGTATTTGCATGGCTGGTTTCATCGCGAATCGGGACGTCGATTAGCCATCCTCACATCCTCTTTACCCCTGCACACATGTGTACACTACGAAATAAATATCTGTTTTTTAAGATCTCTGTCTTTTAATAATCATTTTTTTTTTCTTTTTAAGTCAGCGTGAAAAAGTCAAATTAAAAGGGCATAACAATAAATTGGAAACGTGGGGAGTAATATCGATACTTTGGTGATTTTAATTTTTGTGTGCATAGCTTTTGATTCCCACATGCTGAAAGTTCTTATTATGTAGGTTTATTTATTGGATCTCAACCTATAATGTGCAGTTTAAGAGTTTTACAGTTTTTACAAAATAGACTTGCAATATTATATATTAAACGCCTTTGCAAATCGGGAATCTCACTCACTTAAAATCCAGTTTAACCAAGAGAAATTAAACTATGTCTTGTTTCATGTAGTAATTTGCCTCTACTTATATCATCTTAATTCACTCTGATTTTTAGAACGTAGGCATGCAAACTCCACAATAATAATTTTTACAAGTATATGTATTGATTACACAGTTTTACAGCTTTTTTTTTATTGATGATACATGACTGCACATGAAAGCTTTAAAGCATGCAGTCAATTATTTTCAAGTACATAAGAATCCACTGAATATAGTAGAATTAAAATTTTTAATCTTCGTAATTTTTTATTTCACATTTTAATATATTTTAACTATATAAATTTTTTTTTAAATTTATTTGATAAAATTTTAAATCACAATATATATTATTAGTTGAGTTTTTATCAATTAAATTATCAATAAAAAATATTAACATAATTTTATAATTTTATAGAGTACTTATTTAGATGTCTATTAAACCAACGATTTTCATGCTCTTTAACGAAATAACGTTTACTTTATTTTAAACATTATTTCTTTTAGTACAAATCAATACTATGAGGAAAATATATTATCCAATTGAATCAAATGTGACTTAAAGTAAATAAACTTTCACTTCTGCTGTGTTTTACATAAATTTCCTTATGATGTTAAGTTAGGCAGCTTTATGAATCGAAAAGAATTTTTAAATAATAATATAAGCTATCAAAAGTATATATTATTAAAGTATAACAAAAAAATTTTAATGAATATAAGAATATTCTATCAACAATATTGTATACACAGGTAAAAAACTATAATATTCTATTGATTAAGATTCAAAGGTAAATGAAAAAGTAAAATTAATTTTAAAAATGAAATAAACTATTGGAAATTGCTTTTACTTTAATTAAATTATTTTATATAATGTTTATTAAAATTATAATAGTAGATTTTTATAAATATAGTATTCATAATATTACTTAATTACATGTGAATAGATAATTAATAAAATAATACAAAACTCAGAATTGAAGAGATTAAAATATAAGTTTACGGTTTTCTAAGAGAAATAAATCTTAAAATTATAATTCTAAAGTAAGGTTATTGAACAATTAATTTTTATTATTACCGCATTATTTTAATCATTTTATTATTTAAAGAATATTTCACTTTACTATCCTTTGTTTTACTTTGTTTATATTAATATTTATATTTATATTCAAAGCAGTAAAATCTCATTTTATGAAAAATTTATTGTAAATATACATATATAACCAATTTATTAACACTAGTATATTATACAAAAAATAAAAAAAATTTAAGTATTATCCGTACTAGTTATATGACCTCTTAGAGTATTTAGCTCAAACATAAAGTTGAAGCCTAAATTATTTACAACTAATATTTTCCATGAAAAATTCAAAATATATTGACTGAAGATATTATAATTTAAATCAAATATATAATATTATTATATATTAAGACTATTTTTTAAGACGAAATTTATTATAATAATATTATCCTGTAATTTGTAGGAATTCGAAGAAAGTACGATTATCCAATTAAAATTGTTTGGGATTGTAATAATATAATATTTGGAATCAAAATTGATAAAAAAAATTAAAAAAAAATTGGACAAATCGAAATTATTGTAATTGATATTATATAATATATATTTGATAATTTATTATAAAATTTTCAAAATTGCATTGGTAAATATGGTAAATATATTAAAACATAATTTTAACATACAATACAGTATTTTGAACAAGATCAAAATATGTGAACTTTGTATAAAAAGTATATAAATTACAAAATAATTTAACGATATTCATGTAATGTTATATTAACTGTATCTGGTCATTAATATTATAATTATATGTTTTCAAAATAAATAACAATATATTTCATTATAACTGAAATTAGCAATAAGGAGTAAATACTACCTCAATTACGTTCATAACCTATAACTATATGATATAAAATAAAATAAGTTAAGGCATGCTGTAATGTTAAACATTTATTTTTTAAAATTCATTTTTTAAAAAACTTGCTTAATACATTGTAAAAGAATTTATTAAATAAAAAATTTTTTAAAGTATGTTTTTATCATTTTTCAATAATATTTCTAGATATAAAAATAAAGAATAATATGAAAAAAATTTAAATATCAGAATTAATTTTTAAAAGAACAGATTTGTTTAAGGAGATTCTTTTGAAACTCAAAATTCTTAGTATTGAAGAAATTCAGTTAGCTTCTATATGTTATACTATGGGAGGAAAACCGTTGTAATAGTTCAAAATTATTCTTTTTACAAAAAAAAAAGTTGAAGTCTTTGAATTAGCTCAATTGCATAAAATAACTTCTAATTTAATTAACTATTTCCCATTTTAGAGTAATACAAAAAGTATATATGTGTAACGGTCGATCCTATCTAAATTTAAGGAAAACGGTACTTATAAAATTTAATGGTCCTTAATGGGAAATAAATATCAGCCTAAAAGCACAATCCCCGTTATGGTATACACCATGCGCGAAAATAATTTTTTACGGGTCGAGACCGACTGTAAGAGTGAAAGAGTGGATGGGTCTATCACTTTCCACCTCGTTGTCTGCGGACCACGAGTGCTGTCGTCGCGTTTACATTTACACGCGCGGCTAAACACGGGGAAAGGAGGAGAGGGGGGGGGTAAAGGAAGAAGTACCGTAAGATGCTCAGCGAAAATAAAAAATGAATGAGCGGCGGAAAATTTTTCGGAAAAGCAACCGTATTCGCGGAAAGTGGCCTCTGCCTCTCTCGGTATTTGGGCTACGGCCGTAAACTAACGACCGGCCATTTCGTTTTCATGTCGCAGTGCCGCCGTTTTCACTGCGGTTCGGTGTAAGCCAGGTAAAAAAAAATGAATAAGGAAGAGGAACGAAGGAACGACCCGAACACGTAGTGCACGCGCGTTAAGTAAGCAGAAAAAAGACAAGGCGATTTTCTTTTTAACGAGGCTATAGCAGGATTTTATCCCGTAATTTATAACATTTTTTTCCCTCGACACCTATAACGGCCGAACGGGGATACGAAACCAATCTGCCTCAGACTCTTTTGAATTGGAAAGAAAGGATATTTTCGACAATTTAATGAGTTGCGGAATAAGTTTTAGTCTCGAGGTTTTAGTCTTATTTTTGCGGATTTAAGAAACTTTAAAAAGAATTGTTTTTAATCAGTACACTTCTTTATACTAATCTTATTTTTAATTAATCCAGTCGCGTTAATTTTTCATTAAATTTTCATTAAAAAAACGCGTATGCTTCTTGTCGCGAGTTACAGGTTTTCTTCATTCATTCTTTATTGCCCAGTAATTCCAAAAACTGGAATTTTTATTTTGCTTTGACATTAGAAACATCAGTTTCAATCTGTACAAAAATTCTTATGACTCAAACTAAACAACTCCAAAAATAGTAGTAACTCATAAAAGAAAAGAAATTTTCAAACAATGGAAAAGACTCCCCATTTTTTTTTTCTTGCAAAGAACTTAAAAATAATCTGACTAATGGAGATGGACCTTTTGAACTTTATTCTTAAAGTACATAAACCGGTCGAACACGAGCAATAAACTATTTTTCGAATATCGAGGGATAAAATAAGTGTGTGCAAAAGAATAGCCAGCCGGAACGACAGAAGCGCTTCGCATAAAATATTATAATCTTCCGCGCGCACGTTAACGAGACTCCTAATTGATGCGAATAATAAAAGAGAAAAATAAAAGAGAAAAGGGTAAGGCAAAAAATTCATTTTCAGAGTGCGTGTGTGTAAGCGAGTGTGTTTATACATTTAACGTCGAGGATGCGGGGGTAACGGTTGATGCGTCGCTCGATTGCTCACCTGCAACGTGACCTTGAAAGGCTCTTGGAGTCGTTCGCGCTCCAGGAGATAATCTATGGCACCGGGCATTGCATCCACCCCCTTGGCCTCTCTCGCCCCCAAATACCACACGTAGTATGAGCTCTTTTTGACATCTTTGCCGCTTCTTCCGCGCAGGGCCATCACTTGCTGGAACAAAAATATCTCCTCAAATTCACCTTCCAAGCTTTTGGAAATGATTCTTTTTCAAAACATCCATATTCAACTTTTTACATTTGGCGTACTGTAAATGAAATGATTTGCGAGTAACAATTAAGTTTTTAGTTCACTTCTTTTTTATAAGCAGTTCATAGAATGGAAATTACTGGCAAATTGTTATCATAATGATTTAAGAATTGAAATATCTTCCGTCAGCTAACGATTTTTAGTTCAAATTTTGTGAAATATATTTTTTTTTTTGTGAATCCTTTTTAAAGTATCTCTATAAAGTTGATTAAAAAATTGTTTAAAAAAATAACTAATACAGAAAAACTTGCATTATTTTCATATTGCATAAAATCATTGGTAAGCAATCGATTATCAATTTCAGATTAATAATAAATTATATTCATTTGTCTTTCTTAAAACTAACTTCATCAAATATTTCATTTATATGAATTTGTATTTATAGTTTTTATTAGCAATAAATTTAGTGTAACTTTTTGATGTGTGAAACACAACATATACTGGTATCTTTTGTGGAGATTGAGCAATAATATCTTTATCAAAGACAAATCGCAAATTATAATATGTACAATAAATGTGAAAATATATGTACAATAATCCAATACTGGAAAATCGTAATGAACATTAAATAGTCCTGTACGTGTACCGTAAAGTTTCACAAATAAACCCATGAGCGTGTGATCTTTACAACTTAACATATCGCATGTGAACAAATAAAAACTGTTCTTATAACTTTTTTCCAAGTATACCATTTTTACTATGATTCTACGTGTTTCTTCTTCTTTTTTTAATCTTGTATGCAAACCGCTGTAGTAAAATATCTCTTCACTTGATACAAGTTTAGATGCTATTAGGAAAATTATAAATGAAAGTATACGCGTTGTATATACACAGTAAAAATTAAGCTTCATGTATTTAATAAAATTATATTTGCATAATTGTTATAATTACATAAGTAAAAGTACAGTTTTATAAATTTGTACATATTTCCAATAACTACTCTCATTATTTTATAAATACATTCCTTTCAAGAATATTTAAATAGTGGTCAACGTACATACAGTTTTATATATTCATTTATTTAAATTTCCTCATTTGCATTAATTAACACAGAAAATATTTAATAAATTTTTAATTGACAAATTTAATAAGAAGAAATTCTAACAATATTATAAATATGTCATCCAGTTTTTTTTATTTATACCGCTTTAAATTTATGGATTATTTTTAAGTACATAAATATTGATGTTAACTATTATTGATATTTATTATAATATCTTTAAACATATTACATATATGAAATAAAATAAATTATTAATAATAGCATTTTAGTTTATGCTTCAATATGGTAATTATTGCCCAAACAAATTTTCTCTTCATGCAAAAAATGCATTTCAAATATATATTTAAGTGATGAATTAGGTAAAATTTTTTTTTAAAAGATTTTTTAAATTCACTTGTAAGTGTATTAGATTAAACTACATTAATCGAAAAGTACACAGGAGTTTCCGAAATTCAAAATCAATTGGTCAATTACTTGTAAAAAAATGTTTTCTTAAAATTATCCATAAAAATTAAAAAACCTGCATTACTGTTTATAAATAGACATTAGCTTAATAACTTCAAAGCCAAAGAAAACATCAAGGTTAGCATTTCGCATGTTTTCGAGTGTATATATATTAATATGAACAAAGTTCATGATAGCTTACAGTAGTTAGCTGTAATAAGAGAAATACAATCGATCAGTGTAAGTCGTATAGAAACGAAGCCAACGTCAGAATCCAGTAGCCGGGACTCGTCCATCACATGAAATAAAAGGAAACATAAAAATGAATAGCAGAGCAACGGAATTCAAACGCCTACGGAGATAAATTATTCCACCTCGTGAACGCACGCGCGCACTCGCGCGAGTGCAAAGGCATTAGCACAATACGTGTCTCCGCAACCGGATTGCGCGAAGAAAGCATTAGCCGCACATGCGCATGCACACGACATTCCTACCTAAATCTCTCCTTCCTCTTGCAGCTCCCTCAAATGTTAATTTAAATTTAAATCATAGTTAAATGGTCGCCACGGTAATTGTTTCAAAACCAGAGTGCAAAACAATGCCACCCCCTCCCCCTTCGGGCTATAAATAGGCTCAGGATCGCGATACCATACGAAGGAAAGTGAACACTTGGGGAATAATTTATCGGACAGGGTCTATTGACGTTACCTTCACTAGGCACTTATTTCTAAACTTTGGATGCTCCGATTTTTGCGAGTGCGAGTGTCCCCTTCTATCGCGTAGAAAGTTTCGTTGCCCACATTTTCGCTCGCCTCCTCTTCTTACGTGCCTTGCACAGCTTATCATTAATTCTCTTATATTTATGCTAATGAAATATGTGTGTATTTGGAATTTATACGTATGGTAATTTGTTCATCCAAGGCATTTCTAGCCAACTACTAGTATTGATATAATTCTGAAATCTTCTTAATAATACTACATAATTCTCAAGTGAATCACAATTATGAGATGGATTTCGTAGTTGAGCTTTCATTTACTGCTCCAGCAACAGTTTACGGTTCATGCTACTATTCCCATTTTCTTTCACGTGTATAAATAAGAGTTCAAAAGAAGCTTACCCCACCTTTTAAGGAATACACAAATATGTGTGCACCTGTGTACACAGTTGGTGAATGCTCGCGCAACTCGAGTGATCCATTTGCCTCTCTTGCACTACATGAGTATGGGCGTATCTGAAAAATAGAGTGAGAGAGAGAGAGAGAGAGAGAGAGAGGAAGAACCAGCGCCTGAGTGAATGAGTACATGTTCTTTATATTTTATTTCGTCCACCGGAAAATGCAGTCTCAGGAAAATCACAAGCAATTGGAAATTGTCAGACATATTCTACATAGAAATATCTACTTCTCCTCACTTTATTCTACCACCGTTCGTCGTTGGGAAATGAAGTGCGTGTATGTGTTGTCGTTTATCATGTGAAAAAATTTAATGCACCAAGTTGATAACATTCCAAGGGATAATTACGTACCCTGTCGTCTCTATTTTCGAAACGAAAATTTTATTTTTAGACAGAGATTTTATTTTTTCGCGGATAAATTCAATTAATGTAAATCGCATAAACTTACTAATTTTCTGATTTAATGAAATAATTTACGTGCGTCGCTAGGCTGATACAGATCGATCTTTTTCAAAAATATAATTATCTCCATAATTAACAAGAATATTTATAGTTTTCAATAATAAATGTTACTTCTTAACACTTCATAAGATAGCTAACCATATTTTTACGTTTATATGTACTTCTAAAAATGTATTATTCCAAATAATTGATATAAAGTAAAATATAATACTACAAGCATCAATAATTTATATTTAAATTTTTTCAAATCAATATTTAATAATTATGTAGTTCTATTTTTTAATCATATAAAGAATGGTTCATTATTATAATTATTTTTAAATATATGAATGATAATTTGATTAAAAAATAATTATGCCAATTTCAAAAATTACTCAGATTAACTATATTGTACATTATTATATACGGTTGTACATGTCAATGTACAATTATTTTTTTATACAAATTTTTCTTCATCGTACCATATAAGAATTACAATTACAGTATCATAATGGTACCTTTGTATCAAATTCAAAGTTAATATTTCTTAGTGAACATATTTGAGGTGAATATTAAAATGATATCCAAATAAGGATTCCAATAATAGCTTGATGCATAATTTTAACCATTTCTGTTGTTTCAATACGAACTATAAAGAATTAATATGGTTAACTCCAGCTTGACGACACAAGTGCAAGTTATAATATTTGGCTAATCTATCAGAAATTTAATCTAAGAGAATATAAGTCCAATATACATTTTATATATTTTGCTTCAAATTTTAATAATCACATTAAACAAATAAAAAAAAACATAAATTAATAGGTAAAAATTAAAAAATAAATAATTAAAATGAATAATAATTAAAAAATAAAAATTAAAATAAATATTTTTTCAGTAAAATTAATAATATTTCTTCGTAATGTATTATATATACGAAATGTAAATAATTTTCTCATTCATTACGTATAAAATTTGGAAAACAATTGAACTTATAAAGTAATAAAAAGTATAATGAATATTTATAAATTCATTTAAAATTCTGTTATTATTTTAGTATTCATTTTATTTTAGTAAATTGTTAAAATTTGTACAGTTATATTTTGATCCATTCATAAATTTATATTGATACAAATGTTTAGATTTAAATGGATTTCAATCATCATGATACTTTAAATATTCACATTTTCAATATAAAAATACTTTTTTCAATTATATTATAACTGCTATTATACAATATAATACTCTATAATTAAATTTCGCTATTAATAGAATAATAAAACGTAACTTTTCCTTTTTAAATAAAAAAGAGAAATTTATTAATGTTGCAATTATCATTTTTATGATATTAAAATTAAATCCTCAAATTCTTTGTATTACTTCAAGCATATAATTTATTCTTTTTGAACCAAAAAAATCCTAATAATTCATTCAATATTTAAGTCTAACAAGTTACCGTATTTTTATTAAATCAAAATTCTTATAAATTAATTTTTTGAATTATTCAAAATATCTATTTTTTAATTTATCGATTAATAATGCTAATTTATTAATGTATAGTTATAAATATTCATGATATTGTAAATCCATTATTTGGAAATAATATTTTGTGTACAAATGAAATTAAAATATCAAGGAATTATAAGATCATGAAATATTAGTATTGATAATCAGAGTACTAACATTGATGTTTAGTATTACTATAAAATAAATTGACTAAATTTTTGAGTTAATAAAATATTTTATATGAATATAATTGGATTTAAATTTAAATTTAAATAAATATTCTTATAATGGTTTCAAATTTGACATTTAAAACATAATAATTTAGAACCTATGTAGTTTCTATATATTTTTGATATTATATTCACTAGTAAAATCTACTGTCTCAATTACATTAGCGGTTAATCATACCTATTTTCATTCATAAATAATTTCACGTACTTTAATTTTGATTAATGTTATTATTTAAAAACGTTATATCTATGAAAAATATATCGAAATACAAATGTATTATACTGTAACTAAATTTAAGGTAATACGATGTAATAATTTTGAAAGTATATTGCCAGAAATTCACAAATTTTCACGATAAGCATTCGATATTAAAAATATAAAATGCTCATCTTAAGGGTACTTTTTCATGAAATTGTAGTAAAAAAATAATTCAAAAATATTTTCACCCAAAAATAAAGTTTGAGCTATTTCCGCTGAAAGAGCGGTATTAATGGATACTGATTTACAAAAATGTTTAATATGAATAATCGTACGAGTTGAATGATCGGGAAAAATTAAAGTAATTAATTTCTATCCTTCTCACCAACCATAGTTTTTAATTTGTAGCATCGGCCTACAAAAACGGATCGGTCAAGATGAAAAATCAAACCGAAGAGTCATGCACACACTGTATACAAATCGGCTACACTCGCTTCCTCCGTGTCCGTGTACACTATCTCACTGACTCCGAAGCCGTATCTCGCCATCGCAACAGGTACGTATGTACCTGTGCACCACCACATCTATCCGCTCCTGCTCCAGTAAAAACGGGCTTCTCCCCAGCGGGAGTATAAAGGTACATGCTCGACAAAGATAGCAAAAGGCCGATAAAAAAAACGGACGTAATTTTTCCTCCTGTAGTAACCTCCCCCCCTCTCTCTCTCTCTCTCTCTCTCTTTCGTTTTTAAAATTGACTCAACTTTTTCCACCTTTTCGCTTCTCCCACCTTTTTCATCTTTTCATTCGCGAATGATTTTCCCTTTCCCTCCCCTCCCACCCTGTCAATTCATGACTTATGGATTATTTAACGATGAGACCGAGTGTTTATAAAGCTACTTAGAGAAGAAATGAGTCAACAGTTTTTTAAATTTTCTTCAAAACGTGCTACTTTCTTTCAAATTGATCGATTAGTTCCGATCATTATTAATTACGTTTCTAAAGGACTAGTTTTAGACAAAAACTATCTAAATACATAAGCAATAAAAAAAGAAAATTTTTTTTTCGTTTATTTATAAACAGATGCTCAAATAATCTATATTACATTGTACTCCAATTTTTTTCTATTATTACAACGTTTGGATAAAATTTTAAGAAATCATCTTAATCATCTTATAACATTATTTTATTTTATATGTATTCAACATTTATAAAAGCTTTCACTAAATTTATAATTTATTTATTTGTAACCTGCTTACAAATGTAGTAATTTAATTAAAAATCAGGTAAAAATTGCTAGTTATGTTGGAAACATTCATTTATGACAGCTGCATAAATTGCATATCCTGGCATGAGAGTAACGGTGTTATGTTTGTTATTTTCAGTGGTAACACGATTCGATAATAACAAATTTCTGCGTTGAACCTTATTATTTTAAAAGAAGGAAATGCTTTACATATTCAAAATTTAATTAATAACTTTCGTCTGCGTCAATTTCAAAATTTTTTTAGTATCTCGTAAATAGATGACAAGTGCAAGTAGCATGTGTTCTTTTTATAATCGCTTATAAGTCCACACGCGAGAAACCAGTAATGTATTTCTGATAGCTAAAACTGATTCGAGTTCCGGTTGGAATACTTTATATTTCGTACGAAGGATAACTCTTCCAAATACGGAGACATCTGTGATTCAGATTAAGCTTAAGTTAATTATTTTAATCAAAAGATCAAAATTAAAAAAAAAAAGAAGAAAGTTTGGCTCGATTTGTGGGTGCTGAATCTAACCTCAAACCCGAGGTGAACGTCATTGGAGAGCGCGGGCCTCGAAGGTACCGCGCAATAAGGGAATCGCCGTGGTGGATTAATCAACATCCTTATCTCCAGGTCGCGTCACGTCATCGTGCAAGACACACGTAAGGTCAGCTGCGCTCCGTCTGGCCGATGCACAAACTCACCCAAGAAGAAACTAAGAACAGCAACAGCAGAAACGGTAACACGAGCAATAGCAACACCAGTGGTGCGGCTCTTTTTCGATATTGGCTGGCTCTTCGTTCCTGGTCTCCGCTTAGCGCCTCGTCTTGGAGTACGGTACGCGGTACGGTAAAGAGGTATCGACTCTTATCACTCCCCTCTGGCCCCACGAGAGAGAAGGAAGGGACGCGAATCTCCGGGTCGACCGGGACTCTGGAGCTTGTGCACGGCGGATTCACGGTGAAGGACAACCGGGCAGGATGCGACGCCGCACATGGCGTCCCGGCGACGGTATCCACAAGTCGGGTGACTGAGCTGTGGTACGGCGCGCTTGGTACTGAGTGGCGAACTAAGGGGCCACGGAGTCTCGACTGCGAGAGTCGCTACCACCGCTACTACCACTGCTGCCCGTCCCTCTCGCGTTCTCTCTCTCCCTCTCTCTCTCTCTCTCTCTCGCTCTCTCCCGACCTGGAGGGCACACAGGTAACTTGAGCGAGAGAGAGAGAGAGAGAGGGAAGGAGGGCTCGCGAACTCCGAAGAGCGGCCAACGCTCACCGCACTGCCTTTTCCAAAGCCCGAAGGAGGGGGGCACCGAGAGCCTGTGTGTGGGTGGAAAAGGGGCAGGTGTCCTCCGTCTCTCTCACTACACCTCATAGTGTCTCCTGCCGGAGAGGGAGATTAGAAGCGCCTTGCTTTCTTTTTCTATGACCAGTGCCGTACTGCCTTCTTATCTCTTTCCCCCTTTGTACGTGCATTTCCCTCCTACCCCTGCCTTCCCCCTGCCCCCACCCCCCGCGGATGGTGCCGTTGCTCCTTGTAGACGATGAGGCTCGGGGACGTGTAGCGCGCGCACCGAGGGAGAAAGGAGATATAACATTTGCACTGCATTTGCCGATCTTTCTCTTGGTTTTTTTGCACTTCTGTCGCTACGTGGCCGAGGACCGATCCAGGTTTTCGTCGCTCTTCCCGGCTAATGTGACTGCTGCACAACAAGTTCCTCGTTTCTTTTCTCTTTCGAGAAGCAATCACTTTCGGAGCTTCCCAAGATTAACCCCGTATTCCTTTCTTAAAATCTTAGACAACTCATCTTGCTTGAACGTATTTTATTTCTTGGAGAGTAAAAACATATCGATGATGATGAAAATTAGAGTTAGGTAACAATGTTCACAGGTATTTAGAGTCAACAATCATCAATACTTGATTAAAATACAAGTAACTTGCAAGGTATTTGAAATGTTCAATTAAGGAAGAGTTCTTTAAATGTATTTCTGAGTTAGGATAAAAAATAAATTGGTTTAGCTTTTTATCAATTATTTTAAACTGTAATGTATTAATATCTAATTTATGATTCGTTTTAATATATCATCTACATTTAAATTTAGTGAAGATTATGAAAAAACTGTTATTGCATTATTATTATTTCCACTTGATTATTTTCAAGAAAATAATTTAAAATTATGTATAAAGTCAAAAAATTAAATTTATTAATAAAATACATTCTATTATTAAAATTAGCATTTTGAAAGCTCGCAAAGACAAATTAATAGAAAACTATATATTGATATTAATCCGGTATTTATGTAATTATAATAATTAAAAGAAATTGAAGTCTACACTATGCAATTACATTTTAAATATTTTCTAATATTTACTTTTATCATTTAATATAGTTATAAACTATTTTTTCATACGACCAGCAAAGTGAAAAGTGTAATAAGAAGGAAAAAGATTTAAATTTCCTTATCTAAATTTTGTAACTTATTTATTAGTTTAATTTTAAGTTCGTATTATTTCATAAATACTTTTAAAGAAATATCATTTTAGTTAGATCTTGAAGCATAGCCATTTTCATTGATTTAACATATTGATCACTTATAAACCATGTAAAATAAAAAGTTTTAGGGCAATATCTAAATGGAAAAACTTGTTCTGCATTTTACCACAAATAAAGTTATTTTATTAGAATAATCATTAGAGCACTTATGGGTTTCTGTAACAATTCTAACGATATATCTTTGTGTAGCTCAAACAGAGGTTTAATTATATGTTTTGAATAACTTAATGCTTTTGAAAGTAACTGCGACTAAATAACAAAACAGAATCCACACCTAAAAATGCAGGGAATGATAAGAAAGTGTGGTTTAATCATCAGCAAATAAAAATGCATTAGCTACTTGTCACGGAGAAAACCGAAGGCATTCCTGTACATAAAGTTTTGAACCTTGGAAGTGTATGACAGGTAACGAGCGGCCAAGCCACTGACCACATTTTCAGTGCAACAAATCAAAAGAAAGTACAAGCCACGAGTAAAAAATTCATAACCGCAAAAATAGGTGCAACGGCCAGTCGACGGGGACTTTTCGACAGCTCCAACCAAAATCGTCTCGTCCTCGCACTTCAGTGCACATCCCCTCCAAGCAGTTGCAGCGTCACCCGAAGATAACCGAAGTACTCTGAAGAAGACCTGAGCGAGTGTGGCTTCGGATTCCGTCCTGGATTCATACTGACGAACGCTTTCGCCTCCTGCTCTCGTCGCTCCCGGTGCATACCTCGGTTGCACGACAGAGAGAGAGAGAGAGAGAGAGAGAGAGAGACGTAGACCGACGATCCAGAAGAAGACGAAGAAGAAGTTAAGGCTCTGCCACTCGTTTCTCCGTGCGATGCCTGACCCCTTCTACCAAATGCCTCGTGCCCTCTCTCTTTTTCCAAGATTTCCGCCTCAGCTGTGACGCTCGTTGTTTCTCCTGTGTTGTAGTTTTCATTCTGCCGCTGGGATACGGGGAAAATTATTTCGTGATAACTCGGGAAAACGTTTGCGATAGAAGATTGTGCCGAGGAATAAGATCTTTCCCAGACTTTTCTATTGTAAAAACACCTTTAGCACACCGTTCCCGATAATCGCGAAAGGTTGTTATTTAGTCTTATCCAACGGCCTCGATAGAGGCTTTATTGGCCATCCCGTTTTGATAAAAACTCAAAACTTATTTCTCTTTCATTACATTTTTAACGATAATTTATTATTTGCATTATGTACTACGACAAAAACTATTTAGCCACTGTAAACTTTGAATTAATTCAATAATTATTTAAAATATTTTGTGGAATAAAAATTAAAGCATTTGTTAACAATCTGCAGAAAATGGAAAAATCAACTTGTGTTAAAAATTTATTGTTATGATAAAAATAAAGAAAAAATAATTCTTTATTTTTACTTACTCTAAGTAAAATTTGGATTATGTGCACGGTACATATGAAGAAATTTTATAATACTTTTTTCTCACACATATCTTGAAAACTCATCGCACAAAAAATTGTGAAAATTTAAAATCAAAAATGATCGATATTCGATTTATTATTTTCCTCAGTAAAGTAACTTTATTGTTTTTTATTTTTTAATATTATATTTAATATTATATATAATATTACTCTTATACGGGAAAATTCAAACAATGAATGTATGGTGCTATTATTGTTCAAAAATAGTTACATGAACTAATGGATAAAACAATACATCAAATAATCACATACCTTCACCACTACAAATACGTAATTTAACTTAATTTTTTCATTTAAAACACCTTGTATCCACTTAAAAGCTCTTTTCTATTTCTTTTTTTATATTCCTTTTTTCTCATAGAACATAACTACTTGTTTCAAACTCCTTTTTTTGACAAATGAAACGTGAGGTGAGTCAAATAAAAGGAAAGAATACTAAATTCATGATCCTTCATTTCCAAAAAAAATCTTTTCTCTCTTTCGATAATTAAGTCTGAGAAAAATTATCTATTATTTGGTAAAGATGTATTTTTTATTTTTTCTGATGATTACATTTGCTTGAAAAGTTTAAAGTTTTATATTATAGAAATCTATAATTTAGAATAAAATTTAAACTTAATGGTTTAAAGAATTGTCTTCACATATTAAATAATCATATAAATCAAAATTTGTAATGATATATACACAAAAAATACAAAATATAAATACAGTTCTTTCATATTGATTGAATATTAATAATGAGAAATCGATCATTAACAAATAACAATAAATATATTCGATTTTATAATATTGATTAAACAAACTAATTTAAAATTTTTAAAACTCAATAACTCGACAAAATCATGAAAAATTCATGAATATTGTAGTATTTTTCTGGTACACCATTATATGATAGACTAACCCTTCTTTATATTGAGTAAGTTTCATAATCGGCAAGTTATTATCTTAAAAATGAAAATTTTGATATGCTAGTGAACACAATTTATATGCACAATATCTGTTAATTTAGTAACGTAAAACAAATCAATTCACTATATTTCAAGGTGAAGCGTGCTATAGAATATATAATCGTAAAACGAAATTGACCACGAGATATCTCGAAATATATGCAGTTTTATACAAGCGTAAATCGTAAAATCTGTCCTTGTAAAATAAATATTTATTGTAATATCCAAGATTGAGAATTTTTACGCATAGCTTATCTGTATTTTATAATTATCTCACAATACTCTATTCGTCTTAATAATAATAATTAAGTATTGTTTTTATTTAATGGGAAATAATTTCTCATTGTACGCTAATTAATAAATCTTTATTTGAATAAAATAGCGAGTTTTAATTAAAATATAACATAATTTTTTACGTAATTATATTTTAGGTGTATTTTAAAGTCAGCTATTTTATGAAATGTTTGTAATTAATAATTTATAAAAAAAATTCTTAAGTAAACTAATTGGTACACTAAATCATCATCAATAATTATTCTTATGAACGCACCGTAATACTATTAAATAGCTATATACAATAATAGCATGCTCCATATAATAAAATAAGATTTTATTGTTTATAAATTTTAGTACTTTCCAAATAATAATAATTAATAATTATATTGTTTATACATTTATTAAAAATTACGTAAATCTCTTTAAGAAACTAATTTCAAGTAATTTTAAAATAGTTTAATCTGAATTTATTATTGATTACATCTATATAAAAAAGTTAATGATAATTTTAAAGATATAGAAAATGATGTAAATTCTATTAAAGTGCTCTGTTAAGTCAGTATTTAAATTATTTGAAAACTTTAATTTTCAGAAATTCCAGAAATTCTTGACTAAGAGAATACGCATTTAAAGAATTCAAATAAATTATTTTTTAATAAAAAGGTCCACCTGCATTATTATTTATTAAATGTATTATTTATCTTACATTATTTATTGGATTAATATTTATAAAGATAAATTAATGTATATCCAAATCCATTTTTAACTTCAAGGTGTTAATTGAAAAATAATTTTTATAATTTGGTTAATTATTAATTTTGAAAATAAGACATCTTTTATTTCTAAAATAGTTGAAGGATTTTACATATTTTTACTAAGCAAGTTTATAAAGGGTAAAATACAAATTTAATACTTCAAGTTTCAATTGCGCCGACAAAGGTCAATTTAAAATTTCGATTTAATATACAATTGTAATAATTATGGGTAAAGTAAAACCAATAAAACTTGAAAAAACTTCAATTTTTAAAATCATGTAGTTCTTCAGTATGTGAAAATAGTTCATTTCAAGAAAATTAGCCTGAGCTGCAAAATTGAATCTACATGTAAATAGCTTTACAATTTACTGTAACCCATAGGCATCCGTTGCCGTATAAGCACTGGCATTCGTTTTATTAAACAAGCAAATAAATCAAAAAATTTTTATAGGCTTATCTCGTTCAGGGGAAATTTATAATAATGAACAAGGCGCAGAAAATACATGAGTAAAATAATGCAGAACGAAAAGCGAATGATATTATCAAGCTCGCGATTAATTTTCCGTCAACAATGGCAATAGTGCGAGTGAAAATCGCCATTGAAAAATCGGGCCGATCCGAAGTATGAAAACGAAATGGAGCATGGGTAAGGAATCCTGGAATCGGAGATGGTGAGTTGGGTTCACGCACTTCTCCGAAGAGCGCAGAAGAATGAGAAAAAGGAGAGGATGAGATTGCACTAAATGCCATTAGAAGAATGCGAATGTGACGTGATCACGGAGCTTAGGACTCAAACACCAGTAAAAAATTGCGACATTTTCTTTTCTATAATGTCATTTCTTCAACGATTTGCGTCACATTCCTTGGGAAAACTTTACCCTTTAATCCGCACCTTATTAGAGTTACTTGCAATAAATTCCAACATTGTTGATAATAAAAGGTCAGCGACTTTCGCAAAAGCTTGCAAAAGTTCGATCTCCCTTCTTCACTGTATTATTCGGCACCTGCTAAAGGACCAAACTCGTGCGAATTCGATTTCTTCGTTTCGGTTGATTCTCCGCAGAAACCACGAGACTGTGGAGTCGCGCGGTGCCTTTGCCACGATAAATTTCTTGCTTTCACCCGGAGATAAAATCGCGAAAAGTCTCCGAGCGCGTAATGTTTTTCATTGTATCGACACGGATGTGCGTTCGCGCTTCGCTTCATAATAAAATCGTGTTTCATCATTAAGCTATCGCTTATGTTATTGTTACCAAGAGTTCGAATTAGAGTGAGATGAGCTTCCTTGTGTCGAGGGAGGGAAATGTTCGTTAAACCTTTTGCAGAGTCATTTGGTGTTCATTCGCAATAATTAATTATGGGAATATCCGGTGTCACGAATGTTATATGTCTTTCTTTCAGAGTAAATTTCAGTTACATAAAGAGAAAAATGAAGAGTTGAGCAATAATATTTTAGCTTTTTTTAAATATGAATTCATGCTTGAAGAGTTTGAGATTCATCGTACGTGTCGCGATTGGAGTGTTGGATCATCCTCAACATCTATAAAATTCTCCTTTTATTTACTTTACTGTGTATTAATTTTTTAATCGAGGCTTTGGATTTCTTTCACAGTTTAAAACTTCGGTTATTTGTTTATTCTATAAATGAATAAGATCAAACAATTCGCTATTAACTTGTGCGTACTGAGCTTCTGAAAAATACAACTTCTAGAAATAACTTTGTTTCTCAGCAAGCGAGTTCCGCCACTTTACTGGCAAGTTTCCGATAAAAGCTGAATACAAGCTAATCTATGTCCAGTAAAAGAACGATACCAGTGAAATCTATGCGCCAGCCATTAACAATCTATTTTCAAGAATGTTTTTTTATCTTGAGTTTATTTTACTATATAATGAAAATTTGAAAAATTATTTTATTATTTTGGTACCGGCTTATGGAGCTCTTGTAAATTCCTTTGTAAAGCACTTGAGAAATCCTTCTCAATGTAACTACAATCTTTTACCGATCATTATACACGTATAGAATCATGAATACGGTTTTATTTATCGTTATTAAATTAAGTATAAATTAAATAATTAAGTTATTTTACAGTATTATATTACATAAAAACGAAATAATAATAATAATAATAATAATAATGATGATAATAATAATAATAATAATAATAATAATAATAATAATAATAATAATAATAATAATAATAATAAGTGATGTTTTAATTATTGTCGAGCAATATAAACTAAAGTGGATTATCAGACACAAATTATGAGTAACTTTATGTAAATTTAAATTCGAAGCTTTATAATTTTAACAATTGCTGTATAAATAAATTATGAAGTAAAATAATCAATATTTACATTAATTAGATTAATTAATTAGATAAATTAATTAGTCAGAGTAATATAAATAAGATTTTCATTAGGTATAAAAAATTTTTGCTACTTTTAAAAATCGTATTGATAATTAGAAAACTAGTAAAAGATTTATCGATAAATATTGAATTTTTTGAAGCTTAGAAATACTTTAGAAAAATTCAGTATTTATACAAATCATAATTGTGTTTAAAAAATGCAATAATTTATACAATAGATATGTATAGCAATTTTTCATTTATCCATTTACAAAGATTGATTTGCAATAATTATATATTATTATTATTATTATTATTATTATTATTATTTGTTCGAGTTATTCATGCTCTTTTAAAATCAGTATGTACTAAATACAATTATATAATAAATACTTATTTAATGAAATTTCTTAAATATATTTTAGTACAATTAAAATAAGTTTTTTAATTTTATCTTAACATTAATAAACTCGAAAGTTCATTAATTTATCTATATAAGAAAGTTCCCCTATTCTTTTAAAGATACTCGATTTATTTATTCATTAACATTATACATTAAAAAAAATTTGTTATTAATCGCAATGCGCATAAATATTGTTTGTAATGTATTATTAATAAAAAATTTATCACAAAACTCAATGAAATTAAAAATAAAGAAAAATTAAAATCAATACTCACTTCTCAAGATTTATTGAATGATTTTAAAAGTGCTGCATATTAATTAATTTTGATAATACTTTTTAAATCATTAATTTATGCAGGAAATATAAATGGAAAAATTTATTGCCATTTATGTAAGTAAACTTAAGCTTTTAAATAGATTAATATTGAATTTCTAGAAAGTAATTAAAAATGTAAAAATATTAATTAGTCGGCCGTGGTTACTTGAAAGGATGATAGAGTGACAAGTGCGAGCGAAATAACGAATTAAATAAGGAGTGTCGGGTTTCGTGACGAGTGAAACGATTCGCACATTTACTGATCTCTAATCGGGACTATACTTCTTTATCAAAGATTCTGTCCTCGAAGATGTAGACAGTATATTTAAATAAATTATATCCGAGAAGTTCGCACCTCGAGTCAATTGAGTGCGACACATGTGCTCGCATGTGCCCAAAGAGCAAAGACGAAATCAAGAGAAAGCAAAGAAAAGAAGCGCCGGATCAAAAGAAAGTGATCGGCGTCGTATTAATATATTCATATTAAAATTTAAATTAGATTTCAGTTTCCGCGCATTTAAATTTTATATTGAATTTGGTTATTACGTGACATGTCACCTCAAACATTGTAGCATAGTGAAATATTTTGTTGGATCTTAAATTTTATTTCAATGGAAATTACATATTTCAGTTTCAAAATACAGCTAATGAACTTTTAAAATCCATTGTTCCTTACGTTGCTAATAATATTGTTAAAGAGCGTTTAGTACTACAGTAAAATATTTCAAATTATTGTAAGCCATTTTTATCTATCAAAATTATTCGAAAATACATTATTTCAATAATTTATTAGTAAATAATATATAACTTTAATTAAAAAAATTTACAAATCTCAAAATACATGTATTCTATTATTGATGACTATTTATTTCTTTAGAAAGTTGAAAATTTGCATTTCAATTTGAAAATATATGTAAATTTTACAAATATTACAAATCATACTGTAAATACTTAGTTTATTTAATTAAAATATAAAATACATTTTAAAAATGACCACTTTTAAAGAATAATTTAATAATATTATCGTATGTATAGATTTATATAATTTTCACTGTTAATATTATTATTATTTAAGAGACAAATAGAAATGTTAATTTAGCAAATTATTTAATCATTAGAAAAAATTTGATGTAATTAATTTTTTCATATCCTATACCTATTTTACATTTTAATTCAAACTTTTAAATTATTTCATTTCTCTTATAAACCAGTAATATCCGTACATGAATTGTATTATCATAAGATAAAAAGTAGCAATTTTCAAATAAATATTCAATAAATAATAGTAATTCATTCATTCAAATTTGATTATGGTCAATTAAAATTTATTTCTAATTTTAATATGTAATATTTTAAAATTAACTATTTGTACTTAAACGGTATAAATTTTAAACTTATATAAAAATAAAAAAACTTAAAATTGATAATTACAAAATTTTTTGTTTTATTTATTTACCTTAGTTAAAGTTTTAATGAATAATTAATTTACATGTATGTACATACGTGTACATGGGTGTGTTGATATGCAAGAATATTATCGTAAAGTCACATGTAATTTATATATAAGGATACATTGCGAGCTTTGTAATTTCTATTTAGTATATTTGTAATTTTTCTTCTTCTTTATAAAGATTTTATTATAAAATAGTATATTATGATACAATAATTTCTGCATAATAATTAAAATTCAATAATAACATTTATTTAAAATATCTCATTTAATTTATAAATATCTTACTTTTTTTTTATTAAAAATAATAATTGGTCTATGAAATGTACACTAAAAAAAAATATAAACATATTTTCTATCTAAATCTCTTTCAAAATTTATTCAGTTCGTATTAAATAAAAATTATTAAATTAAAATACACAATCACCTGGTAAAACAAAGTAATTGTACAAGAAAATACGACATTACTTCAATAAAAATAATGCTTTCAAGACACTTTAAATTTTGTTGTTTTATATTATTAAAATCATTTTAATCTTATTACATTTATTATTTATATACCTGTTATGATAAAAAATTATTCAGTCTATTTCTCAAAAATTTATATTATTAATTTTGATTTATTTTAAATAAATAATTAAGAATAAAATAATGTATTTTTTATTTTGATTAATTTTTAATAAACAAACGTGAAGTCAAATAATAAATTTTAAAATAAATAATTTTACTTAAAAATATGTCTTTTAAAATATATGAATTGTTGATTATAACATTTTTAAATCTCTTTATAAATTATTTTTATATTTTCAAAGATATTTTACTTATTTTCTAAAATATTAATATAAATAAAAATGAAATTTTTTTTAAAAATATAATTGATTGATTTTCAATTCAAATCTTTACATAGAACATAAAAATAATTTATTGACAATATTTTTGAGAGAAAAAATAATACGAACACCATAATTAGAAAGTTGAAATGAATAGAGTAAAACATTTGTACAGAAGAGGATGTAAAAAAATTGATGAAATAACGCGTTTTTGGTGAAAAGTCGATATTCTGGATCAAGAATCTTAGAAGGAAAGAAAAATCTTTCACTCACCATTTTGCAGTGTTTAATTATGTGAAACTTATATAAACATGATGGTAATAAATTCCACATTTCAAAATGCACTACACTTGGAAATCGGAGTGGCGGCTATCGGAGAACTTGTGTAAGCCATAAAAAATCATTAGCAGTGATTAATTTGACATCGACGCTAAGGAGATTAAATGGAAAAATCGGGGTCCAGGCAAACGTCCACACGCGCGTCTTTACACCGACTGAAAGTCGGAAAAGCGACTCAGCCTCTTCCCCGCAAACTGCAAACTGAAAACTGCAAACTAGTCCATCGCGTCATTCGCTATTATTCCCCCCAGCCTCCGAGAAAACGATTGTGCGTGCGGATACGTCAGGATTTCAGACTCCCTGTATCTTTTCTCCCGTGTGCGTGCGAGTGTGCGTGTTCTTGTATCCGGCTGAAATAAATAAGAGGGCACTGACACATGTCAATACACATTACGCACAATTAATTGTGAAACTGTGCTCCCGTGCTTGTGCTTACTATTTAAAGGCCTCTCAATCTCCGGTGATAATGAAAATTCACTTTTCTGTCAAGATAACTCCGGCAGACACCCTGTCTCACATCATAATGGAAATTGGAGTTTAATAAATTTTAATACTCGTGTTTATGATAATTGTAAAGAAACATACATTTCAAGAATTTATTACGAGGCAGTTTTAGCTAACAATCTTTCATTATTCCATTTATTCTTGCATTAAATTTAAAAATCACTAGTTATTTACTTCAATATCTGTAAAACAATGAAGGAAATTTATTATTAAAGTATGTACAGTGGAAATTTCTTCTTTAAATGCAGCTAGCAATAAGCAACATTGCCAGTCAAATATCATTTAAATATATCCATAATATGTATAAATTTTCGTAAACGCCCATTCTTTTTTTTTTTTTTTTTTTTTTTTTCTTTCTTTTTTACAGAGTAATGTTTTATTCTTATTTCCAATGATCTCAGCGTATTTCATTGAGAAACTTCTTTTTTCTCTAACGGTAAAAATAATGATTATTACATTGAACAATGCAACTCTTTTTTAATTCGATATTTGATATCTATAGAGCTTCTTTTTTAGAGAAGTAACAAGTGCTAAGAAAATCACGTATGTTTTTTTGAGTCGTTTTCCTTAATGAGAAAACCAGCGAAGAGAAAAGAGCCTATGACTCGGAATATAAATTGAATACTTCTGCTGATGATAAAATAATCACTATGTGTAACGAGATAAATCCAGAGCACGTTTTCTGATTATTCTATTTGATAGTTCTTATTTTCAGCAATTAAATGCAATTTTTACGTTCAATTAATTTTATTGATTGTGTCTTTAAATAGATATTGTACTTAGCAGGTATATTATAGTTTTACTACATATAAATCTGCAATCGAATATATTTATTCTTGATTAATGGGGTTTAAGCTCAAAATGAACATAAAAAAATTGTTTACTGATTTAATATTTATTATTTTTCAATTTATTTCAAAATTAATTCAGTATATTTTATAATAATTATCATTTTTATTAAGTACATGAAATACTTGTAAGTAGTTATAATTTATTTCGTATAGTTTTTTTTTTCTATTCTATTTTTCTTTAAAGTTCTAAAGTATAATTATATAGTATAAATTATCGAAAAACTGTAAACATATATCTTTTTTTTTTAATCCAGTGTCATAATTTCTCATTAAATATTTTATAAGATAGAAAAAAAATGCAAAATGAAAATTTATGAACGATATGAAATTGAAAAATAAAATTATATTACTTAAAAAACACTAATTATCTACAAAAAATATATTTAATTATCATAAAATTTATTATTTACTCTATTGAAATATTAAATAAAAAACTCATATAATTACAAAATAAAAATATTTTCATAATTTTCTATTGCGTATTGTTTGAACTTTATCAGAAAGAAATAAAAAAAATTAAAATTCAAAAAGGGATATGTAAACTTAAGTTAATGAAAAAAAAATAAATAAAAATGTTTTGTACGAGTACAAGAAATGAAATTTATTGTGTAAATCAATTTACTATAAAACTTAAAATTATGTAAATTGTCGAAAATATTTGACGTTGCACTATTAAACCAGTATTTACATAAATTTAAATAATGACGTTTTAATTTATGTATCATTTTCATACTGTGGCAAAATCAAATTTGATACTCATAGCACAATTACAATTTACAAAATAATAGTTATGATTTTTTGATAATTTAAAAAAAAAACATTATCTATTAAAAAACTGAGTTGATAAACTCACAAAAAGAATTGAAAAACTATCGTCATTATTTTAATAAGTATGATCTTTATATTCCACTGAATTATTATTTATTGATACAAAAATAAATAATAAGGACGAAGGAAAAAAAAATTCTGGAAAAAATATTGGATATAATGGTTTAAGTATAAGGTACTAAGATATATTTGTATTAAAGCACATTTTTTTAAAGATTGATTCAATTTAGATTTTACATTTTATATTCTTTATTCATATTATATAAAGTGATTGAATAATACATTTTTAGTACTTAATGCAAAGAAAGATATTAAAATAAATATTGTCATTGTATGCGGTGAAATATAATAGGTACGAATAATGAATAATTGAATGATCACATGATCATCAAGCCTTATTTTAAAACAGTTATATAGGTATGACACATATATTTGAGTATAAATGTTATTGACTTTTTCAACTAACCTATGAAATAGATATTTGATAAATATATATATATATATTTAGTTGTTTAAAATTATAATATATTTATCAATTGATGCAGTTGATCACATTTTAAATGTAAATAGTGCATTACAGGCTCGTTGTTTTTATAATGAATTGTACAAGTAGCGATAATAGTGTAATAACTTTCAATTCTCTAGTAATAAATTTTTCCATATGTTACATACACATGTCTAATTTGTAAGTTACACATATTAATAAATTAATGTTCAATAAATACACTTTTTATACATACACTTGCACAAATGTTAAGTACTTATAATTTTCATGTAAAAACTGGCAATATTGTGCCTTGTAAAGCTGATGAATGCTATGGTATATAACGTCACGAGAATAAAAAAAAGAGAGACAGATAAAGAGATATTTAATACGTAGAAAATGAGGAATTTATAAATTGAATAACCAAAGAACACGAATGTAAAAAAATAATAAGGAAACTTTCACAGTATACATATAAATGATTGTCCTGTTTTACAGTTAATCAAACCAATTATTGTATCATATTGCACGTAATGAAAAAAAAGGATATATTTACATCAAACATATAATTAAAATAAATAAATAAATAAATAAATAATTAATTAATTAAATAGTACAAAGTTTTTTATTTAAAAAAAAAAATCTTTTATATTATTTATACGTATATGTATTATTATATAAAAAAGAATCACATAACTTTTAAAAGAATTTTTTTCAATTTTTTTTAATCATTGTCAATTATATTTTTAAAAATGAAATAAAATAGTTGGTTGAGTGACCTTTAGTGAACCACAGTTTTTGCAAATTTTAATAATTATTTCTATTACGCATTTTTGCTTTTATATACGTAAGCGTAGTTTTCTTTTTTTTGGGGTATGTTGATTCGTTGGAGAAACTATAGGACTTGGATGAGCTTGATTACCGTTGACGTTGGAAAATAATATACTCTATGATTATGTCTGCGGTAAAAAAGGATCACAATAATCCTTAAATGTAACGTGGAAAATCTGAAAACACAATTTTGCTTTAGCGGTATGTGAAAAGAATAATATTTCTAATTATTTCTGATTACTGCCATATCAAAATTAAAATTTTCGTTATAAATTTAAATCGCAGTGATCGAAAAATCATTTATTTTGTATTACGCGTGAGAACGTAATTTCTTTGTTTTGCTCTTTCCATTGGAATTTAGATTATTAAGTCAATTAATATATTGGTAATATAAACAAAATGCAGCTTTTTGAGTTTCCAATGCATTTATTACCTGTAAGTTATGGTGATCACTTATCTTTGAGGAAGTGCCAATCTTATAACATATAACTTTAACATTAAAAAAAAAAAATTATATAATGTTATGTTAAAATATAAAAATTATTTAAATACATAGATAAGATTTATTATAAAATTTTTTTAATCGTATTAAATAAAACAAAATAAATTTGTTAGTTAAATACTTATTCATTAAAATCAAATACATAAATTATAGTAAATAGCTCTGTTAACGTCAATTATCATTAGTTTCTTTTGTGCTATTGATGCAAATATTATAAATTGCATTTTAGATAATAAAATTCTCACGATAGATTTTTTTCCACAATAGATGAGTGATAGACTGTAATATTATTAGTATTTTGTGAACCTAAGCTATAAAGAAATAAAAATCAGTATATAATCAGTATAATATCCGTTCTTTCACTATTTTGATCTTATTGTTTTATATCTAGTGAAAAAATGATATTAAAAAAGTAAAAAAATCATGAAACAAACTCACAGACTTTATAATTTTAAAGATGTTAGACTTACGTATTACAGATATGTATATATATATATAGTTTGAGAATAGTGAATTATATTTTTAAGTAATCTTAATTAAATATACAATTGGAATAAAGAGTTTAATCAAGATTTTAATATTAATATCTAGTATGCAGATCATTTAGACTCAGTCGTACAAAAGTATATTTTAATACTAAACCACTAAACAAAACTTTCTATTCTAGTATTAGTTAAATAAATAGTAAGTTAAAAAAAAATTTATAAATTGTTAATTATTTACCCTACACTTTATATACGATCTATATTAATTAGACTAAATCGAATTCATAATATAATTAAAAAATTAATGAATACGTAACAGTAATCATATTAAAAATATTAATGTTGGTATTAATTAATTGACTAAATAAAAATATAAAATATAATGAAGAAGGTAAGAATCATTGTGTACAGGAGTAAATTAGAGGAAATTAGGTGTCGATTGAATATCTTTCACCTTCGTACCAAACGCCTGACTTTATGTACACTCGGGCATAAATGAACACCCTTTCAATCGTAAGAAAAAAATACTAAATTTTTTAAAACAATCTAGGGTCTAGTCGAACAATCTAGTCGAATTGCTGTCACCGGAAGTCGAGGGTAGCCAATTTATCGCGAGCCAGGATGCATCGACGAGCGATCGCGATTCAAACTTCTGTGATTCCCGCCTGAATCACATTCACTGATCTATTTGCGACCCGCATCGACCCGCTTCCAATTAATTTTCATCAGAGATAGCATAACTGCAACAAATAGTTACAATGATATCTAGAATGCAGATCGACTCATCAATTTACAGAAGTACAACCACACTTGCCCCTAGATCGACAAAAAATAAATATTCAAACGACAGGCATTGCAATTGATCACCTGTTGGCTTTATAATAGATAAGCGACGGTCACCCTGAAACAGTGCTAGGTATTTTTCTCAGATAAGTGATATAGCAGCAATGAAACTCATCCCTAAATGGTGGCCGGGTTTCTCCCCTAAGGTATCGGAAAAAAACCAATATAAATCTAATGAAAAAAATTTCATTTACATTGAATTTTGTACGTTGTTAATCAGATAATCAATAAGTTTACATGATTTTCTGGCCAATATTTTTTCATTATGTTTATGAAAATTGACCTCTTGTCGAATATTAATTTAATGCGGATAATTTTTTTGATCAATTGCTCTGCACTTTAAACATGTAAATTCATTGCTCCTCTACCGGATATTCCGCATACACTTACTTATTGAACAATTCACGTAGAATGAAATCAAAATATTTTATAAAAATTATATACTTTTATTACATTAGTAAATAATCAAATTCCCCGTCACTGAATAAGCTAAAGTCTTGTTCGACAATATATATATATATAAAATAAAGAACTTAAGGTTGTAGGGTGTCCGTCAAAAGGTAAGTTATAATTAAAAAGAAATAATAAAATAGAAAAAATAATTTTAGTAAAATAAATGTATTAATAAATTGAATAATATTACGGTAAAGTTTTTTTTAAAATAATTCCTCGATTGACTTAATTATCTAGAAATTTCTTTAAGCTCCTTATATTATTTTACCAACAGTTTCAAGGCTAATTTTGTTGTATACTAATTAATTCAATTTGTAAAAAATTCACTGAAATTTAATTTATGATTTTAAGCAAAAATAATGAAACTTACCCAAAGTACCTAAATTTTTTTATAAATCGGATTATGGTAAACATAAAAATTTATATAAAAGTTTTATACATTTAAAATATTATAATAATATTATAATTTTGTTATTTTGATATTGGATGGGGAAGAATCAAAAGCTTCTTTTTTCGGCAAGTCACAAATTTATTCACAGATAAAAGAACGACACAAGTGCACAGTTCGAAATTGTCCGAGCATCTGACTCAGAAGAGCTCATATCGCACGCAATTAGCCGCTTGGCCTTTGGCCCCGCTTTTCACACGTTTTTCTGGGAATCAAAGGACGGTTGGGCTTATTACTCCAACCGTCTAAACTTCTGGAGCTTTCAAACGCGTGGCCTCGCGTACGAGTATACACACATACACACACAGGCATAATGTATCGTTACTGGCATAAAAAACTTCCGCCTTACCAACAGAAGAAAAAGCCCATATAATCTAGGTGCATCATTCTCATGCGCTTACACAAATCATGTAGAAAATTGACGGGACGTCTTTGCCTCCAGGAAAACCCACCTCGTGTGAGACAGAGCAAAAGGACGTCAGGCGAGTGAGAGGAGCGAGAGAGAGAGAGAGAGAGAGAGAGAGAGAGAGAGAGAGAGATGGAGACGTCGACAAGACCGTCTTCCCGCTCGCACACACGCATTCTTTTCGTGCACACACACACGCCCCTTCTTCAAAACGCCCCTTCAAACAAACGGCGAAGCAATGCGTGCATCCCTTGAGCAAATCTTTGCCCATTCTGGGTAAGCGCTCAACAACAACAAATAGCGAATTTTAATAACCCTCAAAACAATAATTTCACTTGCGGACGTCCCCCCGAATCCTGGACGCACGTCTACTGGGAGCAGTCTCCCAGTTCCGTCTCTAACAAATTTATTTTTCATTATTTCTTAGTTATATTTCTGAGGAAGTATATGAAAGGAAAATATTTATATTACCATTTCCATTTTAAATAATATATAATGACAAGGAATGAAATATAATGAATTAATTTAGAAGTATTTGTTACCGCAATTGCTTCAAGAATAATATCTTGTAATTGTATAATGAGAATGAGATATTCAAATTTAAGTACCAGACATGCGAATCCTAATGATCAGAAAAAGAAAGTATGTATCACGCCTCTGCGGATAAAATCAACTTATACGTTTTCTGAAATATTTTGTTACAGCCAACATAGTGTAACATATAATTTATCCAAGTTCTCCTCAATATCGATCGAATGGTTAATTATAATTAATTAAACTTTTTCTTTTTAATTTCGTAGTTGAATTATTAAAATAGAGAATATTTGTTTGATAATAAATATTTCTTGTTCCATTATAAAAATATAACTTACACTGTTCGATATTTTCATAATACAGTATTAAATTAATAATATTATTATACTGTGAGTATTTATGTATGTGAAAAATTATAATCGATTTATTTTACAGTAATGTAACAAATGCCATATTATCGATTCAAAATTAATATATTTTTTTTATATAATTCACGTTGTAAATTTTTTCATTTAATCTACTGAATAAGAAAAAGAAAATTCTTTTTATTATTTACTGGGAAAAGTATTTGTTCAATTATAATTTCCCCGAATAATTTGTATTCTGAATTAGAATCATGTATGCGATTATTCAATTACAATATAAAAAATAGTTTAGATATTTTTTTTGATTCAATGTTCTTTTATTTATTATTTATTTAACTAATTATAATATTTTTTATACTTTCTTCTCAAATCTAAGGACAAAGATATTATTTCATTGTATAAAAGAATGATATATTCTAGAATTTTCTTTTAACAATTTAGATCATTATTTTCTAAATTTAAATTTTTATAAAAATAATTGAAGAATAAAAAAATACTCATGTAATCAATTAAATTGTAATTGAATAAATAATTAATTAACTATTTCATTGATTAAATATAGTATAAAATTATATTATAGAATACAATGTATATTTGCATGAGTAATTTCTTAATGAAGTATTTAAATTTATTAACTTTACTCAATTATAAGTGTTTTCTGTTACATTCAAATAGTATAATAATATTCAATTACATAAGCTTAGTTATTAGTTACAATTTAAATATCATTTTTTATTCTTTCTGACTTTTTACAGCCAAATTACTTTTTATGTACTTGTTCTTTTAATTTAAAAAACTGCAATTGAGTATTCGCGATAATTATCTTTATTGAATGGCACAAGGGAAAGGTTCACGCATGGATTAATAATCACCACTTTCTTTCTTTAACGATAAAACAAATATATTTAATAATAATATTACAAAACAGTAGAATACAAGGAGATGCGAGATATTCATTGCGACAAATCGTATCCAACGTTCATGAGAGAACTGGTCGATAATACGCGTGTGAATTCAACGACGAACAAAAAGCTTCTGCCATCGCAAGCTTTTTCGAGAAAAAATAAGGCACGCACTGGAATGTTCGAAAAGTATAAAAGAGAAAGTGCGCAAATACCTTTGAAGGCATTGTAGTTAAAAAGAAGGATTCTCGCGGTCGCGAGAATGTCGCGAACGTAAACAAGACGTGATCTCTCTCTGTATATTCGGACATTTCAGAGAGCTTATTGAATTCACTGAACAGTACTAAATAAAAAACATGAATTATTTATGTATTACAAAAAGCAAGTTCAATTTTTTTTGTGAAAATGGTGTCTCTAGAGTCGTTATTCAGTAATAAACGAAAACAAACGTAACATAACTGTATTTTCTTAAACTTTTTTAACAATTCAACTTCCTCAATATTATTATTGAGGAAGTTGAATTGTTTTTTCATAACCCTTGTTATAATTTTTCATTAAAGACGTAAATTTATTTTATAAATGATAAATTAAATTTGAATTATTTATGGTAATGTACATGATAGGTATTTTCCATTCTAATTTATTACTAAATAAATAATTTAAAAGTTTTTTTAATGTATGAGCATTAATTACAGAGCTTGTAGAACTGATGATACTCTTTTCAATAAAAAAATACATTTTTTTTAATAAGGAGAAGCATATGATAACATTAGGTTGTTTCTTGTAAAATAATCGTCTCAGAGACTCTGAAAATTAAAATAATATACGCTAAATGTGCTTCCGACTATCAAGACTATGTAACTTCATCAAAAATGAAATTATTGTGATTGTTATATTTTTTAAATTGCTAACCATTAGACGTGATATTTCTTCCATCGAGTGAACCAGAATGTAAGGTGCACAGTAATTCCTGCATTTAACTGAATCCCTATTTAGTTGAAAGAATATGATCGCTTGTTTAAGTAGGTAGTGATTTTATCTCTACGCTAACATACTTTCTGCATTGGAATCCGATAATATATTATGAAAATAATTATTTTCTCCTACTAATGATTTAAATTTAATGTTTTAAAATTTAATTTCTTACAATGAATAATACTATTCACATTTAAAATTGTTTGGTATCTTAAATATTTAATAATCATTACAGAACTTATCATGACGGTCATTTAAAGGTAATAGTTAGAAAAAATGAACTTAAATAAAATGTTTTTTAATTTATCAATACTCTAATAGAAATAACCAATTTTAACGTTCTAGATGCTTTACATTAATATAAAACCTTTAATCGGAGCACTTTCAGAACTTTATTTAAGTTTTGAGTAAATATTTTAGATTTATTAATAGTTTATTTGGATGATTTATAAAATAATATGAAGTAATGATGTTATAATAGACACATTTAGAATTATATGGAATAAATTTTAAGTGATCTTTTAGAAAAAAATAATGTACTTAGTTAAGATTTACAGAAAGTAATTTTTTCCTTATTTTTTAAATCATAATATTTACTTACAGTTTACAATAGTATTGATCTCATTTAATAATCATAATTTTTAATCATTTAATGGTCGCCCGTATAAAATTATATTAAAACTTTATTTTAAATTTAATACTTCAATTGTTTTTAATTTAATTAATTTTTTATTATTTAATACTTTTCTTAATAATAAAGCTCATGAAAATTAACAAGTGATTTATCAATTTATTTAATTAATATTTTATTAGTATTATAATTTTGCAATATTATTAAAAAATTAAGTCACTTGTGTTTATTAATAAATAATTACTTTTGCAGTCTCAAAAACCTTTGGTTCGATTAATATTTATCAGTTCTAGCTCCCCTTTTACAATTTTAAAATTTCAATTTTTTTCAAGGAAGTATAATATCTTCGTAGTCTGTTTATTCATTCCTTAATTGATAAAACTAATCAGACTGTGAATACAAAATTAATTCTAAAATGATAAATTAATATGTTGTAGAACTAAAAAAAGATATGTAAAACGTGTATTGGTACAACCGTTCCTCTGCCTGTTTTAAGAACTTACGCGTTTTGTGAATGATTACACAATGAAAGGTAGTACTTATGAGAAAATTTTATTTGTTGAGTTAAGGAACTGAAATATTTCTTTTTCACAATATTGTATAATGTATTGTATAAAGTTGAATAATAAATGTAAATTAGAAAAAAGGAAAAGGTAGGAGACGATTACTGATAAATGCATATAGAGATGAATTAATGTAAAATGATTCGACTTGAATTTGAGTATTGCTGACTTAAAAATAGAGGTTATTGATAAAACATTACTTTTAAAGCATATTGATTAATGAGAGAAATTTTAAATACGAATAAATAGTTGACCTTTGTTGTTTGAATTTACTTGAATATTAAGACGGACAATTTGATAATTGACAAATCAAAATAAAATATAAATATATGAAAATTAAATAGATAATAATTTACAGATGATTTATATTTAATTTAAGAAATCAAAGGAGATAGTTTCTTTGATAAAGCATTAATACATAAACTATCATTTGCTTTATAGCTAGAAAAAAAAGTCTGATATATTGGAGATATTTTCAAATAAGTCATTCGTATTTTAATTACATTGTTTACTCATTACATTGGTGACTGAATACAATTTCTGGTATAATTATTTTTATAGAATTTCAATATTTTTTATAACAACAATTTATTGAACAACGTAATAAGGTATATATTATTATTATTTTGTAAACGTTCTTTATGATTAATTTGAATTAGTAATAAATATAAAATAAAATAATTATAATATAATATAAAATATAAAATAAAATAATTATAATATAAAATTCTTTTATCTCTATAACAAATTAAATCTTAATACAATAATTTAAATGGTAATAAGTAAAAAAATGTATAAATGGTTTTCTTTAGGCTATTACATCGAATTTCCATTAAAATTAATAAAACGATTATTAATATATTTTTATAACAAAATGATGCTTTAAAATGATTTATTGCTAAAATGCTTTTTATTAAAAATTAAAAAATCTGGAATATAACATTCATGAGTAAAAATAATTTTAATAAATACATAACTTTCACGTTATTGGATCCCGTTAACTTTCGCATACAATTCGAATGCATTAAATATGGTTGAGTGGACGAGTTTTAAGAAAAATTTATACAAATTCATTTTTAAAATAATTGAAAGGTTAAAAATTAAAGTACATCTTCATGTTTCAATATATTTCAAAATCAAATATAACAAACAATAATATTTGAAAAATGAAATGTTATTAAAATAAAATACACTTATAGAACAATTGTACTACTTTAAATATAATTACTTTAAAAAAAAGTTTTTTTAGCATAGTCAGCATCGTTGGGAAAATTTTAACTTTGTGAAAACGTAACTGTCAAACACAAAGTAAAGATATTTATTAAAAAAAAAAAAAGGTGAATCTGCATGCATGTATTTTATTTGTGTAGTTTATACATGTTCGCCATGAGAATCGAAGGCCGTAATGCCCTATACGGTGAAAAATAAAGAAAAAGGAAGACTACAAATGCACTCACTTTCGAGCTCCTTTGTGTGTTGCACCTTGGGGATTTGTTTTTTTTTTTCTTCTTTTTTTTTTATGCTGAGGTGCACTGCAAAGCCTCGCTCGTAAAAACGTCTCTGCACTGCGAAAGCCACGGTTTAATGTAATGCTCGCAAACTTTTCGACTGAAAAATTGACTTGCAAGCGCGGACGCCGCTTTCGTTTACACTTACTTGGCATAACAATTATTGCGAAGAAAGGAGGCTGCATCGATTTATTTATACCTGTATTTGTAAATATATATTGACTCGGAAGGCAAGTCCATAATTCGCGAGTCACGAACTTTGATCCAACTCCGAAGGGTGTTTTCCGATATTAAAAGATCTGATGCACTGTACAGGTGATTTATTTTTAGAGACTGAAAAAATAAAAAAATCATTTCTATGTTGTGAGGAAGTTTATTGCTACATTAATTTAAACATTTTTATTTAATTAAAAAATGTATGAAATAGTTGGTTGATTTTAAAAATGCTTATTGTAACAGAAGTTGAAATATAAGTCTTAAGAGTAAATAAGATTTCTTTAAATTTTAAATTTTTTCACTAGAATATTTTTAAAAAAATCATAATATATATATTTTTAAGTGTAATAAAATGTATTATTTATTTAATCAAGGTGTAATTTTTTTTTGTATATAATTATTACATTTAAAATACTGTTATGAGTTATTTTAGAAAAAGTAATTACTATTAAATACGTAATATATAGTATAAAAAATAATATTGTTAACAAAATGATTATTGTTAAACAAAAAAAATGTGAAATAAGTGTAATGTCATCTACAGGAAAATCTATCAAATTTTATTTGAAATATATGTTAAATTGTTTGAAAGTACCGAAGCGTCAATGTATCCTATCAATGAAAATAATTTATTTAATTTATTCATACACATGTATGTATATTATAAATATTTTACATAAAACTACCTTTAATGTTACTACTGAAGAAGTAATAACATTCGACTTTCTCAAGTGTACTAGCAGTTTTATACATACATATTAATGCATTGTTTGTAACGTAAAGTATATTTTGAAAATCTGAAATACAACAATTTATATATGCCAGAATTTCAATGATCAATAAATTAGTCAGTTTTACTGATATTACTACAAAATTGCATTCACATTCTATCTTAAATTTTGAATTTTTGTATTTCGAACGCAAAAATATATTTACATATTCAAGTATTGTTTATGTTGCAAAACTTCTGTATTAAAATTTTGAAAAACTTTATTAGCTAGACATATATGGTTCATCCACGAAATATCGAGTTTTTTTTCATTTTGCGACTATTGGTCGTAGAAATTGGGGAGGGCTCTTAAGATGATTTATTGGTGGACTTATAAACAGTGTGAAATAAAAATTTTAAATTCTTCAAAATAATTTCCTCCTGCATTAACACATTTTTAAAGGCGTGTTTTCCAAATTTCAAATGCATTTTCAAACTCTTCAGCTTTGATGTTTTTCAAAAATTTCGATATTTATAAATTTTTTTTTTACTATATTGTACACTGTAGATCGCGTTAAATTCAATTTTTTCTGAATTGCTTAATCTATTAATCGACAGTCCAAATTTTAAATTTTTAACACGCGCCTGGTATTCCTAACCATTCGAAAGTTTTTTGGACGCTCAAATCGAGACTCGTCGATGATTCTTTCTCGGCCCTTTTTAAAAGCTCTGTGCCATTTTCCATTTTGCGATTTTGACATGCAATTATGTCCATATGCTTCTTGCAAATTTTATACGTTTCTACACTGTTTTTTTTTTATTGCAAACAAATTTTATCATGTAATGCTGTTCGAGTAGTCGCTTCAGCGCGCCGTGTCAAAAAACTGAAAAACACCCTTCGCGCGAAGTATAATCCTGCCGCGCCTAATTATCGAAAAACAAAAGGAAAAAAAAGGACAAATGCGGAAAGAGTTTGTTGACATTTTAAGACCTCTCCCGAATTTCTATGACTAATAGTCGCAATATGAAAAAAAACTCGATACTTCGTGGATGAACCATGTATGTCTGTGATGATGTCTATGGCATTGTAATATAGATGACAGGGATGTTATTTTTTCGATTAATAGCACCTAATCATAATAGCTGTTAGTATGACTCGTGTATGATTTTTAGGTCATACAAGTATCAAGTCACATTACCAATAGTATGTTTCCGTATTTTAAAGAAGCTAATGTCAATGAACTTACCCATCATCTTTCTCAATTTTACTAAAAGAAGAAAATGAAACTTTTGAAAAGAAATTAATATGTAATTGAAAAGCAAAAACTTACTATTTAATGAACTATTTAGTGAGAATATGATCAAACATTAATGTTCTTTATAATATATGACAATTCCGAATTGGATATAGAACTACGTAGCTTGCTTAAGGTGACCCTCCGGCACCGCTTTACACTTCAACGCAAACGATATTTTGCAATTTATCCAAATTATGAAAAGTTTTTGGTAAATATACCAAATTTAATCATTTCAAATTCAATCAAACTACGCTACAATATCATCTTGTTAACATCCACTTTATAATGGAAATAATTACAAATTAATATAAGTTGTTACCAAGAAATGTTGTGCTTGAAGTTTGTCAATGTTGAGTTTTTGAATTACCACTTGACACATCTTCACCAATTATCATCTAGGTATAGTAAAAGACATTAAGAGGACGACAATCGCCCACAACTGCTTTCACGGATATTTTATTTTTGTAGATATATAAACTTGTAAATATACTCCAGTAGAGAGCCAGAATTTTACGATGGATCCATCCAAATAGAACCCTTGATTTTGGTGATTATTTTACACAGCCTACTCATTCCCATCCAGAATTATAGCGCTCTTCCTACTAGATAATATATTTATGTGTATACATGCGTATGTGTACCTACACTGATAGTTTAAGTTGTTCTTAAACTACCTTTGACATTACTACACGATTCTACTTTCTCGAGAAAAATATTATTCAGACACACAGTTAATAGTGTCAACACGAAAAGACAACTGTTTAGGCACTAGACTACTTCAACTACTCTAAGCAACAACAGCTCAATGGACTTAACCGTACTGGATACTTATACCAATAATACCACATTAACAACTCAATGGAATTAAACTGTACTACACCATTAGTACGAAGCTTATACGCTGGAACCCAATGATTGACAATTGGTTAGATTTATTCTATTTAGGTATTTGCCTTCTAACGACTTCAACAGAAACTACTCTCTTGGCTTATTTATTTTACACATTAACACGCATATAATTATAATGATCGATAATTTTATACAATAGTTTTTATTTAAAA
Source organism: Eupristina koningsbergeri (assembly GCA_018907245.1). Classification (NCBI taxonomy): domain Eukaryota; kingdom Metazoa; phylum Arthropoda; class Insecta; order Hymenoptera; family Agaonidae; genus Eupristina; species Eupristina koningsbergeri. The sequence goes on along the minus strand of JACCHV010000057.1, from coordinate 694,390 downwards.
TATAAATATTATTCAGTTTATTTTTAACATTATTATTATTTATTATTGAACTATATTGATACAACAACGAATAAAATCATGTGCTTTTAACAGATTTAAATAGTATATTTTCTTCTCATTATTATGAATTGAAAATATTTTTTATTGTAATATTATTATTTATTCTTTTCATTTTAATTTTTCCAAAAAGTTCAATACGGGCTGTGTTATAACAATTTCGTTAAAATAAATATTTACTATTGAATTGAAATATTAAAATTTAATAAAATTTGAACAAAACACAAAAATTTAATAATACATTATTGATAAATATTTATTAAAATATAATTTTTATCAATACTTTATACTACATATAATGGAAATAAAAACAGTAAAACCATTCAAAAGTTATTAAATAATAAACGTAAACACGTTTTATTTTACGTTTATAAGAAATTTTTAATTGAAATAAAATAACTAAAATAAAGTGAATAAAAAAATATTTATATTGGTTATATTTACAATGATACAAAAATCAGAAATAAGAAATTTTTTTATATAAATTTTTCATAATCTATATCTTTAAAACTTTTAAATGGTTAATACATAATAAAATTTTATAATTTTTTCTAGTTAAATTTTTTAAATATATTATTTTTAAATATTGATTGTAATCTATTCAACGTACTAAAAATTGATCTCGATTTTCATATCTTGACATATAAACATATTTATAAAAATTACCAATAAATTTATTAAAAAAATATCTGGTTTACTAGATTTAAAAAATAAAAATAATTAAATAATAATTCAAGATTTCATTTAATTTTTTCTTCATTAATTCCTTAGGCTTATTGCGTAATAGTTTATACTTAATATTTGATTTGTATAAAGATGTACATGTTAAAAAATATATATAGTTTAATTAATCCTATTTGACAAAATAAAATTCGATAAATCTATTAATTTATATTTAATAAGATATCAATAAATATTAAAGAAATTGAGGTAAATGAAATTCTTTCGAAAAGTGATATTTAAAATACAAAGTATAAAGTTGTTAGGATTACTATGAAAATATGAAAGTTAACAATTTATTAAAACTCTTCAATTTTATATAAATTATTAAAAAAAACATGTATGAACTTTCTACCGTATAATCCTTAATGTGTAAAAATTTGTGCAGTACGAAAAAATTATGAATACAAAGTGAAAACAATATGTTTTTATGGTTAACAAAATAAAAATCCATGCATTTTAATTAAAAAAATAAATTTTAATACTTGGAATCTTTCACATTATTGAATATTAATTAATACGAAATGCTTAAATGTTTTGAAAATGTTAATGTACCGGAATAAGCAAAATTGAGAAATTCCATTACCTTTCATCTTTGAAAAACTTTCAGCTTATTTCGAATAAAAACAAATATTAATATTAGTATTAGAAAACAAAGTTAGATATAAAACTGAAGATTGAAAAAGTATGATTTCATTACATTCTCGGGTTTAGTTAAAATAATTAAATTGTAATTGAACTTAATGTCTGTTAATATTCAAGTAATCACTCAGAGTTTGATAAAAATATCGAAAAAAGGTTCAGCAAGAGGGGTAATATAAGTTTTTATAAAAAAAAACAGTGTGCAAAGACTCGGGAGGGTGATAAAATTAGATGAACGACATGGATGCTGGAAAGAAATTTCTATTCGTCAATTACAGAAATATTGAAGAATGAGGGATTGATTAGAAGTGAGAATCGATTCGCTATAAAAAAGATAGTGAGCGACCAAAAGAAGACAGTGGCTGCTCCGGGTTTTCCATTTTCACCGCTGCTTTTCTTCATGGGCGGCACCTGTTTTCGCGGGCGTTTTCGCTCGACACACGTATCGTGTTTTTTTGGCGCGCCATTTATAATTTACGATTTACAACGGTGGAACTCTTTGCGCGTCATCCATGATTTCTTTTAACGGAACTTTCCTCTCCACCAAGAGTCGACGTTGAATTCTCAGCTCCTAGGCGGTGTGTATACTTACTCTGTCGGAACTCTTATGATTCCTCATTTCCTCTTTTTTTCTTGTCACAAAAATATGCGATAACCGATATTTAACTACATTTACTATATAATAATTTACTATATAATAATGCGCGAGGAAATTAAATGGCCAGTTTACTCACTAAGAGGCTTGTTCACTTAATGAAAAACCAGGGAGGAAATCTTTTGAAAACTTGGCAAATACGTCTACTCTCGTGTGACAACATCCCTCTTTTAATAGATTGGTTCTCAAATCATTTTCCAATAAATTAGACAATTGTTCATATTTAAGAAATAATCGTTACTATTTGTGTTTGATTTAAATATTTCTTGAAGATGAACCGACCGTTTATTTTGCCACTTCAATTTGTTTATTGTTTCAAAATAATTACGATATATTTACTTTTTAAGAATATTTTGTTTCTAGGAATGCACATGAGAAAATTTTTAAATAAATATTAAATAATGAATCAAATATATTTTAAATTAATTTTCAATTAGCTAACAAGTATTATTAGCTTTTTTTTAAAAAAGAATGAATATCTACATACGTATCATTTTGTTTATAAAACACTATATTTATTCCAATAAAAAAAAAGAATTTTAAAAATTAATAAAATTTATTTTTACCATCTGCATCAATCAATATAATAATTGTGAATTTCAATAATTGGGGTACTGAAAAATAAAATTGATTACATTTAATCGTTAAAAAGTTGTATTAAATATTTGTTTTGTAATTTCAAATTTTGTAATTTTTATTATTTTTGAAATTATTATTATTGTTGCCTTTATCAGAATTTAAAATAATCCCCAACTGATATGTATCGTCAAGGCAAACAACATAAAGTGCATGACCAAAGCCAATCTTTTTTTTGTATCTCAATCTATCATAATGACAATTCAAATTCCTAGTTCTCACAGTTTTTAATTGCAATTGTTAATTAAAGAAATGAAGATGAAATGATATAAGGTGTCGAGTGTTTAAATGGAATTAGCAATGGTTAGAATCAAAGCAATTTGGCTAGTCTGAAATTCCTACATTAAATCAATTAGACTGAATGTAAGGCAATGTAGTTTTTCAATGATCAGAGTATACTTTGAACAATAAAATATACTTGCATCGAGTCTCTTTAATAATACCAAAATTCCGGTAGACAAAACATAATTTATACCTTGTATATATACAAAAAAAAGGTGTATTCCTCGTTGGTTGTTTGTGTACATCTATCTGGCTATTGCTGATAGATATTACATATCATACACGAGCCACAGTTACGTATATTTTATAAAAAAAATCGGTGCTCGTTGTTCGGCGACTCGTGGAAGATAAGCTCGCATTTACTTTCTCCTGGTCTACCAAAGCACCACCACGAGGGCTGCCTCGCTCTTCGGAATAGAGTTTATTTTCCTTTTCTCTTACCATTCCTCTCTTTTTTTCCCCGCCAAAGTCGCAGTATCTCCCGTCGTTGTCTCGACGACTGATCTTTCTCCCATCCACAATGAAGCGTGCATAATGCGCGCCGGTACCCGTTGAGAAGTTGAGAATATTTGAGCTAGAACATCTTTTGTTATTATGCGCGAATCTTATGCAACATAGAGTATATAATACAATATGCATGTACTTTGATACAGAAAAATCGAGGAGGTGAAATGCTCGAGAGTCGATAAAAAGGCATTTTTGTCCTTTATTCCCTTTTATTTTGCGCTTTTTTCCTTATTACAAGACTAAAGCACGTACTAACTGAAGTTAAATTTGAGAATTACGCAATTCTTGAATATACTGCCTTTTTTTGACAAAACTGAATGGCTTATCGGGAACTTTACAATCTGCACTTTTATGACGATGTTATTATTCTGGTTATAAAGAGCCGATAAGAGTAGAAAATTCAATAAGCTTTATTTTATTTAATATCGAGTTTTATTGTCGGTCCCTAAACAATATTTTTAATTAATTGTCAATTTTTATGCAGAACATAGCTTTCTTTTATTGAATTTTTCACGTATATATAATAAAACTTTTATCTTTTTTGGTGGTATTTTATATTAAAGCTAACAAGTTTAAATTGAACATCAAGAAATTATTTTTGGTAATAATTTTCATTTTATTACAATATTATTAAAAGTAATAGTGAAAAACTTATGCTCAAATAAAAAATTGTTTAATCAAGAAAATATTTTATACTACTTTATACCTTTATACCTTTATACCTCTAAAAAGGAATTTAACCATAGTTATTGTTTTTCTTTTTTTTAAATAAAAATTATTTTATTAGGTTATGAACTATTTTCTTTTAATAATTTTAAGTTTAAATTTTTATTTTAAACAAAAAACTCTAACAATGAAAATTTCATACATGTATCGTATTTTATATATTTGATAAAACATGAATTTTAAAACTTACAATTAGATTGTCAGTTTTAACCAACGCAATCAATTCAACATTTATAGTAAAATGTTCATAAAAAATATCAATCAATTATTTCATTTCAAATAAAAATTAATAATTTGAAAGAACCGTTCGTGAATAAATTGTTCAGTATAAAATAAATGTTAAAACTCAGTTAGAAGAGCTCAGTCGGTGAAAAACGAATCAATAATATTACATAATATTTTTGAATAATTTTATTATGAAGTTTTTAATATTTGTTTTTGTAGCTTACATTACTGATATTTGTGCGGTAATTATACATCTCACTTAATACATACGTTTAATCATATTTTATATTTTATTTTATTATTAAGATAATATTAATATTTCAAAATTAACATGATCTTTTACAAAATAATATCAAAATCACTTTATTAATCAATTTTAAACTTTATCAAAATAAAGCTTAAAAATTATTCATATGGAACAACTTTATTATTTATATATTATAAAAATTTTCTATCTTTAAATAAATAATTTATTACCGGAACGGCAAATTTACTAAATTTACTATTTCGGTATATTTTTTATGCTCATATTATTTTTAAATTAAAATTTTAATAATAATAATGTTACTCATAATAATATTTTTGATATTTTATAATTAAAGAAAAATTTCGTCAAATTAGTTTATACGATTTTAAAAATATAATTTATGATGCAAAGATATTTGTACAGTTGAATTAAAATTGAATTACGTATTAAAAAAAATTACAATTAAACATTGAACATAATATGAAATTTAAATATAAATTTTCAGAATAAAGAAAAATTTACCTTAGAAGAAAAAAAGAGAAGTGATAAGCAAGTTGAAGCATGTGCGGCTGAATATGGAATTGATCTCAGTAAATAATATTGAAATCACATTTTGTATAATTTTTCATTACAATACTTAATATTTTATCCATTATGTTTTATTTTAATGTCATTATTGCATTAAAAATCTGTAATACAAAAATTTTGTCTTTAATTTAAATAAATTTTAGAAAACTATTATTACCTTAGAATTATTCTTAATTTTATTTGCAATAATTAATGAATAAATGAACTTTTTTTAGCCAATTTCTTATTATTACCAAATTAAAAATGAGTTTTTTATACATTTTTTAACAAAACTAATAAGATCTAAATTTATATTTTTTGTATTCTTTTGGTATATATTGGCTATATATGAAAATTTTTTATATTAACCTTTTTAAGTTTTGTTTATATCATAGATCTATAAGCAGGTATAAATTATCTTAATCATATGAATGATCTTGATCGATCTTCTTTCAAGTAGAATATCGATCCTGTTTCTTTATATTATCATTGTGAATTTTGATTAAAATCTTTTTATATTTTAAAAACTATTATTATTTTTTATATAACTCTATTATTTTCAAAACTATATAGGAAATTACTTTCTTAATTATATGAGAGTAACAAATATTGTAATTAGTAAAAAAGTTATTTTGTAAAATTATGAGAAAAAAAAATTAAAATTGTGAATACAGATTACCTTTATATTTGAAAGTTTAAACGCCGATTTTAAAAAGTATTTGTTATTATCTGTATAAAAATCATTTTTTAATCAACAAGAAAAAATTTGCAATATTACATAATAAATTCACAACTTTAACTAAATTTTTTTATTGATTTAACAGCTGAATATAATTAACTGAAATTAAAAATCTTTTTCAATTTGCGACGTACACATACATTGTAATTTGAAAAAAATAAATTATATTAATTAAATTTTTTTGAATTCTTAATAGAGGAATTAGAAACATTATTGAAATCTGGTATTCATAAAGGAACCAAAAAATTAGATTGTTTTTCAATGTGTATATTACAAAAAAGTAGAGTTGTAAGAAACATTGGAATTTTATAATATTTTATTTTTATAAATCTAAATTTTAAAATTTTTTATTATTTAATATTTTTTTTAGATGAATTCAGAAGGAAAATTCGATTTTAGCGACCCCAATGAATCTCAGCAAGCTAAAAATTGCAAACAACTAAGTAATTTATTTATTAACTATTAAAAGTAATACCTTTTAAAATCTTTTGAAGGTCGTTAATAATTTTTTTTTTAATTTTTGTAGAAGGTAAAGATAATTGTCAAACCGGTGGTAAAGTTTTAGATTGTCTTCTTAAACATCACATTGTACCGTTAGGATAAAAATATTGTATTAAGATATTAATGAATAATGATAGAATATTTTATGACAAAGTAATTTATGAAGATACATATTACTAATATGTGGAATTTATTAATAATAAAGAAAGAAAGGATATTATAGATAATTAATAATAAATAAATTGATAATGTATTATATTGATTTTTTTATTTCATCCTAAATATTCACTTTTTAATTTTTATTTTTAAACTATACTTTTATAAATATTTAAACAAGTAAGAAATATATATTTAAGAGTATAATAATGATACAACAGTGATCCAAATCGTAGCTAGATTTATATAATAAACAATAAATAATAAACACTTTTATCTAATAAACAAGCAAAAGTAAAAAATAATTTATTTTCGTAGGAGCAGTTACCACAACAATTATGATTTTATTTCGATTTTTTTTATTAAAAAAATTTTTAAACACAAAATTATAATAATTATATTGTTTATAATTATTTTAGAAAAATTTTTTTTATTTAAATCTTTTTGTTTTAATATCAATAGTATTATATCCATAAAAAATAGATTTTTAGTGCATAAATAAATTTAAACTTATATAAATCCTATCACATTCAGATTTAGTACGTGAATTAAGATAAAACATAATATTGAGATTTTAATATTTAGGTTTGGTTGTTATAACTAAAATATAAAAGAAAAAAGAAACCAATTTAGTAATATATATAATGAAATCATAATTTAAACAAAATTTATATAAAATAATGTTAATAGTATTTATATAAAATATATTATATTGTACAAAAAAGTTCCTTGAATGTTTTTTTATTCAGTGTTTTCCAATTTTTTAATTATTAATCAATATATATATATTATTTTCTTTTATTAATAATTCTCGATTATATATCAGTAATAGATGAATCACACCAACAAATTTCATATAATAATTGTATTGAAAATTTCAAATAAAAATTACATAGAATAATAATAAATATAATAAAAAAGTAGCTATCTAGTCTAACAGAAAATTTTCAAGTTAAACTGTTGTTTAAATAATGGTGGACTTCATTTTTTCACATTTTTGTAGAATAATTTTGTTATTAATGAAAAATAAAATTACTATTTAATACGATAATAAAATATTTTGTAATTGAATACGTACAAAGAAAAATGCATAAATCCAAATAATTCTTTTGTCGAATAAAAATCTAGAAAGAATTTAAAAAATGATAATATACGATAACTTGTAACAATATCAAAATTATTTTAATAAATTGAACCAGAAATACGGCTCAAGTAGAAAAACAATGTTATAATAATGAGAAATCTTAGCATGATAGAATTTATTAAGTATGTAACGTACACAAAAAGATTTTGAATAGTGGGTGTTTATGCCTTGGTATTTAATTATCATTATAATGAAAATGTTAGAAAAACTGATGTGCGTATCTTGTTTAAAATAAATTGAGTAATTATTTACATCAAGTATAAATGTAACATTATTTTGAACAAAATTAATATTATAAATTAATTTATTCTTTAACGTATACGTACAATAAAATACAAACAAAAAAAGAGCTATTAAGATAATTTTATTAAAACTTAAATAAGATAATAATTGAAATATCACATAATATAACTTGTTACTACTAGTTCTATATTCAATTTGAAAATAAAAACTTATTTTATGAATGTATACAAATTACTTTCGTTAATACTATATAATTTATTATTTTATACTTTTCTATATTTTTTAAATATACAATTAGTTTAAATTACTAAATCATTTTGATAATATCTGTACATATTAATAATCATTAATTATTAATAATCAAGAATACCATTATATTACTATAATTTGCGAATTATTTTAAATTTATATAGCTGCTCTAAAAACCTACATACCACCTCCAACTATTTCGCTATTTAATGAATGTTTAATGAAATAATAAATAAAAATTATTGTACCGTTATGAAATATTTATTAAGTTATTAATATTAACTTGTAATAACATTACACATTGAGAAATAAACTTTAAGTCCATAAGATCAATATTAATTAGAAATCTTTTAAAATTTAATATTTATTTTTAAATATATATTTAAAATATATATATGTATAATGTCAATTTTTTTAATCCAATTGTAATTTTATACACTGATTTATGAACAACTTTAAAATATTAAACTTATTTTTTTCCTATGATTAATTATTTTACAAATATAAAACAATTAAGCAATAACATTTAAATTATGTATACATATATATTTTTGTATTTTATATGTAATAAATATAATTCATTTATTCAGTCTCAGTTCTCTATATATTTATATACTTTTTTCTATTTTCAATTAGTGCTTTCTATTTTTGAATAGATTTTTCAATTTTAATATTTCACATCAAATTATTCAATAAAATTGTAAGAAAAAATATATATAAAAATATATGCAAAAATATTATGTATCAAACATGTTTTTCGTATTTTCTGAATAAAAAAAATCAATTTAATTTAATTGATTGGAATATATCAAAAATGTAATTTTTATAGTAAAATTCTTTTTATTGTTTAGGTTTTGTTTTAAGATATTTTGATGAGTGTTCAAAAATATTTTTATAAAAATGTATCCCTATTGCATATGCATATCTTCTATGAAAACATCATTTTTTAAGAAAATGAAATTTCATATATATATATTAAAAAAAAAGAATATGTTTTTCAAATTTTAAGGCATAAATAAATAAATAAAAATCTTTTAATACAATATGAAAATCTTATAACCATTTGCTAATGATATGGTATAATTATTTCTCAAAATATTTATTTAAAGAAATATATATTATATAATTATTTCAATATTTAATATTAGTATATTTGAATATAAATGAAACTGCAATATTCATTTAAGGTTCGATGAAATCTTAGCTATTGATTAATTATTTAAATAAAATGGAATCTAATGTTGACTGATTTTTTAGATACACAATTTTTTGGAGTTGCAATTTAAAAAAATCTGCAAATTCTGTTAAAATATTTTTTTATTGCATATAACTTCAATACTCAATAACAATAACAATAATAATAACAATAACTTCAATATTTTTATTTAAATAAGTTTATAAATACTATAAATTTTGTGTTATTTTTATATTGACGTTTAGGGAATGAATTTTTATTCAAGATCTGTATTTGATATTGTACCATCACTGTCCACATATAGATCAGGTTTCAAATAAATTCAAGGTTGTACAAAAAATGCGCGTATGTACATTAAAAATATTCTTAATACATTCGAAAATGTTAATTTTTCACTTCTGAGGAAACAAATGAACCTCAAATATTGCAGCTTGTGAACTTTGACCGTTAGTACAACCGCTTTCCTGACAGTTCTAAATTGCACAAGCCACATTGAGATGGCGCTGTTTAAAATTCATCCAATAAATGCAATGGAATGGTGCAATAAGGAACAGGCATTGTATTTGAAAAAAAGCGGAGTGGCTTGGAAGTAAAACGTCTATGGCCCAGGGCCTGGCGACCGTTAATATTACGCGAGGGGGAAACAAGTAACGCTAAACACGACAATTTACACGAATAAATCCACTAGTCTGGATGTGCAAGTAAGAAAGTGCAGTTAACTCATGATTAGTAAAACATGGCCTGTCTCAGGAAATTGGAGGTTAGTCAACGACTATTGTTTCCCTTATTTAAGCGCTTTGTTGTCGGTTTTCGCGCGTACGCGGCATCTTTCAGATGAATGACATCCTCACTTTTGTGTGTATTGCCTTTTTAAAATGTCGTTTTACTCATTGTTTTGATTCTTTTCTTACGAATAAAACTTATTTTTATTCAGGAAATATGTTTTCAATTAGTGTTGAGCGTTTTATTTCATATACTTTTGCATGATTCAATAGCGTGGTTTCGTTGAATACTTATTTTTAAACGGGTAGTTTGTAAACACCATATATCGGAACTATTTATATGTGTGGATTTTCCCTATGTGACTAAATGAATTAATAAAAAGTTAATCAATCTATGAAAATCAAAATATTTAGAATATTTTGAATAATTTTTTAAATTATGTACAAATAACTTTCATATTGATTAAACATTATTAATTATGTTTTTCAAATTCATTGTGCTTATTGGATTTGATAATGCTGGATCCTTTAAATGGCTTCTAAAATCAAATTATAATTATATTTTTATTAGACAAACAAATTATTAGAAAAAATTGAAATGGAAATGCAAATGGAAAATAAAAAAAAAGAATTAAAGGAAGTAAGGGAGCAAACAAAAAAGTTACTTCAACTTCAAGACAAGACAGCATCAAACTTCAGAATGACTTCCAATTTGGAAACTCAGTTGGATGAGACGACAAAAAGATTAGAAGTATCTAATAGAGAAAGGGATAAATTTGAGCGTGAACTTATTACAACAAAATCAGAACTAGCAGGTGTAAAACGTACTTTGGGTATGTTCAAGCATATAATATTAATTATTAAATGTCATTTTTTTTTTTTTTTTTTTTAAACATTGATTATTTATTAAAAATCACTTTCCCCAAGTTTTGTCAAAAAATCTCATTTAATTTATAACTTTTTAAAATATATTTATTTCTTTATTTATTTCAAGTAATTATTTTTAAAACTATTATTTTTATTTTTAATAGACTTAGAACGTCAAGAGAGAAAAGAATTGGAAACAAGAGCTTTAAATTTAATAAAAAGTGCAAAAAAAAAGTGGGAAAATGCAGAGAAGGATAAAGTTAGTCAACTTAATAATCATATAGAATCCCAAACTGTACGCATAACAGAGTTGTGTACTAGTAATAATGAAATGAGTTCTAAATTACAAAGAATGGAATGTGAACTTGAAACTACTAATGCTGAACTTCATAAATTAAGAGAATTTCAGGTTTGTATATTGTACAGAAACATATTTAAAACTGTCAGTATAACAATCATTTTTTATGAAAATAATATATTTTAGATACAATACAAAGAGTCTTTAAATAAAATGCGAGAATTAAGTAGACAAAGTGCAGTTGGTGTAGAAAACAAATTAGAACAAATATCTACAAGGGCTCACAATCAAATATCTGAACTTAGAACCAAATTAGAATTAGAAATTGCTAAGAATATAGATTTGGATAATAAATTAAGAAATGAACAGGACACTAATCATTGCCGACAATCAAGACTGAATGTAGCTTTAGAATTGACACAGAATGAACTGAAAGATTGTCAAGAACAATTGCGAAGTTTAAAAGCTACTATTCCAGCTCGAGATGCTGAAATAGAGACTTTAAAAAGTCAACTATTTGAGAAGGCTGACCAGTTAGAGAGTGCAAATAGTGCAGAACAACTGGTTTTTGCTTTACAAGAGCAAGTTGAAAGGCTAAGATTGGAAAATGATCAATTGAGGCAACAATTGGAAGTATGAATTTAAAATTTATTAATACATTAGTTTAATTCAATTTTAATTATAAATAAAATATTTTAGTCTACTAAATCCGATTTGAATGGGACAATGATGACCTTAGAAGTAAATGAAAATTTAGCTGCAAATCTAGAAAGAGCTACCCAAGATAAAGTTGCGTTACAAAAACAATTAAAAACTACTCTTCTAAAGGAAGGTTTGTAATATCGTTATTCCACCATTTTATTACTGTATTTTTTATTTAAATATGAATAATTATAATGATCTTTAATAAAAAGTAACATGCAATATTTTCCATTTAAAATAATATTTATAATAAATAAAATTTTATATTTTTTAGAGGAACAGGGTCGTAAAGTAGGTGATCTTGAGGAATTATTACGTCGTTTTGAAAAGAGTGTTGTGAAGCTAGAAGCTGAGAATACAAGTTTAAAAAATAATCAACAACAATCCCGGACTTCTTTAAATAAATGTATGGGTCCAATAATCGAGGACACTGTAAAAATATCTAGTCTTGAACAACAAATTGAAAATTTAGAACAAAAGCTTAAAACTTTTAGAGAAAATGCATCCACTGATCGAGAAACCGCTAAGCAAGCTCAACTTACTCTTTGGAAAAAAGAGAAGGAATTATCGGATGCAAATCTAGATAAAAGGATAGCATTGAGAGAGGCAAAGGGAGCCGAAGAAAAACTCAAGAAATTACAAGGTGAGAAGCAGAAAACCATGGATAAACTTAATATGAAAATCAAAGAGGAGGAGGAAAAATATAAGAAAATTTCAAAAGAACTTGATTCGACGAAAAATACGCTCTCTGATACAACGAAAGAGGCTACAAGGAACAGGCTTCAGGCTGATTCCGCTCAGAAGGTGAAACTTAGTATTTATTTTTCATTTAATTTTTAATAATAAATAGGGTTAAAAAGAATAAATATTTAAAAAAATAAATGTTAAGTATTTTCTTTTTAAATTCTGAGAAAAAAATATTGAATTAATTTATGTAATTAATTTTAAACTTATATTTGAATAATATAAAATTTATGTTTAATATTAATATTTTTAAATAATTTAAACTAATGAATTTACTTGAAAAAAATGGAATAACATAAGTTTATTCATTTTTAAATTATTTATTTACTGGAATTTTTAAATCATATTGTCACAGGTAATGCTTAAAAAAATATTGTTTTTGCAATTGAATAAAATGAGTAATTTTAATTTTATATAATTGCAGTAAAAATAAAAAAAACTCATTATTAATTTTAAAAGAATAATGCTTAATTACTTAATAAATATTTTATTACTTTTATTTAAAATTGTATTACGAGTATTATTATTATTATTGTTATAAATTATTATTATAAATTTTGTTTTACTATTTCTTTTCAAAGATGTGAATTAAAATACAAATGATGATCGAAAATATATAATTATAGTTACATTAATTTTTTAATAGGCTTTAACACAAGCTAATAAACAAATTGAAGAACTGCAAAGTTCTAGTGCATCACTTCGTCGAGAACTCGACTCTACACGAAAGCAACTACGTAGCAATCAAGATCGTGTAGATGCATTACAAAGTGAAAAGGAACGTATTACCTCGCGACTTGCTAAATTTAATGAAGAGAAAAACGAGTTGGAATCTAAACATGAAAGGATGCAGCAAGAGGTAAACAGTTATCAGGTGAATATTGATCTACTCAAGGAGACATGTACCGTCCTAGAAGAACAACTCAATGATTACGAAAAACTTACGAGCAACCATGAGACGCGTGAGAATACCCTTGTACAAGAGAAGATGAAGCTCCAAAAAGATCTGGAAACAATTGAAACAAAACTACGCAAAGCAAATACAGCTCTTAATGAAGAAAAGACAATGCGACTTGTAGCCGAGCGAGCGATCGAGCGTCTTGAGTCTGAAACGAGCGATATTGAAGAAGAGAGAAACGGTCTGGCAGGTCAATGCGATCAGTACAAAAAATTAGCCCAGCAACTCGGAAAACAAGTAAAAAATTATTTTTAAAAAATTTTAATATTTGATTGCTATAAAATTTCAATATATAAAAAATATTTTCTTTAGATGTATCACAATATTTTTAAATCTTAAATTTTAAAGAAATAAATCTTGTGAAATTTTTTGTGCAATCATTTAAATGATCAATAATACATCAATTTTAATTTTTAACAAAACTGTTGAAATCTATTAATAAAACATTTATTTTCTTGAAATTCATACTTACATGTACATGTATATCTAATAAATAAATAAATAAATACATTTTTTTAATTTTCAAACAGCTTGCTGATTATCAACAAAAATGTGCTGATTTGGAGTGTGCTCTATCCGAAGTAAGGAGAAGCTTGGAAATAGCGAAGGCCGAGATTAGGGTAGTTAAAGAGGAGAGTACGCAGCATTTGACACGTATGCATGAGTTAAATGAAGCGAATCAGGCACTAGCTTCTGATCTTCAAATAAGTGTAGATCAGGGACAAGACTTAAGAGGAAGAGTTATGGAATTAGGTGGGGAATCTTTAAATATAACTTTTTTAGTATAATATATAAATTGATGTTTTAACCTTAATAATTTTTTAAATAATTTTAAATATTTAATTTATATTTATTTGAACAATTTTTATATATAAAAAATAATGCTTTAAAGAGAAGCTCATATCATTGCAAAAATTAATGCTATTTAATGAAGATTTGATTAAATTTTATGTTGGGCTAATGATCATAATAAAAATTTTTTAAAATAAATTGAACTATAATGTTCTTTATTTTTATATTTTTTGAAAATTTGTTTATGTGTTAATGATTAAAAAGTTACTTCTTCTCCAAATAGAGGAAGTACTCGAAGAGATGCGACAGTTTTATCAAGAACGAGAAATGAAGGCGGGTAGTACATGTCAACAACAGACCAAACTAATCGATTATTTACAGATGAAACTTGAAGAAACGAGTAAACGCAAGAAAACAGTTTGTGATATGATCTTCGGTACTAAAATGAAAGAAAATATACCACCAGTTAATCCAAGTGCCATGCCTGTAGGTTACCGTGACTTAGAAAATCAATTAGGTAATTATTTAATTTTCTCATTCCGTTTTGTGTTTTATGAAAAGTATTTGATTAGGTAATTTTCAATAATTTTTGTGAATTTTATAAATTTTATAAATTTGACTAATTTAATTCAAGTTTTCAATTTGATAAACTTTAGTTATTATTTATAATTAAATAGTTCTGATTTATGTTATTACCCTAAGAATAATTTTTTTATTTAATTAGAGAGAGAGCGTGCTAAAGTTAAAACTTTAACGGAACAGCTCCTTACTATCAAAGCTACTCGAGTTGCAAGCCCTGTGCCCGCTTCCGCACCAACATCACCGGAAAAACCTTATGTAGATGTTGGGGAGGAAGTATTAACGAGGCAGTTAAGTATGCGGGGGATACGTCACAATACACCCCATAGTTTTAATATCAGTTTGCCAACTAGGCTAGGAAAATGTTCTGCATGTGCAGAATCGATACAATCCGATAAGAGGGCAGCTATATGTAATGACTGTCAAATAATGGCTCATGTAAAGTGTTCAGTAAAGGTATTAATGAATATAATAATAATTATAAATAAAAATCCTGTTTTTTAATAGTAATTATTACTATAATGTATGCTTTAAAACAAGTGTTTTAATTACTCTCTTTCCCTTTATAAATTTTGTTATGATTCAACCTGAATTTTTTTAATTTTTTATTAACATTTTTCTTTTGCTCCTATAAGTAAATATTAATGTTATTTTTATACATTGGTTTTTCCTTCACATTTTTATTTTCTATTTTATTTAATTTCTAATATTAAAAAAAAATACTATTGGTTAAACTTTATCCATGTGGTTCTTTTGAATTTTTTTTTGTTATTGTATTCCGCAGCATGTTTATTTTGTTTATTTTTTATTATATACACGTAAATAAAATTGAGTATACTTGTATGTATACCATTTATTTTGTTTGTACATTTATTTCCGCAACTTTTATTAGATCGGTTTGTTTGTCGATTATCAAACTTTGGATTTGTTAACATTTTAAAACACCATCTGTTTTTTAATAATATATATAATTATAAAAAGATTGTATGTTTAAATTGTAAAAATAGTTAGACAAAGAGAAAAACAATAAATTTTAAGACTTATATGGCTTACAATATTTTTTAAAATAATTCACGTTGCATGCGCTGAACCGAATTGGTGCTGATTGAAGTAGAATACTAAAGGTAGAAATATAGGCAACGTAGTTGTACACGAAATAAAAAATTCTTTTCTCACAAGTATCAAATGAATAATACTAAAATTAAAAGTGAGAATGAAATACAGCACGTAGTTTTATTAATACTCTTTTTTCTTTATATGTATATTTTTGTATTTTTTCATTATTAATATTGATATTTTATAATTTTATAATTTGTATTTTATTATGAATAGGTACCTTCAAATTGCGGTTTAACTGGAACTTTTACCAGGTATAATAGCAAAAATTATAAATCTAGTACTGAGAGCTTATCTAGTCTTGGAGGCAGTATACAAACCTTAGCAATTGATGAACCAGATGACGTTCCGGAGAAAGTATGTATTTTTCGTTTTAAAGAAAATTTTAATTCATTAAAAAAAAAAAGTATATTTATAATAAATTTTAAAATACATTTATATTTGAAAGATGTTCAATTTACTACGAGAATCATATTGAAATAATTCGGTATATTTACTTTTTTTAATTTTCAAAGTCTTCAATAATGATTTCATTATTATTTAATAATATATGCAAAATAAAATGTCATTTATTATTATACTATTTATATTTAATATCAGTAATATTAACTATTGTGTATTGATATTAAGTATTAAGCATATTCACAATAATTTTTTAACTGATTTTTATTTCTATTTTTGTAAAATAGATAAGTTTATTCATTCGATTTTGATTATTGTTATTTTTTTTTTATAATTTTTTTATACTTACCACGATGTTAAGTAGAGTAATTGAATTTATAGGACGTCAATCCTGGACAAAAATCCGTCAACAACAATGTACAAATGGAAAGTTGGGTAAAACTTCCTTCGCGTACAAAGTCTTGTTGGGAACGTAAATATTTAAGATTAGAAGATACCTCTTTAAATACTTATGAGCACCAACCTAATCCGGGTATGGATCCAATTGCTACATTAGATCTTGCGGTAAAGGATGGGTTCATCGTAAGTGAAACCGTACATCAAGCAGATGTAATTGGTACTGCTAATTCCGACATACCGTTTATTCTAAGGATAGAATCAAAATCGCCTACGACATGCTGGCCCACTTCCAGATTGGATATTATGGCTCTAAGTCAAGTGGATAAAAAAAGTTGGCTTAAAGCTTTAAAAACACACTTGAAAAATTCAACAAAGATTGAAAAGTTCCACACAGTAATGAGATTAGAAAAACATCAAGTAAGAGTTTATTAATTGATTTGTTTAAAAATC